>OY754328.1:18877187-19608662 GCA_963573305.1 Pyrrhosoma nymphula
GACGGAGTAGATAAAAATTGGCTCTCATTGGTTGAACACCAACCAATGAAGTTTTGAATACTTCGCCCTCCTAACAAGGGGAGTGTTCGATAAACGGGTCGCAGATCTCGATGAAAATTCATATGCATATAGAACTCCGAATGCTTTTCACTCCGAATCACTCCACATATGGGCGTATAAATCCAATAGTTAACAAAAAAAGGCGTTTAAACATATATAGATGTTATAAAATCCCTATTTATCAGCCTCCGGCATCAAGGGTGATGTCCATTGATTAGCGTACGGGGCTGCGGTGCGGAGGGACCATGTTCGATTCCCATCGGCGACAAATTTTTCATGCTTACTTTCTTTGTTTTTCCTTCGTGGAATTCTATGTTAAAATCTAATTTTTAATTTTCTATTCAAAGTTTTTTTTTACGAGTGGAAATATTTTTTTTGCGAATACCATAGGGCTTATTTTTTTTTCTTTCCCGCGAAATTTCTTTGTTTCCCCATTCTTTCACCACGCAAACTTGATTTGTTCTTTCATTTGCAAGACCTCCTGTTGTTATCATAATTATACAATAATGAAAATTTTCTGCAAGTGGTCACTCTCGCCATTTAAAACACGAGCCTTTCTCGACGAGCCTTATTACAGTGTATTTATTTGTACGTCTTTAGATCGTGAAATGGTGATTCGATTAAAGAAATTAGTAGATAAGCCGATCACATTTTCCCCTCCTTTTTTTCAATGCACAACAAAACAGGAAAACGGGGATCTTTGATCGTGGGTCTTATAAATAATGATGTAACAATTATTTAGACTATTGTATAATTATAATATCAACAGGAGGTCTTGCAAATGAAGGAACAAATAAAGTTTGCGTGGTGAAAGAATTGGGAAACAAAGAAATTACGTTGACTTTGCGGGAAAGAAAAAAAAATAAGCCCAATGGTATTCGCGAAAAAAAATATTTCCACTCGTTAAAAAAAAACTTTGAATAGAAAAGTAAAAATTAAATTTGAACATAGAATTCCAGGAAGGAAAAACAAAGAAAATAAGCATGAAAAAATTTATCGCCGACGGGAATGAACACGGTCCTTACATGCAGGTGGACGGCGGGTCTTAGGATAACCGTCCACCTGCCTCTCCCAAAATAAAATCCGATACCGAAAGGTAATTTGAAACCATTTTAGAGGAAAACATGGAGCTCCTCCCATTCATGGGGTCCCGGGAATGTAACCCAATACGGGAAAGTAATCTGATACGATTGAAAAAGGGAAAATTGAGCTCCATCCTCACCACCTGCACCTTCGCAAATGAGGTGGGGTGGATGAGTGAGAGTGGAGAATAGCCCCCCTGATCTGATCTTTTCAGAGTATCTTTCTGTATTGGGTTACGGCTGGCCGGCTGGCACTGACTGGTATTCCCCCCTCCCCTCTTGGTGCATTACTCATTCACCTAACTATCACCCGGCTCAGCTACCGCGGAGCAGAGCTTTGGCTTCCCTTACATGTTTCTTACTGTGGGAACCATCAGATTTGCCGGTTCCCACCATAAGATACGTGTAAACGAGCCTTCACGGAGCCAGAGCGTCAAGTTTCCTTCATGCCTTCTGCTCTGTAGGTCTCGGATGTTAACATTTTCGAAGCCCGGAGCGGAAGGGTTAAGACGCGGTACTCTCCCCTGCGGTTCTACTTCCTGCTCTTTACGTAAATGTCTATGGAAAAATTACCTGTAAATGAAGAATGCTACGTTTTTTTCTCAATAATTCGTTCTAGAGGGGCACTTTTCATGTTTTGGGCCCAAGCGCAGACTTCAATGTACGGAGTTTTCGTAGTTAGAGAGGTTCGTTACGGGAGGTTTTTTTGTGTGCATTGTGCATTGGAAGGGTCCGGGACCGGGCCAATGACTTCAAAATAGGGAGTTTTCCTTAAAATTTCGCTGTATGGGTGTTCGTTGTATGGGGGTTTTACTGTACTTACAGAAAAATGGCCTTTCAATGCAAGCATTCTGATAAACATTAATTGTACTCTTTGTATTGAATAAAGTATAATAAATGTGGTCGTTCAGAAAGGAAGTATCTGGGTAGTAGGATGGCCTTAAATTAGAAATTTTCAAGGATTAGTTGAGAAAAAAGTCAGAAAATAATGGGTTAATGGAGATGAGCAGCAGTTGATAAGATGATGAAGAAAGGGAGCTTGTGAAAGAAATTCTTTGTTGATTTTTCTAGTGATTAACAACTACTGCCTGTGATTAACCCATTATCGCCCAAGCGGGTCGTTTGCGACCCATCACAAAATACACTGTAGTTAATGCAACAAATTAGATAGCGCAGATACAATGTTTTATTTGAGTGTCTGGGAATGTTTCTAAGTGATGATACCAGCTGCTGCTTATTTGAGTGTTTCACTATGGAATGGCATGCTCTGTAACCAATGTGGCACCTCAGTCCCATGCCTCTTCACAAAAAATAAAAGTATATGTTGGTATAAAGTACATTGCATGTGAATGTATCTGTAGTTTTATGTTGCTAAAACAACAAGTAATATCATAAAAGTATTTGTTTGACGCGTTCGCAGAGCATTTTAGGATTTTTGGATTGAAAGTGAATTATGGGTCGTAAACGACCCATTGGACGCTTCTCCGAGAAAGTGTGTTTATCGCGAATAACACGCTCAAATAATAATTTCATCTGTTTATTCGCCACTTTGGATAACTTCGCGACCATAATTGAGATCATCTTACATTCATTTTAATATAAAGGAAAAATAATGAATGCAATTTACTTTTGACAATCAATTATGCGTCTTATTTGTTTATTTATTCATAAGAATACGATGAAAATTCTTAAGGTTGCGACGTACGGACTTAACCCATACTCAATTGTATGTATTTTATTCTAAGTTCTGGTGGTCTGACTGTGGCCGAGCTGCTCGAGGAGCTTGAATTTTATATTCCGGAAGAAGTTACTAGGTCTGGGGTCGATATATATATACATATCAGTTCTCCGGACGAGGAAGGTGGAATTACCGACGGGGACTCGGGAGACGAAGACTGCATTGACCCGGACTACCTTAGCCGTCGTCAGTTCTGTGCGAAAGGAGAGATAGTGATACAGACAACAGACATAGAGGCCAAGGATCCCGTCACTGTGATTGAAGATCCTGAACACCACTAGTGGAGGAGACATCACATTCTGGAGGAAAAAGGAGGAAAGTTAAATATGTTTCTACTAAAGCAACTTTGCAGAACATTGATACATGCCATATCGCTCAAAAATCGACACAACAAAGTATCCTTAGGGAGATAAAATGGGTTAAGGGTGATTTGAAAGTACGTGATTATCCCATTCAGTACATAAAACATACCGCCGCGAAAAACTTGACCAAGATTCTTCACCCCTAGATTTTTTGATGACTTTCCTGGTAGGAGAAACTGTTTTACGATTGGTGAAGTGTAGTGTTAGGTATGCAGTGAAGGAAATTAATGTGAACTTTAATTTATCCCTAGAGGAAATGTTAGCGGTTACGTACCTTTACCAAGCAAAAGAAAGTAGGTATTTGGAGAGTGATGATGTAAATAACATTCTTCTTAGCAATAGCATGCTACGAAATCGTTTGATGAAATATTTCTCTATTTACATGCATGCGAAAATAGGGAACTGCCCCCAGGGGACAAATGGGCAAACTAAGAGGCTTTCTAGATGAGTTGAATAATGAATTCATCAAAAATTCTCCTAACGAATGCAATATCTCGATTGCTGAATAAAAGATCCCTTATTTTGGCCATCACGGATGCAAACAGTCCATCCGTTGTTAGCCCATTCGCTTTGGCTTCAAGGCGTGAGTAGCTGCAGAGCGCACCGGTTACCGCATGCAGGTTGATATCTATCAGGGACGTAAAGTCGGAGAGGTAAGAGCGCCAAATATGATCAAATCAGGGGAGTCCGTAGTTTTTATGTTTGTTGGATCACTGCAAAATAAATTCCCCAATGTAAAGTTTAACTTTTACTTCGACAATTTCTTCACCTACTGTAATTTCTTGGGAAATATATCAAAAAAGGGTTTGTATGGCACTGGCACAGTTAGAAAAAACAGGGTAGATCGCTGCCCCATTCTGTCCAAGCAAACTATGAACAAGAAAGTGAGAGTTTCTAATGAATCATTTGTGGATAAAGAGTCAAACATTATCATCGTTAGTAGGAAAGATAACACCGTCGTCAACATCATGTCCAATCAACATGGGGTCACTCCAATACAGGAAGTCCCACGATAGCAAGAAGAGAGAAAGGCATGGGAGGAATGGATCTTATGGATCATAATATTGCGTTCTATCGAATTTCGATTCGTGGAAAAAATTGGTACATTTCGATTATGCTCTGGCTTTTTGACGTGTGCATGCTTGGATCCTGCACTTATCCAAAGTCATGATGTCTTCACTAAACTACCGCCGTGAAGTGGCACGGACAATATTGTTGAAGTACGGCACTGCTCCTAAGCTGGTACTCGCAATTATCTTGATACTGTAGCGGAAGATCAGATAAAAGATCATGGCGGACTTATCCTTATTACGAGACGACCGAGGTGCAGGTGTCGTATTTGTCAGAGTAAAACAACAAAGTCTTGTGAAAGGTGTGAAGTACCTCTTCATGACAACTATTTAGCACGATACCATAGTTTGTAATTTATATCTACATATTACACACACAGTTTGACTTTTTGCCAAGATGTTAATTATTTATTTTGTTAAGATGCGTTATTTGTTAACTTTTTAAAATATTTAATTTGTATTCTAATTATTATACTTAATGTTATTAATAAATATTGCATACTAGTGAAAGAGTTCATCCAAAATATCACAATTTTTACTGTTGGCACACATACGCAAGGGAAATACGTTAACGTATTGCGCTGCATTCTTCACGCAATGTTCCGGTTTTCACCAAAATTAAACATTTTGTCAGAATAGTGCTGAAATTGAGTTATGCAAAAAGATTTGTATTTAAAATACTGAATAAAGAAGTAAAAAACTAATTTAAATAATATTTTGCAATTTAAAACCTTTTCTCGGGGAACCGCCCAATGGATCGTTTACGACCCTGTCACGCACGAGGTAACGGAGCGTGACACAATGCTCAAACTAAATTTTCCCATCATAACGGATGATTTCTAACCATTTCTGATTATTTTTGAAAAACAAATTACAAAAAAATTCGCTGGGCGGTAATGGGTTAAGATTTCTTGGGTTTCCATCTGGGTGATGTTGGTGAATTGTACCGACGTATCAACGGCGTAGTCTGCCATCATCCTCAGGGTGAATCTTCAGGGTGATTCAACCTGAGGACGATGGCAGACTACGGCATCGAAACGTCGGTGCAGCTCACCAACATCACCCAGATGGAAACCCAAGAAATCTTAATCACAAGTATTCACCGGAAAACCCTTAAATCTTACATGAACCACTGCCTGCTTTTGCAAAATTCATGTTTTTATTTGACCCTATTTATGGGTGCTTTGCTAACCAGCAGTTAAGATTTGTGAATTCTGACGACTAGTCATTGACATGTTTTTGGGATCTCAGGAGCATGATGACTATGTACTTTTATTATGGGCTTGTGTGAGTGAAAAAGTATTAGTTATTGAAAAAGGGTACATTTGGCTAAAGGAAAGAGGAAGGAGAATATCAGAAGCTGACAGTAAGTGTTTTCCAGATAATTCCATTTACTATCCAATTTTCCACATGAAGAAGGCTGTTACCTTTTTATAGCATAGTTACAGTCTTTTTTATGTATTCAACACTAGCTGTGCCCCACATGCATTGCAATGCCTCTTTTTCTTTCTAAGTAGGCACACATGTACAAAGCAGACACATTTACATGTACTGTGGGGGAAAAAAGTTTCCCAACAAACGGAGCGACGGCACTATCGATCTCGGGGGAAAATCACTTTCCTTTCTGAGGGTATATTATTCTTAAGTCTCGGCCATGACGAGGGAAATTCAAACCCAGTAAGGTGAAGGACTGATAGTCCAAATCACTGATGGATTCCCGGCCGGATGGACTCGGCCGCCCCGAACATGTTTCGCGCTGTCCACGAGAACGGAGGCGCATTAAATAATCTTGTATGCGTTTGAAACGTTCCATTGAACTCTCTCCTACGGCTCAACCGAAACCAGATAATGATAAACATTTTTCCTGAGACAAAACTCTGTAGGGAAGACCTTTAGGCAGCCTATCGCTAAAAGACTCATGGCAGTTGATCGGTAGGTTAGGTGGGATGTGGATTTCAATGCATTTGCCTTTGCAGACACTTTATTTCTCTGTGACGACTCTACGGATATTCACAAAATTACCGAAGTCCAGGTCCAAGAATTAAAAGTCCAGGAGAGAGGGGATAAATCAATGGGATATTTGAGGCAGAGTCAACTGTCCCCCAGATATCAAGGGAAATGGATTGGAATAGAAAGACAGTATACTGACTAATATGCTACAGGGAGGTGGATGAGACGATGGCAACATGACAAAGAAGCGGAGACCAAGATGCACCTCTCAAGATTATGATAGCAGCATTCGTTAGGATCCTACTGAAAATCCTATTACCTAATATTGATGGGGCGGCAGTGACGGAGAGAAAATTAAACTAAAAGGAACCTTTACGGTGAGAAATCACCTCCATTGCCGGAATTAGAAATTGCAGACCGACAAGAAAGCCAGCAATAAACGAAACTAATTAAATGGCTAGGATAGATTTCGCTCATTCATACCGGGATATGGACCAATCATATTGGAATATCGTAACTTTCACCGATGATTATTAATTAGAAGTGTTGAGTATGAACGTGTTTAGCAATAAAAAACTGCAATTGTCGGTACATATAACTTTAGCGATTGATGTTTCTCTTTAGAACATTTCCCTTTTTAAAAAAAATAATATTCCTCCTGCTTGACAAGTATCACCCAATAAAGCATAGCAAGGAAACATTTATCTGAGCATATATGTCTGCATTTTTGGGAAGCAATTCATGCTGCTGTGCCGGGACCGTTATTAAGAACACCACCTCAAATGACGTATGAGGATTACGTCCGAATCCTTCGTATTTTCATCGCTCCCATGCATAAACGAAGTAGTACCAAAGGACGAAGTAGTAAGTAGTTGTAGGAAAATGTAATATCCTTCTTACTGTTTTTTCTTTTTTACTTGCGTAGTTATTAATTCATTAGTATTTTCACATTCACAGCTTATTTATTTGTGTAGATATTGATAAACTACCACCATACTTGAATGATACATTGAACATACATTTGTATTTAAGATTTGAAGAGGAAACTCTTGTTCATGGTGGTGTTCTGTTAAGTACCGTAAGTTATAAGGGTAGAGGTGGATACTGGGGTAGTTCCAGGACCTTGCCTGAGTGCGAGAGGAGGAGCGAAGCCCAGAAGAATAAAGAAGGAAAGAGAAAGAATGCACAGGAAACTACGGCGAGAACGAGAGAGTTCAATGATATGTTTTAAATGCATACAAGGTCACCTTATGTGCCTCCGTTTGGAAGCTAGCGCGAATAACGCTCGGAGAATGCAAGCGACCAATAAGCCATCACTAGCTTTGACGATGAGTCCACCACGTTACTGTGTTTGAATTTCCCTCGTTGTTGCCGAAACCTAGGAATAATATGCCATAATAGAGGAAGCCAATTTTTCTCCGGAGCGATAGTGGCGGCGCTCCGTTTGTTGGGAAACTTTTTTCCCCCATAGTACAAAATAAATAAAAGACTATGATTTTTTGTGTGTTAAAGTAAAGTTGAAAAAATTTATTCAAGTGCTTTGGGATATACAGTAGAACCCCGGTTAACCGAAAGCGGGTTAACAGGAACACGGGTCAACCGAAACGGTTCCGTAAATAATTAAGTACGTAATATGTAAACAGCGAGGCGCTGCGCCGAGCCTCTTTCTCCAGAAAGAGTGCCATTAGTTTGTGATTAGCAAGTGTGTATGTTTTCGGGTGTTTTTATGTACAGTATGTACAGTAGTGTACCGTAAATGTGTGTGTGTATTAGCTATTACAAAAATCACTGATTTCTGCAATACGTAATGTACAATGCTGTAGTAACTTCAGTTGTTCAGTTTATAGATTTTCTAACCCATTATAACATTTTTTGCAGCTGAAATAAAACACTGTATTATAAAGACATTGTTTGTAAATTCATTTTTCCTACACACCATGTTAATAGGCTATTTTAAGCACATGACGGTTTAACCGAAAAATTGGTTATCTGAAACGGCTCTCCCCCCTTTATTTCGGTTAACCGGGGTTCTACTGTACAATATTTCTGGTCTTACCGCCCTCTGCAAAAACAAATAAATTTTTTGGCTTTCCCAGTCGTGAGCATATAATTGACTATGTGAAAAGCATGGATTTTCCAGATTTAATCTAGACACTTGAAGCAATTGACCTGGTGCATGGTCATTGAGAAGGCAAGGCTCACAGGGAACTGTAGTCGTTTGACTACAACTATCAAATTAGCCACTGAACATGGCCTTTAAATGCTGCAGGAGTGACTAGCCATTCATAAAATTGCTATTAAATGGATATTCACGCCTGGTTGCTGAGGAAATTTCTATTGTTGAAACGAAGAAAAATTGATGAGTTAAGAGATATAAATGCAATACTTGGACAAAAATGAAGAGTATGAAAAATTTGAATGAAAGAATGAAAAATAGCATTCTTTTATGCATTCTATGATAAAAAATTTCTTCCAATATCTTGAGTGCAAGTAATTTTTAAAAACAAATTAAGAAACACCTGCACCAAATTCAATGCTTATGGGAGTAACTGTAAACAATATTGGGGTAAAAATCACCCCAAAATTTGCGATTTAATAATTCAGAAACCTTTGTGGGCACGTGCACAACAACTCAACAAAGTTTCATCTCAATGGACTTTACAATTTTTGTGTGCACAAACATATGCAGGCTGAATTTTTATATGTAAAGATTATCATATCAAATTATAAATGGCTATCAAGGGGAAAATATTTTAGAAAAGGTTAATATAATATCCATCTTGGTGTGAAAAAATTTTGTCTTCTGCATAAATGATTTTTGTGATTTGCCAGAAATTAGGAAAAAATGTTATGGGTTCAGATATTCAGGAGCTATATCTCTCAGTTTCAGAGGCTTGTGAATCATTTATTTTTCTGCTAATCAACGATAGTACATTGTACTCTCTGAGTAATATTTTATCTTTGATGTTTATAACCATTTTCTATTTCAGTAAGTTTGAAATTGATGACCTGATTTCCTGTATAGAACTAAATAATGAAACCAAGACAATGCCACTAGCCAGCCTTACACCGGAGAGGGCTCTCTTCTGGCGCTATACTGCTCAATATTTACATGAAATGGATGAAGAAAATTCTACAGAAATGATGGAGAGAGTTCTACCAAATTTATCGCCAATGTGTGAATACATACAGGGGTAATTATTTTGTCCTTAGCTTTATATTATTGATTGACATATTGTAAGTGGTGCGACTGTTTCCCTAAGGTTTTTTCATCACATTATGTCCCAAATTTTGAGCTATCTCAAAAATAATCCCAGAAAATTTTCCCCTTTTTATTATTGATTTTGTTATGATCATAGTAGTACCTTAGCTCTGGAATTCACCAAAGACTTAAAGTAACTTCATAACGTTGCAGTGATTCATCTGTGAATTATGTCAATCATCATTCAAATACCCGTTTAGATCCTAGGGGTCCTGGTGTGTGATGGGATAGGAAATGTTTGAGAATATTTGCAGCAAGTTTTTTTTTCTATTGGGGGCAAACTTGACTCATCTAGTTTCGAAATAATAATCCTCTGCGTTTATTCTGTTTACAGTTTCTTCAGTTCTTGGTCTTTAAATGTTGAAAAAGATGATGGTTTCTCTTTGAACTTGGAACGGAAGTTCATTCTCAAGCAGTTAGTGGAGGCAACAAAACTGTATGATTATTCTGATGAAACTGGAAGGTAAGGAATCAAAGCAAATCACGAATTCTTGTTACTCCTAGTCCTGTGTTTAACTTTCCTTTGAAGCATTTGAATGGAATTGTTGCAGTAAACCAAAATAAATTATTATATTTCTCCTCTGATTTGTTTGTTCCATCTGTTAGTTATGGTTAATTTTATTCTAGGTCTAATTTGAAGGACTTATTGATTGATTTGCTGTTTAGCAACGTGGTGGAGGTAGATTTGGTGTCAGCAATCGTGCCTATCTTGGAGGGTGTCATTCCAAAGACTGTTGATTTTATTCAGCTGATTTCAGACACAGTGGAGAAGATACATTGCCCCTGTATTGCTCAGAAAAGACCGTTGCCAGAGTGGGAAGCTAGAGAGAGGAAAATGAAGGTTGTATAGTATATATGAACATGCTACTTTTGAACATGTCTAAATTTAAAAAAATGTATAATTGATGGGATTTAGGCCTGGCATGGTGGAAATGATTTATGTATAAGCATATCGAAATGATAAATTTGTTTCCATTGTATTTATTACTCCAATGGCATGAAATGCATTTTGCCACACTGTGACGTGACTGTGTATTCAAAGGGAGATTAAGTGGAAATATATAGGCAGGGTTTAAGGGGAAAGTAGGGGAAGAAGAAAAAGATCTCGGAGTTTTGGGGGCTTAAGGAGAGGAAAATAAGTGGGGATATAAGAAAATGAGAGGGCAGGAGATTTTGAGGATGAGGGCTAATTGATGAGAGTTGGACACCCCCTATATTGGGGGTGGTAGAGGAGAAGGGGTCACTTGGATACCCCTTGTGCATTTGGTCTTTAACTCTACAACAATTCGTGGGTCATTTTTTGTCCTTTTTATATTTTCTCTTCTCATTCCTTTGAATTTCCACTTCGATCAGCAGAGTTACAATCCGTGGTATCAGGCATGGTTGGTATTTAAAAATGTTATCATGTTATGCCTTTTTTCTCTCCACCTATCCTGTATATCTTTCTCTTTGATTAATATCTTCCCTGTTTCATCCTTTACCTTGGGTATTGTTTCCCCTCTCTTGCAGCCCAGGCAGCTTATTCTGTAGTTTTCAATTTCCTTGCATTGTCTTTTCCATCAGTTTTCCTTTGCTCGATTGGTTATATGTCGGGGTTTATTATGTACATAATTCCTTATACCCCCTCTTACCTAAGTTAACTCTTGCCATTGGATATAGATATCTCTAAAGTCCAATTTTCATCATTTGGTAGTGCATTATTTATAAATTCGGAAATTGAAAGACTAGACTAATAGCCTTATTGTAACATTTCTGTATTCCAGAAAGCCAAAATAAGATTGGAAATCAATGTAGAAAAAGAAAAGCAGGAGAATGCTATCCAAGAGAAGGACTTCTTGCTTGCGCAGTCCATTAAGGAAACGCTTAGTAATCTTGAATCTCAGCTTGAATCAATGGACTTGGATTCTTTTGTTGAAGCAAATGTAAGTGAAAATTATTTGCTGGTTTTTTCTTAGCTGTTGCTTTTCCTTTGTTCAGTCTGCTTTCGACACTATGAGTTTATGTAATTTTGAACTAAATGCGTTATTTACTAACTTGTTGATAAACAATTTGTATATTTCATTGACAGACAATCAAAGAGCAGAATGATCCCGCGACTTTGAATAAATGCTTGGAAATCATTGTGAGCATGCTGCAGTCTCCAAAAATCAAGGCAATATCCCCTACCCTCACCAACTTAAGAGAAGACTTTGTGATGAAATGCATTACGGTGTGTAGTTATTTGGTAACATGGCTATTTGCTTAGTTGTAGAAGCTGAACAGATAACTTCTGATTTAGTATTTGTCAACTGTGGCTGAAATATTGTCATCAATGCCTTGAAAATAATTTGAGGGAAATATTTTTATTTTTCATTGGGGACGTACGAAATGAGGATTTCACTTTTCACTCTAGTGGTTTACTTGGCTTCATTCCCTCTTTCCTGCAGTGCTGTGTAAATAAATTAATGATCTATTTTTTCTTTCAATTCTAGGTGACTGACAATCCCCTCGTCCATTCCAAAAGTCTTGAAGCCCTTGCCTTATTTTGTCTTCTTGATAAGGAACTAGCCAAGAAAAGTTTTATCTTTTTCTTTTGTGTGGTAAGTTCATTACCTGCAATGAACCTCATGTGCAATTTTTATGTTTAATGAAATTTTCAGATTAGGTTTGGGCACTGCAGGCTGGTTCCTGTATTCATTGTGTATTTAAAAATTTTTTATATGACCAAGTTTTTTCACAAATTTTGCTTTGGTGCTCTGTTCTGTAACCAACCAGCTGACATCGCTGTAAGGACAATGCGTATACATTTTGAGCCATCAGCCCGCATCCCTCCAGATGATGGCGAGGTCCTCTTTAACCGCGAGGTTTAATTGAGGAGATCACCACCTGTTTCAAAATTTTCTCGCGCGACAGGAAAAGTAATGTAGGAAAATTGCGAGTTTCAGTGGAAAGCTTAAGAGATTGCAAATTATTCTGAAGCTACCAGAAGCCTTAAAAAAAATTAGGTGGCATATAAATCTACTTGCACCATACTCACATTCCCAAACTTTTAGTGGGAGTTAATACCCCCAACCAAGCACCAACCTGGCTATAAGACTACAACTCAAATTCCATAAGTATTTATTACTAATGAAAAGTGTTACTGAGGGGTGAGTAATATCTTAGGCAGTGAGGTCCAGGAGGTCCTACAACAGAAGATGAGCAAATAAGTTTCTCATAAGAGAAATCACAGTTTTATCACCCGGTTGATTGAATAAGGCACCATGCCAAAAGTACCTGATGATTATTATTGATTTTTATTCATTACGGTGATTTTTTCTTGAGTTTTGATGAATTTAACTGTTATGTTAATTTTGATTTTTATTTTTTGTTTTTAATTCATATTTTTAGATAAGTAGAACAACCGATGAAGACCTGGAATTGGGTGTATCAGCTCTTAAGGCCATTTTTGATATTCTTTGCTTATTTGGAATTGAGTCTTTTGATGTTGCCGATATGCCAGAGGGTAATATTTTGTGAAATTTTCAATGTACTATCTTAGTTTTTTGTTGATACATTTGAAAGTCTTGTATCTATATTTTATATTCTCCTTCGATCTCTCAGGATTTGATGACAAGCCCCCTGAAAAAGAAAGGAGGAGCAGGATAATGGATGATATCCCTGAGTCAGTCTCCACTGATGACTTGGAAAGCAACAGCTCTGGGGTTTCTGAGTCACATAAGGAGAAGAAAAATGTTAACTTGATAACAGTTCTTACATCGATATTAGATCACAAGGTACTTTTGTGTACATATTTAACACAGCATAAATTTATGGAGGTCAAATGTGTAACTCTCTTTTTCTTTACACTTGTGGTTCTCAACCTTTGGTACGTGTATCCGTAATGAGTACAGTGTTGTTGCTATAAGGGTACTTAAGAAAAATCAATATGTAATGGTTAAAGTAATGCAAGCATATTTATCATTATGTGGAAGCAAAAGCACTTGTACTTTGTCACAGATTTTTCTTATTTTGTTTGTACTGTGTGTTTCGCCAGCTTGCAGCATCATCAGGTACGAAAAATGTAATTCAGAGAATGTTTTGTGTGTACACATCATTGTTGTATATTGTCTGCATTGGGGGAAATGGGAGAGATCGGGGGGAAGGTTGAGGAAGGTAGGGGTCAGTAGAACCTTGGATCAGGTGTTAGGGGGATGGGGAGGATTGTTTTGCTGTCAGGGTTAGTTTGTTGGGAGGGGCGTGGGAATAATAGGTCATTCCATGAGTGCCCTACCTTTGGGGAGGACATGCAACATTTCTGAGACAAAGTCACCTAGGTGATTGTTTTCATATACCTAGATGCTTTGCAAAGAGTGCATTGAAATCCTTATCTTTATAATTCCTAACGTGTTGCTTAATGCATGCCATAACAATGGATACGAAGTAATTCCACCAAGTAAAGCCTGGAGTATTAGAATTTATTCAAGCATGTTCCTTTAATGTGAGGGGTCCTACTTAATGGGATGCCTAATGGTACTTTAAGGGGAAACAGGCTTCCTAGGGGTACAAAAAAGTTGGGAACACAGGTTTATGCCTTAGATAGAAAGTATGGGGATAGGTGTACACCGTGACATGCAGTACTTGGTGTTGGAATATGATCCAACCAGCTCTAACTTGCTAATAATGTTATGTAAAGTCCCCTTGTCTTTTGTGAAAATTTTTTTGTTCAAATATAAAAACTCTTCTTGACCCTTTAACTCCATTGTATTTTATCTTTTATGCTCACAGAAAGCTTTCGTCCTTGATTATTGAAAATTTCAACTTCAATTTCAACTTTAAAAAAATATATTTTTTTGAGTTCAGTGTATCATTTGGGTTATAATTTTTCTATATTTTTGTAACAAATTGCAGTTTAAAGAAAAAAGATTTACTTGAAAAAATCATTTATAATATTTTGTGAAACTCAGTTTAAACAAAAAGCTTAGGTGTAACCAGATATATTGGCTCCGTGAGTGCTTGAAGGACACCTGAGGAAGGTGTCGTTACCTTGATCATACATGGGTTAAATGCCTACTCTTATTTATGAATGCACTCTTATCTTACTATTGCAGCACTCGAATATGAGATCTGTTGCAGTGGAGGGATTATGCAAGATGTTGTTTCTTTCCAAGATTGCTTCTCCGGAACTTCTATCTCGCCTTGTTTTGATGTGGTACACTCCAACTTCAGGTAGATATTGAGCATTACCTAAGTTATTAGGATTTTTTATGAGTAAATGCTGTCAAATACTTTATTTATTTATTTATTCAATAGCCTACGGGTAGTAACTCATTTGCATTATGTGTTGTGGTACATCCATTTCCATTCAAATTCCATTCAATACATCCATTTCAAATATATATTGTAATATGGGGCGAGTTAAAGGCATGGGGAGAATTCAAACCCTTATGCTTTCTTATCACTTTTGCCTTTTAATGCAGTTTAATCATGCCTCCCTGTCAAGGAGAGATACAATGTAACTTATTCATTCCGAATAAAGGCTATGGCTTCCTTGCATATCGATGGAGCTATAGCAATCTATTTACGAGGTGGCAGTCGTGTGAAATCTCATATTGTCGGAAAGAAACTTTGGTGCTATTTGGAGAGAGTTTCAAAAATTGTTATGAATGCATTCCTGAATGAAAAGGAAACAGTTTAAGCACTAGCAGTTGAAAGCAATTAGAATCACCCCGTGTGTTGTTACCCACCCTACATTACGGTATTATGTGTGTGTGTCTATCTGGTTAGAATCCTTAGCAGAGGTTGGTGACAGGTGAGAACTTCAGGGGATGATAAAATTTGTTAAACTCTGGGAAAGTGTGAAAATTGTTTCAGAGAGTGATGATCCAGATGTCTTATTTTGGAAGGTTTTGCATTCTTGACATTCACCTGATATTTCACTGTTTATAGACTCAGAATAGCCACTCCTACTTGAATGTGCAGTCTGCATTCTCCAAAACTGTCAACGTAGGTTGGTGAAGAGTGACAACAGTTTTGCCAG
The DNA here is from genome assembly GCA_963573305.1 of Pyrrhosoma nymphula. Taxonomy (NCBI): domain Eukaryota; kingdom Metazoa; phylum Arthropoda; class Insecta; order Odonata; family Coenagrionidae; genus Pyrrhosoma; species Pyrrhosoma nymphula. Next base: position 18,892,710 of record OY754328.1, read on the forward strand.
CATTATACATATCTGGCATCATTGGGTTGAAATTGCTTCCTCCTGGAAAACCCTGGATTTTGAAGTAATTTGGGAATATATTCTGGATTTTCAGTATTTTATCATGATAACAGAGTATTACTGGGGTAATTCTGCAAAATCATTAACTTAGTCCGTGAATGAAGGCATGGTACTCTTCCACTTTAAATCATGAAAACCTTAATTTGATCAATACATATTCATTTGCTTGTTTTGCGAACACATTTCATGTCCTATTATGCCTTCAGTATATTTTTTTATTCATTCTTGCATCAAAGAATCTCATCTCCTTGATAGAAAAATCTCCTTCGTCATCGTATTTTCATCAAAGCCCCAAATGCCAGGGCAACACCCATGAGTGCTCAGAGAAGAGTATTATGCTAATGACTTTCAATGTTGGAAAGTAGACATTTGCATGGTGGGAATTCCTCATTGATTATGCTGGTTTTTGCTGTGGCACAGAGTAATGCTCTGGTGATTTTGTTTCGCTACTTGTCCTGCATGAAGTTTTTGAGGGCATCATACTATTTCCTGTCTAATTGTGAAATATGTACTTTTGCAGGTATTATATCGCTTTTGCTTTCAACCTGTCTATTTCTTTCTACTTTCTGAACTTACTTTTGTTTACGTTTGTATCAAAGTGTCATAGCTTCTTGTTAGATTTTACATTTTTCCATACTGAGGCAGCACTAATTGTCAAATTGACAGGCGTAGTTGCCAAGTCAACAGTAGTATAAAAACTGCTTTTAATGTTTCTCCAGCAGAGGTTTGCTCACTTCTTTTCTTTTATCAAATTACATAGGTTTGTATATCCAATTCATATTCTGTTGAATTATAAATGAACGTGCTCAATGTTTCTGGGAGGCTGTGAAATGAATAAGAAAATGGGTACCCTTAATTGTTTCGGATAATTATAAAATAATGATAAATAACTTAGTGTGGCCACATAAATTTCTTTTTCATAATCTAGGTTTTGTTTTGGTGCAACATCATCAAGTTGCAATCCATTACTTCATCTTGATGATTTTGTATTTACCTCAATGAAGCCTAGGTCTTGAAAAATAAAATTTATGTGAGGAAATTAATTATTTATAGTTGCCATATTTCTTGGCCCGTAAGGTGCACTTTTTTTGCTTGCAAAAGCGTTCTAAAATTGGCCTGCATCTTATGTGCTGAGGGGAATGGGAAGATTTCATACATCAGATTTTTCATTGCTGTTTGAGGTGCCCATCTCTCTACTTTCACCGCAGACTATGTTGTAGCAATGAGCTTAAGGTGCACTCTACATCATTCATTTGGTTCTGGAATTCTACAACAAATTGAATTTAATAAATTTGTTATTATTGGAAATTAAAAATAGCATTTATCCTATAGATTGTTTATATTTACAGATTTTTATTATTACTGTTAATATTTGCCGGTTTTAATTATTACATTTTCATCTAAAATCTAATCTGAAAAATCACAGTGCATCTCATTATTTGGTGTGGGAAATAGGATACATATTTAATAAGAAAGTAATATAGACATACCTGCCGGCAATCAACCGTGCCATTCATTACATCCTCCCTGAAGAGAATGATTTTCCTTTTGGAAAATCTGAAATACTTATTGATTTGGAAAAGAGAAATCCAGTGGTTCGCATGAATCAGTATCACAAACTATGCATTAAGACTTTGTTTTAATTTTATCAGAGTTTTTGTTTGTACTGACTTGGTTTTCTTTCATGCAGGTGCCGAGTATGAGAATTACTTTCATCAGCTTATGGGGACATTTTTCCCATCTTATGCTATGCATTGTGAAGGAGCCCAAGAGAGCTTGGCTTCTGCTTCTCTCATCGCGTTGCGGACATTGATGGAAGCACCAGACACGTCACCTCTGGCGACAGTGGACTTGTCAAGCGTTGCATCTTTCTTCTTGGACCTCACTCGTCCTGGCGTGTCTCGTGTGGAGGTAGGATTACAGCATTACGATGGTTTTCATCTCGTCATTGAGCTCAGATATGAAAAAAATTAATTTTTGAATCTTAAGCTCGTTTTCAGCTAGTACTTCATTGTAACTAGTGATGTGGTCAGGATTCGTGGGTTCGATCAAATCTTATCAAATACATCGATTCGAGATTCGATTGATTCTTTTCATAAAAATTTAAAACCTGGATCTTTGGGTGGCATGTGTGCCAGGTTGCGGTAAACTGTAGATCGCTGTAAAATCTCGCCTTGGAATTTTAGCATCTTGACGTCGATTTACTAAGTAAGTGTTGATAATTTGCTTGAAAATTCTTAATGTCCTAAATAAGTACCGAAGGGGAGATTTTATGGTTACCAATCATGGAAAGTTTCATTTAAAATTTGGTGCACAGCACATGCGCACACCACCCTCATAACCTCCCAATGTGTCATTTTCAAAGCCAACATGCATGGCACAGACTGCTTGCACTTTTTATTGTGTGTTCGACCAAAAGGCTGAGCATTTTTCTTTTTGTCTCTGAAAAACAAAGTTTTGAGCTGCAGAAAATATACTCCTCACCTCGAACGCCTTTTCAAACATCACTTTTTTCCCACCGCAAAAGTTATAAAAATTTTCATCTAACCATTTTTGAAATTAAGTTTGGTTCTTTCTTAGCAATATAAAAAGTTATTTTGTTCTAAACATAGATTAAATATAAAATGGGTAAAATTAAACTGTGCTATAAGATGGGAATAGATGCTTATGGGACCTAATTTTACTAGAAAAGTGAGGATGTTGCTGTCTAGTTATGTCATTAAATTCGAAAGCCGGCCGTTATATTGACATTTATTGGAGTCACAGTTTTAAACTGCATCGTGCCATTTTGCACAAAATTCAGATATATATTCAAATCACCCTATCATTTAGATTAGATTAGATAATAGGTGGTGTTCCTCCAAAGAAGACCTGAGGCACTTAGACCTAATGGTCCATTGTGCCAACCACCATGTCTGTGATCACCCATAGAGTCCAGTCGCCCTGCTAAAGGCTAGCATGTCCTCTACGGGGATACCCCTGACTTCATCTAGTTCCAAAAATGGTGAGCCCAGATGCCTGACTCTGGTCCTCATCAAAGCGGGGCACTTGCAGAGTACGTGCGATGTTGTTATGTTCTCTTCCTTGCACCATCTACATTGTGCCGAGTCTGTAATTCTCAGGAGGTGGAGGTGCCTCATAACCTGATAGTGTCCAGTAAGTAGTCCCACTATCGTACGAAGTTGTTTTCTGTCCAGTAAAAGAAGCTTTCTTGCCAGCCCCGGTCTGGGTCCTTCTATCAGGAGCTTGGCTTGCCTAAGCCCCTGTACGTTCTGCCAGATCTTAGAGATTGGAGCTAGGCTCCACTCTTTGGTCTTTGAAATCCCTGAAGAGGGTGTGATTGGGATGAAAGGCTCTGGTCCAATTGGGTTGCTATTCGAGCCTTCCTTTGCCAGTTCATCCGCTATCTCGTTTCCAGTTATACCTGTGTGGCCAGGGACCCAGAAAAGTTCTACGTTGCTCTGTCTGCTGAGGGAATCGAGTGCTTCCTGGCATTCCAGCAGCAGTCTTGATTTGTACCATGGAGATATGAGAGCTTTTAACCCTCTTAGTGCGGCGGGCCGATATATCGGCTTTTGCATCTCGGGCGAAAAGTGCGGCGGGCCGATTTATCGGCTCAAACGCAGGCTATTGTTTAAATCGCTATAATTTATATAATATTAATTGCATGTTGTTTGTTGTTTCTCTTATCGAAAATATGAATTCTCTGCTACATATAACGTGTTTTTTTAATTTTTTATTTTTTATTTTAAATACTTTTCATAAAGTATGAATCTTACTGTAATTTTGACGTTGAACTGTTTACGTGTGGGGAAGCACAGCCTCATCGTATGCTCACTCTTTTCGCTGAGTGGTCTTTCCACTATGAGAGCCCACTAAAAGGCTTATCTGCAGCCTCATGAATGCGTCATGATGAATCTGTTTTGATAAAACTGCTAACTAAGACTTGGGCGATACGACGCTAATGAAATCATTACTTTGTTATCATGTCGGTTTCTCTTGCCTTCCGTCCTAGGCAATCATATGGGCCCTTTGTAATGGGATTACATTGTCAGTAATCCTCTTTGTGATAGGGAATTTTTCTTATTCTGCTTTGAGATAGTTACTAGATTGTAGGTAGTGTGCGAGGAACGCAGTGGGTTCTCTTTTGCCTTCGAAGGTCAGTCCGGTTTTTTCCTTGCGAGCGTGTGGTTTTTCCCTTGCAAGCATGCGATTGAATCTAGCGCTAGTACAAGAAAATACGTACGTTTATTTTTTTGTGCTCGTTTTGGTTACCTGAAATGGCAACTAAAAAGACTTCGAAAGATATTGTGGATGAAGAATTGGTGAAATACTTGTTATCGCTAAGTGATGACGATTGCTCTGAGGAATATGACGAGAGCGGGCGTCTGAGTGACGATGTGAATTCGGATTCAGATGACTCTGACATTGTGACGCAGAGGAAAAAGCCTAGAGTTATAGCAGAAAGTGACAAAGATTGGGCAAGCAGTGACGTTACCGATGTAATTCCACCACCGGAGTTCAACGTAATATCTGAAGGTCATGACACTTGGAGTGCTAACGCCTTCAGTTACGCAGAAATACCAGGTCCCAAGCATGCACCATTGACGGCTGCAGAACCCATAGCATACTTCAATTTGTTCTTCACCTCTGTGCTATGGAATTTGTTTACACAGGAAACCAACAGGTATGCTGCACAGTTCCTCACCGCCCATGAAACAATATCTCCTAAATTGAGGGTGAGGCGGTTGCGGGAAGTGACAGTGAACGAGATAAAAGGGTTCATTGCTATTTTACTGGAGATGGGTGTAACTAAAAGGCCTACTATATTTTCCTACTGGTCAAATAATTCTCGCACCATACCGTGGTTCGGTAAAATGATGTCTAGAGATCGCTTTCAATTGCTTTTGAGGTTTTTCCATCTCACAGATAATTCCAAACTTTTCCCACCTGGCAATGAAAAGTACGACCCTTGTGCCAAATTTCAGCCCATTGTTGACCATGCTAATCACCTATTTCGCCATCAGTATACACCACATGAACACCTTAGCATAGATGAAACATTAGTGGGTACCAAAAGCCATTCACAGTTACTCTTATAGAAGTGGTGAAATCCTTTTTCTAGGGAAAAAGGAAAAAAAACAAAAAAAAATCCTGTATTGCTGCTTTCCACAAAAGCAACACCACAAAGCATTCATCTAAGTAAAAAGAGGCATGGTAAAATCAAGGAAATAGATAGACCACAAATAATCAATATATATAATAGTTAAATGGGTGGGATTGATACATCTGACATGATGGTATATTCTTACTTGGATGAAAGGCGTACAGTAAACTTTTGGAAGAAAGTTGTTTTTTGTGTAATTGCTCGTATGGTGCTCAATTCTTATATAATATATAAAGAAAATAATCCAATAAAAATAATGACAAGACTTCAATATACATCAAGCGTCATAGACTCTCTAGAGTCGGAATGGCTTGTAAAGACCGAGAGTGATGTATCCCCTCCTGCACATGGGTCAAAAGCTGGACTGCAGCAACTTCCAGGGAAAAAAGAAAAAAATTGTGTTGTTTGTTCTGGAAAACATGGCCATAAGAGAAAAAGGTCCCGTACAGTATGTATACAGTGTCAGAAAGGTGTGCACAGCATTTGCTTGGTTCACCATAGGTGCTAGGTGTGTGGCACAACGATAATGAGGTAAGCCCTCATATAACTCAGTGGTAAATTGTAAGATCAGACTTTTCCACAAAGTGGGACTATACAGAGGCTGACTAAAAGTTATGCCAATCGCTAGTTTTTCCGTTTATTGTTATAATTTTTTACTCATGTTTTTTTGGTTATTTATTTGATGTAAATATAGCAGTTTCATTATAAAATGTGAAAAAAATTATATTACTATTGTGTGTGAAAATCAAAAAATTATTGCTAAAAAAATATTGTTTAACTTTATAACTTTGAAATAAATACATATATTTCTCATTTGATGTCAAATAATAGTATTATTATTAAAAATTTAATTTATATAAAATTGTTAAAAACCGCATATCAATATCTAAAACAATAACTTCATAATGTTATTTTTCCTAAGATGATACATTTTATTAAAATACCCCCCGCATTTCTCACTAGTACCGCTGGTGTAGGTTAGCACTAAAAGGGTTAAGGCTGCTTGGCTATCAGTGCATATGTGAATTGATCTGCCTCTTCGGCATAATTCTTTGGCAACATGGGCACAGGTCAGCAAAGCGTAGACCTCTGCCTGGAAGACTGTAGCGTGTTCCCCCAAGGGGATTGAGAGCCTTTTGTCAGGTTGGCTGCAGTGATCCCCTACTCCTACTCTTCCTTCTCTCCTGGAGCCATCTGTGAACAAGACATATGCTCCGTTGTCTTTACCTCCTTCCTTGACCCACCATTCTCTCGTTGGAAAGTGGGTTTTGAAGAGAGGCTGTGTTTTGTTGAAACCGACTGTCATGTCATCTGTACCCATTTCACAAATGGGGTTCCACTCCCTGAGCTCCGTCCATAGTTGTCTGTGACCGGAGAGGTTTCCCCTGTCGCTCCATTGTCCCTGTCTCTTGAGACGATAGGCCACCATCCTAGCTTGAGTTTCGACTTCCACATAAAGTGGTGCAAAAAATACTCAAGACACAAGTACCAATTTCAGGGTAGGAGGAAGCGCTTTTCGGACGACAAAGGAGTTTGCCTTACATACAACAATGAATGCCTGCTGCATTTTAGTGTCTTTTTCACCAGTTCAGACCCAACTTTTGATCTGTGAAGTGAAGGAGAAGCGTAGTTCAAGTTATCTGCAGCAAGTCGTGTGCATTCTCAAGTGTTCTGCATATCTGTGCAGTTGTGTTAAGAGTGTGCTGAAGTATAAATGGAGAGAAGTCGAGAAGCAGGACCATCCTATTCACGGAAGTATCCTTGTATTTTTAAAATCTTCACATTTTAGGCCTCTCGGCATGTGAAACCTCTTTTTGGCCAAACAAGAATCCCGAAATTAGCTCCGAAAGTCTCCCTAGGGGGCTGATTGAAAATCCAGAAAATAGGTAGAGAATTAAAAAATATTGTTGTTACTGCCATAAATGTATGGGAATGGGTAATGTACAGTGACTCAGTAAAATATTCGAAAGAAAAAAAAATTGACTGTACTGGGATTCGAACCCGCGCCACATCACAATATTTAGCCTTGTTTTATGTAGGCATGGTTTATTCCTTTGTCCTCCTCTATTATAAAATACTCTTGAGTACCTTGTAAATATATAAATGCCTGAGAGGTAAAATATTTAAATTGGTATATAATGGAAACAATATTCTGTGGTCAACCAAATCGAAGGCTTTTGTCATGTCAACAAAAAACCCAGCATTGTTATTACATATTTGCATTAAACCCTTCAAAAAGACCTGAACAAAATTTTTACAGAGCATCCTCAGTGCTTTTGCCTTTCCTAAAACCAAATTGGCTGTTACTAAAAAATTTAATGTTATCTAGGAAACTTAAAAGCCTTGTTTTCACAATGTTTTCCAAAATTTTTTTAAAAATTGGAAGAAGAGAAATTGATCGATAATTGTTTATATCAGCCCCTTTTTTTAAAATTGGTATGACCACACCCGATTTTAACTCTTCAGGGAAAATTCCTGTTTCCATGCTTTAATTAGCGATAAAGGCGCAGCAGCAATGTTTTCATTTACGGCCTTCACAACATTTGATGTTATGTTATCTACTCCTTTTGAAGAATTGGGTTTTAGCTCTTTTATGATTTGCATAACTTCCTTAGAAGATGTCTGGAGTAAGAATAAAGATTGTTGTGACTGAAAAGGCGGAAACCAATAGTTACAGTTCTTATTAGGTCTACTGATGTTAATATTAGTGTCATTTCTAAGACTTTCAATGATTTTAGCAAAATAGCAGCTAAATTCACTAGCTTTTATCTTGTGAGCTAGTTAATACAGTCAAACCTCTTTAGAACAAACCTCTATAGAAGACAAGTTCTGTATACAACGAAGAAAAGTTACGGTCCCGATTTTCTTCCCATAACTTATGTGTATTTTCATCCTCTGTACAGCAAAAATTCTCTCTATAACGAAATAAAATTTTGGCCCCGAGTCAATTTTTTACCTCTTTAGAACGAAATAATGAAGTTTGTGATTTCCTATCCTCCATTTCATTGATATCATTTGCGCTCGAAATAAATGCTTTCAATTTTTTTAAAAGGGAGTACAGTAGAACCTCGGATATACGACCCTCTTATATACGACGACCTCATTTATACACTTTTTTTTTGGTCCGGTAAATAACCCCATAAGACCCCATGTATTTCCACCCTCCCTTATGAAACTTTTCATTTATACGACGAACTCCGTTATAAACCGTTTTTTTCCAGTCTGATGGTAGGAAATTCCTCACTTATACGACTTATCAGCGAGTTAACTCACCTACGGAGCTTCATAAATTCCGACTTTGAGGGACTGTTGTGAGTTTATCGTGAGAGTAAGGAAAATGCGAAAGGTATCAATCTTTAGGCAATTTTAATGGTAGCAAAAGGAATTCATCAGAATGGAAAAATAACCGACCGTTTGGAAGCAACGGACGGAAAACCAGAGTCCTGCGCAACCACTGGACGAAAAATCGGCCATTTTTAATTTTTTAGGTGGTTTTTGAAAAATAAATCGCATTTTTGCGACGGAAAACCACAGGCCTGCGCCGGGTCCGGACGAAAAATCCGCCATTTTAAATTTTTTTCGGTGGTTTTAGGATAAGAAGTCCGGGTTTCCGCTACTTATTCCTGAAGTGCATGTCATTGTGCATAATCGTGTCAACGTTTAATGTCATATCTCCATTAGTAGAGATGAATGAGTACTGTTTCATTCCGTGAGGAAATGAAACAGTTGAGAATCTTACGAAAGGCGCCATTTTGCCAGACAACTATGAGGGTTAGAAAAAAACGGAAAGCAAGATGTTGTAGACCTCATGAAGGGATTAAAATCTCTGCTAGTCAAAATTGAGGTCGAACTCTTAGTTTAGGAGCTAGAGTCGAAAAACCACAAAAAACGGGAAATTTTTTGCCAAATTTCGAGTTTGAGGCCCTCTGGTGAGGAAACTATGAGGCATAGAAAGACCAAAAGGCGGATTTTTCTTCCGGCGCGAAAACGCGATTTTTTTTTCAAAAAACCACCGAAAAAAAATAATTAAAAATGGCCAATTTTTTGCCCAGCGGTCGCGCAGGCCTCTGGTTTTCCGTCCGTTGCTTTCGAACGGTCGGTTCTTTTTCCATTCTGACCAATTCCTTTTGCTACCATTAAAGGCTGGTGGGTGGCATCTTGTAAGAAATTCAATTATCTGCTCTAAATGTTTTGTCAGATTCCAGATCGGACGCACCGTTAAAAAATTACGGCACGGGAACCCGAGGTCGCTTTTTCGAAAAGTCAAAAATCCACAATTTAAAATAATTTTTTGGGGGTTTGCACTCTTTAGATGACGAAAAATCAGAGTAAATTTATTATTTATAATTTCAAAATAGCTAAATGAATACGATATGTATATAACTTCTAATACCAATTGCTTTCTGATATTTAATAGAATCTCTAAACTATTTTCAGTTAGATCTGTTCATGTCTAGTGATATTCTATTTTAGAAAAAAACTGTTTGGTAAAGGAAAAAAATTACCTATTTATCACACGAGATGTTTTAGTAAGCAATACTCCTGCATTAGTTGGTACTTGTTTGTAAAACATGAACAGGCAATAAACATCGATACAAAATGTGCCAAGCATTAATTGAAACTAATTGTAAGCCCTGCTGGTAAACTGCCAAGAATGCTGACTATTAGACCAAGAAATTTAACTTTGGTAATATATCTTACCAAATTTCAGGAATGCAAATGAACATTGTTTCTTTCTTGGTAACATGAAAATGCTTACATTTGTAGAGTTATTTGTAAGTATGATAAATTATTAGGTTTCATTTGCCTGTATCCAAACATGTAATTGCAACCATAAAACAAAGCAGACCAAATTAGACAGTTGAAAAGGGTTTCTTGTTCCCTAACTATGAAACCTCTGCCATATCAAAATTTTACATTTTTAAAGTAAATTTGACAAAATTTACCATATTTATGTGGGTAACATATCTTATTTAAGTGAATTCATAAATAGATATCAGTCCTTTATTTGCTAAAGAGCTTTTTAGTTCATTAAAATGGGTCATAACTTCTGTACAAGGGAAATCTCTGTATAACAAAAACGTGTGTACTACAAAAATTTTTCTTGGTCCCTAGAATTTCGTTCTAAAGAGGTTTGACTGTACGGTATTGTTGTCTAATGATCTAATCTTATCTATATTACTTTTCTCTGACCTCGTACCTATGAGCCCATCTATAGTACTCCATTGTTTGGCTGTATTATTTCTATTAATTTGAAAAATGTGCAGGTATAATTTTCTTTTTTACTTATAATATCCCTATCAAGTCTCAATTTGTATGATTTGTAATATCATGCCCAAGTTTCATTTTATGGTTGCTTTCTCATTTTCCTATGCAATAAATGTTCTTTTGCAATACGCCCACAAAGTTCTGCAGTTATCCACGGTTTCAATAATTTAAATTTAATTTTTCTCTGTAAATTATAGCTCGTGGAATCAATAATGCTATTAATTTTATCAATAAATACTTAATAATAAATAATTATTACTAAAATTATGCAACAACTGCCGTGAATTAGATTCAAGAGAGCAATTGGAAATTTTAAAAATTTTGAATAACCACAACAACACCCTCATTAACGAATACCTTTACCCTTCCTTTTCCCCTATTCTGGCCTCCGTTTCAAACTTCTTCTCCCCTTCCGTTACGTAACTACGGAAACAATAGGAAAACAGACCTCAATTAATGCCTGATGATGGTGATTATTCACTGAAACCCGGGTCGCTTAATTTAAATTTAAGTGGTATTAGTAACAGATACTCATCCACAAACATAATGGAATACCACAAAGTTAATTATGAACTAGTGAATTTTGAAATGTAATGTTTCAATTATGGCGTTGAATTTCATACTTTTGGATGAAATGCATTGTAAAAACATTTAAAACAAAGAATAATTCTACACCAAGCACATTTTATAAAGCTCCCACCTGAACAATTACATTTGAGTGAGCACAGATCGGGTGGGAAACTTACTTTTTAAAATCCGAGAAAATATAAATAAATGATCTGGAGTTTGTAGACCGGATCTGCCTTCGAGCAGATGCAAATGTTCTGGCGACGGAAAACAAATTGGCTTGGTGCAGAAATATTCTTTGCTTTATATGTTTTCACGATGAATATCATCCGAAAGTAAGCAATTCTATGCCATGAATGAAAAGTTATATTCCTTCAATTGAAATAAACATGAGGTGGGAAAAGAAATAGTGTTATCACTACGTGATATTTTTTGTGCTGGAATCATATATCTTCCTCTACCCCACGATACAGGCTTCCCTTCGATATAATATGTTGCTCCGCAAAAAGGTCATAGCAACTACTTTTTACATAACCTCAGAAACAGTTACGATCTCTTTTCTACTTATGTCATGTTCACTATTGAACGAAAAATTGAAGCACAAAAGTCATTATTCGAAAGCAGTTCCTGGTAAATTTGAAGTGCATGCATCTCTGTATATTAAAAAGTAATAATCTGTTCATTGTTTACCCCCTTGAGAAAGAGCCACGACCGATCGACGCCCATCCTATTCACGGAAGTATCCTTGTATTTTCAAAATATAAACATATTAGGCCTGTCGGCATGTGAAACCTCTTTTCGGCCGAACAAGAATCCCGAAATTGGCTTCAAGTTGATTGAAAACCCAGAAAATAGGCTGAAAATTAAAAAATATTGTTGTTACTGCCATAAATGTATGGGATTGGGCAATGTACAGTGACTCCGTAAAATATTAGAAAGAAAAAAAAATTGACCGGACTGGGATTCGAACCCGCGCCACATTACGGGGACTACAGGTCCAGCACCTCTAATCGCTCGCCCACGGCTTCTGTAGGTAGGCGAGTGTATTGCAAAGGATTTATATGGAGGGAAATTCTTTAGTTGCATTTTTCTCTCGAACTCGGGCCCAAATGGAAGAAAGCCGTGACACTTTTCCCGCATTCTCTATAGTTTCAGAAAATTAATGCATCATTTGGGTCCTGAACATCAGTCATGCGATGTCTCCTTGTAAGTATGTACTGATCAATCTTAGAACAATGGTCTTCTAGCACTTTCTTATTATCGTCAATTTTTTTATGCACAAACTATAGAAATATTAAGATCCACTTCCATTCGTTCTCTGCCTTTCTTGGCTTCTTCAAGCATAAATATGACCTGGGAGATATTAGCTGATCCAACTTCAGCTGACGAAGAATCTGCTTTCCAAATTCAGCTGACAAATCATCACAAAGAAATTTCTTGAAGTCTGATGAAGTTTTAATTTTGTTTTGGGCCATGTGATACCTAATTTTTGATATAATCCCTTCTACGTCAGAACTATAATCTCTTATTACAAAAAGATTTTAGTGTTGACAACATGTTGATGTGATGTTAATCATCAGGTATATTGAGTTTTTTTGATGACATTGTCCATTTTGAGGTGCTTTTTGCACGGTGCATATTTGCATATTGATGATAATTATTGAATAATACATTAATTGATACATTTGGACCCTCTTAATTGCTGCTTGAACTTCAATACCTCAGCATCATCTTTCCAGGAGTGTACACAGTTGTGTGCACCTTGTACATAGCTCTACATATTCCGCTTACGGTATCACATCCCCCATAAATTTCTGAACTAGTCTATTTTTTCCTTAACCCTTTAAGTGCCAGTGGGCCGATCTATCGGCCAGTGGGATATGTGCAAAAAATGCTGCGTGCCTCTATCTATTGGCCACGTATTTTTACGCTCAGACCCTCTCTTCTCTATGCATCATACAGCTTTTTTGTACACTTTTTCAGTATCTATCATGCTTCGTAATCACTACCGACCAAAAGTTTCATTACAAAAGTTCATTCGTATTGGGCTTTAAATAAATTCCTCTGCACAAATGAAGAAATTCGTCAAAATAACCCTGGTATTTTTCACATAAACTAGGTAAAGGAGGCTGGCACCAAAAGGGTTTAGGAGATTCATTTTAAAAACTGAAATCCTCAGTCTGCTAAGTTGTAGGAACTCAGGCTTACCAATAGTTATAGGGACTTCATTTTGTGAGGGTTCACCTGCAAATTCTACTGAAAGTGTTGATTGATTTCTACAACAGAGCACATACATATTTCCAAATGGGTCAATTGTGAAACTTAAACTAATGCTAGTTTTGAACTAATCACAATAAACTTATGTGTGCAAATCTTATTTATTATTACACATTTATAAATTTAGATGACATATCTGTGATTGACTTAGGTTATTTTCCATTAATGTTATGTATTCGTTTTTTATTTGCAATCATTTTTCTTTGTTTGTGTTCAATTTAAAGTTGTTTTATCCTCATATTTTATTGCTTTTTCTCTGTTGCTAAAATTTAATTAACTTGTTAACTTACCTTATTATGTGGATTATGAAGAGAAGTAAAAACATATAAAAAACAACGACCTAGGTGTGGTAGATGTGATTGTCTTTTGGAAAGGAATCCTCTATTTTTTTCACTTCTGATAATGTTTTTAAACTTCTTTCTTTGCAGCCAGATGTTAACATGCACAACCACATGGGCATTGCATTTTGCCAAGAAGTATTTGAACGTTCTGATGAAATAGCTCTTCAAACAGTGTTGCTCCGGTCACTAACATTGATGGATATTACTCTTGAAGATCCTTTACAACAGCAACAGTATACCACATTGCATAATAAACTTACAAAGGTAAGGTGCATTTTAAGAATATGTCAAAATTACTGATGAAGTACTGATATTTTCCAGGTTTGCTTGTTTCCCCTTCATTTAATTTTATTTATTATGTTATGGTTATCAGTGAAGTTTTAGGAACTTATTTAGATATACATATTTATGTAGTGCGTATTAAGGATGCAAAATATTTTGTGGGTTGCCAGATTCAATGTTCTGGAAACTAGCATATTGGAACCCACCATTTCATCATCCAGGGAAAATTATTCATTTTTTGTGATGCATTTCTGTAGGTGGGAGTTTTCCTGGAAATGTGATGATAGTATGGGACAAAGTAGAATTTTATCTAATAATTGTACATATTAATATGATATCATATAGAGCTATTTGTAAGTTAAATTCACAGTGTGGTTTTCTTGACCTGTTTATCACAATTAGTATTGAGCTCTCATTTGGCTTGTGTATCATCTCTTCAACCATCAATCAATTGCTAATTTAAAAAATAATTAAATTTTGTAGTATTCCACTCACATATTTCACACTTTCTTTCACCTTGAAATAAATATGTGTAGAACAGTACTGTTTATTATTGTAGCCATTATGGTTAACATAACTTATTTCCACCAAGTTTGAAGAAATATGTAGCTTAGGAAGGACTTCAGATTTTTTTCCCTTGCATTAATAAAAAAAAATGGATGTTGATATTGTATCTAAAGATAGAAACTTCTTTTCCTTGAATTCTTTAAAATTGAGGATAAATAGTTGTATGCCTTGAAAAGGTGTCTTGGTACTAAGTCAAGGAGCCACACAAAAAAGATTTTTGGTGCAAAATGTCTACGCTGAAGGCATTTCAATGGGATGAGTATGGTATTACACATGTGGGACTAATAGAAATGGGTGAATCTTTACGGTATGTAAGTTATGTGCCTTAAAATGGTTTGCTCAGTTGTTGAGATGAATGTAGTTTTTATTGTCCCATTGCAATTTTAATATTATGATGCTCAAGAAAAGGTTTTGAACCCTCTAAATGTTACTGGTTGGTTCTTAATTATGTACTGGAAACCCCTTTTAAAATTTTAAAACAGGAAAAAATATCTTCTTGTACTTCAATAACCATATATGCCTGTAGTGCTAATGTATATTCTATGCATTAGTTTCTCAGTGATAAAGTGTGCTTGAGGTACCTGAAAAAATTCTTTGCCAAAATACAACAAAATGAGAGGGTGAGCGATGAGATGGAGAGAAGCAAGGAAACAGATGACTTGGAGAGAAGCAAGGAAACAGATGACTTGGAGAGAACCAAGGAGACCGATGATTTGGAAAGGAGTAAGGAGTGCTTTGGAAGAGTGGTCACTGACACCGATGAAGAAAATGTCCTTACCTTGGGCCCTCAGAGAGTCAGCATACTTCTGCGGATGCAGAGGCCTCTGGATGTAAGTACATAATTAGTATACTCCACCATAAATATTCACGCCTTATGAACTGATCGACTGGGAGATGACCCGTAGGATGGAACATTTGGCTATGGAGCTTATGGTCCCAAGTTCTATTCCAGGTGGAGCTACTCTGGGCACCAATGCCTGAAATTTTAAGTCACGTAGCCATGTAGCTAGGCTTCCATGTGGAGCATATACCTTGCTGTTTAACAGTTCATGACATTCTTGCTTTGGTACAAGCTTTGTCAAGCAGAATGCCAAACTCATGTTGGCTTTTCTGTTTAATCAGAAGTGCCTCACAGTGATTAGCACGCTGATTGTAGACAGTTTTTTGTAGCATTCGTTAGTATTTTTCCTGCATTGCGCCACACACTCACTTAAATGGGCTGTGCTTGGAGTGTATGCTGGAAATAGTTACATTTTTGACTAATCATAACCTTTTTTTCTTCACAGACCTTTGGCTATTTTTTTTCTTAAATTTTGTCGCTGTAGCTAATCACCTCCTCTAAGGAATGCCTGAACTGTTTAGTCAAAAAAAAGTTTCGTGAATTGTATAATTATGTCCATGATTTGTCCAAAATCCCAGCATTAGCAGGGTTGCTACAGACCTGGAAAAGTCAGGGAAATTGAAAATGGCTCTGGAAAAGTCAGGGAAAATGAGAACTTACCTGGAGATTTGCTTTCCCAAGTCAAAATATATTTGCTTTCATAAAGAGAGCATGCCTAAATGAGGCACTGGAGCTCTTAGTCTTTATCAATTAATTATATGCACCTAAAATTAAATTTCAGTTCATATTTTGTGCACTCTTGCCGAGGATGATGGAATATTAGTTTCTCCTCAGATTGTGTCTCTCACTCAGTGATTCAACCCGAAGGTTGGTTTAGATAGTTGAGGGTAGAGCTCACCCCGGACTAAGCCACAGGCGTGTGAATTTCACACATTCAGGGTAGGGTGGCCAGTTCCTTTCCCTGGGCCACCTCACACCCCGAGGATTTTTTTTCTTCGGGGGAGTCCAAAGGCTTCACCTGGATTTGAACCCGGGATCCTTCAATCAGTAGCCAAGCGCTCTACCCACTAGGCCACCACACTCCAGTCATGTCAGATTTGCGTATGTGTAGGTAATTCCTTTCCAACCACTCCCAAGATAAAATAACCTCCAGCATGATTCAGTAGGAATGAGCAACAGAATCTCTGGTCCATTGAGTGCCCTTATTTCCCTTTTAGTGAGAGTATTTGGACTTAAATTTCTTGAACTTACCTACTTCACACAGTGAAGAAATTCTTTCATTGAGAGGGATGCAGGAATTGTTAATGATTAAAATGGAAGGGAATTCTTTATTGTATGAAAAAGTTTGAATGAATAGAGGTAGTAGAACAAAAGTTGTTTTTGTACATGCTCAGAATTGTTTCATTCTTAGTGAAATGTCAATTCTGAATGTGCTCTTATACGAACTGACCTGCTTACTGTTAAATCAAATCGTGCCTTTGTCATCATCATCATTGCTGGTCATCTACCCTATTGTTGGTTTGACATGGCTTTACACTATATGCTTCTATCAGCTAGCCTCTTCACCTCTAAATATTTCTTTGTTTCCTCATCATTCATTATTTGCTCCATGTATCTCAGTTGAGGTCTTACTCTCCTTCTGGCAGTCATCATTAGAAACCTTTATCTTAAAATATGCTGAATTAGGTTGTCCCGCCTTTTCTTTAGAGTTCTTATGAAATTTCAATCATTTCCTAGTCTTCTCAGTGCCTTTTTGTTAATTAATTGATCAATCCACAATTCAAGTCCAATCAGGTCCAATTGTATATCCACCGCCGGATGAGCCGCCCCCGCAAGCGCCACCGCCGGAAGAGCCGCCCCCGCAAGCGCCACCACCGGAAGAGCCGCCCCCGCCAGCACCACCGCCGGGAAGTGCGGAATGCGTACTCAAGGCCTTATATCACTAATGTTTGGACATAACTGGCTTTAGGTGTTGCAGATGTGGCTCACATCTTGAATATTTAGTTTAATTAACAGATAATACAAAACAAAATAGTTAATTTTTGCTAGGTGGTGCATCACCCTCGAGAGATATTTGTCGTAATACCGAGCGTATACCGTGGAAGGAACTTTTTGGCCTCGCTAAATCCACTTTATTTTACATGTAAAACATAGGCCTTTTGGTGGTACAAAGACAATCACTCACTAAAACGGGATTCTCGTAATAAGCCGTACTCACTATACCGGGCTTCCACTGTATTAATTTGTTTGAAATTCTAAGTGGTTCTCCTCATTCATTTTATCGTCCTAATCAGCATTTACCCTTTGTTCATTCTTCTTGGCTTTGTGTGAAAATGACATTTCAGTGTCCAAGCTTTATCCAGTTTTCTTCTTTCACATTTTTTAAAATACCAAGATATTTTTCACAGACTACTTTGATTTCTTCATACTCCATCATAGGCATGTAGACTTGTACAGCTAATGTGTCAGTCAGCTTAGTTGCCATCTTAACAATCCAGACCATCCTTTTTTTACACTGGAGGAAGCTTTTAACATGCATTCTAGTGCTCTTCTTGAGTATAATTCCTACCCCTGCATGTTAAATGATCCAGTGTGTATGATCCTGCTTCTTCCTATCCATAAGTCCTCTACTTCAAACCACTTAATCTCACTGACTTCCAAATGTCAAGGCCCACCCTCAACTTATCTGTTTTCAGAATTTTCAGTCTTCTACAGGTGTGAAGTGATGTTACATTTTATGTTCCAATGCTGAATTGACCATCAGGCTTAGTTTATGTACTCCCTATCTGGTTATCTGATTGGGGAACTATTTTTTCATTGGAATACTTTACTCTACTATTGGGGAAAAAAGTATAGATGATCGAGTATAGATGTTAATAAAATGTTTATGACATATCAAAAAACGAGCTACTCTGAAATGTATACTATTTTACTCTGCGTTCCATGATATGAAATAAAAAATTTCATTTTCCCTCGGAAAGCTTTTATCTTAGGTTGGACAAAAAAAGGAGCTGGTTTTTTTGTTATTCCCAACGGATTGCCAAATTAGAAAACTCATAACATTGAAACTATTGATTGGCTCGTAACGAAACTTCATCATGTCTTACAAGAACATTTTGTTTTGGGTATACCAATTTTTAACCTGATGTAATTATTAGTTTATAAGCTGCTGCATATTTTGTAGAAGAGCATTTTCTCACTGTTGGGTGGTCGTAGCGGTACGACATTTGCTTTGCTATGAAGCTCATGGGAATGTTAGGCTAAACGTAAAACAAGGTTTTGCCTACTTACAAGTGTTGATTTTATATAGATTTATATTCAATTGGGTGGTTATGCAAGGAGAAAGTTTTGCAGTGGGCGACGGCAACAATGCGCTGGGCTGAGAGAACTTGCGATGTTACCGACTTTACACTAATTGCGTTCCGCAACAACCTGATTGAATATAAATCTATATAAAATCAATAATTGCAAGTAGGCAAAATGTTGTTTTACGTTTAGCTTAACATTCCCCGAATATTAACCCCGGGCCCATGTGTAACGCCTATTACCAGAATGTGAGGAGCCTACAAAATAAGATTTCTGATGTGTCGTGTCACATCACTGAGCTGGCCTCATTCAATATTATTGCCTTTTCGGAAATGTGGTTTAACAAGAGCATTTTTGATAGTGAATTGGTTTTCTTTTCCACCCACCAAATTTTCCACCGTGATCGTGGCTCCCGTGGCAGTGGTGTTTTGCTGGCCATTAATTCTGAGTATCCTTCCACCGGTAGGGCTGGAAATTCTCTGGACCCAAATCTGTGTGCTTTCTAGCCCCGCCAGTGACCACTCTACAAAATTACTCGTTGGCTGTTTTTATCACCCACCATGAAAATAAATAAAACCATGAAAAAATCAACTAACTAACAACAGCTAACCAACTAAATAATTAACAAAAATTACTAGTCCATAATTAACTTTGTGGTATCCCATTATGTTTGTCGATGAATATTTTTTACTAATACCAGTTTTATTTAAATTAAGCGACCCGGGTTTCAGTGAATAATCACCATCATCAGGCATTAATTGAGATCTCAATGATGGTGATTATTCACTGAAACCCGGGTCGCTTAATTTAAATAAAACTGGTATTAGTAAAAAATATTCAACGACTAACAAAAATTAGTTCAGAGATTCCTTTACACATGCACTAAGTTAAAAATAACGGTAGAGCTCTGTTTAAAATTTGTAGTTGTAGAGCTAAACATAAGGAATGCACTTAAAATGTTCAATTAGCCAATTACACAAAAAATTTTACGTTTGTTATTCCACTGCACCAACAAGCAACTGACCACGGACCCCTGTTGTGAGTGGGGCGCGCACTGCGAGGAAGGATTGAGGTAATCCTCTTCCACGAACCGAGAAAGGGTACCTGCAGCATCCCGAGAAGAAGTCCTTTATAACACACACCTTATAGGCTTGCTTAGGGCTAGCTTAGCGGCACACCGTTTTAACACATTGTTTGTTCGGTTGTGTAGAAAAATTTATGCCGTTTTAAAAAGTCGTTCGTTCGCTTGCGTAGAAAAATTTACGCCGTGATAAAACGTCGTTCGTAGCGAAACGGTTAAGTGTAGCCCCCAGTGTGCCTTCTCCTGATGTGAATTTCGTGTACGAAATAGAATTTGGTATTATACAGTCACATTGCAATGGTGATACATACATGGACAGTTAAGTGATATTGAATTAAACCCTTGAGCATGACTTGAATTGCAAGTATTTTATCTATTCATTGTACATTGTTCCCTAATGTTGAAGATTTCGTGCATACCTTGACTGGAATATTTTTAATGCCTAGTGGATCTTTGAAATTATTCTAATAACACTGTTGTTATTATGTTTTGTTCAACAAACTACCTGCCAAAAAAGCTAGCATCCTTGAAGTAGAAAATATGTGTATAAAAAACTGCTGAATTAATGAAATAATCACTTCTTTCTACCACATGGTACAGAAACTTGGTTATTCTGTACCTTAGTGGAAAAAATGTTGTAGATATTCCTGAAATATCAACGTGACCGAAAACAATTTTTTTTACGATACTAAATTTTAGGCATCTATAATTTAAGAAAATTTCAAGCGCTGTGCGGAAGAAAACATTAGTACAATTAACGGCCCTCAAAAAGGGAGCTATGTGAAGTAAACTACATGAAGCAACATGAGGACAAATCCTCCTGTTCCACCTAAGTCCAAGCATGCGCCAGTGGTACAGCAGCCGATAAGATTGAAAGTTGTCCCCCGGTTGCACAGACTTTGAAATATGTTTGAGTCCTTAATGTCCATGGACATCATAAATGAAGCATTTTTCTGCATAATCTTCAAATATCTAATCTTCATTTTGTACATAAAAATGACATGAAATTCTGAAACATCAACTTTCACGATTTATACATAAACAATGTTGTTGGTTAGTTTATCTAGTCATTAGAAACCACAACTACGATGATTTTTACATCATGGGCGTAAAGGCAAAGGAGATGTTTATGTTGAATGGTATCTTTTTTATTTAGAAGTTTTAGTCTCAGCTAAAGAGAGCATGCGGATAAACACCCTCCTTGAAATGTCGCCACTTCTGCTATTGGTAGGTATGCTGGGGGCCGTGGTGTAGCGCTAGTGGTCATAACCCATTAGTTAGATTCAGATGTATAATAAAAGATTCAAAACCAACCTATATTTCATGTATTTCACTATAATGCATATTGTTATCTCTACATGGTGTGCATATGTTAATGTGTTTTCTCTTATCCTAGCTCTTTCTTTCAAATACACGCTTACGATAGAATGGATATTTTAACCTGGAAAAATGAAAATTTTGGCCTCGAAAACCTGGAAAAGTACTGGAATATCATAATTTCTGGTCTGTAGCAACCCTGATTAGATTTGGTGTATAGCAATGAGGGAAATCCTTGAAATTGAAAATAGTGGAACTGTCATGGTTCGAGCTGAGATGTAGCTGCCCCACATTCACTGCTTAATCTGCCAAGAACCATGTCTTGTTACCCAAGATAAAAACTGAAAAGGCACACATCAGATGATTCTGTCATGAGATGTGACTTTGCAAAGCAGCCTTGTTTGATTTATTAGCTTGGCCTTAGCTACTTTATTTCCTCTCCTTTCAGCTAACAGCTTTGTTCCTTCCTAATTCTGTATTTAGACAGTTCATATAATGCACCTGATGTTTTCTATCCTTGGTCTTTCTTGGTAATTCTTCCCATTCTCCCCATCCTTGTTTTCAAGAGGTTTTTTAGCCTCAGAGCGTGCCCTGTATGGTTGTCTCTTCTACTTTGCTGTTCGTTGATTTGCCGTTAAACTAGTTTGAAATGCATTGCTTACCATTTTTGAATCATGCACTTGGACTTTGATTTCTAAATAGTGTCATTAATCTCACTATGCAACTACCCCCAAAACTTGTATGCAACCTTCAAAAATTTCTGAAACCTGAATTTTAAAAAATGTAACTTGTACATGGTCCAATTGATGTTGGAGAGAGATGAGATTCTACTGTAGTTGAGTTGGGGGAGATGTGGAATGCCTAACTCACTCCAGCTGCATATTTTAAAGGATTGCATATTGCTTGTTTGGAAGATTGTGAATTACTGAAGTGATATCCAATTACATTGTAAAAATGGCCTGTGGCTCTTTTGAATCATTTTTCATTAATTACAAATTAAATTATCCCCAGGATGTACCTGATATTACTGTCGTTGGTCCATCAGATGAGTCAGATGATGATTTCCTGGAGACAGCTAAGGTTAATGTTACTGAGCGAACCAGAGACTCAATGAATTGGTAAGTACCTTTAAGGCATTAATTTCGTTTAACACTAGAAGGACCGGGGTTGTATGGCTACCTAGAAGGACCATTACCCGTCATTTTGACGGGTAGTAATTATTTTAAATATTTCTTCGTTTATGTTAAAATTAATTGATAACTTCATTAAATATAACCTTTTTCTTTATTTATCAATACTAATGAGTAATTTTTTACAAATAATTTCGAGGAAGAAGCACTGCTCCCGTAAGCCTTGCAAAAGCTACTGATGCCACACTCATACATATATGCACTGTAAGGCCACCCACGCACGACATAACCCTTCTCTGCCCTTTCTTTCCCTAACTAAAACATCAAAAACTAAACTAACTTTCTTTAACTAAAACATCAAAAAGGCCAGACGTAATATAGTGTCGTGATTTCCTGGATAAAACACGCGTTACCGTTACAAATAAAATAGAAATGCCTAACCCGTCATTTTGACGGGTGTTGGTCCTTTAAGGTAGACAGGTGGTATAACTCCATTTCTATGTGAAAAAATTAAATTATATTTTAACAGGATACGTACCATACAAAATAAATAAAAGTCAGAAAAAATTAAGATGACAGAAAAAAAATTATAGGCAAAATGATTAAGTAAGTAGAGGTTACCCGTCAAAATGACGGGTCTGGTCCTTCTAGTGTTAACTCGAAAGTCCATGTAGTTAATCATCCCTTGTAAAAAATATCGTAAAAGATTCACTGCTCTTTTGTTTCATTTAATGAAAGAGCATTTCAACACTGACGAACAAGTTAACTATGTTGAGAGCTCATCTTGAAGCAGAAATGGCCTCTAACATGATCCATCCTGAAGGTTTGGGTTCAAATCCCTGCTGTGGTGTGGAATTTCCAGGGGAGAATTTCCAGGAATTTCCCCTCTGTTAGATGGGACTTCGAATATTGGACACCTTGACATTTAGAGCTGGCTAATGCTGACTCTCGGTAGTCCATTCTTGAAAGCTATTATAATTGTTGCATGCAAAAATGATAATTTAATGCACATTTTCACTTATTCAAATTTTTGAGTCATCTCATCTTGTCGGCATGTGATAATTATTGATTGGAAAGTATTTAGAGGTGGTGTAGTATGCAATATTTCCTCTAAATCATATGACAGTTGGCTATTTTCACATGAGATAATATCATGAAATTTGGAGAATTGAGCCACTGGTTTCTCCATTGCCTCAATACTTCCCATACAGAACAAATGGTGTATTACGTATGTATTACAGCCGTAATACAGAAAATATACACCATGTCTATACGCTGTGTTACTGTGTAATACAGCTGCATCTTTTCTGTATATTAGCTGTATAAATGCTTCAAAGGTTCTCTAGTACATACATGTGTATTCCAGCATAATACATTATATACTATAACGTAAATGATACACGAATATGCATTGTACATTTTCGTGTAAATGATACATGAAATGATTTCATATTCTTGTCCCAGTTCTCTCTTACCCACATTATAAATTTAAATTTTGCAAGTTTTCTTTATGCAAAGCCTGTTTTCCCTTTCCCAGCTTATAACTTATACTAACCATGTGGATAAATTTTACAAAAAATTATCTCTTCCCAAAAGTTTACATGTTATATATTGTTTAAATAAGCCTTAATTCCCTAGACCCAAATTTCATGTGAATAGTATATCAATACCACCTTTGGCCAAATTTAAGCAGATCAACGTGCCCATGAATTTGGCCGTAGTAGCTGCATACCCAGCCAGCTGAAATTAAACTATTCCCCACATTGATATCAAACCAGTGATAACCCATAAATAAAATAGCCATGGATAGTTAGGTGATAGTCATCAAAGATAGGATTCAAGTAAATATGAAATGAATGTGGTAAAAGAAGATCTTTATTCCATATCAGCAGGTCTGTCAGTGGACTCACTATTCTCACTTTTTGAGACTCGTTTTTTTGTTTCTGAATGTTAAAACTGTATGTGAGAAATGTGTTAGACTCATATAAGAGATATTTTAAGCATGCGTGAGTGCTTTCGGATGGCAAGATAGAGGCCCTTGCCGGTAGAGTTTGCTTTCACAGTGCGATGCGATGGCATGATTATTTCAAACACACAATATAAGGCATATGTGTGCATCTTATCATCGTTTTGTACTTAGGTTCGCTCGATTTATAAACTCAGGTTTATGCACAGATTTCGGTTCTGCTCTTCTGTCGATTACACTTATCTTTATTTTTCCTCCGACTTGCCGACTACGTTCCCCGGCATGTCCTATGCATCATGCGTGCATGCTGTTAGTTATTATGAAGTCATGTCTGGTCAAACAAAGTTTTCTTCGACTGGTCGCTCCATGTCTTGCGTCTTAACTTGCTCTTGCCTGCTGCTACTCCTGTGCGGAAAACAAACAAGGGGTTCGGCTAGAGGAAAGCTGGCCAGTGTCAATACTCTCGTGCACTATCGATGTGTCAATACTATCAATCAAAGTTCTGAAGCGTCCTGTGATTGTTTTCTTTCTGTGTCTGTGATGTGGTCTATTATCATTCTAGTTGAGTAGATAGTATATGAAACATACTTTTACATCTCCCTTTAGGATGCATGATGGCACCAAAGTGCTCAACTAATGAGGCTTGGCTGAAAAAGGAAGACTCTCTGGGCTACAAAATCAGTTATTGGGCGTCTATCATCCAAAAAACCATAGTCTATTGTTGGGTCTGTGAATACAACATCAGAGTTGAACGGAAGGGGTTGAACAGGCGCTCGACCAACATCTCAAAACAGCAAAACACTAGAGTTGCATCATAGTCAAGCTAAATCCACGTCAATAGGTTCTCACATAAGGACCCCCTTTGCTAACAACTACATCAGATGTCATCTGCCTCCCCACCAACTAAATTCTCATCATTAGTCTTTATTTTAAGAAGACAAAAGCCAATATCTTGCTCATTTATTTTTTTATATCCTCAAGCTTTAATTGTCACGTAAATCAAGATCTTACTGTAACTACTGAGCAGTGCTATAAAAAATTATGTACTTTAACAATAATCCTCATGAATTTGGTATAGTTTTTGAACTGATTGCTTTAGTCCATATTCATGTTTGGAAAAATAAGTTATGTGTCAATAAGAGCTATCTCCATTTCTCTTGTGAGTCCAATGTTTCTTTTGTTGCCAACAAATTACAGGTAGTAATTTTGAGCATCAGTGCCATTATTGTGTATTCGTTGTTTTTAAATTTATTAAAATCATCATGCATATTTATTTATTGACTGAGGTTGATTTCAATTCATTAGACTTATCTGGTGCATAATTGGCGAAAAATGATGGTCTTAGATTGAACTTTGGAGATAATGAAAAGTAATAACTTTTTATTGTGTGTATAAAAACGCTGGTAGATATATCGGCCTGAGGTAATTTTCACACTGGCACCTGGCAAAGCTAATACATATTTATTGGCCCCCTGACACCAAAAAGGTTATTGTAATACCATTGAAATGCTATGGTTCGATCTGTTGTGCTTCACTTTAAAATGTTTGTTAAAAAGATTTTATTTCTATTATTTTTTGCATGTAGCTCTCCGAAAAGTCTTGAAGACTTTGATGTGGCAACTCCTCCATTCACCAGAAAAAGAAAATTCACCAAGAGATGAAAACTACATATTAAGTGTGGGTATGAAATGTGTTTTAATCAATTTTTCTACAATTATGGCAATATTTTTTTTCCTGTAAAAGTTTTATGGATAAGTGTACAGATGAGTGTATGGATATATGCATTTAAATTGGCAATTAGTGTAGTTTGAATGTCACAGATTGCTATGTTGTAATGAAGAGTTTCAATTCCTTATTGATGGATTTTAGAATGCTTTTCTTCTTAATCCACTGTTTTTCATGTGTAATATTTTTATTTTGTATATAACCAACAAAATAATACATGGAAACCTCGCAACAAGCTGGAAGAGAATTTTTGTTTGTTTTAGATAGATATGACTCAAATTTTAATTTGATACCATCATTTTGAGTAATCTGACGTAACCTGTCAATACTCGGTGCATGTGTTGAGTGTTTTAGTTTTCATGCGAAGTGAGGGTATTGCTCTGATTTTGTGTGAGAATTCCCAAACTGTTATTCTTCCTGACTGTCCAAGTATAATAAATGCATGTACGTATTTTTCTTTGTGATGCATATTCTCTTAAATAACTTTTTCTCTCATTGGCAAAAATCCTACTGACCTAATGCCTATTCTATTTTAACGAACTCAATAATACAGGCTTTTCTTGTTTATATGTAAGTCATGAAGTATAGTTTATGTGCTTGCTTACCTATTTAAATCATCTCCTTCAGAATTTTTTGAAGTATTGTTAAGTTGAAAAAATTTTAGGATCATAGTTTGTTCCCAATTCATGCAAATTGATGGAGGTACGTATGTATAGGCTTGTGCGATGACCAATTTTGGTCATCGATTTTCGATGAAAAAATTTCATCGAAATGTTTCGATGACGATGGCTGTCATCGATCATCGAATAGAGTGTACACGATGATCGATGACCATCGATGAATATCGATGATCGATGAATGTCGATGATCGATGAATGCCAATGATTGATAAATTACGATGATCGATGACTCTCGATGAACTGTGCAGTAGTGATGAGCGATATATCGCTGTGATTGAATCACCGAAAAGTAGCAATCACAGCCTGTGACTAAATAATCGAAATCACTGTGACTGTGAGTTTGGTGACTTTAGCCGATTTAGCTCAGGCTGCTACCGCTGCTACCAACTGCACCAGTGCAACCAACGAATACAATGCTACCACTGCTACTGCGTATTAACTGTGATTGAACGTGATCGCTACTTCTGTATCGTCTACCACATGAATTCCAAACATCCCACTGTGGCCCTGCCATCGTCCTAAAGGTGCAATAGCTGGGGTGCTTATACTTTATACATTTTTTAGATCTAAGGCGTTCAAATGAATGGAAAAAAAGAAGAAAAATTAGTGATATAAGGATATCTATCATCCTCATCGAAGGTTCTCATCGACATCGATGGTCGATGACATTCATCGTCATTGATTACAGTCATCGCACCGCGATGACTAAAATCATCGTCGATGACTTCGATTAATCGACTCATCGCACAAGCCTACGCATGTATGTGAAGAATGGACACTAACTCGGGGTGTAAAACTTGGAAGATTTTGTCAAGATATTGTAATTGCTACACGACATGAAAACGCCATAAACTCCATGATTTTTCAATACCCTAAAAAAATCTGTGACTTCTACAAAATATAGTGTCTTTGGTTGTCACTTCTTCACTCAATTTATGTAATTTTCAAGGTAAGAAAATCCCTTATTACGTGAGAGTATATATATATATATAAAAGGAAAGGAAATAAATATAAAAGTATAAGCTAGCAACAAGGCGTTGAGGATATACATATATATATATATATATATTATTCATCATCAATGGTCACTTGTGGAGGACGGGGAAGAGGGAAAGTAGAGGGTGATGATTAGGTAACATGGGGGGGGGGGTGTGAGCATTTGGGCCAGTAGCCTTGGTTAAACAAGTGCAGAGATTGCGTAGAACTAATATTTTTAGAATTAAAATTTTTATGGTTCTTCCTAAAGCTCTGTATTAGGAAAGTACGGTCAACCTTGCACATCTAGCCATGGCTGGCCTTTTTTTACATGAGAGAGATAGGGACTAAACATGTTTTCACAAGATAAAAATTAATTAACTATATTTCATCGAATTTTGCCATGATAACTTGTGGATTATTAAATTGCCTATAATACTACTTCATTTTCATATCAAGTTTATCCTCCAAAATGCGGGAGTCGGCCTGTATAATACGAGCCCAGCAGACGACGTCGTCTGCAATATGAGTGGAATGTTATGATATTTTCCCCGCTCATTAAGTGACTTCTCGTTGATAACTGGCGGAATGGTATTTTAAAATGTAATAATACTACATAAATATTAGCTTACTTGTCAATTAGGTATCAAAATCGACTAGGTATAGAATATTTCTCTACAATAGGAGTAAAACGTCAAGTCAATTCCTCGACCTTGAAGTGAATCCTCATAGAGAACAGACGATGACCAACCTTGTATTGTCACTGGAATCTTAATCATTCTCAATAAAGGTTAATTTCACGTCCACAACTCCCTTAGATTCGCTGGCACTTCAGCTACAGCGAGAGGACATACTTATCACACGGGCGACAATAATTGTGAGAGAAATAAATTTTGAGATACTTTGGCTTCGTTACGGATCGTACTCCGTTCAACGGTTAACGTTCCGGTTGTTCAACGCAGGCAAAGAAAGGGACGAAGTTATATCTTATCCCTTCGGCAGCAAGGAATGAAATAAGAAGAAAATGACTGCAAAGGATGTAGAGCTGACTGGATTCCAGGGAAGGATGCTCTTCTTTGTGAAGTAAGTTCCGATTTGTTAACGATGTTATTGTGAACTCCGCCAGTTATCAACGAGAAGACACTTTACAAGCGGGGAAAATATCGTGACGTTCCACTCATATTGCAGACGACATCGTCTGCTGCTGTTTGAGGCGTCTGCTGGGCTTGTATTAAACAGGCCAACTCCCGCATTTAGAGGATAAACTTGATATTAAAATGATGTAGTATTATAGGCAATTTAATCATTCACAAGTTATCATGGCTCAAATTCGATGAAATATAGTTAATTAATTTTTATCTCGTGAAAACATGTTTAGTCCCTATCTCTCCCATGTAAAAAAAGGCCAGCCATGGCTAGATGCGCAAGGAACATGTAGGGAACCAATCAGAAGCCTCAATTGTCGGCATTTGCCGAGATCAAACATTGATCGTACTTTAAAATCAAGACCTTTAGTTCTTCCTAGCTGACTGCAGAAATTTATAAATCAATTATAGAAATCCTTTTCAATCAAAATGTTACCTGCTTGAAATGAGTAAAGAACAAGTCTTACTAACTGACAGAATGAAGATGTCTTATCTACTGAGCATGTGACAAGGAATGAGGTATAGACATAAAATCTGCTTAGAAAGATGTATCCTTGGGTGGCAAATTAGCATTATGATTGGGCTTGTCTTTCTTGTTCTACTTTTGGAGCCGTCTAGTTTAATCCATTTTGTTTTTTGCACAGAAACTCACTGGGCCTAATTCAGTGGTTCCTAACCTTATTTATGCCCCACGCCCTTAAAACATTTTAATGTTCTTGCACCTCTTGAGGTAACATGTAACTTAATTAGCAGTAAAAGTGAAGGTGACCAAAACAAATTTATGTAATCAATTTTGAATAATATGTAAACAAAAATGAAACAAATGGAAAGGAAAAAATATTGCAACAAAAGTTGCTTAATCCCCAAAAAAAGTACCCTTAATGTAAAAAAAAATGATTTGTTTTCTCGCACCTCCTGGAATGCTATCTCACACCCCTGGTTGGGAAACCCTGGTCAAATGAGAAACTGAGCCCTCCATGGAAATGTACATTATTGACAATTTGAAGTAATTATCAATATTGCTAGCTCAGCCTATTGTTTCCATATTAAACATTAGTGCTTTGCAATCAAATCCTGATGTAACGTCTTTCAGGGGGGACAAGATTTTATGCTTTAAGTGCAGATTAACTCTTAATGAGGAATAACTTTTTTTTTGGGTCTATAATGAACTGGGACAGTGAATGAAGTGGATCAGAAAAAATCACGAATGGGAATATCAAACAAATTATACCTTAAATTATATGTACTCATACAATGGGTTATTCACGAGGAAAGAAGCTTAACACGTTCACTGTGGCGTGGCCCACCGGTGGATCATGCAAATCCAACAAGCGATGCGGCCGTGAAATTAATTGTACTATTGCAACTTGCGTAAAATTACGTGCCATCGAGTGACAGACGGCAATATTGTACCAGCAAAGTATTGCCACATGCTGTCGGACATCATCGATGTATTTACTGATGAATGTTTATGATACATATGCTTCACAGAAGTTACCATTGTTGAATTTTACCGATAACTATTGACGTAAGAAATGGTACTACATAATTACTTAAATTTTCAAGAATAATTATTTACGTTGACACACTAATGGAAAAGTTTAACCGAACAGTGCAAAACTTGCCTGGGCCAAAAGTTTAGGATGTAGAATTCAGAGAAACGCAGAAATGTTAAATATGGATAATTTTTTCATTGATTTAATATGGAATGAATCGAGACCCCAAAAAATCTTTGCCAAATGCAGGGTGCCCGCAAACAGGGAAAACAAGGAAAACAGGGAAAAGACAGGGAAATGAAATGCAACGGAATTGGACAGGGAAAAGACAGGGAAACGTCTGGGATCTCGAAATCTTTTTCGAAATGTGGGAATTAATAATTAGTTAGCACGATGTACCGTGCATCACAGTGCGTCCTTGGTCTATGCACTCGCTCCGTTCGGCTGGTACGCTCACTCGTGCATGGGCTTGCATCGGACCGGCTTGGCTGCCGAAGTAGCCCCCCTTTCCTCTCACTTCGCCCTCTAGGCTCGGCTAGCGTCGGCTTGGCTGGACTCAGCTTGTGTTGTGAGACGGACAACAACACAACAGGGAATATCGTACTGTAGGAGTAAACCTTTTCAAAATAATAATGACTTCCAAATTCAACCATGCATGGCTTGATGTTATCCTTCACTCTGAGTGGCAAAGCTGGTTGCGGGCAGACGAACAGGATGTGAACTCTGCTAAGTGCATCGTGTGTAAGAAAACTTTCATGAGTTCAATGGGCAAGCAGGCTGTGAAAAGCCATGCTGCAGGGAATTGGCATCTCAATGCTATCCAGGGTCGTCAACATCAGGACAACTTGACTAATTTCGTCGTCCGAACACCACTACAGCAGGTATGCAGTATTACTACCCAGACTTTTTGTATGATGAACAGTACCGGTATGGTTTTCGTTATTCGATGGGATAGTTTTGTGCCGTTCTTAGCATTTAAAACTTAAGCTTTTATTATGTATGCTGTATGTTTAGGTAGATAAGTTTTTTAGTTGGTCACGGCGTATGCATGTATGTAGCACCAGCACTCCCTTCACATACCCCTCGACCATGCAGGCAACATGCTAGCAGTTCGGTAAGGGGCGGACCAATTCCATAACTCGAAGCTACAGAGCTTTCCGGTGAAAAGATGCTTCATTAAGCTACCTGCTCCCATCGGTATTCTCTATCATGGAAGCTACCGGAGAAAGAGCTAGGAGAAGCTACTGGAGGCATATTAGGCTCCCACCCGTATTCTGTAAATGTCACAAAGATATTTCTGTAGCCCCAGTAAGCTCCCACGGTAGCCTGTGGGATCCTGTGGTCTCCACGTCGTTCATGGTGCCTTTCAGTACAGTTTCGTTAAGTATGGTTGGCAGATTTCAATATTTTTGAAGTAAATCCATAATGTCTTCAAGCGTTCTCCCGCGCGCTGTGCAGACTTTACACGTTTTACTGAAAGTGATGAATTTACTCTCAAATTTTGCAATTGCCGATGGCTTGAGAATGGTCCCGTGTGTGCATGAGTCATTACAATACTCAAGAATTTGAAGACCTACTTTCCCACTATGAAGGATATGCCTGACACATGGTCGATTAGGAAGCTGAAAGAGTGCTTTGCTGACCCTCTTCTGCTGGCAAAACTTCATTTCTTTGCGACAATAGCATCATATTTTGAGCCATTTCTCAAAACGTATCAGATACTGAAACCAGTCATCCCACCATGGTGACATTGAGGATCTTCTCCGAGAGGTGTACGGGCGGTTTGTGAAGCCAGACGTTCTAAACAAAGCGAAGACAGTCTACAAGCTGATCAATATTAATGTAGATGATGTTGCGAATGGTTTGGAACTATCCCAGATCAATACTGGTGTGGGGGCAACCCTTGCTCTCTGTGATGCAAGAGTGAAGGACATCGAAGAGGACAAATTTAGGTTGGAATGTAAGAAGTGTTTGCTGTCCATTGAGAAGAAAATAGTTGAGAGAAGCCCAATAAAGTACAAATTTACCAAAGCAGCATCATGTCTGGATCCTAACAAAATTCTTAAAAAACCTGAGTAGTGTAAAACAGACATGGATCTTCAGACAGTCTTAGGGTTCTCGTGTCTGCAAACCACATGACCACTCTCCAGGCAGACCGCGCTGGTATCCAGTTCAAAAGGTTTGTATCCCAGGTGGATAAAGTACAGCTCATGGGCTTTAATAGGGATATGGATAGACTGGACTCATTCTATGCAAGCCAACTTAACAAACGAGAGGACTTAAAGGATTGTTGGGCAGCTGTTTAAATTATCCTGCTGTTCTCGCATGGTAACGCCTTTGTCGAGAGTGGGTTCTCTGTGAACAAAGACATGTTAGTTGAGAACCTACATGAAAACTCTCTCATTGCTCTGAGAAGAGTTTGGGATGGGATTTTTCATGCGGGAGGCGAGGCGTCAGTGGAAGTTGATCGGAAGTTGATTAGATGTGTGCGTGGAGCAAGCGCCAAGTACAGAGATGTGCTTCGGAAGAGGCGAGAAACTGAAATGGCGAAGAAGAGTAGATTACAGAGAGAAGAGAAAAGGAAGAAAAATGAGCTAGGTAAGTTAAAAGCAGAGAATCAAACCCTGAAAGAAAAACAGGAAGAAGTAGAGAAAAAAATTAAGAAGATGAAGAAATGAAAATCTTAGCTTTTTTTAGTGTAATTGTCGGTTGTTACCTGAATAACTAATTTCTGTTTATTTAATGTAAGACAGCAATATTTTCACAGAAAGTTCCTGATTACTTAATTAGTTTTGTTTGATCTTTCAAGTTAGAGGATCGATTGACATGTTTATTTTTTTGCTGTCTGTACAGTATCATTTTTTATTGTTAATTCTTAAGATATTATTTTTTCGTAAAAATAAAAGTCTATCATGATGAGAAGTGTGTTGATCTCTGCTTCTATTTACACAAATTTATTTAGGTGCACTTTCGGGATGTATTGAAACCCTATAGTTAGCACATTTCTTAGGATATTATGGAGAAACCTGCTAGGGAAAACACAGGGAAAATACAGGGAAATGATTCAGAAAAAGTTGTGGGCACCCTGAAATGTGAATGAACATTAAATGTGAAGTTGTTAATTCTGGAGCAGACTATTAAGTAGATCGAAGTGACTTTAAGAAGGGCCAATGCTGTTATCTCTAAGCTTCTAGGCGCACATGCCTGTGTAAGCACGACCACGATGAGAAATCAGTACAAATACTAAATTTTCTGGCCCATAAAGAGGTATAAGATGAGCTGTGATTTTTTCAGAGAAATTTTAGGACAAACGATGAGGAGTGCACCTTCGGCTCCCTGCCACAATGCAGTGGAAGTAGAGATATGGGCACCTCCAATGATGACACAAAATCATATGCATGAAAATGTAGCTTTACCCCTGACCCATAAGATGCAGGTCAATTTTATATTGCATTTTTGAGAAGATAAAATTTCTTATAGGCTCACTGTAGCTGAGTTAACCACTCTTGTAATTTACATTTCCTAAGTATTGTGCTACCACAGGCATCAATAACTGGATAGAGCTTCTAAAACTGCTGCACAAATGAAGGCTTCATTTAAAAACATGCTATCTCACGGCATGGCTCCCATCCACTTTTGCTACCTCCAATATCCCTTTTTCCTCTCTGATTATTTAATTTATACCTGATTATCTCCCCCCTCAGACTACTCTCATTTCTTTTTTTCACTTGAAAATTTAATGTTTAACTGAACTTTGATTTGAAAATATGATTTTGAGAGCCTTCATTCTATTTGATACAATAAATCAGTTGAAACTACAGGATTATATATTGTCTTGACAATTTTGTTGAAACTATTACGCAGCTCTCATTTTTATATGGCCAAATTGAGAATAGATTAGTAGTGAAACAAGATTCACATCAGTAGCTCTCCACCCAGAATGATGGCAGAAGCGTGGCAAGCATACATTCATATTGTAATCCTATTGAATGGGGGGAAAAGACTGCCAAAGAGTATGCATATCAAGTAAGGTTGGTAACCACTGAATTATTTGGTTTCTCTCCATCTTTTTTCACTGGCAGATTTGTATATTTCCCCCTTTCAGTGGAATGGAATGATATAGGCAGCAGTGGTTGTTAAAAAAGAGCTAAAATATTGTCAACTTTTATTACTAAAATATACATTTTGAGGCACAGAAATCTGATACAAATTTAAAAGACCATATTTATACATCATTTAAAAAAAATAATAGAACACTACACTCACAGAGAGTAACTTGGAAAGACAAAAATAATACATTTCATTGTTGGGAAAGGATCAAGGAATGTCAACATGACAGCAGGAATACGAGAGGGCTATGCTGTTTCTCTAAAAATACATTCACACTCCCACCTTCCACAAATTGAAAAGTTGTTGAGTAAAACTAAAATTCTCATTCATATAAAGAAGAATAGTATATAGCAAAAGTTTCAAGCAAAAAAATGTGCTCAAATTATAACTCCTACAATGGTAGGAATAAATGGTGTAATTACATTTTCTAATAATCATTCGATTGGTAGATCATTCCAGTTGATTGGAGTTTTTCCTTGTTCTTTCAATAATTCATTGGCACGGGAAAAATGCTTGCAACCAAAGAAACCTCGGCTGGCAGAGAGTGGAGATGGGTGCACAGTCTTGAGGATGTGATGTTTTTTCTGAAAAGAGTAAACACAAATTACGACTTTCATTAACCCTTTCCTGCCAGCGACTACGAAAGGAAAATGTTTTCCGTGCTACGGGTAGCTTGCGAAAATGTTAGACCTCGCTCTGCGAAGCACTTTTTTGGGGTGGAGTGGCCCAGGTACTCTCGTCCCTCCGATTTGGGACCCTACTTAACAGGGCGCCCGGCTATTACCCCGGTCACTGGACTCGACCCTCTAACCCTTTCTTAGCGGGAGTCCACAGTCAACTCATTGCATTAGCAGTGTTTTTTAAATAAAATATTGTCTATGATTTTTAACAATCTACACTTATATAAGAATAACTTACATTTCTTCAAGCATTGTAGAATTTTAAACGGATTTCTAGCGTTAATAATAACAAAGTTAGGACTTTTCCATTTTTACAGCTAGTTAGGACGTCTCGAAATTTTATTTGAATAAACCTCCAAATAATACTTCCCATCTTTCTTTTTCGTTCGGGCTTTGGACCGACGTAGGCGAAGTTAAAAGTATGTTTTTACAATATACATGACCTAAAAATACCGGAATATGAGTAATTACTAAGGGGATCAATGAAGGAATCGGAAAATAGAGGACATATAGTGTAAATAGGCATTCAGATTGTAACAAACACGTACAATATAGACAATAAAACGACATTTCTCTTTTTGCGTATTTTTCATCGCATATGAACACACAAGGCTTTCACACAAGAAGTCCGTTAACAATAACACTAAAATTTCGTTTAAAAATTGCTTATGCACAGAAAAAAACGAAGAATTCATTTCAAGGTATAAAAAATTGGAGTTTGCAATAAATTTTTCTTTGCAAAAATCATTGACAATTCAACCACTTCAACACGGATTCCTGCTATTATGAGGATCGTAAATGAGTAGGAGGGTCGGGCCAAATGGCCGAGGATTAGCTCTTAGGTCTCGCTAAGCTGGGTCTCAGGCAGGGCCTGAATACCTCCGACCATTGCTACCTCAGCGGTCACTTCCCATCCCCCAGACAGCTATAGCCAACGTCCGTTCGTTTGCGCTGAAAAACCCACGCAAGCTATAGCCGACGTTCGGTCGTTTGCGTATGAAAATGCGCGTCGGCTATGGTCGACGTCCGGCGCGAAAGGGTTAAAGGTTGCATTCCATTTATTGTTATGTCAACCAACTGGTACTACAAAAAATTTCTGAGAAAAAATTCTCAAGTGAGACCTGTAGATCAGCCACAATTAAAGCAAAGTGTATATCGATGAAGAGGCCCACTCAGTCTGATGACCCTAATCCACATGAATATATGCAATACCATCAGAACCATATAAAAAAAGCCTTAAAATTATGCTACAATTCCTAATATAAAATATATATGCTTGGACTCGTGAACCATATGTTTGAACATAAAAAAGTGAGTCAAAAGTTTAAAGAATTAAAAACAAAATTTATGTATTATAAGTCTATGAATGTGACACAAATATCTTTTGGCAGTTATGAGGGAAGTTTCCTTGGCACAAGAGGCTTTTCTTTACTACCAGTCCAAGTTATTACAGAATTATGTTTGGTGCATGTCTTCTGAAGCCAAGGGCGTACCCAGGATTTGAAATAGGGGGGGGGATATGCCCCCCTTATTTCTAATCAAGTTATTATGTAAATTCAAGTAATTATGTTTAATAAAAGATTCAAAACAACCTGTCTTTCATGTATTTCATTATAATGCATATTGTTATCAGCATACGGTGTGCATGTGTTAATGTGTTTTTCTCTTGTTCTTGCACTTTCTTTATAATAACCACAAATGATAGATTGTATATTTTATCCTGGAAAAATGCTAATTTAGGCCTGGAAAACCCGGAAAAGCTCTGGAATTCCATAATATCTGGTCTGTAGCAACCCTGTAATAACTAAGGCTCAAAGCAATACCTACTAGTTGGCTTGGATATTCTTATAGTAATTTTTCATTATAAATGACGAATAAATTGCCAGCATTATTATGCAAGAGTAAAATATTGAAGCAAAATATTACCAGAGGAAATAAGGACAACCCCATGACTTTCTCCAGTTCACCAGGCAAGCTGTTTTACTTTTTAACAGTAATACATACAGTTAGTTCCTAGTTAATTTTGACTCACAATTACTGTTACATTTTTTCTAAAGGTTGAATATTTCTATATAATTCAAGAGAGGATAAAGAGTTACCACTTGAATAAGAAATCAAGTTGCTTAAAAAGTCGTGGTGATTAAATGGCTTAATTTTGGGAGTAAGAGCTATGACAACAGTTTACAAACAATGGAAGCTGGAATTTTGGGCTATAAATGACACGTAAGGTGAGTGACAATAGCTTTGTTCGCGTTGCTGCTCCTTTTGCACTTTTCTGCACCTTTTTGCTCCTTTGGCATTCACATCGCAAAAGGTGCAAGTAATGAACACGTTAGCATCACAAGTTGAGGTGCAACTTGAACCTGCACCTTTTGCTCCTGCTTTGGAGGTGGAGTAAAAGTGGCAAAGTAACAACAGAGAATTGTGGGAAAAAACAGACGAAGACTGGATAAAATTGCTGTTCGAGCATAATTCACCATAATTAAATACCTGAGGATTGATACATTCCAGCTTCATTATTCACTTCCCCAATTGGTTTTGAATTGATGAATAAATCCAATCTCATTTTTTCGTGTTACGGCATCATATCCAGTTTTACCAAGAGTACTTCTCAAGATTATGCTTCCAGCCAGCCAGATATGGAAACAAGGTTATTTGTACCGAAAGTCGTCATGACTTTTGATAAAGCAAATTATTCATTGTGAATCCCTTGCCTCCATTAGCCTGATCTCTTACTTCTATGGGGAAGCGATCAAAATACTCCTCTAGGCGTTAAAAAAACAGTATCAGTCACTTGATTGCTTTCATTAATGAATTAGAATCAGGATTAGAATCCTTGGACACTTAATCTATGTCTAAAACAAATTGAAACCCGTTATAAACAATCAAATATGAAATGATTGAATATAAGTATATATATGAAAATGTATGATAAAATATCAAATCAAATATGAAATTAATTTTAGAAGATGTAGGTCAAATGAAAATGCACAACTTTAGCTCAATAAAGTCCCTGAAACTGGGGACGTTAATTTTAATTTTCTGTATCACGTACTACGATACAAAGTTGCTATATTAGTTAAAAATAATGATCAGGGGACCCTGTCAAAGCATCACTTCAAAATGAAAAATTTACCTCTGAATTTTCATTGTAGTAAGGAAACATGTATCTTGAATCTCAGTCCTATTCAAAGGCTGCGTGAAGCCTTTGGGTAATTAAGACGAAGACCTTAGTAGCACTCAAGTTGAACAACATGAATGTAGCCATGATAACAGAAACAGTAAAGATAGGCAGCAGGCAGGCAGATAATAAGGCACACTTTCATGTACACAATGTTGGCGGCACAAGGAAATGTAAACACTGAACGCAGTCTCTCTCTCTGCAGAAAATGAAGGAATGCATACACTGGGAATACCAAAGCAATGGAGGCACGCTTTCACATACGCAATGTTGTTGGCACAAGGAAATATAAACACTGAACGCAGTCTCTCTCTCTACATAAAATGAAGGAATGCATACACTGGGAATACCAAAGCAATGGAGGCACGCTTTCACATACGCAATGTTGGTGGCAAGAGGAAATATAAACACTGAATGCATTCTCTCTCTCTCTGCAGAAAATGAAGGAATGCATACACTGGGAATGCCTAAGCAATATAGGCACGCTTTCACATATGCAATGTTGTTGGCACAAGGAAATATAAACACTGAACGCAGTCTCTCTCTCTGCATAAAATGAAGGAATGCATACACTGGGAATGCCAAAGCAATGGAGGCACACTTTCATGTACACAATGCTGGAGGCAATTGGAAATATAAACACTGAATGTGGTCTCTCTCTGCAGCAAATGAAGGAATGGCAAAGCAATGGAGGCACGCTTTCATTTACACAACGTTGGAGGCACACGGAAATATAAACACTGAATGCAGTCTCTCTCTGCAGCAAATGAAGGAATGCATACACTGGGAATGCCTAAGCAATGGAGGCACACTTTCACATACGCAATGTTGGAGGCACAAGGAAATGTAAACACTGAATGCAGTCTCTCTCTGCAGCAAATGAAGGAATGCATATACTAAAACAAGCTTTTGTTCTTTATGCCGAGAACCTTGTTCCTCCTATTTGTATTCGTGTGTCCTGTTGAACATCCCAGCAAAAAAATGACTCCGCAAACCCATTTTGAAGCAAATTATCCTCGTTTAACTGCAAAGCACACACCAATCTCTATTCCCAGCAATGCAAAACTGACCGTAAACATGCCTCGAGCTTCGCGTCAGTGCAACATATCGGCAAGTTCCGAAATCCTATTAAATTGCAACAGTAAATTTTAGCAAAAGACGGTCGAAAGCACATCAAGAGAAATGTTCTTATATAGTGTTCTTGATTGTTACAATGCCTGTCTAGTAATCATGTTGAGTACTATCATAATATCATTGCAATCTCTAGTGACAAATTGTGATAGCAATTAAAGTTAGTTGAAAAGATCTACAGCAATAATCAGCAGATGTGCGTAAACTGTTTAACTGGCAGCAGTCTTTTATAAATATCCAGCAGCATTTCTAACAAGGAGACATTGCGTGACTGATGTTCGGGATCAAAATGACGCAATTATTTTCTGAAACTATAGGGAGAATGCAGGAAAAGTGTCACGGCTTTCTTCCATTTGGGCCCGAGTTCGAGAGAAAAATGCAACTAAAGAATTGCCCTCCGTATAAATCCTTTGGAATGCGATCGCTTACCAACAGAAGCCGTGGCCGAGCAGTTAGAGGTGATGGAGTAATCCCCGTTAATAGGCGCGGGTTCAAATCCTAGTCCTGACAATTATTTTTTCTTTCTAATATCTGACGGAGTCACTGTACATTGCCCAATCCCATACATTTATGGCAGAAACAACAATATTTTTTAATTTTCAGCCTATTTTCTGGATTTTCAATGACCCCCTTGGGAGACTTTCGAAGCAAATTTCGGCTCGAAGGCAGATGCAAATGTTCTGGCGACAGAAAAAATATTGACTTGGTGCAGAAATATTTTTGCCTTATATGTTTTTTACGATTAATATCTTCTGAAAGTAAGCAATTCCACGCCATGAATGAAAAGTTAAATTCCTTCAATTGAAATAAACATGAGGTGGGAAAAGAAATAGTATTATCATTACGTGGTACTTTTTGTCCTGGAATCTTATATCTTCCTCTCCCCCACGATACAGGCTTCCCTTCAATATAATATGTTGCTTCGCAGAAAGGTCATAGCAACTACTTATTACATAACCTCAGAAACAGTTACGATCTCTTTTCTACTTATATCATGTTCACTATTGAACGAAAAATTGAAGCACAAAAGTCATTATTCGAATGCGGTTCCTGGGAAATTTGAAGTGCATGCATCTCTATATATTAAAAAGTAATAATTCGTTCATTGTTTAATGCCTTGAGAAATAGCCACGACCAATCGACGCCCATCCTATTCACGGAAGTATCCTTGTATGTATTTTCAAAATCTAAACATATTAGACCTGTCGGGCATGTGAAACCTCTTTTTGCCCGAACAAGAATCCCGAAATTAGCTTCGAAAATCTCCCAAGGAGGTTGATTGAAAACCCAGAAAATAGGCTGAAAATTAAAAAAATATTGTTGTTACTGCCATAAATGTATGGGATATGGCAATGCACAGTGACTCCATCAAATATAAGGAAGAAAAAAAAATCGAGCGGACTGGGATCCGATGCCGCGACACCCGGGGATTACAGGTCCATCGCCTCTAACCGCTCGGCCACGGCTTCTGTTGGTAGGAGATCGCATTCCAAAGGATTGATACAGAGGGAAATTCTTTAGTTGCGTTTTTTCTCTCGAACTCGGGCCCAAATGGAAGAGAGCCGTGACACTTTTCCTGCATTTTCTCTTCTACAGTTTCAGAAAATAATTGTCATTTGGATCCCGAACATCAGTCATGCAATGTCTCCTTGTAAGTAGCTTCACACCCATTGCCAGTAATAAACCTGGGCATTCTTGGCAAGACATGTCATGCTGTTTACAAAAAAGACCATTGTTTAAAAAAAAAGTTTCTTCAGGATTTAAGATAAACAGCAACTGAACATGAGTTCTGTGGCTACTGACAAATCAGAATGCAGAAACAAGACAATCATTGATTTGCCTTCAACCTGAACATGCCAACTGGAAGGCATATGAAACTTAAAATCTACCAGATAAAATTGTGAAAAGCCACAAAAGTTTTAAGTAAAAGACAACTTATGGACTCACTTTGTCAACATATGCACTTTTCTTCTCAGCATAAGCTCCCCACAGAAGGAAGACAAGTCCCGAAGAATTTTCATTCAAGGCTTTGATTGTTGCGTCAGTCAGCTTTTCCCATCCTTGATCTTTATGAGAATTAGCACAACTGGCACGCACAGTAAGGCATGCATTGAGAAGCAGGACACCTGAGAATTATATTTAAAAAAAATATAGATCTCGAAAATAAATACTCTTGAAATATAAATATAGAAATTCAACATATCAGGTTGCTGTTTAAGATTTTTCACTCTCAATTTTTTAAAAATTCAAATCTGTGAAACTAGGATTAATCTCAATTCTTAGCTAAGGAACAAAACAGATCTGAAATGATCTATGCTCCGATCACAAAAAGTTAGCATGCAGCAAACATTTCCTGATCCCTAGATAGTGGAATGCATTCATGCTGTCATAATTCAAATAATCAAGCCTCTGGGCCATTAATTTACAGAATAATAGACAGCATTAATATCCGAGAATATCTGATACAGTATCTGTGAAATGAATACTAAATTAAAATGGTGCTGACTGCAGCGAGGCGTATTCACTACTACATTACAAATTGAAACCACAGCACTGTCTACATCATATCTTTGCACTGAAAGAATTATTTGAATACCATACAATAATTTCAGCTGCAGTAAAGAAATCAATGACCTCAAACCTGACCAACATGTTTTTCATGGAAGCCAGCAAGATTTAATATGCACATTAAGAATGCACTTCAGTCTATTTGCATGCAAATGAATCTCAAATTCATGTGAAAATGTCTGAAAACACATCAAATCAAAACCAGCATAGGTTAATAGGGAAACATAAAAAAACTCCATCCACGTAACATATAATC
This sequence comes from Pyrrhosoma nymphula, assembly GCA_963573305.1. NCBI lineage: Eukaryota > Metazoa > Arthropoda > Insecta > Odonata > Coenagrionidae > Pyrrhosoma > Pyrrhosoma nymphula. The sequence continues at coordinate 18,934,827 of OY754328.1, forward strand.
ACTCACCCTGTCGAGCCCATCCAATGAGATATCCATGATTTGGTACTTCAAACCCAGGGATGTCATTCTTCAACTCTTTAAATATGTTCACCAGGCTGAAAAATATAAAAACCCATAAGAGTTACTGAGAGGCATCAGAAAGGAGTATTAATTAGATTAGATTGTTGTTAGGGGGGCCTTCGTCAGGAGCCCGGGCACTTATACCTTTCTTGGTCCAATGTGCCAACCCCATGCCCGTCTGCCACTTGCAGATATGGGACAAGAGCACCTCGGCAGAGGTATGGAAGATTGGTCTCCCCCTGCCTCACCCCAGTACCAGGTATAGAGGACGTCCTCCCTCCAACCGGCTCGGTCTGGGTCTCCCTCCGGCCTCCCGGTATAGGTATGGAGGGAGTATCATCTCTCCATCCGTGCCTGGTGGAGGTATGGAGGAGGGTCACCCATCCAACTACCGGCCCAACGTTGCTTAACTTTGGTGTTCTGACGGGAACCGATGTTTCAACGTGGCTAGGCCCTTGCCCCAAGGAGCATTAAAATCGAATAGTAAAACATTTTAGCAGTAAGTTTATAATTGTGTTAGTTATAGCTTATTCATAGGAGTTACCAGTTAGCTTAAGGTCATGCTACATTTTTTTATTATTATTGAGGTAATCTACCGGTTAATGTAGATTTAAATGGAAGAGTAGAAACCCTCTACAGAGTGGCCAAAAAGTTTTAATTTTGAAATTCCCTGACACAAAGTAAACAGTGACCAATGTTCATAGGTCCGCGCACAGTGGGTGCCATGGGTGCCACGGCACCCCCAAAAAATTTTGGAGGGGTGCCAAACTTTGGATAGAACAGAAAACTTGGGGGAAAGCGAGTCCTGTTGAAAAGAACTGGAAAGCGAATCAATCTAAAATATTTTAAAAATCTGTAATAAGACTGCTAGAACTATCATTCCATGTGCTTTTTTTAAATAGGGTACGGAGCCCGATTTTGGGCACGAAAAAATGAGAATTAATATAGAATTAGTATATTTTAACATTATACTGATAAAGTGGCAGAGCTCTAAAGAAGCTAGGATTCGTCAAGCGTATTGTGGGAAGATTTTCGGATGAAAAAATAAAAGAGAGGTGCTATTTCGCACTCGTCCGGCCACACCTTGAATATGCAGCGAGCATACGGGATACGGTGCAGAAAGACTTAATCCGGGAACTTAATAAAATACAAAGGAAAGCTGCGCGATTCATCAAAAACTGCTAAAGGCGTACAGAGAGCATTACACAGATATTAAACAAATTAGGCTGGGAGCAGCTCGAGACTCGGAGGCTGCGTGCTAGGCTTAGATTGCTTGAGCAATTGAGAATAGATATCTTTAAGAGTGACACGGAGAACATCATATTATAACCCCACTATATTTCCAGGTCCGACAGAAACGATAAATTAAGAGAGATATTTTGCCGAACGGATAGGTATGGGAAATCGTTTTTCCCCCTAACAATAAGGGATTTTAATAAATGCAAGGCGTAATTTCATTAAAGCGTATTTTTTTTATATTTAAACAGCTGGTGTCCTAACACCCCCTGCCACACGCCAATTGAGGCGGCTTGCGGGGTAGTATGTAGATGTAAAGCTGATTACAAAAAGTTTTTCGCATTTTTTAATCGAATTTTCTTCGTGATAGTTACTCTGCTTTTATTTGATAAAAATAAATAACTGGCTAGTTAAGTTATTTTATGCAAGTAATATCAAGGCTTAATATTATTGCAGTATTTTTACAGTATATTTTAAGAAATACCCTAGCATCAAAAATGAAAACAAATGTACTTAATATATAGATTTTTTGTTTTACACAAATATTGGGGTCTTCTGATTTTGTTGTGGAAGTTGCTTTATGGAACTGACTTTCCTCTGAGCACTTGGGGTTGAGACTTATGGTTACGATTATGGGCAAGGGCAAAAGGTGGCATTTTTATCGTTGGCACCCCCAATAGCAAAATCCTGTGCACGTCTATGCCAATGTTGGCTGATTAAATTAGATAGCTGTGTAAGAATCAGATTCCGTCAGTTAAATTACACATGTTGTGAACAGGAACTGTAATAAAATTGCAAGAGGGAAAGGGAATACTATGCATGTACAAATTTAGATAGTTAAAGTAGTCATAATATTACTTTTTTCTTTTAAATTTCTTGGTTTGAAATAAATTGGTTTGTATTAAATGAAAGGAAAACTTTGTTTTATTCCACCAATTTATTTGTCGGTACTACTAGTTTCGACGCAGCGGCGTCATCTTCAGGTACAAAGTGGAAAGCAAAAATTTGATCTTTATATACCATCCAGGATAGGCGTTGGGGTGGGGGAGGAAGAAGGTAGGTGGAAGGGGTGGAAAACCTCAAGGATACAAAGTAGTGAAATGTTTAGCGGGTGGATACAATGTAGTGGCGGGTGGTGGGTCGGAATGGGGGGGGGGGGGCGGATGACCGTTGGCAGGTTAGAGTTTTGAAAGGGATTTTGAAAGGAAAAAAATGAAAAATTGAATTTTCTGGATGTGACGGTATCCAAAAATGTTAAAAATTTTGAATTTGCTATTTTTCGAAAAACCACCACGACGGACCATGTAATCCCCTCCGACTCCCGCCATCAAATATACCAAAAGTTATCAACATTCCACTTCTTACTGAATAGGCTGCTGAATATCCCCCTCTCCAGAGAAAATTTTAATGAGGAATTGGAAACGATAAAATCAATAGCAACGACAAACGGTTACAAAAGAACCCTTGTAGATAAAATGCTCCTCAAAAAACGCTCCATAAGAGCACAACATATGCTATTTCATCCGATTGAGACAAAAAAAGATAAAATTAAATGGGGTAAACTACCGTATTACGGAGTTCTTTCTCAAAAAGTAAGCAACCTGTTCCCTAAAGACCAATTTAAAATAGCTTTTTACAACCATGACAACTTAAAAAAATTTTTAAGTAAAACAAAAGATAAAATTGATCCGTTAGACAACAGTGGGATATATTTATTAGAATGCAACGAGTGCCCTGCGGCCTATGTTGGACAGACGGGCCGCACTTTCCGGATGAGAGCAGAAGAACACAAGAGGTACTTCCGGACATGTAACCTCTCCCAGTCCCACTTTGCAAAACACCTGTGGGAGGAGAACCACAGCAGTGATTTCACTCCAAAGATTCTACACCGGGAGGAAAAAGGGAAGAGAATGGACAAGAAGGAAGAGCTGGAAATTAAAAGACAGATGAAGAAACGTCCTCTCCTTAATGACATATTATTTGAATACCTTTCCCCCCTCCTTGAAGCCTCCCTGACCCTCACGGAAAAAACAGTAGCCCGTAATCCTTCCCCTCCCCCCACTCCCACGGACACCTCACCGCTACCTTAGTCACCAGCAATCCCTTTCAAAACTCTAACCTGCCAACGGTCATCCGCCCCCCCCCCCCCATTCCGACCCACCACCCGCCACTACATTGTATCCACCCGCTAAACATTTCACTACTTTGTATCCTTGAGGTTTTCCACCCCTTCCACCTACCTTCTTCCTCCCCCACCCCAACGCCTATCCTGGATGGTATATAAAGATCAAATTTTTGCTTTCCACTTTGTACCTGAAGATGACGCCGCTGCGTCGAAACTAGTAGTACCGACAAATAAATTGGTGGAATAAAACAAAGTTTTCCTTTCATTTAATATATAATGAACTTCCACAAAGTTGAGCCTGAGACGATGGAGATGATAAATTGGTTTGGTTATTTGTGGAGGCAAAAGACAACCGAGGGTATTTGAGCCATTGTGGACAGGTGAGTAGGTTTTTAAGGGAAGAACATTCAAGGTGATGGAGGAAGGGTGGATAGAAACCCAGGCTCGGCATTAACCTGCCCATAGCAACAGGCACCAAGGGGACTACCCCCATCCAAAAGACACAGTACTACACTTGAAATGCTCTCCACATAAAGAGTGCGTTCAAGATAATAGCAAAGTTGACATTTAGAAATTCAGCCAATTAGTAAACGCATCCAATGTCGTTTAGGGAAAGGAATAACATAACCGACATATCCGTGATGATGGCCTTGTTTTAATTATACCACCGTGAAAAAATTGTTAATTTTTCATTTCTTTCTAAGCCAAATCAATAGATATCAACTCCGCTATAATCGTGGACGGATTCTACACGTACGTAGGGATTGGGAATCCACTGAATCTTTGTAAATGCCAGGTTTCAAATTGATGCCCTTGGAATAGGAAGGCAGTACTTACTCAAGCCACCCCACTAACCTGATCCCCACCTTATGTATAATTAAATAGGCAAACTGAGAAAAAAATTATACATACCTAGGAGGAGGGTTAACACCTGGTTGCACACTAAAGCATAGTCCTGTAAATATAACATTTACGTGTTATACACACATTCAAATTCCATGAATGACTTGGAAACAGAAAAAAAGACATGTACTTCAGCAGGCAATACTAAAGGGGTTTATAGTTTGGATGGGCCTGCTCACAGGAGGCCATTCCCCATGGCAAGAATCAAGACGAGCTAGGTCCTTCAGTTAGTTTATTCCCTAATGTTAGAGTATAGGTATAGCGAAACTTGGTGGCACTCACCAGCGGAGGATTAGAGGACACTGACTGTAAACTAAGCGTTGATGAGCGAGCAAAGTTATCGAAGGACTCCCGCAGGGTCCTCTGGAAAAAGGGTCGGCCACGTCAACCCACATCTCATGTATGCTTTCCTCTCCTTTGCGTCATGATCTTCACAAGCGAGTGCCACCAAGTTTCGCTACACCTATACGTCCCTACACAAGTAGTGCCAAATTGAATCAGTGTAGATAGGTAAAACATTTGTCCAGGAGGCTTCATAGATTGTGAAGCCACTTGGCCGGCACTTCCTCTAAGGATAAACACAGTATAGGTTATAAAGAGGACCAAAATTATACATCAAACATTGTACTTTTCCCCCAAGCTTACTACGGCCATGGACCTCACTACACTACGGAAACTTCACGGTTAAGTCAAAAAACATTTTTTAAATAATTTTTTACTTACCATGTGCCTGTTTAGGGCCGTGGTATGGATCCTGACCCAATATAACCACCTTCACGCTGCTGAATTCACAAGCATTAGTCCAAGTCCACACCTTGTCCTCGGGGGGATAAATTGTGTATTTACTCCTCTCTTTCGCAACAAATTCACTGAGCTTGGGAATGGGGAAAACAAAATTCTGTTACTGATCACATGAGACTCACAACATTGCAAACATTTATGATCCCCAAGACATCAAACATTAAATCAAGATGCTAAAAGTAACATTACCTTCTCAAAGTAAGGTTTGTTGAATTCAGGTTCAAGTGCTTTGAACCACGACTCCCCGATGGTAGAGTGAAGAGCTGGGAGTTTCTTGCACAATAATTTCATTTTGGCCCGCATTTCATTGGCTGCCATTCTCTTCTTTTGCTCAGGTGTCACGTCTTTGGCGACAAGATCGTTGCCTGAGTCTGTATTTTCTCCTTTGCATTTCTTTGGCGGGCTCTGGTTCACATTACCTGTGATAGCACTTAAAGGTCTTTTCTCAGCAGATGGTTTAAAGAATGATAACAGATTCTTTTGGCTTGACATGTCAACTCAATGCCAACTAACAGCACGACAAAAAAGTTCTGTCACCCAGTGGAAAATTATCCCAAATATCAAAACAAATCCCAGCCTTCACCACACCTCACTACCCATTCGTGGCGGGTCTTTGTACGGCTCTCGCGCCAAAACAAACCATTAACAGTTGACATACCAAAATATCTTTGCGACCGCGAGTTTCAGTCATTAAGACTAAAAATTTCTTAATTCTACGGGTTTTGAACCCCAAAAATCGTGGGATAATTAGTCATATCCTTCAAGTTAGGTTTATGCATAAAATACATTGAACAGTAGCGTCTGAAACGTTCACACAATAACGAATCCTGTGATGGGGAGGATGATTTGAAGGTTAGAGTGAAAAGCATGGGTATATTTACAGGTAAACTTCTCTTTTAATGATAGTTAAGGCATTACAACAGCATAAATAGGAATAAGATGCTTACTTAGGACGCTTTTCTCCCACATTTGAGCATTTGCCTACGTCCGAGAACATCACGTATTCTCAATCTGCGTACTCTAACCAATTCTTTCTTTCAGCGATAGATGGAACTAGTGACGTCCAGTGAAATCAGTGTAGCGGGGATTATGATTTTTGGCATCATTTATCGCTGCTACATTTCCCTAAGATTCCAACACTATGGACAATCATACCATGAAATGATTATTGATAAATATTAGATTGAGCAAGAACTTTCGATTGTGCCTTAAAATGTTTAAAGCATTCTTTCAATTGCCACATGGAAATATTAATATTTTGAGGTTAAACAGATCAGATTTTTGGGCAGTATTTCAGCATCAAATGGACGTATTGATGTATGGGATAAAAGTTAAATTAATGTAAGAAGCATATTTGTCAAAAATGAAAATCGCTGGCGAGGACATCAGTATCAATCAAAACTCTCGTAACATTTTTTTTATTTTCAATGTAAATTATATGGAATACGAACCTACCTACAAAGGAAAAAAAGCATAAGAAGGAGGTATTCGAGATGAGAATGGAGAAAAAAATATGCTCCGAGGAAGACAAATGAGGAAGTCTTAAATTCTTCACAGAAAAATTCCACGCCTTCAAAATCGTGCGCATGATCATTCGAGCAAAATTTCTGATGGTATGTTTTTGATCGCATGATCCCGTGAGTAATATACTCTAAGAGTATGTTCTACTACTCTGCGATATCTCCGAGAAAGCTCCATACCCGCTTTTGTCGTGGTTTCAGAGACATCACATGTGGTCTCATGTGATCTCATAGACACTGAGAATACTCAAATGGATCTGAGAGACATCACATGTGATGTCTCTCAGATCATTCAATCAAGATGATGAATGACTTTCAACAAATGTATTTCGTTGTAACATTAACATGGATATTGATTAACGCAAAATTGTCATTAGTCTTATCACTGTGGTCTTTAGCAGCCTCCCTAACGTCCACGGCTGCCCTGGAAATATGTGGAAAATTGTAATACTACCAAGTAAAGCGTTTGCTGAGCTTTGTTTCAGGTGATCGAGAGAAACAAATAGTCATTTTCAAGGAATTCACCCTAAAGAAGGAACATGAGAACTTTTCTCAGAAATATTAATATTCTTCTTATGCTTCAAATTTAAGGATCTCATCAGAAAGCTGGGACAATGACAGCTGGCAATTGTCAAACTGTCCACCCAACAATTGGATAGGATATGTCCTTTATTTTTATATTATTTTGAACTTGTAATTTGCACTACTCATTTAAAATGTTATATTATACAAATGTGTATTTACCTAGTTGAAAATTACTACATTACATAAAACGACATTATTTCCACAATTAAATACATAACTTAAGGCATGTGTCTCAACAAAGATCTCAAGGTAGTTATGTTGGTACGTACATTGCTGACAATTACAAAATAACAACGGTATGTATATCACCAAGTGACCCTACAAGAAAAACTGTATGCATTCTTAATTCTCTACAGAAGGTAGATATAGTTAAGGTCAAACCATAAGACTCTCAGAGGCGTCTCTGAGACATCTCTAGAGCTCTAAGTCATTTTTTCGTATTTAATATATAATGTCTTCTTTTCCATTTAATGTCTTCTTTTCCGAGATGTAACAGGTTTTCAACTGGGTTGATGAATATGGCAGATTATTATATTTAGAGGGCAAAAATAATTTTTCAACTCGTGGTGATCTCTCTGAGACATCTCTCATAATCATTTTTCGTTTTTAATACATTGTCCTCTTTTTCGTATAAAACGAAATTGCACTTTTTTAGGATTGGTGAATATGGGTGATTATAGAAATCTGGGGGAAATAATTTTTTTTTATCATCTAATAGTGATCTCTCTAGTGAGACGAATGCGACACTTAAGATACTTGTGAGTAGTGGCGGATTAAGAGGGCGTGCTTGGAGGGGGGGGGGGAGTAATTCCTGTTACAATTGTAAAAATGGTGATCATATTCCATGACCCCCGAGGCCCCCGGAAAGTAGCAATTCTTATCATAATCCACCCTTAATCTACTTCTTTAAACATTAATCTTAATCTACCACTGCTTGTGATATATACGTCTCAGAGACATTCTCTGCTATGTGGGAAAGCAGTGAAATTGGACGGCATATTTTGTTATATAAACACTCACGGGGATTCTCCCATTTACAAAAATAAGACTATCCAACACACTTTTACATTGTTTTTACACAGTTCAAAAATATAAATGGAAAGTTGGAAACCCAGTAGGCACTTGTAGTACCTATGCAGCAAAACATCTGCACACATTTCACGCTCCTCACACCAATACATTTAAAATTTCTTAAAACATTTAGGTTGCAACATAATTATACAAAATTATTAATTGTGAGATGGTAGAAAATTAGCTGAGCATTCAATAAACAAAATACAAGCAGTATAATAAGTGGGGAGGATTAATACCTACGCACTTAAATTTGTGGTGTGAGTAGCATTACCGTCTAGCTTAGGAGTTGGCTTATGAAGTGGTGGACCCATTTCGAGCGAAATAACTAACGTTCCTTTTGGTCGCTGTGTTTTACACTTGTCTCCTTATTTTTTTTATGATTTTGACTTTATATTCCCACGGTTCGTGTTGTTCGAAGGGATAACATTTCCCTGCAGGTCCACGAATAGCGAGATCGATGCAATTGAAATACGGGGAACACTTTCGGCATCTACGAACGAGAAATAGATAATAGTTCACTTCCTCATTGTTTCCATAAGGGAATTGGCCCTTATGTTTCTACTCGTTGAGATGAGACTGGGGGAACGTTAAGCGGAAGACCGTTGGAGAGATACGGGCATCCGACTACCATATCCTCGGGGGTTCGTTCTCCTTCGGCCGTTACTATGGAAATGGACCCCTGCCACTGATTCTCTTGCCCATCACCCAGGAACCGAGCGGGCCGGTAATGAGGGAGAAGGGGAGCCGAACCTCACGGTACGAGGCAAAGTAAGCAGCTTACCCCGAGGTGCTTTTTATTTACGGAAATTCATCTATAGGCACTCGCTGTTGTTTGCGATCATAAAATGAGCAAATCAGACCAACATTTTTCGTCGCAAAGGTCGGTTCAATGGGAATGGGTTGAAGAAATCTCTCTTTCCATTATCCAGCTAACGTAAATTTTAGGTCTGGTTTTATAATGTCTGATTAAAGGTTTTCTCGATATGATATCTAATAAGCAGTGCACTCAAAATTGGACTGAATATTTGGAGTTCCAAACGATATCGAAAATTTACGCGCATGCCACTTGTAACGAAACGAAAGTGAACTTAAGTTTCGTGATTGGTTTGCTATGCGTTCATCTCCCTTACGTCATCTCTGTTGCTGGATGATGATTTTCATCAACATTAATTTCCAAAACTATCTAATAGGTTCGATTTCTGTTAGATTTATCCTTATTTGATCTTATAACGCACCCTATCGAAAGTACCTCTGGCAAGCGACGGGATTAGTTTGAGGACGGAGCAATCTGTTTCATTATATAATTATAGTCTCCTCAAAAATAGCGGGGATGGCTTTATTGTTCGTAAGTATGACAGCAATATCGTCCAAAGTTTTCTCCTGTTAATTCGTATCGGAAAATTTGGTGAATTTCCATGTTAGTTTTATAATTATTTATAAAAACAATGATTAGAGGCCTCTTTTAATTCAAATAAGTTACTGGAACGGAATATTCAAATACATATAAAATCATCCAAACACAAATTGGATTTTTGTAGCCTTTAAAATGATATGCCATCCCGAAACGATTTTACAGTCGTATTTTTCACTGTCCTCTATTCTCGAGTACATTTCGTTTTCCATCTGTGCGATTTGAATGGCGTACTTCAAGTTAACGAAACACTAGTCGGTGAAAGGGAACAGCGGCAAGTGGACTCTCAATGAAAAGATTATAAATATTGATATTAACACTGACTTTACACGCGGAAGTGAAAAATACATCTGCTTGGCCGGCTTTGTCTTTCATCTGGACGCTTAAAAACAGTGCTATAACGACACTAAAGGGGTGGACCATTTCATTTCGAGGAATGAGCATTTTGTTGCTAGGGAGAGAACGGATGTAATTATTCGATCTAGGGAGGGGGGGGGGGTGACTTCTATTCCCACCCTCGGCTCTCTTCCAGGAGATTGCGAATGTCGTAAATTGATCACCATTTGTAATCCACATCTGAAAGTAGTACCTATGGGTGGAGAGAACTCTCGGGTACAAAAACATCCTCCGTCAAGCATCGATGTTCGATTACGTGGTCTTGCTTCGATGAGCGCCAAGAACATCTACTAGTACATTATAATTTTTAGTGGGACCTTTCGGGTTTTGGTAGGTTTAGATGGACGATGAAATACTCTCGGAAAATAGTGAAGTATGTACTTCAGAAAAATCTCGCTCATACCACCAAAAAGATTATGTACTCTATAATATAATGGGGATGACGAGATGCAGGGAGTGTATCGGGGGATGCTCGGCGAATAGGATGGCGTCGCCTTCCGTAACTAAACCCTTCTCCCCTTGGTCCCTTCGGGGCGCGGGACAACACCCAGCACATCATTTCAAATGTTGGGCGTCTCCCCCTTTAGGAAGAACTGAGGACTTTCCATGAGGAGGGCGGATGTCCTTTGGGGGACTTGAAAAAAGAATGATGCACTCCCCCATCAAAGCTCTCAAGCTCTAGCTCTTTCGTGTTATTTCCTCGGAGCATAATTCATAATACGAACCACTCTCCACGCTTTACTGAGTCCGCCTTGCCGTGCTTGCTGCGCCGTGAAGCCACAAGGAAGACCATGTCTTACGAGTACACCCTACAGTTCAATGGGACATGTTTTCTGTGTCTTTAGTTGCTGAGTTCCACACGACTGAATTCAGGGGGTCAGTAAAAGTGTTTCTCCATTAAACATATGGCTATAAAAAACTACAAAAAAATATTTTTAGCGTCACCACATGACTGTGAATAACTAGGCAGCTTCATGACTATGTGTTTCAATATTGGTACTACCGCAGTTTGCGAGAACCGCGCTTGTACCAGCGCAAAAAGTCTTTATTTTTTATAGATATAATTAATTATAATTGAATTCCATTAATTATCAGACACAGTCATAGCCAATGAGTATGGTTAGTGGACAGCTTGCATTCCTCTCACATTTTCTCTTCCTCTGCATCAGAAATATTAATTTAAAATGCAACTAAATCCCAAAACATCGTGAATGACACCTTATGGTGGGTCTATACTTCCAAGCAAACTCAATTTCACACTATACTTGATCCAGCACAAGTTCGAGGATACTCGCTAGTATAATAGCTTTCCAGTATCGCGTGATATAGAACCAGCATGCTGGCTAGCCAGTATAATCGCTATCATACTGGCTGAGCTACTTGATTCCATAATTGATGCGGTATTAGTTTGCTACTAGCTCCCAGTAGGACCTAGTAGTCGCCGACCAATCACGTTAGCTTTTACAATTGCAGTGCGGTCTTCACCTTTTTTAATCATCGCCTCACTTATTCGCGGGTGTTGCGCGCTCTTTGGCGGTGTCATCAATGAGCCGTTAATGTCTCGACAACCCGTGCTATTACTGCAGCAGCCGAAAGAAGTCTTCTTTCATGGAAATCTGCCATTTTCTTTTAACAGTTTGCAACAGTGGATGACAGTACCGCTTCATCGCAGGCACAAGTTCAATGATTGTCTGAAACCTTCTATCACGGGTTCTATCTTCTTGGGTTCCGTCCTCAATATCAAGTACCAGCTGGCATACTAGGCCTTGTACTGGATCAAGCATCGTGTGAAATGGGCTTAACGGTCGCCGCCTGTGACCTTAATAATCAACTGTGTACTCACGAGAATGAACGAACAAAATCGTTTAAAATTTGCCTTAATTCCCGTTGTTTACACAAATAGACAGGAGATTACATTGAAAAAATTACAAAAGGACAACTCTAAAATAATTTTAACCCACAATAACGTCAATTATAAGACAATGTATCAATTAGCACAAATACATCCCCGTACATACCTTTTCCCTCCATTATGAAGTGTTAAACCTGGCGGGAGGTTGCTTTTCGCTGCTCACTTTTCTCTTCAAAACTGTGACGTTTCATCGCTGCTCGATGGGGATGACGAGTGACGTCATACCAACAGCGGAACGCTTTCCGATAGTAAGTCTGAAGCGCACGGAAGACGACCGTAGGAAAGGTATCCGATCGACTCGGATTGAATCCGTTTCCGATGCCGTCAATCCGATGAGAGTCAGAAACACCCCCCTGGAGTGGAAGAAGCCCAACAGGAAACTGTGAAGGCGGCGCTGACAAAAATGGAGCGGGGAACGATTATCCTTGGGTGGGGATGGAAAAGGTCTCCTCCGCTGTCAATGCAGGCTTGAACGCTTAACATTTCTATTGCCTTAATACGAAAACAGCATCAATGGTTGTTGATTTTTTGCGTATATGAAAGACGATTCTTTGATTTAAATGGGCTGAAAATCCTCATTTCGGAATCTAGCCTTCGCAATGTGCCCCGGGATATTATCCAAAGATTTCGCATAAACCACAGTTTTGCTATTTTTTTATAAAAAAACACAACCACTTCATGATAAAGTTACTCCATTTAAATCAACAAATGACTCTTCATCTACAGAAGACAAAAATTGCAAGTCTTCAGCTGTCACGGCAAAGCCGTTACTTGGCTAGAGGGAAACATCTGAAACGAGCTTCTTAGCCCCGGTATAGAGCCTCCTTGGTCCATACTTATGCTCCCGATGCGGGACTCAATATTTAATTCAGTTTCGAATATTTACGGTTAAAGTTCTTTCCTGTAGTGTATAACCTATTAAAGAAGTAAGGCAGCCTGTGTTACTTATGGCTTGGGTGGTAGTTTTATTCATCTTCAGTTGACTATATAGAAATGCACATTTTTTGTTTTTAAATGCAAAAAAATTCATTTATGTAATCGTCTCTCCATTTTATTTTCTATGCCACTCTTCCTTGTGATGACACACTTTCAAAGAAAGGAGGGCGATGGGTGTAAGATGGGTGAAGACGATGCTGCCTGAGAAAACCTTCCGGTAGTCAATGTTCAGGAAATGATCGACTGAAATGTATATCCGTCAGACAGGAGATGGATCCTTCATTCACCGTTGATTTGCCGACCAACTCACTTGCTGAGAGTCGAAGTTAAAATCTAAGAATTCGTGATTGAATAGAAACGTGACAAGAAATTCTTACTAAGAGTTCGATGAAGACGTAACTGACCAATATCGTAGATACCTCATCAGTATCTTTATTTATCGCGGAAATTCGGGTAAGGAATAGCGAACGACAGTAATCGCACTCATTCCATAGGCAAATGAAACACACATGTTCAGGGAGGGGGAGCTGGTTCCTTTCCTTGGGCAACCTGCGGCCTCCTACGAAGGTTTTATGCATGGGAAACAGCAGATCGAGGAGTATGTGTGAGATTGTTCGAAGACGTTTCATTTGGATTTACACCCATACCCAGCGAAAAACTTCTGCCTAGGCGGCGCGGCGTAGGCAAACTAGGCAGCTGCTTTGGGCCCCAACCTCGGAGGCCACCCGGCCAGGGGACGAAATAGTACACATTGAAAACAAATTAACCGGGAAACAACATCATTTTTTCCCTTCAGAATAGAAAATATGTTATTGAGCATAGTCAATTTTTTGACAGTTCAAGAGGCAAGGATGTGTTTCTGTTCTTTGTTTTTGTTGGTAAAAGGGTATTGTTAGTACTAGTTCCGATTAAATTCCGGGCCTACCCACGACCCTATATACAAGAAGTAAATGGGTGTAACCACACGGTTAGAGCAATCGCCAAAGAAACTATGCACGCATCCTCCTCAGTTGTAACAATTAATTGTGGAACGGATTTACAAACACAATTATTTTATAAATATTTAAAAATTGAGGTCAATTTAGCGAAAGCCGTATGCTTTATTGCATACTGTTATCGTTTTGAAATGCACATGGCTACAAAGAAGCTCAGCCAACGTCGTTATACCGCTTTGAGTTTACAAGTGGATACCCGACATAATGCCGCTCAGAGGCAACAAAAGCACATCGTGCAGTTTTGTCAGCGGAGACACGTGATGGCAGTTGCTGTGACGTAGCCAGGGGTGGTCCATGGGGTCCGGACCCCCCGTAATCTGGAATCTACTAAAAAAAATATGGCCATGAAAGAGAAATTACATTTTTTTTTAGGAATGTTGCATTCATTTATTTTTCGGTTTGAACAACTATTTATATACACACGCATTTAATTTGAAAAAGCATGAATAAACAGTAGTTTTTGTATTGTTTCAGAAGTGTGTACAGGTAAAATATTAAAATATCGACTGTTAAACTTCATTCGCAATTGCGCTCCTCATTGCCTTAACACACAAGTTTACTCATAATTTTAAACCGGGGGGGCCCCCCCTACCGCTCATATTCTTTATGGACCTAACCCCCCCCCCCTCCCTAAACCATATCCTGACTACGTCACTGTTGATGGTTGCTCATTTGAGTGAGACGACCGAAAACTGAAGCCATTTGCACTAATGGGGATAGGTCGGTAGGTTCGCAAGGAATGGATTATTATGGAAACCTATACTATTTAATCCGACCACTGAGCGAGCTCTTGATAATGGAGGAAGGGTGGATAGCAACCCAGCGTCGTAAATGACGTAATCTTTAAGGTACCTTTTCATGTGGCCGTTTTTGCGTTGACGCACACTGCGCTGCCAATCAGAAGCGAGATCCTCAACGCAGGTTGCGTTGACGCAAAAGTTGCCCATCTTGCCAAAGGCGCCAAAGGGGCCACGGTTTAACTTCACATCCGAAGGAGTCATAAAAATCCAAGAAATAGTATCTAATGGAGTGCATCAGGAAAGTCACCTTGTCCAAGGAAGCTGTGCTATTACCATTGTGGGAGAAAATTTGCTATCGCAGATGTGCAGTCCGCTATGCCTGGGATTTAAGATAATGGCTGAGGGAGAATGGCTTAGGGGTTTGCATTGCCTTCCTCTCTAGTGACTGGATCCATAAATAATTCCGGGAAAAGAAACCCATAGACACAGTGCCCGCTGGCAGCCATTAAGTACTATCCCCAAAATGATGTAGCCCTTAATGGATTTTTTTTCAGTGACCCTTTGAAACACAGCTTTCATCGCTCACGGAAAATATGCCACTAAAGGATAGTGGTTGAGGGAGGGAATTGGTTCGCACCATGGTCGCACGTCCCAGAAGATGAATTATATTCATACCGGCCGAAATACGATTACGGGCTGAAGTTAGATTGCTACGACCACTTACGTAATTTCGTCGTATGCGTTAGCCGTAATTTCACTAAAACACTTCCACATATATCTACGAGTGCCGTTTTGATCTATTTCACTGGGGCTCATTAATTTCCATACTGTCTTCTATTATCATTGTTAATCGTTGATTAAAAAGCTCACAAGTTGCGGCTACTTGCAGGATGCAAGAAAAAATAATAAGTTTTCTTCTTAACATGAAAGCATTTCCGCAAACTCTAGTGAAACAAATTGACATTCAATGACGAAATGTATAGTTGATGAAATCCGCTGTTTGAGGCGTGACTTAGCGGAATCGGATATGTATGATTATTAAAATGAACATGGTTATTCCACTCGAAACAATCACATCAAATGACACATCCTTATTCAGTACTGCAGCTAAAACATCTATTAATAGTATGTCCCAGTGGTGCCTCACAAATAATCTACGCCTAAACATTCAGAAAACAGTATAACTACAATTTCACTTAAAAAGGGCTCCTCCAAGCACGAGCCTTCTACTAAAGATTAATGATAGCCATATTGTGCGGTCATCAAATACTAGATTTCTAGGTCTTTCCGTTAGTGAAGGCCTGAGCTGGCACACTCATATAAAGAGAATCGCAAGTAAACTAACAATAGGGATCTTCATGATTAGAAGACTGGCTCCCATTATTTCTCTTAATATCTTGATGTTGCTATTCCATGCAAAAATTCAATCCTTCCTGAATTACGGAGTAGTATTCTGGGGTCATGACAACTTTCGTAAAACTGTCTTCTCCCTTCAAAAGCAAGATTGAAGGCAATGCTACACAGCTACCATATCGCACCCACGGTCGCCCCCTTTTTCAGAAGCACAACATCTTAACCCTACCTTCACTATATATCCTACATTGTGCTATTTTTGTCAAACAAAATCCACATCTCTTTCCTGATAATCGTAGTTTCCACTCATACCATACTCGCAGTACACATGATATCCATATTTATAGCCATCATATCTCACTGTCCCTAAAAGGACCTCACCATGTAGCATCTATAATTTTTAATAATTTACCTTTAAACATAAAGGCAATCAATGCACCTGCTGTGAGGAGGCCTAGGTGATTAAATTTCCTTCTCACCTCAATTTATTTATATTGTGTTCTTTGTTTTTTTATTATATTTGTATTTGATTGTTGTCTGTGTATTCAAATTGACTATTACTATGTCACTGAATGTAACCAGCAGTAATAAAAATATTATTTATTTATTTAAACTTTATTAGAACCGGAATGAATACACGACCCGGGTCTCGACGGCAAGCCTTCATCTTCAGGATAATGCTGACCTGAACATGACGCCTTGTCGTGGAGCCCGGGTTGTATTTTTTACTTTGGTTTTTATAAAGTTTTGTGTGGAATAATCAAGTTTTTTTAAATAATCACGAAAGGCATAGTGTCCATAAAAAATTATTTTTTCTTAGTCACAGATCACACACAGCGCGTAATATAATCATCGGTCCAGGGATAGGTATACTGAGACAATGAATACGTCTATTTCTATGATAGAGTCTCGGCCTACGCTAATAGCATGTTTTGATAATCCGGATAACATAAAACTGGTCGACGGAGAAATATGTAATGAAAAAATTAGAGCTACAAAAGTCTGGAACTTTTAAGATAAGGTTGATAGCTTAGCAAATTTATCAAGGAAGGTACTATTCTGAACGGCAAGGAGAAAAGTCATTCGTGGTAAGGAGATCACTTCCTCTCTCTGGGCCAGTAAGTTCTTTGAATATCACAGACAGCGTCAGTGGCAGTGGATTTAAGATGGCTTTCCTAGAGAGGTAACGGCATTTTGAGTTTAACGAAATTAATATTTTATGGAGTTTCGAAATGCGCAAAGGCTTCAGATTAGGGATTGGAAAATCAATTTCGATTTTATTCGAAAATCGATTATCACATTCCGATTTAATCGAAGTCGACTTTTATTTTTGAAAAACCGATCAAAATCGATTCTAGCCAATCGATTTTCGATTTTTAGCTTGCTACAGCGTTTGAATTTTGCCAATCGAGCTGCGCCAGTTCGTAAACCGCCCTCCAGTCGACCGCAAGTCCAACTCTAATCCACTACAAGCTTGGAAGGAGATTAAGGGAGAATATCCCCACGTATACAAAGTAGCCAGCAGGATTTTATCTATAGTTGCCTCTACCGTGCCGTGTGAGCGATTATTTTCTCACGCCGGGTTATTTGCAACTCAGGTGGAAAATCGATTATTCGGAGAACATTTAAATGTGTTAGTTTTCTTAAGGTCCATCCCTGAGTAACACTGGTTCCACGGCTTTGCAAACAAGAAATAAATAAAATTCTGTTTTTCATTTTGCGGTATGCTCACTTTTCAATATACAATTCTTATTGCTACTAAACTATATGTAATTTTCTTGTCATATTACCTATATGTTTATAAGTATCTGTTATGGATTATTTCTTTCCTGCATATCTTATTAATATCTTTAAAATAATATATTGTATTAATAAATTTAACTGTTTTCGGTTCTTATCCCTAGTGCTTCCATTAACCCATATTTCGCATTTTGCTACAACAGCACATCCGTATTTCAGCAGACAATTACTTTACTATTTAAAAATATCGATTTCGATTTTTCGATTATTTTGGGCAAAAAATCGAATTTTTAGAAAATCGAATTTAAAAACCAAAATCGAAAGTCGATTAATTGAAAATCGATTCTGGATTTAAATTTCCAATCCCTAGTTCAGATTGGTGAGATGGTTAAAGTGCTGACTTCCCATCACGATGGCATGGATTCAAAATACTGGATATTTTTAGCAGAATCTCGATCTCTAGAAGGAGTCCCTTATGAAAGGGTCTTCTACTGCAGTACCTACTCCGTCCGTCGAATGCCTGCATTTGGGATTTGATGGCAGTTCCGGTCATTCGCCACACAAGCAAAAGTGGGAAGAAAGTGATACGGATGATCATAGCCTTTTTGTAACATCACTAGTTCCCCTACGTCTGACTAGAAAGCTGTGGGGGGAGAAATTAACGTTACTTGGAAGAACATGCATCCTTCTTCTGCTCGGTTTTACAGGCCCTGTGGCAGGCTTCAATGGGTCCTTGAGTCCACAGAAAAATCAAGATTATGTAAATTTACAAATTTCCACCTTACAACCATATCATCAAGGATTCTTCAACATTGACTTTATCATGCTTTTGACAATGATTGATGGAAAAGTTAGTTAGGCATAGGGGCTGTGGAATAATTTTTACGAACTTTTACGGCTTGTTACATTCATATGTTTTTTTCCAGGTCTGTTCAGGATTAACGAAATCATCAGCAATGGTATGCCATATTTGCCGAGTAAAAAATTCGGAAATGAATAATCTTACAATTAGTGAGATTGGAAAAAAAAGAGTCGATACAAATACATATCGTTTTGGGTTGTCAAATTTATATTGCTATACATATTAGATTTTTTGAATGTATTTTACATATAGCATATCGTTTACCCTTTAAAAGATGGAGGGCAAGTTTGAGTCGTATAATTAAAAAAAAAATGAGGAGAATAGGTGACAGATTGACCCTGTGTCATTTTTATTAGTTTTTGGATCGTGTTTCCAGGTACAAGATAATAATGAAAAGATTAAGCTAATGGAAAGAAATAAGGTACTTCAGGAGAAATTTAAAAGTAGAATGGGTCTATTAGTTGATGTTAGCAAAGCCAAAATATGGCACATCGAATGATGGCAACACAGCTAGGCGCTTCTTCAAAAATCCTATCAGCTGAAATTACAGGTAAGTATCCATTTATTTGACAAAAATCTTCTTTAACTTCAACAATTTTCACATGAATTAACTTAGAATATTGATTTTCAGGGGTAGAAGGAGAACTTATCATTGAATTTTCAAATATTTTGAGAGCTGTGTCATGCTTTGTCTAATTGATCCCCCAAAATTTAAAGAATATTGTATGGACACGGCAAAATGTTATGTTAAATATTATGAGTGGTTCTACATGCCAACAACAGTACATAAAGTTCTGCTGCATGGTGCAGATGTGATTGAGTGAGCTCTTCTTCCAATTGGAGAGCTTTCGGAGGAGGCTCAGGAATCGCGGAATAAAGACAAAAGAAATTATCGCGAGCATCAAGCAAGAAAAATTTCAAGATTCCACGCGAATGAGGCCTTTTTTCGGAGACTGATCCTGACCTCTCATCCATTCGTCAGTACATTAGGAGCTGAATTAAATAAATACCGTGGCCTAAAAGATCTGCCCAAAGAGGTCCGTGAGCTCTTGCAAGAATATCCTGACTCAGCGAGTGAATACGAGGAAGAGGAGTGGAATTCAGGAGAATCTGATTTGGAATTAAATAAATTGTAAAGTAAATACGATACTAAGTATGTTTTTATTAAAATAAATGAGTTAATTTGCACTTAATACCGTTTTAATATTTATTTAATAATTACTTAGTTTTTAGTTTCAGCGGCACAACCTCTGATAGCTGATAATCTCAATCACTTTAACGTTAGAATCAATTCCCCTAACTGCCTTACATTCACCCATTGAAAAAAAATATTTACTAATTTGAAGGTCTAGAAGTCATATTATGCAAGTACTTTATATATATTTGCATATTTAATAATAACAGGCGTTTTACATGAAGTCTCCTCATTATCGGTTAATTTAGCATTAAAATTCTCAATATCTTCTAAAATAATTATTTTTTTTAAATAACAGCAGAAATGAACAAAGCGCGTCGTAAAACATAATAATGACAATTTTCAAAGTAATCCGACAAAAATCTGATTTTTGTCCCTCTTTTTCGCGATCCGGACCCCTGTGCGCCTCGCGCGCCGGTCAGCTGGATACCCCGCTGTGCAAACAACGCATCTGGCGGCATCTATGCAGCATAAAGCGGTACGACTACCGAGCTGCTTCCTCAGCGCCAATATGCATCGTGTAACCACGGTGAAACTAGAGGGAGGTCTTTCTTGGGGTAAAACGTTTTTTCATGAACAAGGCCTATTCATGCTTGTTCCTCGTCAGTTGATCATATTCACAATCATGAATTGGGAATGGGTTGAATATCCCTATCGAAAAACATTTCATCACTAGGAGCTTCTATTCTTCTGTGGTTTCAACTCGGGTACTCTACGGAGTCCAACTTAAAGATTCTCGCCAGCATTTTGATGGCTGAGTCGCTTGCTCGTCTTCGACTCTCGAATGTGACATCACAGAAAGACCGTACATCGCTGCATATTCATCACGATCACTAAAATAAGGCCGTGAAAAACTCATAAGGACATTGAGCGAGCGCGAGTCGGTCATAAGAACTTCGGATGGGCTGTGAGAAGACTCGGAAGTTCATTATGCTAGTACCACCAGAAGACCTCTAGGTCTTTCATAATTACGATGAATAACATTAAGAAACCGAAAACACTTGTTTTTCAGCGTGAAATCGATGACTACCGATATGATGTGGTGAAACCATATGGGTAAAACACGGTGAAATAAGCGAGGGAAAATAAAAGCGATGCACAACCCGCGCCGCTTGAATTTCAAGAACGATAATCGTGATGATAGCGATGGCCAATCAGAAAGAATTAGCGACATCAACTGTGGCGTCCCAACCGTCCCAACGTAGAACGTTTTATATTTGTTTCGTTCGTTTAAAACGTGAAGCCTTTATGATTGGTGTTGTTTAGTATAACTAGAAAAGGTACCTACTTGTAATGTTACTTGTTAGATCCGTGAACATTCGTGTGTGGTAAATCAGTGTTTAGTGAAGTGAGAATTCGATTGGTGTTACTGCTCAAGTTCGTAAGCTGTGCTTCCAGCAATTCCCTACACCCAAGGAACAAATTAACAACCATCAAGCTTATATCATCTGATGCATCGGGTCCAAATGGGCAGCTAGTTTCTGGTGTTGGACAACTACATTGGGTGAGTAATTTAAGTTTATTGGTGGCAGGTCTGTTGGAGATCAACTGATAGAAAAAACATGCACAGCTTCTCTTGTGTTTTGTGTCATTAAGATATTTGCTTACGAGTTCATTTTGTATCTATCTCCCGTAATCATTCCGAGATCATTCCAAAAGGTGTATGATTAGATCTTTGGCGATATTATGCCATGTCTACGGTGAATATGATAAAATATCATGTCTACGGTGTATGAACAGCCGTTAAGGTTTTTAATTTTGAATGAATTTCTGAAGCATCCAGGTTTATCTTGCACGTACCTATGTCAGGACTTGTGATAGCGATTTGTTAAGTTGTCTGAAATGTAAGGTCAATGCTACGACCATGGCTACGACGATCACCTGCAATCATTATCCGTCAACTTTTCGTATTTTGGTGGTTTTATGTAACTTGAGCTGTTGTGTGCGATTATCACTTCATCCACCATTTGAAAAGTTAGAAACGGACACCGTTCAAGAATTTAATAGTAAGCCCGTTGGTTTGACTCTTGAGAGTTCAGGCCGTCCTATGGTACACCTGTAATAATAGGCGTATGTAGAAGCGTCTGAAGGGGGGGGGGATCACCACCTGAAGGGGTGTCTGAAGGGGGGTTGATCTGAGGGGTATGGGATACCCCCATAGAGCTTACGCATGCTCTATGGATACCCCCATGTAAAACGGGGGGTCTGGGAATTTTGAAAATATACATCTTAAAATGACGTTTTGAAGGTGTTCTATTATGTTATGGAAGGTGATCAAGAGGTGTACTATTAGCATGTGTTAAACACATCATTTTTAGTTTTTTTATCAAGGGGGGGGGGGGTGTTACAACCCACAAAACCCCCCCCCCCCCTGCCTATGCCTGTAATAATATGCTAGTTTAGATACATTGTCATGGCATTGCTACTTTACTGTCGGTAATGCCAGTCATCAACTCATTCTCCGTGAAACATTCATTTAATGAGGCAGCGGCATACGTATGTATAATCCGACTCCAACATTGGTGTTATGAGCAGATCACTTCAAATAAAGGGAAATTTCCATTCGCTCTAGTGCGCTGATCGTTTCGCATCACAACAGCGCACTTGCTTTCCATTATTTTCAGACTATGTGCACTAGGAAACGCACTTAATATCAGAGATAAACAACATAGGAGCGTGGATAATCGCATTGGTTTTCCGTAAAGGCGTCAAACGTGGACCTTGTAAAGTTTTTTATTACTCCGTGGTAAAGGGCTTACGTTTTTAAGTACAGTATTGTTCTATCGACTCTTAATTTAGAACCACTTTTTAAGTATCGAGGGTAGGTCAGGAACAATGAAACTATAATACCTTGCCGACGTTTCGGGGTGTAATGCACCCCATCATCAGGGCTATACAGAAAAGAAAACATGAAGGTATAACAACCGTCAATAAATATTTAAGGATCACGTACGCATCAATTAAAATATAAAATTTCAATATAAAAATTACCTTTAAATTGATAATCATAGAGATTCATCATCAGTAGTTAGACTTTTTAGAACATATTCTGTAGGTGCACATTCCAGAACCAGTAAAAAAATCCCATCATCAGGGCGAGACAGAAAAGAATACGCGAAGGTACAGAAACAGTCAATTAATAAAAGGATCTCTTAACTCAATGGAAATATATTATTTCAGTATAAAATTACCTTGGAATTGCAAATCATAGGGATTCATCTTCACTAGATAAACTTTTTAGGACAGATTTTGTTTGGGTAATTGCACATTCCAGAACCAGTAAAAAAACATCACTCTTTGCATTATAATAACCATTTAAATACTGAGACCATATTTATTGACAGTTGTTGTACCTTGATGTATTCTTTTCTGTTCTATACCCCTGGTGATGGGGTGCATCACACCCCGAAACGTCGGCAAGGTATTATAGTTTCATTGGTCCTGACCAACCCTAGATACTTTAAAAGTGGTTTTTAAGTACTTTATATGAACGAATTTGATAACTATTATTTAAAAAATTCGGCCGTGACTGTTGTGCACCGAAAGAATGCTCCCTACCGGCAGATTACGAAACGTTTCGCCAGCACATATCGTTACATTCATCGTCTATCGTGAGTGGTGCGCTGATGTGTTCCGATCTGCGCTAACTTCAATGCTTTGAATGGAAAGCGTCTGTAAAATAAGTCTAAACACCCGAGTTTGAGAGACTATTTCTCCTGATAAAGGAAACAGATTTTAATGCAACAAAAAGTACCTAATAGTTTGTTTAGTTTTACGTTTAGTGATATAGGTTTGCAAAATGTTTAAGGCCTCACTGCACTTTTACTGAATTTTGTGTGCAAAAAAGTCACGATTTGTGGCGCGTAAAAACGGATTTCTCATGTTTGAGCTATTGGTATTCCGTTAGTTTTCAATTGATTAACTTGCAATTCTAAAGTAAGAAAGGCAAGTGTCTTGACAGTATTTTTCTGTAAATTATTTGTTCATATCACTAAAATAACGGAAGTTGTTGTATTAAATGTAACACTCCGCTAACTTCGAAATTAATGGCTCGATTGAAATTTAAGTGAGATATTTGCGTACGCTGAAATGCCAGTATAACGGAAAGTCTAAAGAAATAAATAAACAATTACCATTGTTGTCAATATTTATTTTTATTTATCATAAGTTTGAATGCTGAACGCAGCTTGCGAGCCAGTTTTTGAAGGGGCCGCTAACAACGGATTTCAAATCCATTCCCTCGCAAAACTTCCAATCCAAGGATTATCATAAATAAAAATAAGTAAGTAATCCGTCCGTCGGATAGCTTTTAGAACTTTGGTGTCCTTGCCTTATCGGGCGTCTGGTTTCTCTCCTTCCCTCTGGGCTACCCTATTACCTTTTCTCGCGAGATAGACTTAAATTACACTTGAGTGGTCGCATATTTTATTTTTTTTGTTTATGCTTTCCGGAGGATTGCGAGGTTAGTATGCCCCTGTCATCGGGTTTCCCAGGAGCCGAACTAGGGATTGGAAAATCGATTTCGATTCAAATCGAAAATCGATTATCACACTCAGATTTTCGATTTCATCGAAGTCGACTTTTTGTTTTGAATAATCGATCAAAATCGATTCTAGCCGATCAATTTTCGATTTTTAGCTTGCTACAGCATTTTAATTTTGCCAATCGAGCTGCGCCAGTTCGTAAACTGCCCTCCAGTTGACCGCAAGTCCAACCCCAATCCACTACAAGCCTGGAAGAAGATTAAGGGAGTATATCCCCACGTATACAAAGTAGCCAGCAGGATTTTATCTATAGCTTCCTCTTCCGTGCCGTGTGAGCGACTATTTTCTCACGCCGGGTTAATTGCAACACAGGTGCGAAATCAATTATCCGGAAAACATACAAATAAGTTAGTTTTTTTAAGGTCCATCCCTGAGGAACACTGGTTCCACGGCTTTGCAAACAAGAAATAAATAAAATTCTGTTTTTCATTTTGTGGTATGGATACCCACTTTTCAATATAGGTACACTTCTTATTGCTACTAAACCATACGTAATTATCTGTTATGGATTATTACTTCCCTGCATACCTTATTAATATCTTTAAAATAATATATTGTATTAATAAATTTAACAGTATTCAGTTCTTATCCCTATTGCTTCCACTAACCCATATTTTGCATTTTGTTACAAGAGCACATCCGTATTTCAGCAGACAAATACTTTACTATTTAAAAATATCTATTTTGATTTTTCGATTATTTTTGACAAAAAATCGAATTTTTAGAAAATCGATTTTAAAAACCAAAATCGAAAGTCAATTAATAGAAAATCGATTCTGGATTTAAATTTCCAATCCCTAGGCCGAACCTACCGAAATTGACAGAAACAACCATGCCCTCGGTGAGGAATAAACCAACCCAGGCGGGACTCGAACCCGCGACCCCAGGATTTGCAGGCGAGGATATCACCCTATCGCCTCCGGTGCAGGCGTCCTTTCAGGCGGTTCAGGCGGCTTTCACAGCTAAGGGCTTTCCCTTACCTGCGAATCAGCATGGCTTGTGCATGTTCTTTTTTCCATCTATGTATGCACATTCGGGAAGAAGGTGATTTTAGGTGGCTGGTGAGGTAATCGTGGGTCATTGAGTGCACATTTAGATCATTTTTTAAGCTAGTCGAAAAAAAAATTCGTGGGCTACGTTTCACTGAAGTGTATCTGTTTATGCGTCGGAACTCATAGGCAGGCATTACAGGAAAGATAGGAGAATTATTTTTTACGTGTTTTCCTTTTAATTAAAGCATGTTATGACTAGAGTTATCGGTGCGGTATTTGAAATTTAGACGAAGTAATATTAAAATTTGTTTTTTTTTTTCGAATATCGGACCCGGCGTAACACTATATTTGCAATAAACAATTATAATAATAATAAAAAATGTATTATTTAGCGTTTAGAAAACATGCATATGTAACCGAATTATTACAAAATATATATCATGTGCCATAAAGGCCGTTTTACACGGTACATTTGTTTGTACAAACTCTTCCGTGAACTCTTGCATGAGGCAAAATGTATCGTGTAAAGTGGCAAATTGTATGAACGCTTGTGCGAATGTCTCAATGCCTGCACGGGAAATAGAACCTGTTCTAATTTCGTTAAGACAAACGTACAATCTCACGTTCATTAGTTTGTACAAAATCTTTCATCTTGTACAACGGCCTTAAGACTACGTGGTAAAATAGCATTGAAATATTAAAAAATCAAATCGGTGTGATGGATTTTTTTTCACTTTTATCTAAAGATACCACTACTGAGAGCACGTATGCAAAGTTTCACGCAAATCTGTACATTTACAAAAATATCGCTCTAGCCGCCTTCATTTATTTCCGAACGCAGCTAGAGCTTTGGCCAGAGTCTCTGCACTCTGCATCCCTTCTCATAGTCGCCCCCGCTGTCTCATCTGTCCCCCTTTTCGCCCCTCTCTCTCTTCCCCGCTTTTCAATATCTCTCTGCCAGTCGCACACGTCCGGAGAACCCGTCATGACCATTACATAAACCTTCCTTTTCTTGACGTTGGGGGGCGGTGGTGGAGGATTTGAAGGGGGAGGAGGAGGTGGTTTTTGAGGGGGGTTGAAAGGAAGACGGGATTGCTGGAAGGAGAGGGTGAAGGTCTGCGTGGGTGGGTGCGGCTTTCAGGGGGTGTGGGGGGGTGGGGGGGTTTGGCGGGCAGGAGGGATAAGGGGGGGGGGAGAGGGAAAAGGGGGTCCGAGGGTACGCTGCCCTGCTTCCGACGAAGCGTGGGAAGCAGACACGGAAAAGTCATATTCGTGTACTTGCTCGTGTCGGGTGGAGTGATTCTCGAGGCGTTCCATTTGGTCGGCGAAAGGACCCATTGGGATGAGGAAAGGGGAAGTGAAGAAAACAGAGACCCTTGGTCATGCAGCTCTGTTTTCGAGGCATGGGTCGGCCTCAGCATAAACTTAAACGACGCCCATTCGCGCTTCTAGCTTCTTACCGTAGTAAAAGCGTAGTAAGTGTATGCTGAAAACTCGAAGGATTTTTGCGGTCCTCCGTGGATTTTTGCTTGTGTTTCCGTTCTTTACCTGACGACTAATTCCTGACTGGCTTCGATAGAAGCCCACACTCCCAGTCTGACTGACGGAAAGAACCAGAGAAGGTGTTGTGTCAAGAGTGCGAAGATATTCCTGGCGGCGTGCCGTGGTCGCAGAGAGGACATGTACCACAACTCCCCGAGTTTATTTTCTCTCTTTTTTTTGTGGCCACTTGAATGAAGTTCCCCACTCTTAACCACGGGAATAAATATTCCAGAACCGAGTCGCAATTTTCTTATAGTGCAGCTGCGCTGGTATAATTAATCAGCACAGCATTTTCAGTGCGAATACCGTCAACAAGGTTGAGAGTAGTAACGCAAACCCTCTTTTGGAGTCAGCAAGGGTTAACCTTTTATTCCCGGGTAAACG
This sequence comes from Pyrrhosoma nymphula, assembly GCA_963573305.1. Lineage (NCBI taxonomy): Eukaryota > Metazoa > Arthropoda > Insecta > Odonata > Coenagrionidae > Pyrrhosoma > Pyrrhosoma nymphula. The sequence continues at coordinate 18,962,133 of OY754328.1, forward strand.
TTACGTGGTTATCTATCTCCAATCGTTACTTTCTGTCATCCGAATGCACGCCAGTATCTAAGAAACCGTGATCAAATCAAACAATGATGAGCCAAAATAGGAAAAAAATGTTTTACCTTACGTAAAATTGTTAACTTTGTTCGGAAGAAAGCCGTATCTTAACTTCATTTAAAGAAACTGAATATATTTGTTTAGAGTTATGCGTCATTTGGTGGGTGGTGATTCATTTTTGGCCTGTCGTATAAAAAACGTCTTTTAAATAATGAATTGTTTACCTTGTTAGGTTCTATTATATTCTTCTGCTGCCTCTTCTAATGAAAGGTTTATATGACGGCTGATTTGTAACTACTCTTTATAAAGAAAATTCGTAAAACCTTATTTTTGTACAACTGACTTAATAGGAGCAATATTAAACTACAATATAAAAAAAATCTAGGATGTTGTCGACTTATTATTGATATGATCATAAAGCCTAATAATAATATAGTGAGGACCGAGGAGAGTGGGGAATAGAAATGAAAGTAATCAGGGAAGAGGGGAAGAGGAAACGACAACTCGTGGTCAGTCAGTTGGAGGATATATAAGTTTTATATCTTCTATATAAGTTACCATCTATTTATGTGCTCGGGAGGAACGCCAGGATCCATCGATGATTCCTACCGTCACCGTCTGACCATAACCCTCGAACACGAGGAATCAAAGCTCGGCAGTCACGTTGTGGCCGTTAAAGAACGGCCATCAATCACCTCTCAGACTTTGGAACTCGATGGAATAACACGCGTTCAAAAATCTATTTTCGTAGAGGGGGAAAGCCGTATAACTTTTATTTCCCAAGCAATGAAATATCGGTTTATGTCGGACTCAAAACTTGAGAGAGAGAGTGTTGTGAGCGAGGGAGAAATATGTCGCCTGCCGTTGAAATCACCAACAGAGCGCGCCACGTCGTGGTGAGTTTCGAGTGGTGCGAAAGGAACGATATATATTATAAAGTAAATTACCGGCACTACCGATCGGTTACCAATGCCTTAAGGTGGCTGGTCGGGTAATCGTTAGTCATTGAGAAGTTTAGTTACTTAACTTTTAATGCTCTTTTAAAATTTAAATAATAGGTCGTAGTTATACTATATTCAGTAGGAATGACTTATGTCTTAGGTACATTCTGAAATACTGTCCTTTAAATTTACACACTGCCATAAAAATTTGCTTAAATGCAGACTTGATTCATTTCGTAAGTCATTCTTGGGAAATTAATTTTCCGAAAACAGTTCACACCCGTGGCCATAGAATTCAAAATAAGGATTTTAATGAAGATGTATTGTCACTCGAATGCGAACTAGTATTAAAATATGTTTCTATAAATTATTTAATCTTTCGTTTTTAATCCGGCAACAGCGTCCATTCTGCCCAAGTTAGATCTGTTCGTCATTTCTACGTGTCTCTGCTTAGCATGTCCCGTACTTTCGTGTACCACGTTGCCAACTTTACACCACATAGCCGCGCGCGACATTTGAAATTCTCGCACACATATTTTTTAATCGTATTTACGAAAAATTTCAGTCGATAGTATTAAATGATTTTTGCAGAAAAGATTTTAATTTATTAGAGCTACATTATATCAGTTTTCGGTTAAAATCTGTTCAGTAGGAATGGAGAAAGTGCGTAATTTATCCTATTGGAGTGGAGAGCGCCATAAGGCTCCATGTTAAAAGAATCTAAAATATCGCATAAAGCATGTCGATGATCCCCAGTTTAATCTTCGATATTCCATAGAATAACCAAAAAGGAACATATTTGTAAAATTTTAAGAAAATCTGTTCACTTCGGTTTTTTAGACCAGCCACCTTAAGATGCCCAATTTGACAACATACGTCGTGTAATAGATTTTGTAAGATTACTTATCTCAGGTCCTTTACGTTTGTCCCTGCTTCGTTATTAGTTATTCGAAAAACCCTTGAGTATCTCAAAGAAGGACTCTCCTCTAATCTCTTATGCATATATAAGAGTTACTTCGCATTTTAATACACAAATATATCCTCAAAGTTATTGTTGCTTTTTTGCTTCCTTAAATAGCCGAGATGTTAGGTTTTTCGTAGCGAAACGCAGGAGCAAATAAAAATTTGCTTTTGGCATCATCAGAGTCTAGTAATGGCATTATCACAATTACTAGACTGTGGACTTACATTTTCTGACTGTGGCCTTTCTGTTATCCCTATTAGTATTTAAGGACGTTCAGTGGTTTCACTCAACTTAAAGGAATCCGACGAAACTTGCTAGAAGCATCAATTATGTTTTCCTAAAGCTACCTGAATTTTTTCAAAATTAATTACCGCAGATTTATTAGGATATTTGATGTGGAAGTGGGCCTGAAATTACATGGGTTCTTATGGGAACGCGAGGTGCGACTAGCTTTATTCATCGAAAAGAACGTTTTCTAGTTTAGAATAAGGAAAACAGAAATAATTTAAATCATCAATAGAATAATGTATGAAAATCATTTGTTATACTTTATTTATATTATTTTTGTTTTTCTTATCTTAACTAGAAAAAGGTTTTTTTTGATGAATTAAACCACTCGTACCTTGTGTTCCCGTAAGAACCCATGTAATTTCATACCCACTTCTCGATCAAATATCTTAAGTAATCTGCGGTAAATAATTCTGAAAAAAATCAGATAGATTTAAGACAACATAAGTAATGTTTCCAGCAAGTTTCGTCGAATTCTCATAAGTTGAGTGAAACCACCGAGCCTCCTTAGTATGCATTTCCCTAGCAACATTGTTTAGTGTGGAAACTTGCATTGACCTAATTGCGTTTACAGGAATGGACCCTAGCTGACGTAGTTTCCGTAGTTATGGTTACCGTCGGTTACTCTTGTTTTGATGGCTCATGCGCCGTTCTTTTATCGCGGGGTTCCGCAGATACTTAAGTCATATGACAATGTATGCTCAATCCCGTAGGTATAAGAAATCAATGACAGTGGTGGAGCTCGGACCCGCGGCGTCCAGTTTGATCCGTTGTACGCTAAACTCATCGGACTAAACGAGTCGGTTTAGAATTATTTATCCGCTTTGATTATGCAAGGAGAGTAGAATATTCAAACGGGGAAAGCAAAAAAATGGAATCCCCAGGCTGACCCTGAGGCAGCGAACCCATAGCAAAGCATACGTAGTCAGTTTGGGTCCAGTCGACATCTACCCTTCTATATCAAACATTTTCGTCTCCACATATCTTTAACAATTTCATTAAGGAATAAAAGTGTGTGAACGACGGACTAGTGACGCTTTGTCACATCAGCAAATGATGCGGACTTTGCCTGGTTTGCTCAAGAAAAAAAAACGTGTGCTATCCGCATAAATATACTGATATTTTTTAAGGTGGTTCCACCGTAAGATGACTTAAATGTCATTTTATTCATATTCTGTCGACTTGTAGAAAAATTTGTCCTCTATCTGATATGAACAACAACATAATACCTTTCCACGCTATTTTATTCTATAATTGAACTTGAAATTACATGGTGTTCAATGGGGGAATGAGAGAAGCACGGGGAAAAATAGTATTTTTCCATAAAATATAAATGCCATTTTTGCGTAAACCCAATTTATAAGAAGGAAATAATCCAGTGAAATTTAATAAAAATAAAATATAGGCATCTTACCACATTATTTTAGTTATTAGGGAATTACTGCCGTAATTGAAGTCAAAATGCGGTAATACGTAGGAAATGGCGCTGCAGTCGGTTCCTATGGCTGAAAAAAGTTCTCATTTAAAATAAATTTGTGGAATAATCTGCATTTTTTCTACCTTAATTTTGGGTTTCTAATGGTTCCGCATTTCATCAGCGAAAGCATGATTTTTTGGACAAAATATGAAAAATGTGGAATTTAGTATTTGTTTTGACTCACACAGTCGCGGCGGAACCTCCTTAATCCTTGATTTAACCTCTTAAATGTCAAGTACCAAGAACGTATTCCTTGCCGCGCTACAATGTTGGAGCAGGGACGGAACACGTGCGTAGCGTTAACCTCGAAGAGGATTGTATGTATGTCACATACGTTCACAAGGATGTACTTTTTGCAATTTTCTCCTCCCCTGGCGAAGGGGCGGTGTGTTTAGGCTTGTGCGATGAGTCGATTAATCGAAGTCATCGACGATGATTTTAGTCATCGCGGTGCGATGACTGTAATCGATGACGATGAATGTCATCGACCATCGATGTCGATGAGAATCATCGATCCCGATGAGTTGATGCGAATCATTGATGTCGATGAGAACCATCGATGAGGATGATCGATTTCCTTATATCACTAATTTTTCTTCTTTTTTCCATTCATTTTAACTCCTTAGATCTAAAATGCATGTATAAAGTATAAGCACCCCAGCTATTGCGCCTTGAGGACGATGGCAGAGCCACAGTGGGATGTTTGAAATTCATGTTTTTCCTCAAGTTTGTGGTAGACGATACAGAAGTAGCGATCACGTTCAATCACAGTTCATGCGCAGTAGCAGTGGTAGCATTGTATTCGTTGGTTGCACTGGTGCAGTTGGTAGCAGCGGTAGCAGTCTGAGCAAAATCGGCTAAATTCACCGAATTCACAGTCACAGTGATTTCGATTATTTAGTCACAGGCTGTGATTGCTACTTTTCAGTATTGGTGATTCAATCACAGCGATATATCGCTCATCACTAAGCTGAGGACATTTAGGCTCTAAAAATGAAGAAATAGGCAGCCTAAATAGACACTAAAAATTTCAAAATAGGCACTTGAAATAGGCGCTTAAAATATTTTTGGCATTTCGGATGATTCTGTCTGTCCTGAAATCCCAAAAGGCTAAGCCTGTAATCAGGTTTTACATTTACATTACTATTTACAAAAACATATTTCTCTAAATGTTCTCCTGTAAACTGATGCCGAGAGTTAGTCACGATATTTCTTTAGCATGAAAATGACCTCTCAACCTCACACGAGGTGATAGGGCAATACTTAAATGATGCAAGCTCTTCTGCTGTCATCTTTGGTCCTGGAGCAACCGAAGTCCCTGACAAAACGCCTGCATTTTTATGGACACCTTCCCATCCAGAGTTCCTTTACATAAATTTCTTGAATTTTCAAATCAAGACTTCTCCCACATGTTGGTATATTAATAAGTTCACATTCCACCTTTCGAACTTTTTCCACAGCTGCCGCTAGGAGTAGTTCTCTTTCCTCCAGCGATTGAATTGTGGATAGTAATTTACCAAATTAGCATGTTATAAATGTGGCAATTAGCATGTCATTGTCGTTCTGGCAGAACTCTCAGTGGCAACTAGGCGGTATGCACACCAGAGGGATACAACACCCGACACTGTAACTACTTGATGGAGGTTGCGCGGCACAATATTTGCCCCTACGACATTCGAGTGCACATTGTAGTGATACGACGCGCGTGTCAAGTGGTAAGATATAAGACGGTGACGTTTTTCCGTTTCTCATTTGTGATTGCGGAGGAGGATATTGTTGTAGCTTACCGTTATTTGGAAACGAGGCACTAGTGACTGAAATTCGTGTTGTACCGGGTAGTGCGAATGCGGGGTAGGTACAAGAATGGGATGAGGCCCATAGTGAAATTGAAGAGCCCGGCGCTTACACCTCAGCTTCATTTTACTGTTCATTTAGAAGTAAAAACATTACATTTGAGAGCTCTTTTGCACCGGTCAGAAAGAAAAACGGGCAACAATGCGACGAATTAACAAATTAAAATAACTTATGTAGACAGGGAAATAAAAATTCGGGACGATAAGATATTTTTACAATTTAAGACATTCACATCAGCAATATAAGCATAAAAAGGCATAAGGCGATTATATTGGCATTTAAATGCAATAACAACTTCATTTTTTTCGTTATAAATACCCTGAATGGATTTCTAGCTTCATTAAAATGTATCCCTAATATGAAAAATTAAACTTTTGGTAATATATCTCAACAACAATGACAGTTCTTATGGACTCTTCTTTAGTATTAGAGCCATATAATTTCTTCATAAGATGCCTTCCACCTTATTAATGTATTCCCATTCAGGGTTTCTCCGGATAACGTCTTAAATTCTTGAGCAATGGATTTTCCCACATCACTTGGTATATCAAAAAGGTCACCCTCCACAGTTCAGATTTTCTCTGTAGCCGTTGCAAGGAGTAGTTCTCTTGCCTCAAGCGATGATATGATTGATGGTAGTTAACCAAAATTACATCTGATAAACGTAGGATCTGCGTTGACATCAAGATTCAACTCTGCTGCTTTGGATTCGAGAGTGCAGTTTGCTTCTTCTTCATCCAGATATTCTGTTGCCTACAGAAAATCTACTCATGCACCATGATGCCTTAATTTTCTTATAGGCAGAATTGACATATAGTATAAAAGATGAGTGAAATCAGCTACAATAGTGTACCTTAAAGTGGGTGAAAAAGACGCTCCAACTGATGTATCGGAGGCGCACATCATTCCTGTCACAGACCTCACGTATTTCAATAACTTTATCTGCAGTTATAATGCAGTATTTAGCCATGTTCCCCATAATATCAACACTGGCATTGAAGGCAGAGCAACTTCGGGCGTTATCTCTTTAAACTCAGCAATACTGATTGGTACCTTCAAAAGCCAGTTTTTGGCACTTGAAACCATCGCATGTACGCATCACGTCAAATTACCATAGATGTTTTTCAACTCTTTGTATATTTACACTCTGGATGATTTTTCTTTATGCATGTTTAATGACGTTATTTCAACCTTGATAGATTAAAAAAGAAACTGAAATAACAGATTAGCTCCGCACTAAAGAGAAGTTTGGTAACGATGAGATGAATATTGCTTTTTTAGGACCTTAAATAGGCGATATCAGCAGAAAAGGCATAAACAGGTAAAATAGGCATTTTTAGGCAGTAACAAATTGCCTTAATTTCGCCATAAATAATCCTAAATGAACTTATAACTTCATAAAATTGGTTTCCTGAGTAAAAGAAAAAATAGGCATTTTAGGCAATGTCCTCAGCTTAGTTATAACTTTTGCGCAAGTTCGGAGCAGACAATTTTTTGCCGGACGTTCAACATATATTGCTAGAGCCAACGTACTACGGTAGAAGCGATCACAGGAATAAGATACAGGAAATTGACTGCAGAACCGATAGATTTAAAATGTCATTTTTCCCACGTACAATAAGGGATCATAATAGTTGCGATAGATCAATCATATGAAACTCCCACCCTCAATAGGTAGAGTTGAAATATTTCGCTTGTGTTTATTAACATAACATCGTTACTAACACTTCACACCGCTTGATATGTCCGACATTATTTTATTTTGTTCTCTGCAGGAAGAAGCATCTCGTAGCATTCATAAATTAACAGTATTAGTAATATTATCCACTAGATGTGTCTATGGTATTGTTCTGCATGTTAGTTTTCTGCACGTGCAAAGGATTTACTGGAAGGATTAAAAGAAACCCTCAAGTACATTGTTGAAGTAAAACACCCAAATTTCAATGAATGGGCCATGTGAATTTGGAAGCTTGCGAAGGATTATGCCATGAAATAAGAGATTTAAGAAGCAGTTCGTCTAGTTCGTCGGCATCGGCAAAATTAAAAACAACAATTAAAATGAAGGCTGCTGAAGTAGATGAAGAAAATATGTGAAAGGAGGATGAAAAAAGTAGGAAGAAAAAAAGTTGAAAAAGGTAGGAAAAAATGCCAACGGCACCCGGTGTTCCCAGGCGGTCACCCATCCAAGTACTATCCGGGCCCGATGATGCTTAACTTCGGTGATCGGACGAGAACCGGTGTTTTCATCGTGGTATGGCTGTTGGCGAAGGAAACTGGGGATTTTAAAATTAGTTATACAAACGGCATTCATCTTGATCTTGTTTCCTTTCGCTGACTGCATTATGCATATCGGAACTCAGCCCATGTCAAGCCTGTAATTAAGAAGGTGCCGATGGTGATGGAATCAGATTATCTGAAATTCGTATGCTTCGAAAGGGCCGGTATTGATGTCGTTCGTGTGGATGACACCCGCCAGTTCTTCATTTCATTGGTCCCTGGCTCACATCCGCAAAACGCGGGAAGTGGGAAGGGTCCTTTTTGCGGCCATTGAATACACGTTTCCAAGTGTTGGAAAGGGTGTATCCATCTTCCCTATTCATGTTGTGTGGCCTCTTGATTGTTTTCACAGCTCCTCCTATGATTCTTGGGAAATACCTCTTTTATTTGGCCAGGATGTACGGTTTTTCAAAGTTGATGCTGTGACCTGGCTCCGCTAAGACACGTTGAGCAGTGGCTGATTTTTCTTCCTGCTTGTTCTTGAGTCCCCGTGCATGTTCTTTCAAGGTAGCAATATTTCCAGTGTGCCACCATATTTTCCTATGTATCAAAAAGCAGAATCGATTCTGTTGCTGAGGCAATAGCTATACTTGAGAATGCAGAGATTGTATTGGTGAACTTAAAAGACCGTGAATGTAAAGTATGTCCGGGAGGGTGCGCTGAGTTATTTGTCGGACGTCCGTTGTGAATAAAAAGAACTCCGTTAAGTAGTCAGGTTTTCTAAACTTGAGGATTTTAAATAGGAAGCATCCTAAGAAGTGCGTTTGGTAACGTTGAGATGAATATTGCTTTTTTTAGGCCCTTAAATAGGCGATATCAGCAGAAAAAGGCACAAACAGGTAAAATAGGCATTCATAGGCAGTAACAAATTGCCTTAATTTCGCCATAAATGATCCTAGATGAACTTATAACTTCATAAAATTGCTTTCCTGAGTAAAAGAAAAAATAGGCATTTTAGGCAATGTCCTCAGCTTACTCATCACTACTGCACAGTTCATCGAGAGTCACCGATCATCGTAATTCATCGATCATCGACATTCATCGATCATCGACATTCATCGATCATCGATATTCATCGATAGTCATCGATCATCGTGTACATTCTATACGATAATCGATGACAGCCATCGTCATCGAAACATTTCGATGAAATTTTTTCATCGAAAATCGATGACCAAAATCGGTCATCGCACAAGCCTAGGTGTGTTAGCCAAGAGTCCAGTGCGATCGGATTTTCAAGAGAGCGTCTGGGTTGAACTTAGTTATTAATCTGTAATAGTGCCTTAGACCAGTGACCTTTGATGGATCGTAGGGGACGGGAAGGAATTAATTAATTTATCCTCTGGAAAGTTATTATTATTATCTCCGGAGCAGTTATTAGTTTTTCCCTTAAACAACTGTCGGATATATGTGTGCATAAAATTTTTGGGGATCACCTAACTCTTATTTGTGGACTCGCTAGGGCTTCGTGGAATACTGGTTGAGAAACACTGATGCACAACACCCAGTTGAACAAAAGTGTTTTTGACGGTCGTTTTATCATTGTCTTGCGGCTAATATCTGCTTGTGGCTTGCATTCACAATCAGGCCAGGTGGCGATTCAAGGCTAAAAAAATGTAATGTAAAGAAAAAGTCCCAGAAAAGTCCGTTTTTAAGAAAAAGTCGCGATAAGTCAAAAAACATAATCCCAAAAAATCTCCAACATATTGGTTAAAAAAATGTTCAATTAAACGACGAGACAAGTTCGTAAAAACCACAAGAGTCCAAATACTTTTTTATTATTTTACCAAAAGTTATTCAAGGTACTTTATTATAATTTTACCAGAAGTCCAAAGCCTTTTTAACCGCGCTCTACTTATTACGTAGCTGTTATTGCGTTGCTTATATGTATGTAGTACCATTGTACCTTCCATTTTCCGCCTACAATTTTCTATTCAGATAAATAGATTCGATTACTAGATTAATACTTCGATTATCAGCTGTTAAGGTCCAAGACTATCAACTGGGTTTGAACCTGGGACCTCCCAGTAAAGTTGTCAAACATCCTCTCTACTAAGCTTAACTTTTATAAATTTCTGAAAATAATGAAAAAAAACTCTTGTTTTCAAGTCTACAATTATTGAGACTTTCATGTTGGTTTCAATATTGAATTGAAAGAAGAAAACAGATTTCGAGCTGTATACTTCGTTTGTTCTCCTACGCAATGCGTTTCGACGCTTATAGGATTACATTTCACTGTCAATTGTGTATGATGAGGACGTTATAGAGGTGGAAACGCGTTGCACAAGAGTGATTAACTAAGTAGTCTGCTCGAAATCCCTTTTATTCTCGCTTCGCAGGTTTTCGCGTTGCGTTGTACATCTTTCAATTTTTTCGTGTTTTCACCACGTGCGTTGACTTTATCGGACTATTGTTTTTCCTTAGTTACAGAAGTTATGTTAATGTTATTTCGGCGTAAATATTGTCTGATCAAGTCAACGAACCCGGTGGAAAACCGGAAGAAGTGGATTAATGTACCTATCATTTTATTTTTTCATTTTAGGCATGACGGTAGGTTGGATCACATACATAAAATTAGAGAGCTGCTGAGAAAATGATGGACAGAGTAGTTTAAAATGTCATATTTTCCTCGTACGGTTAAGAACCACGATGTTGCCACTGATGTTGGTTGTTACTATTGATAGGGTTGTCTTTATTGTTTTTTTTTTCCTATTTCCGCATGGAATTCTAGTTAATTTTATTGTATGTATTTGTAATTTTGTAACAATTTTTGCATCTGAGCATGACTGAACTGTAAACAAATGGTCCCCGTGATGTACGAGTACAGCGTCTATCTCGCATGGGTAATGTGAAATAAGTGAAAAATCTTAAATTTGGTGAAAATCGGACAATAATTGGCCATTCGATAAAACTCGTCTGTTACCGAATTATGTTTAGCTGTCACGTTGAATGTGGAATCCCTTCCTCCTATGTACTACATACGTTACTTAATTTAGCATAAAATTTAATTTAGTAAAATATCCTGTAACGGAATGACAGTGTGCTTGACGCTTAGTGCATGACTGGTGTGGTAGTGGTCGACACTGATCCACGATATCTCGCCCGGAAAAGTTCGTTCATCTCCTGCGAATGTGTGGTCACTTCCTCTCGTATTAAACGGGAAAAATGCCGGTTGGCAACCCTTGGGTGCTGACTAGAGATCATCTCCCCTCCCCTCGCAACTCATTCGCTCACTCATTCCCGTATGTGAGTGAAGTACGCACCCCCTTGGCACATTCCGAATTGGAAATGCCCGCTTTCCCATCAAACGAGAAGAAAAGGGCGACGGAGGCCCTCCACCCTCGGCGCATTTCACGCCATGACGCATGCGCACTTCACAAACTATGAGCGACGTCCGGGAAAAGAGGCGTTTCTAATGTGACGTTTGGGAGGTGAAAGGGATGATCTTCATCCAACAAAAGATTTCGGTTTTGCTACTATGATTTGGTACACCTTTTCCAATTCTATCCCCTCTCTTCATTCTTTCTCCTCTTCTCCCTCCCCCCCCTCGAAGTTTAAGTGGAACGAATATGGATATACTTGGGCCCTCCCTTGATGGCTGACAGCCAGTCCCCAAACAAGAAGAGCCTTTTTCGACGACGGCAGATGCGGCATATCCACTCGTGCGCATGATGAGCGAGAAAAGGGGTATTATCTTCCTTTAAAAGGACTCGGGAGGGGAGCCTGACTGAAATCTCTCTTTTATGTGGTGCTTATACCCAAGCAAAGAGACAGATTTTGTGAGTGCGTATGAATCTATGTACTTACTCTTTTTCCATCACTCTTCCAGGGGGGTTATTTTGTAATCTCACCTTTTTAGTGACTCTTAGTGGAAAGGCGGGAGATCCGTTTAATCCTTTCTTAATGATCGGCTCACGAACGGTTCGTGAATTGCCGAAGCTTCAATTACCTTATATCAAATTAAAGATGCCGAGACTAGCAAATACCCAGATTTCTCAACATCTTACGGAAGATATCTTACACTGTACATACCACGAAAATCTAAATACAGTCAAAACTACAAGCGACATGTAAGCGATCACTCAATATTTAAAACAATTAAGTGCATCTAATTAGTGTTCGATTCACAAGCACGTGAAATATCTACCAAGAACGTAGATTTTAAGGCAATATTTGTTAAAATTATGGTATAAATAACTGAATTCCATTCTCCATACACTGGCGGATAGGCGCATGAAAACAAAGGTATCAGCAACATTGTTTGGGAAATATTGATACGAAATATATACACAGAAAATTCAAGCAAATAATAACGTAAGCATTTCAAACGAAGCATACCTTCAAGTGCCCAATATATTGGAGTTTAAAATACTGAAGTTCTTCACGTTTAGCAAATTACAACAATACGATTTAAAATTGTTTGTATCTTTCGCGACCTTGTTTATTTTCCAACTCAAGCTTCGAGTGGAAACGATGTTGGCTCCATGTCACGTTCTTTATGACAGGTGAGATGGAACTAATGGCAGGCGGAGATAATGAAACGGATCAAAGAGTCGAAAGATACGGATCAGAGCGGATGAATCGTCTAAAAGACCAGCACATGACCGGCAGTTCACCGATTGAGATCCGAAGATGGTCACGCCACCTGGGTGAGGGAGTTGAACTACGAAAAAGTGAGATTTTATGACGTATTCTCACTAAAGTGAGATTACAAAATAACCCCCCAGCACGCGCTAGTGGTTTACATCATTTAAGGTAGTTTGATCGAAAAATCACTTCACCTAGAATTTGATGAATTTGGCCTCATTTTGAAGAAAAAACTCTCATCTTTCCAATGACACCAAAATACCAACTATCCCTTTCCGAACTACTTTTCGAGCAATTTGCCTGAAAATATAAACACTTTTACATGGGATAGATTATGGCTGTGCGCTCCAGAAGGAGAATATTAATCAAATTAGGAACTTCTAGCACCTAGATTTCGTCAAAAAACTAACGGTGTGTATATAGATTGCTTGTTTTTTCAACTATTTATAAAATATAATCTATTACTCACCACAGTAATTTTGACAGAATCGCAAATAAACCTGCTGTTTTGAAGGGTTTTCAACCATACGGCGGGAAAAAATGAGTCAAGTTAGAGGCTTATCTAGCTTTATTTATTTAATTACTGAGTATTTTGGTCATATATAATTATATATTTGCGCCATTAAAACTACAATATTTATTTCATACTTCTTACAGACGCTGAAATAAAAAAATAAAAATTTGAATATGGTCTCCATTATGACTACGGAACTGTCTCGTTCAAACCACCTCAAGTCCAGGCCTAATTTCGCGTTGACCCCTAAAGGGCTCTCGTTACATTACATAAGGATTTCAGGGAGGGTGATCCTTCATAACAATGCCCTGGTTGGAGGGTTTCATGAGGAATTTTTAGGAAGTTGTATTATTTTGATTCCTACTTCATTTTTAGGTTCCTGATTGAATTGAATTATGACTCTATTGTAAATGAAATCGCCTTTTCGGAATCTGAAACTGAAATCGCCTTATCTTCTCTATTTCATCGAAAAACATTTCTCCCTATAAATAATTTAAATTGTGGAGATATTCGGAGAATGGCGGCGTACCAAAGGTCCAGGGAAATCAAGGTAATTAATTATAGGACGCTGCGTGTTTAAACCTCCTACCCTTTTTTATTAGCTGTCCTCCTCTTTCGCTTGATGATATATATTATTTTGCTCCATTTATTTATAGCTTTGGGGACTTCCACCTACTGTCTCCTCCTGCAAAGTATATATTGTTCATAACAAAACACCTGAATTATATTGTCCATCTTTATTATGTCATTCATCTTTAAATTGTTTTTTTCGTGAATACATAAAAAAAGATATTATTTGTTTTTTATTCGTACCGCCCATCTGATCTTGATTATCTTTCATCTGCGTGGAGGTGTTGGGGAATTATATTTTTTTGGAGGTGGTATTTCAGCATCGCTATCCTACTTTCTTAACAGCTTGCAAATCTATTGCAGCGAAGAGTTCTTCGCCGATTTATTTAATATCGACCTTCCTTACGCGCGTGAATGCGAATCACTCAAACTCGTTCAAAATTTGTGTACACGCTTGATAGAGGAAAAGGAAAAAAAATTGAAAAATGTTGGACTTTAGGTGGTTTGAGCGAGATAGTTCCCTAGTCATAATAGAGACCAAATTATAATTTTATTTTTTGATTTCAGCGTCTGTAAGAAGTGTGAAATAAATATTGTAATATTAATGGCGCAAATATAAAATTATAAAAGAACAAAATTCTCAGGAATTAAATAAATAAAGCTGCATAAGTCTCTAACTTGACTCATTTTTTCCCGCCGTACTGCTGAAAACCCTTCAAAACAGCAGTTTTTTTGGTGATTCTGTAGAAATTACTGTGGTGAGTAATAGATTATATATTATAAATAGTTGAGAAAACATGCAATCTATATACACACCGTTAGTTTTTTGACGAAATCTAGGTGCTAGAAGTTCCTATTTTTTATTATTCTCCCTCTGGAGTGCACAGCCATAATCTATCCCATGTAAAACATCTTATATTTTTAGACAAATTGCTCGAAAAAGAGTTTGGCAAGGGGTTGATATTTTGGTGTTATTGGAAAGATGAGAGTTTTTTCTTTAGAATGAGGCCAAATGTATCAAATTCTAGGTGAAATGATTTTTCGCTCAAACTACCTTAAGAATTCCATGTTTTACATTTTCAGTCCATATAAGGGACGTCCGTGAAACCCATATAACTTACATCCGTGAAAAAAGTCGAGATACCCGAGTTTGGGGTGTTTTATCTCGATAATTAGTGATCCCGTCGTGACGAGATAAACGTGATATTAAAGTTAATTTATTTTTACGTTATTTGCTGTGTGGAAAAGAATAAAATAATAATAATTATTTTCTGTGGGATCTCGATAGAAAAAATTCTCAGTTATTGCTGTCGAAAAAACGATTGCACCACTTTGGAAGCAAATAACTAGAAAACTACGCAGAATAATTGCAGGGGTCAATTTTACACTAACTTTAATAGAGTACAGTGCAATGCATTTTGGTGACTACTCACCCCCTGCCACACACCTTTGAGGTGGCTTACAGGGTATTATGTAGATCAGGGGTCTCCAAAGTACGGCCCGCGGGCCACATTTGGCCCGCAAAATGATTTTATCCTGCCCGCAGAAGAATTATGCGGAAATGCGCCGCATGTGTCTTGGATGGCCACTACTTATAAGTAATTAACGTTTCAAAATTTAAATCTCAATTTTATAAGATTTTAAAAGCAAAACCACAGGAACATCTTTCATGGTAATGGTTTATTGATGAAAAATGTGTATTTGCTGGTAGTGATCGTGGTCATCAATATACGATAATATAATTTCACATACTCTGTAATTAGTTAATAACATTTTCTGATTTCGATAAAACTCATATCTAGAGTTTCCAATTTATATTATTCTACTGCGGCCCGCTGAAAAGTGTTCAAGTACACATTGTGACCCTCGTTACGATAAGGTTGGAGACCCCTGATGTAGATGTCGTTGAAGATGTGGACCACTTCCTGTTATTTCCCATAATTTAATTGGAAATGGAGGGTTTTTGAGTGTGGTGGGAAACAGGCTCAGACGAAGGGAGGGAGAATGCTGAATCTTCCGCTAAGAGAACTCGCCCTCTCATCTTTTAAGCTGAGTAAGTAAGAAGCGTTTTAATTTTTTCAACTCTCTCCCCTTCGCTGGATGCATTTGCGCCCCGGGCAAAGCACCTGCAGGGGGCCGGCCGAGGCACTTGATGCTGGGTAAGTGAGAAACTGAGATTAATCCCGTGTCTCCGGAGATTCTTGAGAAAAAAACTTTACCCAGCTGGGTATCGCGGAATGTTCTCAGCCGAGCAGGAGGAGGAAATGGGAAGATGGGGAGGCGAGAAGACCTCGTTAAGTACTCCGAAGAGGCTGAAGTCGGCGATCGTGTTTGTAGAGCTTCGTGGGAATTTGCACTAGGGAAAATGAATGGTGCTACTAGTCAGCTTTTTATATGATAAAACAACTGAATTGGTGAGTGAATGTTTCTCGGGTTTCACACCGGGTAAGATTTTTTAAATATATCAACGTTTCGATGGTTGACTCAGCCATCGTCATCAGGATAATGAGTTTGAGCGAGGATGCTGGCGGTTATATATAGCCACAGATGCCCCATTGTTGTGGGAGCCGTTACGCGTTCTTTGAATTTCGTCAATTACTGGGCGCCAAGTCCTACTTAAGTTGAAGCCGTTGTCTCTATTGATGTTATTTTGCTCCATCTGTATCAATATCGCTTATTTCGTTATTCTTTCCCAATATTTGGACGCCCGGGAAAGTAGTGTGGAATTTGGGAAATCAACACGATGTCCATGGTCAAGGCTATGCTCTGCTAATGCAGACTTTTCCGGTTGAAAAAGCCTAATACTTCTTGCATGCTCTTTGATTCTTTTCTCGATGGTCCTTCCTGTCTCGCCAATATACGCCCTACCACACTCGCATGGTATGCGGTATACCCCTGTTGTTTCCAGGCCGAGGTTGTCCTTACAGGTGACCAGGAAATTTTTGATTTTAGCAGGCGGTATATTTTTAAAGAAGTTTCCAGACCAGAACAAAAGAACATTATAGTGCTTTTAAGAATGACAATGAAGAAAAGAGTAATTTTGCCAAACACCTTTTAACCTGTGACCATGAAAGTGATTTTAAAGTTAAAGTACTGCATTTTACTAATAACCGACGTGAGCTAAATGCATTTGAACAGCTCGAAATTTTAAAACGAAATGTTGACCCAAATGTTAATCTTTTAAATGAATACTTGCTGCCCGCCAACTCCCCCATCCTTTCCTCTGTGCTGTCCATTCCCGTCCTCCTCCCCCCCCCCTCAACGCCACTACCCCACCCCCAACTGACGGATAGTGTATAAGGGATTGCTGTACACTTTTGTTCACCTGATGATGACGCTTAGCCGTCGAAACCCGGGTCGTGGTTGAGTTTATTTTTATGTGGTTTTGTAAAAGTTTCCTCACTGTAATAAATTGTTGTGATGGAATACCACAAAGTTTCTGAAGACTACGTTTTATTCTGTTTTTAAATAATAAATGGTACATTATCATCAAGGAATTGCAATTGAAGTTGTCCTGTAGCGTTTCTCAGTCGTGCATTAGGGAAGGCTGCATGCAACCCGTTACAAGATGTGAAATAGAGGATTTTCAGGCAGTGACTATCCAAAGTTAGTTATACATTGCTACAACACTTGTGTTAACAATTTAATCGTCTACAAAAGAAATATATATTTTTTAATAAACCTTGAAAATGACGATAATGGAATACTTAAGGCAAGACGATTACTTCCATTGGTCTGAAATCTTGTTTAGAAGAGCCCGAACAAGCTTAAAAGTGGTATAATTCAGAATCACATTTCGTAAATGCCTCACTTTTTAAGTTTCAGATGCCGAAATAAATAGCCTAGTTTTATAATATTGAGGGTATAATGTCATTAGGTAAAATTCGTAGAGATTCATCGGTTTATCGATTGGTTTATCCGTTATTGACCAAGTATTTCCTCCTCTCACAGAAAACGTTCTCCTAATCAAGCGAGTGAGTCATGGTTACCCCACGCTGATTTCTTTCGAATGAGAGATTGAAAAATGTCTATTTCCTTTCGTTATCTTCGGCATATCGAAGATGGATTAAAAATACCTCAGGCTCCTTTGTTTTACACCTGTAAAAATATCTTGGGTGTATCTGAATTTCTTTTCAAGATTGCCAATGTTGTCATTACTTTATTACGGTCTTACAGGCATTAATGTCTCGTGGCTTGAGCGCCATTAAATGTAAAACTGATGATATCAGGCCTGACACTGATGGCATTTTGTAGTACTTTCTGCCTAAAGTCATGTCGTAAAATTCGTGTATTGCATCACGTAGTTACCCTGCGCAGGGTGCACGAGTCATGAAACCTATACTCTTTGAGTTATTGAAATGAATGACGGGAGAAGTTACGCTAAAGGATAGTATTTGATGGATTTTTGAGGCTTCTTGTCGGTTAACCACGTGCTCACAAGGGTGATTTAGGGGAGAACGTTGATCGAAGGTAAGAGAATAAGGAAGAGAATTGGAATTTTGGATGTTATGGAGGCAGAAGGTACGAATAAATGAAATTTTATTGACTACATGTCGAGAAAATGTATAGTTTTCGAAAGTCAACTTTTGAGAAGATTTCCCACAATCGGTGAAATCATTATAGAATGAACCATCATAATCCATGAATCTCAGTGTGGACTACTCCTCCATGGAATCCTGAAAGCCTCAAAACTCTTTGAAATCGTTACCTCCTTGAAAAATCCGGCAACAGTCTTCGAATTTCGTCATAATTGGAGAACTTTCCTGAATATCCCCGGATTTTGTAATGGCAAGAAATAATTCTGGAGTAATTCTGCAATATACGAATTTAGTCTCGCAAAAAGTTTTGAGGTCGTCATGCAATTTTACTTAAATCCATGAAATCGTTGCTCTGACTGATATGTCATCATTTTGTCTTATTACTTATTGATTTCTTGTTACGCAATATTTATTTTTTCTTTGAGCTTGCATCAAAGTATAACAGCTGCTTTTTAGATAAAATTTCTTCACAAAATTTTCCAAACAGAGGCATTCCCCTTATCCCAGTACTATATGTATAGCTGCCAAGTCAAAGGTTTTTTTTTAAACTGCTTTTCATCACTTGAGGTACATATTTGCACGGTATTTCCTTAATATGGTATGAGCATATTTCCTCTCCATGTTCACTGCCATTGAATAAAATCGTCATGCTCAAGAATATGCTCATGCTCATGTTTCAAGAATACTGTGGTATAAATATAGTACCTGCATATTTAGTTATACCTGATTCTAGAACCGAAATGCATTACAGCTTCCTTGAAAAACGTAATATTTCTCCCGGTAAAACCTGAAATACTCCTTGAATTTGAAAATTGAAACACAGTCCACCCTGATCTGTCCTTTTTTGGTGGAATACCTACCTATAATGATGATGTAAGTTATAAGGTGCGTTAAGTGCAACTCGCCAGCATATCGCAAGCGATTCTTGCCTATTTGGGAACATTTTATCTCCCGAGGGACCTCTCCCTTCAACTTTTTGCCATACTGCATTTCCTTGAATACTATGTGGAATAAATATAGTACATATTTAGTTATGCCTGTTCCTAGAACCGAAATGCATTACAACCGCCTTGAAAAACGTAATATTCCTCCCGGTAAAACCAGAAATACTCCTTGAATTTGAAAATAGAAACACATTCCACCCTGATCTGTCATTTGTTTTGGTGGAATACCTACCTATGATGATGATGTAAGTTACATGATGCGTACCGTGCAACGTGCTGCCAGCAAATCGCAAGCGATTCTTGCCTATTTGGGATTATTATATCTCCTGGAGGACCTCTCCCTTTTTGCCATACTGCATTTCCCTCTTGTCTGACATTCCGAGGTGTGTACTAGAATACATATGTCTGTGCCTCCTCGTGCGTGCGTTTTGCTCTTCTCGTTCGTCTACCCCGCGTCTTTTGTTTTTTACTGCGTTTGCATACATACCCCCAGGAGAGACACGCTCTTGTGTCGCGCCTGCTCTTCGAACACATGGCCTCCTCTCCCACCGACATCCCTTTCCACCTCCATCCCTCTCACACACTCCCCGCGCCGGTGACTACACGCCTGCACTTCAAAGATCTCTTCCTCGCACTTTCCACACTCAAACCCTACCCCTCTCAACTCCCTCCCCCCATTCCGCCCCTAACGCACGCCCCCGACCAACACCCGGGGGCAGCTGCACATTGAATGCACTATGGAATCTCTTCCAACACGGTCTGAAAATGAAAAAAAAACTAATGGAGTCTGAGAGAGAGAGAGAAAGGCCGATTCATATATAGCGAACCATTCTCTGCTCTGTAGGGCGTGCAAAAAAGAAAAAAATATTCCCGACTTTTTTTCTTCTCTTTGTGCCTCGGCGTGGGTGTGCGACACAAATTCCAGCGATCCGCAACACAAACACAAGCCTAAATCTGCACTCTTGAGTGCCCGGGGATTCTTCCTCTTTCTCTCTTGTGCGTAAACAATCGACATCCGATGTTTACAATCCTCCGACCGAACGGTATTGATGCGCCCGCATTGTTGGGTTTTATTTGGGAGAGCTCGTTTGTTTATTATTTTTTTTCAAGCATCCGAATCAGTTTTATTTGTGCCGAATTCTGTTAACAGTTACGTAACTAAGGGTAGCCTAATTGGTGTAAAACATTTGGCGCGAATTTCGGGATGTGGCTTCAGGTTAGCGTTAGTTATGTCCGAGCTGGCATTTGTGATATGCCTCTTTACGTAGTCACGTCGATTCGGAATGCAATTAGCAAGGCTCCCGTTGAAATGTTAATGCTGAGAATAGATATTCAAAGCATTAACATTTCAACGGGAGCCTTCCGCAGAGAAGCTTTTTCTCAATGAAATTCTTGGTTAGCTTAAAACAGTTTGAGCGAGAAATATCATTTAACATAAAATTCAATGAATTTGGCCTCATCATAAAGAAATATTTCTTATTTTCAATGATGAACAAACTATCAGCCACTTACCACTATTATTTTTGAGTTAATTGCCAAACATAACAGTCATTTTCGTGGGAAATGGCACGGGTATGCACTCCTGAGAGGTTTTGTTTTAAAAGGAGGAATTTGTAAGGAATAGATCTCGTCGGAAATTTACCAGTGAGTAGTTAGTATTAATTCCCATCTATTTGAAAAAAATAAATCAATTACCCACCGCAAGAATTATTGCAGAATCTCAAAACAGTCTTCGTTTGGGAAGGCATTATCACCGTACAGCGTGAAAAAAATGAGTCAAGTTAAAGACTTATGTATGCATATTTAGTTAATTACTAAGAATTTCAGTTATGTAAAACAATATTTTTGCGCCCTTAAATATTAAAATATTTACTTTCTGCTTCTTACAGCTGCTGAAATAAAAAAAATAAAATTCGACTATGGTATATAGCCAATGCTATGCTATATGCCAATGGTGGTACCTATGTACGAATAGGGAAAACTATCGCTCAAACCACTTGAATTGGTCCCCAGCGCGAATGTGTTCGAATCTATGTCGAATAATTTTTTCATTGTTGATTTCGCTTATAAATTCGTTGCCAATTGTATCCGCGATAAGTAAATCCAATATCAAAAGAGCCCACGAGATGAGAAAAGGGTGAGTGCCTTACTATTTGTCAGTAAACCCCTCAAGCCTATGATGCGTATATATTCACGTGGATAACTCCAAGGGTCTGACACTCCCATTACTCCAATGGTTATATTTTCCACCCAGAGCACTCTAGCGGTCAGGCGCTAACTATCATCGTGACAGGTATACTCTTTAATTGAATATCTGGCAGATTTAAGTAGGAAATTACCTACTTATTTCTCAGGGGAAACTTAAAAAGGTAGTTGTATAATCAATTATGCATCCTGAAAAATACTGGAACTAGATTGTAGCGCAATAATGTCGTCCAGTCCTTTACTTGGCGTTTTCGCAGTGTACTTTCTCGGCCATCGTCTTTGTTTACTTACGGTTGCGATGGCAATGTCTCGTGTGGTCCCAGGCGTATTTTAAATGTACACTGATAAACTTCTTACAACAAAAATAATAATTACTGCATTTTTTCACAAAAACTGAAAGATTTATGACAAAAACATACAATCTTTATGTTTTTTACGCATACTTATTTTTCTATTTGCGCCTGAAACAATTGGCGCTAGTAGTACGAGATATCGCAATTCCGTCCATACGATATATCGCAATTCCGTCAGACCCTTGGATAACTCCATTCCGTCGTCTCTTTGGCGACGCGACGTGCAGTTAACATTGCGCCTCGCATTAGAGCACCTATCGAAGCGTTGTGCCCTCATCGGCCTGTCCTCTTTTTTTATTAGGGCCGCCGCAGAGGATTATGGGGATTATGTTTTCCCGAGCAAACAAACCCGATAATCAAACGCTATCGGATCTCATCATGAAAATCGCGATCTTCCTTTTTCACGCCCTATTAAATGTACAGTCATGACCTCAGGAGGGAAATCTGTGTGTAATGATGACCGTGGGGAGATGTTATGCCTGAAGATGAAGGGTAAGTTAATTAAAAATTGGGGCTGTTAGATAGCTTATAAAGGCTTGGGGCATCGGGCGATAAATATTTGGAGGAACTGTAAACCAAGGATACGCGGAGAAGGAAGGTCACGTGAATATAAAAGTTTTCAAGGCAGCGAAGTCTCTCCTCGGGCCAGAAGTAGTCGGAAGTTTACGCTGGAGGGAAGTATTGACAGATCTATTTATAGGTGGGTCTTTTATTGCCGGAAGCCCTCAATGGGCTCATTGAGACGAGAATCTCGGTTTAGGAAACTGGCAATGACTTTATGGAAGATATACCAGCAATGCTTTGATATGGAAGAAAAAATAAGTATATCGAAAGGGAGAATTTTAACAGCTTGGAATATTTATTTTGACTAGACTAGATTAGCTGAAGCCTGTGTTTTTGGAAATGTAAATATTGTTTGACTTTTATATTTTTCAATAGACGTTTAGGTAGTGGTCTATTTTCGACATTTTTATGATATTGGCATCATGATTTACAATAAGTTTTGACACAGGGTGAGAAATGAAGTATGCTCACTTGGTTGTACTAGCCTTTTCGATCTGAAGAACAAGGTTGGCAAGAACTTTCGGAGGTTGCGTCGGAAAAAAATCTTGTGTCCATCTGGCCATCGGCATTTCTCTCTTCTTTAGAAGTTTTTTTTCTTACCTGCAGAATTGTTGTGGCGCCAGAATCATACCTCCAGTGATTTGATTAAAGTTAAAAGAATGATATGTTTGCTGTAAATTAAAATTAGCATTGAGTAGTCGAGAAATTCAAGTATTCCTATCTAAAACTTTCAAGCGCTTTGATTTCGCATGTGGAATTCTTGAACGAATTGGATTTTTTTCTGAATTTTTTGATAAGTGAATCATGGTATGAACATTATTAGTGAATACCTCGCCAAAAGAATAAACAGGGATTGATCCTGAAAGGACTGCCAAGTGTCCAACAATAATGAAAAATTGACTTCTAAATATTTATCTTCAAAATCTTCATTGTTGCGTAGTAAAAAGTGGGATTGGTCGAGGATGTCACGAATTCGATGTTGTTTAGATTTTGTCAAATCTCTGCACTCATCCTAAGGCGATTTTTCATGATGGATTCGGCGTGGTCGAGCCTCGCCAAACACGGGATTCTGACGTCACTGCCGTACCCAGTGGGGAATTAATTGTCCAAAAGATGTTCAAAGAACGTTCAGTGAAGACTATTTAAGCGTTCAAAGATCATTCAAGAAGGACATCCAATGAAGGTTCAATTGGCACTCACAGATAGTGCAAAGAACATTCATCGGAATACTTCATAGAATGTTCAAAGTTGTTCAACGTGGATGAATTTTGGCTGAATTGTTTTGAATCAGTAACATATGAACCATGAATGAATGTTTGAAAAAAAAATAGTTCTCGTGAAATGATTCTAGATTCATATGGTATTTCCTCTTAAATACAAAAATGATAATTTGCATTTAATCACTATGAATGTGCAATTACGGTACGTAATTTTAATACGTTATAACATCCTATCTTGTATCTTCCTAACGTCATCGTACCCATGTCGCATTGCTAGGCACCCTACGACTCTACGCGCATTTTCTAGCGCCCGATATCGAAGTACCGACAAACAGAAAGTCGTATGTATCTAGTCATTTCCGTGGATAAATGTAACTTCGAAAACTATGATTATTAAATGGCAATTCCTTGATAGTTTGAGGAAATACCATCACATCTCGATAGCAGTTATTTGGAATTAATTAATTGAAACCTATAATGCCACATAGTACGAATATAAATGCAATATTACTGTGAATAAACAAGATTTTGAACTTGACAAGGTTTGTTTGAAAGGTTTAAAGATGTTCTTTAAATGTTCAACTAAGAAGCATTTTTTAATAATACTTCGTGGACTGGAAATGAACGATCTATGAACAGTCTCAAATGAATAGTTCATACTTGAAAATTCAATGAACGATCTATGAACAGTCTCAAATGAGTAGTTCACACTTGAACATTCAATGAACGTTCTATGGCTGTATGCTCAGGATAAATCAATGGTGGACTACTTTTGAATTAGTTCATGAATGTCTTCTGCATGGTCTCTCCCCACTGGATAACGGATATTGTTGCCGTAAAATGTTAAAATTTGTCGAAAATTTGATGAAACCGGCTCCGATACTATCGTGGTTCAACAATGTCGATTCCATCCTTAATTTAGGTTCCTGAATTTCGACCAAGGTAAATGTGGCATTTTTGTCGTTGAAGTCTGAGAACATGTTTTGTATTGTGAGAAAGAAGGGATAACACACGGTTTCATCGTTTCACAAGCTTCAAGATTCGGGAAAATGAACATCGTAGGATGTAGGAGGATGTAAGATGGACGTGTGCGATGAGTTTGATTGAGAATTGGAAGGATGAGAAAATGTGGTGTTGGAGATTGAAAAAGTGAGATAGTGGGGAAACATGGCTGCAGGATGGGTGCACGTAGCCGGAGAAACGAGTGGTACCTGTACAATTGAGCTCTTAAGGCCTGGATAAGTGGTTATCGCGGCGTGGAAAGTTGGAGAAGGTGAATAAAAAACGCGAAATTGAGGAGAAATGGAGGGCATTCAAAAAATTTTATCCGGGAGGATTGCTGCCCGCTAGGTATTCCGTGATTCCCAGTAAGGTTGCCATGGAAGTCAGCAACCGGCCCAGGTACCTTACTCAGGAAGACCTGGTTATTTTCGAATCTCGAAAATGATGGAATTTTACCATCAAAATCTCGAAAATTTTATTATTTATTTTCATTGAAGTAATGTACCGGTTAGTACCTAATGGAATTCAGTAAATTTCTATAGATTTTTAATATTTTTAGAGCCATATCTACTACCTCTAGTATCATTTTATAAACCTCAGCGTAGGTCCTACCCTTCTACATGCTGCCTATAAAACATATTCTATTTCCTCCCCCTCCCCACTTTCCCAAAATACTTTCCCTATCACCTTGCCTTAAGCAACCAATATCGCCTCTCACTACCCCTTCCAGCCACCTACTCTACCTCCCCCCAGTCTCATCTATAAGTTTCCTCTCCTCACCAACCACATCAAACACTTCCTCATTTGTCTTTCTTTCCGTCCACCGCACCTTTTTCCATCCTCATCCATACCCATAAATTTGATCACACCCTCACCCGCAAGCTATTTGTTTTTTTCTCTTTAATGATTTTGTCTTAATTTGCTACGTAGTAGGTACAAACAGCACGTCTCGTATGCTTACTGTATAACTCTTTCATATCTGCGAATTTACATTTATGTTGTTGCAAAATATATTAGAATTCATAATTTCCACAACATTGGTAGAATATACTGTTGTGCATGTTGGTGAAATTTCATTTAGTTTTTTGCTAATGCGTATATGGACGTTGTTTCATTAACTTTTTCCAGGATATATTATTTGTAGTGCATTTGGGTGAAAACTCACCCCCCCCCCTCCCGGCCCAAAACCCTGGTAATGGCTTGCAGGGTAATTATATGTAGACTCGCTTTGCTCGCTTGGGGGCTCCTCCCCCTAGAACTCCTGGATAGGGGGCTGCGCCCCCAACGTCAAAGGGTGATAACAAAAATTTGAATTTGGCACCATGTTGCAAGCGAACTATAAGTAATAGAGCGTAAAGATAGGCGTAAGGCTGCAGGCCTCGATGAAATCTATAAAAACTATAAACAGATTTGATATCCGACTTCTAGTTTAGAAGCTACAGGGGGAAAACCGAAAAATCCGAATTTAGCGCCATGTTTCAGTGAACTATAAGTGTTAGAGAAGTTACCATGGCAGCTTGTTGGAACCCTTTATGACGGCTCCTTCCTCTCTCCTCTTTTTCTGAAGAAAAAAAGAAAATTGGCTCGCAGGGCTCGCCACGGCTCTGGGGGCTTCGCCCCCTACACGGAAATATAAAAATTTCCACTTCAGGGAATCGAACTCCATTCCTTCCACTCCTCAAGTTACCTCTTTACCAGTACACGACAGCATACAGTGTGTTTTCACAAAAAGTTTACTTTGGAACCATGTTGCCAGTGAACTATAAGTCATAGAGAGTAAGGATAGACGTATGGCTGTAGGCCTCCACGAGATCTATAAAAAACCGTCAACAGATTTGAGATCCGACTCATAGTTTATTTGTATATGTACATCAGTCGGTCACACAAGCGGCTGTTTAGCATTAGGATGTAGAATCGATGTCCGATGAAAAACAGTTCCTCTTCACTTTTCCTTCGTGTTCGATTTTAGTAAGTTTCTCTTCCCCCGCCTATCTCCCCTGCCCTTTACACGCTTTTTTTCTTCCCATTCCACGCCCCATGCCATCACTTCCTGTCCTCCCCTCTCTACCGTGTTACGATATCCCCCTGGAGGAGGATCCTTTGATCGCTATCTCCTTGACGCCTCTGCTGCCTTAAGCCTCGAAAGGTCTCGAAGGCCTGGCGATATATCTGAAACGCCCCCGTGCGAAGGGGGTTATCATTCATCAGCAGCCTATCATCGCGAGTCTTAGGCATTCGTTCCGCGTTTGATATTCTCTTGAGGACCCAGGCCGCCAAGGATAAACGGGATATATTTTTAGTTTCGGTAGCAGCAACAAGTGACTTACGCGTATTTCCCGTGATAATAATTCTGAATCTGTGATGAGTTTCGGGGCTGAGTGAAGAAGGCCGTTATAAATCGAGGACCACGAGATCCTAGGAGGATACTAACGATTGGATGTCACTTTAGGTGGGTTTTTCAGAGGCAAGGTCATTGCGCAAATTAATTGCAGCAAGCGACTTTCGATGTAAATTCAAATTCAAACAAATCACAGAAATTCAAAGTCCCCTGGCTCTAAAATCCATCTTTTCCGGCTGTGTTCTTCCAATTATAGAATATTGTTCACCTATATGGTCCTCAGCTTGTCCCACAAATCTCAAAATTCGTAATAGGCCTCTTAACTTCTTCATCAGCATCGTGAAAAACCGCAACCGCTCTCTTCGTAATCTTACTATGCATGATCTGCTCTCAAAACTTGATATCGCTCCCTTGCAACGTCGCCGCACACTTGTGACCTCAAATTTTTCCATAGAATCATGAACGGCCGCTTCAGGTCTAACGACCTTCTATCAATGTTCTCCCTCCGGGTCCCCTCACGTAAAACAAGGAACTCTTCTTCCCTATTTCATCTACCTCACTCCCGTTTATCAGTGACTCAGAGATCCCTTACCTACCGGCTACCTCTTACCTACAATTCCCTGAATACCCCATCTATTGACATTACATTCTCCTTTCCAACTTTCACAACCGCTATTAACAGACTTCCTATCTAAATTCCCCTTCCTATCTTCCTCCCACCTAAATTGTCACAACGGATGAGCTGTTTATGAGATGATGTTTCATGCTACCTTGCTGTTTTTTTCATGCATTATCCAGTGTTTATGTTTATTGAGTGATAACTTATTGGTTTTTCTTTTTTGTTGTTCTATGTAAAGTCATTAAATGTTAATAATCCGATGTAAAGGTCACCTTGACTGTTTT
This sequence comes from Pyrrhosoma nymphula, assembly GCA_963573305.1. Taxonomy (NCBI): domain Eukaryota; kingdom Metazoa; phylum Arthropoda; class Insecta; order Odonata; family Coenagrionidae; genus Pyrrhosoma; species Pyrrhosoma nymphula. The sequence goes on from OY754328.1 coordinate 18,989,723, forward strand.
TGGATTTATTATCAAATAAATAAATAAAAAATTGCAGGTGTAAACGGCTCTGCGAGTCCGCTTGCAGAACTTTTGAAAGTTTCGTCAAGTCGCGGGCAGAAGCGTATTGTTGCCAGTGTAAACGGCAATCTGGTTCTGCACCAACTCGTGAAAACATTTTGGTCAGGATAAAAATCCACCCTCAAGCTCTTGCAGAAGAAACTTGAGGAAGTAACTTGCCAGTATAAATCCACCTTAAAGCATGTCATCAATGAAAGCAATATTTTTAAACAGTACAAAAAAATGAGGAATTCAGTATTTGCTTGGACTCACTCACGCGGTCGCGGTGGAATCTTCTGTAAAATCCTCCCGGACATTTGCAGTCTTTATCTAATTTGTTCCATGTGAAAATGTTTTATATTGCTTTGGAACTTATATTTTCCCATGAGAACATTGTAAAGTGCAAATTTATCCTAAGTGTCACCGACACGTTTTGAAAAGGTAATGCATTCAAGTTGATTAGTGATGTCTAAAATACGGTAGTTTTCCCTCATTAGCGTGAGCTCGTAGCATAAAATGCTCCTTAAGTTCGGATTGTATACTTGATTTTTGAAGCTTGAAATTTTTATTCTTCCCGTGTGCATTCGTATTGATTCTTCACTGGTGGCGTTGTTAGTTGCGAAAATTTAGGCATTGTTGCTGGGGTCACTTTGCTGGTGGAAATAATATAAAATTGAATTCACTATTGTAATTTGAATTTGTAACCGACCATAAATTTAAATGTCAACGAGGTAATTACTGTCAATTTATTTGTGAATCTATTGTTGAATGTGCGTGAATATGTTTGATTTTTTTAGCATTTCATTGAATAACTGGTATCATGTTGCTGATGGTTTATAGTTCAAGGGTTGTCTTTCAATATGTTTTAACTGAGTTAATGATTAGCGTTATGCGGAGTGGTAGAATACACCATTGAATCATATTTCTTGACCTACTTATGTGCTTTGTCTGAGGAGAGCTTATGTGCTTGGAAGGTTACGGTTGCCTCACAATTGTATGTCGATAGGTTAGGTTTGAATTTTGGAATGAATGGTTCTTTGTAACGCCACATTGTGTGTGGTAGATATTTTGAATTGCATTCATACCAAATGTGTATCGTTCTCGTTCACTTTCTAATGAAATGGTGATTAGCGAAGGACTTTGCTGCGGCCAAGTTTCCATTGGGATTATACTCATGTATTGGTTCTTCTTGGTAGCGGTAATGTATTTCCTTCTATTTCTTAGTGACTAACAGAGTGGGAAACCTCTCCCATCCGACTTGAGTTGAGTGGTTGTGTGAAGTGACTACTATCGTCGCAAAAAAGGTTGAACGCTGAACTTTAAGCATTTGTATGAAATTCCGCCGGAGCTCCAAAGATCCGTGTAATATATCGTTTTACTCCTTGTTTATTTGACTACAAGGTGCATTCATTGAAAAGTGTTTAAATGTAAACGTTTAGCTTCTACGGTCGAAATAGTGAAGAAAAACACGCGAAAAACTAGGAGAACGGCGAAACGGTCATCTTCTTCATCTCGTCACGGACAAAATATTTGATTCGTGCACTTCATTATTTTTTTACGAAGAGAACGACATCTCCGCATTACAAATATTCGTTTAAAATTAACTTTTACCCATTCTTTGATTTTTAAAATAGCCGAAAGCTAGATTTCAATTTCCAAGATGTAGAAAAGTATACCAATATCGAAGTTACGTATACATTAAGGAAAAAATATTGCGAAACTTTTCATGTAAGGAAATGTTGATATTCTTCCTCTTACTTAAAATAAACCACAATGAAGAAAATCGCCTCTAGTAGCCTACTTTTTTTAAAAGTAGGTTTTAGGTATGTGCCATCAGATTTTTGTCAATGAAAACTCATACACTCGCATGTTTTGCTAAATTATCAGCATTCCACCAGTTGGTTGGGTTTTTAAAAGACCGTAACTACTTTGCTCCGCCATCTTCAATCGTCTCTTTCCTCACTCTATTTCAATTTCTGTCTCGAACACTTTATTCCTCCATTAATTCTATCTTACCTGCCTAACCTTTTCTTACACCTCCTCAGATTCTCCATACATCTTACCCTTGGTCTCTATCTTGCTCTGGCCTCTAATTGCTTGTTCCATTCACTTTTTCTGCTACCATCTAACCTCCTCCAGAAGATTATTTTCCGTCTCTGCCTAGCTAAGCTCTTCTCCGTTTGTCTGCCGTTCTGTCTGACTAATCTTCATCATTATTCTCAACTTCACCTTATTATTACTTTGTATATTCCACATATTGAGTAAGTACTTTGTTTATTTCACATTTATTTCCGACCATGGTTTCTACAACCATTGATATTATCAAGGTACAACAGCCAGCGTTCACAGTTCTTATAAACTCCCTCCCATTTCTTGAAGTTGGAGTATATAAGAACAGCGTAAAAACGCTGATGCACTATTGTCTCATTCCAATAGACCGGGTTTGGTGAGCTCCGCTCACCGAAGAGGTTTTGACTTTCGTGACTTCGGTGCGGCCATTCGACCTCTTGCTAGTTATTGTACCTCGATAATCGGAATTATTCTCGAAACCATGGTCGGAAATAAAAAAGTATGGGATATAAAAAGTACTAATTCCCTAAGTGACGGGTTCCAGTTCCACAATGTTAGACCGAAAACCTTCACTTTTAGTATTTTTTACGCCCACTTCTTATTCTATGGCCATCTTCTACTTCAGGCTGTCAAAAAAATGAATGTTGGAAAAATGATTTAACAGCCTTTACTTCACTAAGGTTCTCGAGCTACGAGAGCAATTACGTCTTTTAATGAATTCCTTCAAAAAAAATTCCGGTATCCGCCTGATTCTGATGTATAATTTACGCGTTAACACATGCATAACAAGTGAACGCAGTCAGTACCATGCAGCCGTCCCTGCTTTGCGAAAATATACCCCCTACTGCTAGAATTGACCTCGTTAAGAAAATACTGACTTCTGTTTGCATATGCACAAGCAGGCTTAAAATTTACAAAATGCCCTAATAATTGAGAATAACTTAACATTATAGGCTTGAAAATCCGTGGGAATAACTTAACTCGCATCTGCTAAAGCATGGATTTATTAAAGGAAAAAGAGATGGCGCTGCTTATTCTCAGCAGTAAGCAAAGTCGAAGCCACCCTCCGCCTTATTGAGTGTCCATGATTTACCATTGGCTTAATAGACCTCAACATATTTATGCACACGTTAGCTGTACTTACATAAAATGTTGAATTATTGAGAAATTGGGATAATATCGGTTAAGTTGATAAGGTAATATACTTCCATCTCCTCCAGCCTATTTCAAGAAGAAATAGGCGTGTAGGAGCGTTGGCAATCATTTCGTCTGCTATATATAACATGTTCCAAATTAAAAAGAATGAAATGCTTGAATTGATTAGGAAATACAACTAGAATTACCATTTCGGTATTAATACATAAATAAGGTGACCAAATCTTTTACAATGAAAAGCAGGACAGAAATTTTTTTTTTACAATGAAAAGGATGACGCAAATAAAAATTACAAATATCGTAATTAAAAGAAACATTTCATTCATTGCAACAATAATACACTACATATAATATGATCAATGCATAATAAAAACATTTGTGACCGTTTATATTGTGATTATGCTTACATGCATATTAATTATTATTTAAATGAGTAATTTTCCATTAAATCAATATTTTTAATCAATGTATTGTCTTCTAACGATATATTGGAAATATCTGAACAAAATTATCTTTCATATTGAATTTTACGGCAAGAGCTACAGCTAGAGTATCAACATTCAATTTCGATTTTTCACTTACCCAAAAATCATTAGCAATTGAAAAAAACAACTTTCAACTGCTGCATTAGTTCCAGGGTGGCACAACGTAAACTGAACAAGAACAAATGAATATTCACATGAAATATGATTATGTTTGAAATGGCTGAATATTTCCATCCATTTTTTATAAATTTCAGCATGTTGATTTTCCCATTCAACCTGTTCATTTCGACATGTTGATTGCGTCTCGCCGCACTGTACCTACCGAGCCTTGACGAATATCGTCATATCAAAGTACATATACGTCACATCACGTGTAACATGATCATAGGCTTGGCATCGATCAAATACAGAGATTTACAGATTAGTCTTAAAAAAAAGAAAAGGAGGACATGTAGAAGGACCCTTTTCGAGGGAGGACAGAACATACAAAAGAAGGACTGTCCTCCCTAAAGGAGGACGGATGGTCACCTTAACATAAACAGCTCAAGCGACCACCTTCGGAAAAAGTACAGTAGTAGGTACCTCGAATTATGAACCACTCGAAATACGAATATTTCGAGATACGAACTTTTGTAATATATATATTGTTTTGGCCTCTAGATCCGTAATTTTATCGAGATGCGGACTGTGACGTGATGATGTTCTTATACAGTATATCACAGAATACTTAAAGATAGCAGGAATATATTAAGCTTTGTACGAAGGTGCGTATTTACAGCAACAGGAATGCATTTTTAATTTGTTCCAAAAATTCTGAGTCTGGGAACAGATTGATTTCTTTCCCATTAGATGAATTTTGAGCTTAAGATCCGTATTTATCTATTTAGATCTAATTTTATTACGGTCGTGATACTGCGCTCTAAATAAATAATCCAGCTACGAATTCATGTATGTTATGGTGGGAAATCAAAGTCTTGCAATTCCTGAAATATGAAGTTTTCTGTATTGCCTCGAACAGAATTCATAAATAGTTCCCTATAAAGAAGCTCACCTAAGGATCCAAGTAAAAATGTCCACTATGCTAATGCTATTTTCGTGTTTAAATAAAAAAAAGAGCCTTCGTTATAAGAATCCACCACGGCATTGCCCTAAATAATTATACCATATATAATTACTTCTCTATACGTAAATACTGTTATGACTTTGATCGTATAATTTTATAACCCCTTTTTGCAACCTCCTTGATGAAATTCTTAGGGTTATGTGATATGCATAAAGCTTCCATTAGACGTTAATATTTTTTTCGTTGATTTTATCCATGGCCATGATCCTTCTGCCTTGAGAGTATTTTAGCACTGCGAAATAATAATCGACTGAGCATTGACGATACATGCAAAACGCTAATGGAATAAAATGGCGAATTATTCTTATCCCTCCAGATTCCCGAGAGGAAACCTGACATGCCGTTCCATTGTAGGGAAGCATTAAAAATATCCGAAGGCCGTTTGGACAATGGAACATGGCGAAAGGAAGAAAGCGCAACAATAGTGCCCTCCCTCCATTACAAGATGTGCTCACGTCCACGCCTTGAATGTTGATTGGCTGGTGAAGCCTCATGACTGATAATGGCTTTTGTCCAGCCGCTTGAATAAAGCTAAAATGTCGGAACAAGTCCCTAGCTTCGTGCACAGCACCCGCATTAATACAACGCATTGGACTTTCCGGGGCTGCGGTGCTTACATCCTCCTCAGTAAGCTAAAGGCTCGTTCACAACAACTTAACTTGGAGTAACTTGGCTTGACTCGGCGCAACTCCAGAGATGAGACCTTGAGAAAAGCATCCACCAGTTCACAACGACTTAAAGCGGCGTAACTCGACTTGGCGTAGCCTGGAGTTGACCTTAGCTTAACTTTCTCTTAATTCCAGACAAATGAATGGCATGATCTACTATCGACAGTTGGGCAGCAATCGATTGCTACTCTCGATATCTCCTCGAGCAGCCATATTGAAAACGTGATTTTGTTGTGAAGTCGTATGTGGTTACGTTTAAGCGAAAATGGATGCGGATAAGTTGATCGAGTCAGTGCGAAATAACCCTCACATGTTTAACAAACCTTCCATTTTAATACTTCTATAGTTCAACTCACTACTTACAATTAATACTTCACATATCAACTGAGCTGTTTCGGGGGAGCTTACTACAAGTCTCGAAACTCACACTATCGATAGGCCTCATCAATCGATTGTAAGATCGAATTTGACAGTGGTGGGTTGTGATTGGTTAGAAATTTTGTGCACTGGTTCGCCTTCGACGAGAGAATAAGTCAAGTTACGCAAATTTAAGTTGTTGAGAACGAGCCTTAAGCCTCAACGTTAAGGCCAACGTTGGTAAACCCCTTGCAAAAGCTCGTGGCACATGCGCGTCGGACGATTCTGGAAGGGTCTGTTTAAAAAAAAACCAGCCGCGATATTTGGTCAATGGGCTGTAGTTGTGTGCCTTAGTGTATACTTTTGGCTACCCAGTATGCAACGCGCCTAGCATTCTAGCTCTATGGAAAATCGGATACTCAGGGATAAAGACTTCTTGGTATTCATATCGTATACGGTCTACAGCCGAAATCAAGATGCCATATGCGGTCTACGCGGTATTGATTGCCCTTACAAAGAAATTATTTCATTTTCACGTTATTGACAGAAATACGCGATTGTATTGTTCTGCTGTTTGTAGAAATAGGTGTCTGTCTTGTTGATTTTCCATAGAAACAAGCAAATATAATTTACCTTACCTATCCTGATTTACGTTCTTGCGAAGGAATCCTACGACATCATTTGAACCGATGAAACGACTGTCGTGTTTCTAAGAAAAATATAGAAAATGATCACGAACTTCCAGTGTCATGCATGTGGAGAAGCAACCAGATTTTATACAAGATATTGGGGTGCTGACAGCGTCCGTATTTTTTTTTTAAATTGACATTATAAAACGGTTATATTTGGTTAAAACATGTTTTAAATACTTTGTTGGTAAAAAGTATTTATTCAGTTTAGTATTGTTCTCATTTCATCAAATTATTATAAATTAGCGTAGACCGCAAATAACCTGTGGTCCGAATGAATACCGACTTTAAACTCCTCAACCTTTCCCCTCTGTGCTTTCTCTCTACCCCTTCCAGCACTCCCACGTATTCCCTCCGTGACATATCGTTCCACACGGATCCTTCTACCAACAGCTTTTGCGGGGACTCTTCCTGGCACCTGCCCGTCTACAACAAGACGGACGCCGTCGCCTTTTCGGTCTCGCTGCCGCGTGTAGGTATATATTCGTTCGTCTTCCCCGTCCCATACCCTCTCCTTCCTTCTCGCCGCGGGAGGCAAGGCAATCAATTTACTCGCCGCGTGAGGAACACCATTTAGGATGATGTGGAGGTGGGGTGGGGAGTGAAAGCCCCTTTATCGCACCCCCAGGGCTATCCGGATATGCTTTCGGTAGAGAGAGGCAAGAGTCAGAAAGGTGAGCGCCAGAGGTTGGAGTTGGTATGGCTCTCGCTTAAAGGTTTCTGGCGCAGCGCAGTGGACAATTTATGGACGTGGGCTGCGTAACTTTGAAAAACTGCGAAACGGGGTAGAAAGGTTGCAAAGTGTGCAGGGTCAGTCAGAACTCTTCCTAATTGCAAACAGCACAAGAAATTCGAAAAGTGAGATGACTCACTGCTTCCTACCGTCCCGTTTCGACTCGTCTCACAATGACACATCTACATCTACAAAATACCCTGCAAGCCACCTCAGGGGGGGTGTGGCTGGGGGTGAGTAATCACCAACATGCATTACACTATACCCTAGAATTAGTGTAACTACGACTAATTATGCATTAGCATAAATCGCTAATGCTTGTCAAGAGGCGAAGTCTCACAAGCATGCACTACTACACTACAGATATTATCACAATGGAGAGGGACCGTCAATATACATGCATTCTACAACTACACAGTTAGACAGAGACTCAAGACTTATGTAGAAAACATGCACTATTAGTACTAGGTAACATAAGGATTCAAGTATTAGGGAGTACTACTACTACTAAGAGCTACACTACCTAACGACAAACCTAGATAAAAGTCTAATTGGCCGCTGTCATGGTCCCTTATCGTTCGTGGGAAAAATTACATTTTAAATCTGTCCGTTCTGCAGTCTAGTTCCCTAATTTTATTCTCATGATCTGATCTACCGTAGTATGTCGGGTTTCGTAAAATATTATCAACGTCGTCAGAGACATCACAGAGAGTCACGCCAAGATAGTGAAGTCATATCGACGAGTGATTTAAACCACTTGCCTTGCGTATGTGAGCCTTGTGCCTTTTTCGCGAAGTAGTTTTGGCTCCCCTGTCTTTCTCTCTCGTTAGCTCCCTCTCTTCCCATCTGTACTTAACCTTCTTCCAATACTTGCCGCGCAGGCCTGCGCCAGGGACTTCTGCGATGGCTATACGAAGGTTTATACGTCTACAACTTTGCACTACTCCTCTATTAAGCCACTGCAAGGGGGTGCGGCAGGGGATTTTAAGTCACAAAACATTAAAAGGAAGAATGTTTGACGATTGAAATGGATGAGAAAAGGAATGATTATATCGAGGTGTGTTCAAGTGTTAATTAGTGTTTCGTTATGGTCTTGTTGCAAGCTTTAATCATTAAGGAAAAAATATATTGAACTCTATCTGGGTGTTTATTTGGAAGTTTCCGCATCGATATTTTCTCGGGCCAAAATGGAAATGCACGCCTCACTAGAGCGTAATTTCCGAACCGTGTTATTTTGGAACTTACTAACGATGAAAAATCCATTCTATTCATTTCCACATAGTTGGAGCAGTTGACATCTTCCATTTTTTTATTCATGCACTGGAGCCTTGCTCTTCCCCGGTGGATCTCACCATCTACCATTCCTTGCAAAATGGTGTTCTGAAGGGCAATGGGTTGCCACGATGGAAACGCCGGTTCCCGATCAGTCACCGAAGTTGAGCATCGTTGGCCTCGGCTCGAGTTTGGAGGGGTGATCCTCCGATTCGTCCGAGTGCTGTTGTCCTTGTCTGCACGTGGCAGACAGTATGTGCCTATTCATTGCACAACTACCCAGCTATATTGCATCCTTAGATACACTTTTAGTTTCCCCTTTGTTTATTGGGTAAGCATTGCGCCCAAATTCGAACAGGTCGATATTTGCCAAAAATTAACGAAAAAAATTAACTGAAGTTAGTTTTGTATCAGTTAATGTATAATGTTAACGATTAAAAGTTAAAAGTTAACTCTTCTAAAAGTAATTAAATAGATAACTCAATTTTTTAACGATTAATTTTTAAATCGTTAATTATTTAAATCGTTAATCCCAACTATGGTAAGCGCTGTAGGGAAGAAGGGGAAGGGTACCTATATGAAGACAGGAATGTAGGTGGCGTAGAAGGGGAAGGGTAAGAGCAGGGGTGACATGCGTGGGGGACAGGAAGCTAAGGGTCTCGTTCAAAGTGGCGTTGAGGATGCGGGGGGAGGCGGCGGCTGGTAAAGGTGAGCGGAAATCCTCGCCGAAATTTGGGGGGAAAAATCTGGCCCGTGTTGAATATCAATTATCAGAGAACTTGAATTGCAGCTGAGGTCATTTGCGCTCCAAAGGAATTGGACACGTGAGCCATTGTATAGTACCGACAGAATTTTTTAGCAATGCAGATTGTATACCTACTTGCCCCTAAGTACGGATATTTATAGTGGGTATGCCATTAGTAAAATTCCATTTACATCTCACTCTAGTGCCAAAAAGAAGATGTAGGACCTATGCTGAAAAAGAGAAAGATATTGTGTAAGGTGATAGGGGCCTGTTCCTGTAAAAAGCTACGGAATTTTTTTTACTGTCTTCCATTAAAACCTACCTTAAACGGAAGATTACCCGAATTAGAGGAAAACGATCGCGACAACGTTATTCACATAACAACGTTAATCAACGACGAGCAACAACAACAGTAATCACCACCACAGGAAAAACAGCGAGGCACTAATACACCAAAACACACCTCACTATTATTTGTCCCTCCACATTCCTCTCTTTCATTTTTCCTTATTTCCTCCTTTTTCGTGTCTCGTTTGTGAATGTCGCACTTCCTGAAACAAATTATACTGGAGTGGCCGAGATTTTAATCCTTAATTTGAATAAAAGTGTAGGTTTCCGGTTTAGCTTTCATCTACATCTACATACTACCCCGCAAGCAATAGGCGTGTGGCGGGGGGTGTTAGGACACCAGCCGTTTACATATAAAAAGGAAACGCTCTAATTAAATTACGCCTAGTATTTATTAAGGTCCCTTATTGTTCGGGGGAAAAACGATTTCCCATACCTATCCGTTCGGCAAAATATATCTCTTAATTTATCGTTTCTGTCGGACCTGGAAATATAGTGGGGTTCTAATATGATGTTCTCCGTGTCGATCTTAAAGATATCTATTCTCAATTGTTCAAGCAATCTAAGCCTAGCGTGCAGCCTCCGAGTCTCTAGCGGCTCCCAGCCTAATTCGTTTAACATCTGTGTAACGCTGTTTGTACGCCCGTAGCAATTTTTGACGAATCGCGCAGCTTTCCTTTGTATTTTATTAAGATCCCGGATTAAGTCTTTCTGCACCGGATCCCATATGCTCGCTGCATATTCAAGGTGTGGCCGGACGAGTGCGAAATAGCACCTCTCTTTTTATTTTTCATCTGAAAATCTTCCCACAATACGCTTGACGAATCCTAGCCTCTTCAGAGCTCTGCCAAAAATATTTCTTATATGTGTTCCCCACGATAGGTTCGAGGTTATCGTAACTCCCAGATACTTCACTTCATCAGTCGCCTTTATGTTAACACCATCCACAGCATATATATGGGGATAGTTGGACAGCTTTGAGGAACTGGCACCCGCAACTCAATAAATTGATATTAAAATAAGTTAGCACTGTTAATAAATTATCACTCATGTGGAGTGTGGAAAATGCTAAGTACTCAGTAGTTTTTTAAATTTTTATTAAGTGATCTACCTGTTAATGTAGGTTTAAACGGAAGTAAGTAAAGTCCTCTGGATTTTTACTTGTTGATCTAATAATAATATTTCTTTCTTTATCCCAGCATGCTACGTCCTACCGTTCTTCATCCCGCCCATGAAACCTATTCTCCTCCCTCCCCTTCCCCGCTTACCCTCCCCTCAATCACGGTCTTAAGCACCCCTTTGCCCCTCATTACCTCTTCTAGCCACCTACATTTCCTCATCCTATTATCATCCAGAAGTTTCCTATTCTCACCCACCATACCAAACACTTCCTCGTTTGTCTTTCTTTCCGCCCACCGCACCTTGTTCATCCTCCTCCACACCCACATCTCGAACGCCTGCAGCCTATTCTCGTCCTCCTTTCTCCACGTTTCTTTTCATTTTAACCGATTGGGCACTCATGTAGTTTTGTTATTAATGCCTACTTATAATTAAACGAAGTACCGTGCAAGCCACTTCCAGGGTGTGTGGCACGGGGTGATTTCACACCAGACATGCTGTACTCATTCAACCTCGAATCCCACACGATCACGTGGCCACCAGGCGCCGACCAAAAAGCAGTCAGGAGAGCAAGTAGTACATGGCGCTAACCCACAAACTAGGAGAGTTCTACGTTGATAAGCATGCTAACATGTTGTACACGGGATAAGATACCACTACTGATAATTGTTACTAATGCTCCTATTTCATGGATACTACGAGATACTCATTCTCGCAAATAACACTATCATGCCGGACATTTGAAGTGGGTTTAGGTGTTAATAAAAATTTATTGCTAATAACTGAAGTAATGATGAATAATAAAATTGAGTAGTTGTAGTCCATGTTGTACTATCCAACAAAGCCTGAAATGTGTGAGGGGTGGTTTAGCATCTCTCGGAAACATTTTGAAGAATGTTGGTTCATCTACATCTACAAAATACCCTGCATGCCACCTCAGGAGTGTGTGGCAGGGGGTGAGTATTCACCAAAGTGCATTAAAATATACCCTAAAGTTAGTGTAACTACGACTAATTATGCATTAGCATAAATCGCTAATGAATGTCACGAGGCGAAGCCTCACAAGCATGCATTGCTACACTAGAGATATTATCACAATGGAGAGTGACCGTTAATATATGTGCATTTTACAACTACACCAATGGACAGAGACTCAAGACTTATGTAGAAAACATGCACGGCGTGCTGTTAGTACTAGGTAACAGAGAAGGATTCAAGTATTAGGGAGTACTACTACTACTAAGAGCTACACTACCTAACAACAAACCTAGATAAAAGTCTCATTGGCCGATGTTATGGTCCCTTATCGTTCGTGGAAAAAATGACATTTTAAATCTGTCCGTTCTGCAGTCTATAGTTCCCTAATGATTGTGGCTGAACGAAGTTCCCTAGTGATGTGGTTGAAATAAGACAGCCGTTCACCTCGTCGGTGAAAGCGCCGGGGATATCACTGGTTTTGCACACGGTAGCCACTGCGAGAAAATCGCCTCGGGGACGTTTGGATAATTCGAATCTTCCCTAAAAGAGAATACGAGAGGGGCAGGTGGTATTTATTTTCGATGAATGTCGACGACCCTTCATTCGGGAGTCAGAAGACAGCTTCCCCACGCCGCTGTCCATCTGAGACGGCTATCCATTACGGATCGACATCGCATCCTGCCCTCTATAATCGTCCCTCTTGATATCTCTCATTACTTCTGCTCCTTTTTTTTTAACTTGTCTCGTTGTTGTTATGATTCATTCGTATCTATCCACTTCTGCGCCTTTACCTTCGTAGTAGTAGGCACTGCCAAAAAAGTCTTAATACGTGGGCCAAGAAAACTGGTTCTGCATCACTTATTTCTTCCACTTCGTCTCATCTTGCCGTGTATCTCATCTTCTGCTGGGGATCGGGATGATTTGGTGGTTAGAGCTTTGGTTCCCATCCCGAGGTCCCCCAGCTCGAATCCTGACTTTGGCGGAGATTTTTCAGCGTGGGAATATAATATCTTCTTTGGTGCTATGTGGAATACAGTTCGCGGTCCATCGAATGGGGCGTTGAACTTTGACCCCCCTGTACATACATACCTTTCGTTAAGAGTATAAGGCTAATGCCGACGACGTTGAGTTACTCCCCACCCTTTTTTCCCCGAATAACCCTCACTCACTCATCATTCGGTCGCTTCCCGAAATATTCAACCTACCAATCGCTTCTGCATTCTCTTTCCACTATATTCCTAGTAATCCTTGAGAATTGTGAGAATATTGTGAGAATTCTCAATAGTTGTGAGAATTTTAACATTTTTTGAATTCTCAAAAGTATATGGTATACATATAAATTTAACCATATGTTTCGCATAGAGATATCCTTGATATACATTTTCAACGTATTGCTTTTTCAGGTATAAAATGAATTTAACGATTTGAGAGTCAGCTTTATACCACAGTGCAATTTGTCACTACTTACTTGAGAAGGGGAAAATTGTGACGTGCTTGGGGCATGAAGTGACGCATATGTAACTTCTTTTCACCTCATTCGCCCACTTTTTTATCGATGAAACCCATCGTCTGACGCCACTCTTTCTTATAGCTCGCATCTATGTGGTAAATGGACCAATATCAAACTCTCAACATTACTCGATCCACTAACCACAGTACATTCATTATTGTATTAAGAATTCAAATTGATCTTAATTTTGTCTCTCTTTGAGTGCTGCTAATTCCCAGTGCGCTTAAGGTGGTTTGAGCGAGATAGTTCCCTAGTCATAATGGAGACCATATTAAAATTTTATTTTTTTATTTCAGCGTCTGTAAGGAGTACGAAATAAATATTGTAATATTAATGGTGCAAAAATATAGTTATATATGACAGCAATTCTCAGTGATTAAATAAATATATCTACATAAGTGTCTAACTTGACTCATTTTTTTCCCGCCGTACGGCTGAAAACCCTTCAAAACATCAGGTTGTTTTTTTCGATTCTGTAAATATTTCTGTGGTGAGTAATAGATTATTTTTTATAAATAGTTGAGAAAACATGCAATCTACACGCTGTTAGTTTTTTAACGAAATCTAGGTGTTATAAATTGCTATTTCCTTCAACATTCTCCCTCTGGAGCGTACAGCCATAATCTATCCCATGTAAAACAGCCTACATTTTCAGGTAAATTGCTCGAAAAGTATTTCGGAAAGGGGTTGATATTTTGATATTATTGGAAAGATGAGAGTTTTTTATTTAAAATGAGGCCAAATTCATTTAATTCTAGGTGAAGTGATTTTTCGCTCAAACTACCTTAACGTCCGCGGAACGCGGGAGGCTCGGGTCTGTTGTTAAATGAAAGTCATCGGGGAGAGTTGGAGAGACTAAGAACCCGGATACGGCACGAGAAAAACGTAATAGCAGACGTGAAAGTGAAGGACTATCGAGGCGTGAAGAGGTCGCCAGATGGTGAACGAGAGCTGGGTTATGCCATTTCTAGATTGATTCCTAGACTAGCAATGATGTTGATTAATTTGCATTTGCGCCGACCATCATGTCTTCTTTTTTTCGATTTAAAATAAAGATAGATTTAGAAAAAAAACAGTTAATGTTCCCACTGATCCACTTATTACGATGTCAAACCATGGAGCTAATTCGCTTCTCTTCCACTAGCCGTGTATTTATTATTATCATATATATTATTACAGAAAGGTCTTTTTTTGTCATTCCGTATATGCTCCGTTAATACTGCACCTACAGTGATAAATGAGGTATCATTTAAACGTTGAATCACTGGCTTCTGACGAAAAATACAATCTCAATCTCAAATTTCACTATTTACCCATTAATTTGACTTAAAAGTTTCGATAAACTCTCTTGCCTGTATTTTATTCATATGTTTTGTATATTTCTGCAAGAAAAAAGTATAAAGAAAGTACTTTATGATACACCTTCTTCTCTATTTAAAACCCAATTACACCGTTTCCTTAACATACTTATTCCCTGATAGCGTGAAAGTGCGAAATTTTCGTACGGGTTACCTAGTTATTCTTTATTAATACCGGGACATGCTTTATATGTATACGACAAGTCAGACAACAAAATTGGCCACTTTCTCCCTTAAACGGCTCTTCGTCGTATTTGACGACTAATTCAATGCAAAAGGGAGTCATCTTTGTTTTACGAATCTGCGTGAATGAATTCCTCAAAATGGACGGATTTTATTGGCGCGTGAGCTGCGTGTTAACTCAGCCGACGCGAATGTAACGGTCTCGGTGGCGGCGGGGTAACGTCCTCGCCTCTTAACCCAAAGGTCGCGGGTTCAAATCCCGCCTGGGGAAGATTTTCACTTCCCAGGACATGGTTATCCATTGTTGATTGTTAAAATACCCTGATGTAAAGGCCATAAGTGCTATTTTCGGTGGTGATATGTAATTAAAAAAATTGTCGCCTCCGGCTGCTATCGCAATTTATTTAGCTGTCCGTTGAATTTGCAAGAAATGGCTCTGAGTTAAATTCCGACTCTTCTGGGATTCCTGAGAAAGCTATAACCTTGAAAAATATATTTACAATGACGGAGGTACCTAGTAGATTATTAATTCCAATCGTGGAATGAAATGGAAAAATAAAGTAGATTATCATTAATATGCTGTTAGACCTAACTGCCTCACCGTGACACGACGACTCGAATGACTCCTGTAATATTTTCATGGTGGCAAATAGCTTTTGGGCTCTTACCTAAATGGCGTTATCTGTTATAGCCTATCCTGCTGGCCTATGCTCTCTTCCCTGGTTTGAAATTGACGAGTGTGTCGGGTACCGTGGTGGAAGCTCATAGCCCTCTCAGAAGATTCCATTCTTGAAATATGGCATGAATATTTAAGCCACACACCGCAGACTTATGGTATAAGCATCGCGATCACGAAATCCTTTCCAACTTAACGTAATTAAGTGAAGAAAAGACAAATTTCATGTTAAAAATCAAATCATTTTTCTTGCTGTTCATACCCGGACCTGGCTCCGAGCATGCGTGTATTTTGTTCCCCCAACCGCTCATGCCACAAAGGAGAGATGAAACGGCACGATTGGACTTCGGCCGGTTCTTTGACAGGGAAAAATCTTTGAATATGGGGACTGTGACGGAAGACATCTGTCGGCTGTCTCCACTCTCTCTCTCCTGCCTATCCAATGCCTTTTTTCTTAGCGAGGGACGTGTCTGGTTTCTTTATACTTTGGCTCGGGATTAGAACAGCCGAAAGAGCCTCATGTATCAGGAAAGTGAGTCTTCAAAACAGAAAGTGCGGTAGTAGTAGTATTTTTGTTTAACGTGTTTCGACGGCTAAGGTCATTTCACACATACCTACTGTCTGCCACGTGCAGATAGGGGATACAGCACTCGAACGAATCAAAGGATCACTCCTCCAAACTCGAGCCGAGCCCAACGATGCTTAACTTCGCTGACTGATCGGGAACCGGTGTTTCCATCGTGGCAGGCCGTTTCCCGAAAGTGCTGTAATACAATGTGGAATTGCAAATGTGAATATTGGACGCGGTCTCGCGCTAGGATGTAAGATATGATACCAGTTTATGAAAATCTACCTCGGAAGAAAATTGAGTGAAATTTGACTTGGTTGTTCTCTTGGAGCTAATATGACTTTTTGATGGTCTATTCAACTAACCAACGATAGGCAGATACGGGATCACATCTCGGGTACGTGAAATGGGATTGTTGGCGTGTGTACGCGCACAAGCGTCATAGAAATTGCATTTCGACTTATATGCATTGTTTATTTTCTGAGGATTCGAAAACTTTTTCAAAAAGAATGTTGTTTTCTTAGGTTGTAGTATGTTGAAATATTTCATCCTTGAAACGAATACTTAGCCTTAAACCCTTCCATTTTTGCTATAAATTTTATTGTTGTCGATCATGGTTCTGTTGCTAAGCAGTATTATCAGGTACCGCGAGGAAAAGTAATGAATTTAGTGATGGAATACCTTACAGTTTGTGAAGACCGTGTTTTAATCAGATTTTAATAATTAATCAGGACCCAGTGTAGCTTCTCAGCGAGACCATGGCCATCTACTATAAAATTGATAGTGAAAATTGTCTTGTTTTGAGTTCGCCTCTCATTACAACTTGTGAAATGAATTGTAAAAGTTTCTATGAATGTTTTATAAGCTTCAGAACCATTACGTTCAAATTTAGAAGTGGAGTTTCGTACTACCTGTTAACATTTAAATTTCTTGAGTATGATGAAGAAATTATGTCAAAGTGAACGGCTTGCGTGAATGTAAACCAATAGTAATGCTTCACTGAGGGCATTTTACTCGTCTGTGAGTCATTCAACTCCAGCAGCATCCACCAAAACGAAAACAGGATGATTTTTCCGAGCATAAATTGAAATAGGGTAAAGTGAACGAAATTGATTAACGTTGCTTAAATACACCAATACTCTTAAGTAACTTGGGGAGGTATGGCACCAGTTTCGGACATCCCACATGTTTCGCCACTGTCCCCGAATGCACTCTTTTATAATGGGTTGACGTGGGGGTATCAAGGGTGAATTATATTTCCTTTTTCCCGTTTCCTATTTACGGCTTCGTTTGTCAGCGGAACCAGGGTTCTGGACATGACAGTTGACCCTCTTAAAAACATTAAAACCCTCCGGAAGAGTAATTGCTTGCAGGTTAGATGGGGGAGTTCAGTCGTAGGCTTGCACCACGGAAAGGGATGGTGTTGCCTAGGGATGGGTGCACGCTGGCGAAGTCTGCGGCGTGCGTTAATTAAGGGTTTGGGGGTGGAGGTGGGGGTGGGTTGGGTTGGGAAAGGAGGAAGAAGCAGAGATGAGGGAGGGTGCCAGGGTGTTAGTCGAGTAGGAACTGAGAAGGGAAAGAAGAAGTTGGGACAGTAACTTAGTTTCAAGATATTAGTAAAGTCGTGAAATTGTAATATCAATGTGAAATTAGGAGAGCTTCGAATAAAAACTTTGCGATTCCACTGAATATAATTTTTATATAATTTTTTTCTTCCTTCTGGATTAATAGGTCCATTGGTTTATAAGTTATTTCTCTTTTGCCGACGTTTCGTATTTATATCTACGTATGCTTCTTCAGGGCTCAGAGAGAGAGAGTTCCTTCTGAATTTTTATTATATAGTACCTAATGATGGCTAGATTTCTAGATTTTTGTTTTGTAATGAAGTTTTGAAATCATTTTACAATAAAAATTCAGAAGGAACTTTCTCCATGAGCTCTGAAGAAGCGTACATATAAATGCGAGACGTTGACAAAAGAGAAATTAAATAATTTATCAATTAATGGACCTATATTTCCAGAAGAAAAAAAACAATTCTATGAAAATAAGAGGTCATGAAGACGAATCATCTAAATATAACGTTTTAACAGAAGTAATGATTAAAGGACCATGTGATATTCCGATTTAAAAAAATATAATTTATTTCCATCTAGGTTTGCACATGCTATGCTTGACCTGATGATGACATAACCCGTCAAAACCTAGGTCGAAGTAAATTGTATTATCTAAAGTGGAATTTAACATAGTTCTTTTTCCATTACTTCCGTGTTGGAAAAATTCTACTTAATTAAACCTGTGACCGTTTAATTCGATATTTTCTTATCTCAACTGGTTTCGCTACACTGTAGCATCTGAGGGAAACGATCCATTGTTTCCTGAAGAGGCTGCAGTGCCGTGAAAGTGGTTATAACAGTAAAAAAAATAACTTCAATTGAATCGCAAAATTTTTATTTGAAGTTATGTATCTTAATTTCACAATTGAATATCACGGTCTCGGGATTAACCATTGATCATATAATATAAATATATCTTTTTTAGGCAATGTTTCCCGAGGAATTTTCCCTTTTCCTCGCGTAAGAATCCTGAGAAAAGTTGGTCAGGTAATTGGGAAGATTGTTGAACTCAGAAATAATATTGTATACATTTTTAGAAAATCTCAAATATAACAGACTCCAAGACAATAGGTTGCGCTGATCGTGTTTCATGTAGCTGGTAATTTAGTGCCACAGAGTACATAAGTTTATATTTTTGAATAAATGAAACAAAACGAAATGACAATTTTTAACATAAGTTGCTATCAGCAAGTTAAAATTAATTTTAAAAGTAAAAAGTTATTTTAAAAATTTTCAAATCACTGCCATTGACCTAAATGACACAATGGGAGGCAGTCACACGCCAGGGTGAATAAATATACTCCAAAGGGATGAAACTCGCCATGAAAAAATCATTTAGCTTGACCGGAATTCAAACCCGCATCTCCCAATTGCTGGAACCATGTCGTAAACTCGCCGTGTAACTGTACAGAGTGCCTGACCGGCAATTGAGGGATCCGGGTTCAAATCCTGGTGTAGTCAAATGACATTTTTCATGGCGAATTTCACTCTTTGAGTGTATTTTTAACTTTTTTCTAGTTCTTACCTTTTGCCTAGTTTTTACTAGCATTAATTTAAATCCCAGGGAAAGATCATTAGATCTCATCAGATCCATGTTAAATAACAAGGAAGAACTTTGTGAATCCATATAAAATACTTTATATACGACCCAGGTTTCGCTGCAGTGCAGCATAATTAGGTAAAGCAATTACAGAGTTCAGACACATGTATAATAACACAAAAATAAGATATGTATGTATAATATTTGT
Organism: Pyrrhosoma nymphula; assembly: GCA_963573305.1. Lineage (NCBI taxonomy): Eukaryota > Metazoa > Arthropoda > Insecta > Odonata > Coenagrionidae > Pyrrhosoma > Pyrrhosoma nymphula. The sequence goes on from OY754328.1 coordinate 19,009,160, forward strand.
TATTTTACATAAAGCAGAACCACAAATTTACGTCAGAAACAATTATTTTTATGATGCCCATGTATTTTGTGAATGCACAGAATTAGCGATATTTCTCACTCGGTATTTTGAATTGATTTTTTTGTCATTTTCCACTGCCTTGCTACTTTGCAGCCGTTAATAAGACTTCAATTATTATTTTCTGCCCTTTATTATTTCTCGGAGATCTCACTTAAATGTGGTAGGTAATCTCTTGGTGTATTCATGTGCAAATAATCTTGCCTCCGTGGGGGAGTCGTCCACGTGACACGATATTCAACGGAGCGAAACAATTTCGACTCGTGTTTGCACGCGAGTAATACTCACAGCATTTACTCCTCATTTCTGACACGCGAGGTTTAAAACGCTCGATTGATCTACCTTTGGCGGTAGAGTTCACAGATGTCAGGGTGGGAATCTTGTGAACGATGTTTGTATTTCATGGCCTTGGAGATTTTTTTTCCCGGTTCCGTAGTTGAAATCCCTTTTAACTTGTGTGCAGTAGGAAGTTCGTGAGGCTTGTGTTTTGCTTACCCAGCGTGTTTACCTGGTAAATAGCCCCTAGGAGTTCTATGAATCGGCGTCGTAAGCATCCATTCTTGCGGCGTAGGCGTATCGTTATACCCAATATTAGATGAATCTTCAACGATATTTAGTTTATTGTATTCAGGCTTTCGGTTCTGCGATTAAATTATTTAATATTATGCAACAGTTTCGCCGTGCTATGATGCCGGCTTCGTCTGGCTTTTAAGAACAACAATGGTCTTTTTTCAAAAAGTAAATAAACAATTCCAGCAGTTGATGATTTTAGCAGTTACTTTCCACGGCTCATAAGGGTGGCGATTGAAATAGAAAAAAGACCAAATAACATCAATAGAGAGGATAGTTATAAACTCCCTTATACCTGGAAGAGACATTCGAAATTAAGTTTTTTACTTCTCAAAATCATCAACTGCTGGAATTGTTTATTTACTTTTTGAAAAAAGACCATTGTTGTTATTAAAAGCCCGACGAAGCCGGCAGCATAGCACGGCGAAACTGTTGCATAATATAAAATAATTTAATCGCAGAACCAAAAGCCTGAATCCATAAACATGAGCTGCGAAAATGTACAAAAAAAGATATTTAGTTTAATCAAAGTTGCAGTAAATATCGAATAAGCAATTATCTGACCGTGAGGTAGAAAATGGCAATAAAATACAAAACATAGGTAGCCGATGAGCAACATACAAATCGGAGATATTCACAGATTCTCGATGTACCAATTTATCAAATGTCCCTATTTGATGACTCCTGTAGAATGAAGCCTTTAAACTGAAGCTATGCAGCGTGTGATGCTATAGAGAGAGATTCTTCATGGGGTCGACTATTCGATGAAGTTATTGAAATAACCGGTAGTTACTTCAATCATCATCATCAGCATTCTGTCCTCGGCCTCTCTCTTCATCTCCGCGTAACTCCTTCCTTCTTTTACATCCCTCAGCATTCCTTACCTCCTCCTTCCTCTTCCTCTTCCTCTCTTCCCTTCTATTTTCCCTTCTATTATTAATTTATGTAGGCTGTTATTCTTTGTTATTGATCTTAGACACGATCTTGAATCTTTCCTGCGCATTGTCTTGGAACTGGTATCCAAAACTCGTGAACGTCCATTGTTGCGAACTGTTCGCAGACACAGTTCCAGCGACTAGGTCTTCAAAAGCGAAAACGGTGATTTTAAAGAACAGATGTGTGTTGAGGAAAGTTGATCACATTTTTTAAATTCATTAAATATGTAAAAAAATAGCGCCAATGCACACGCCATAAAGACCCGCAATCGCGCCCCAGATACATTAATATCGTCATGTAGCGTCTAGGATGCATGCCCAGAATTTATATTTTTTCTCGCAAAGGGGCGACACCTTCACCGTCAGTATCCTGAATCGAACTCGGCATTGCCATCATCAACGATTGTAGTTCACTGTCACTCATTCCATTTGTCCAGTACTGACTGTTCTTAACTTTGACATCGCAAACGTTATTGGCGCATGCACCTCAATGTGCTTTGAAAATGTGTATCACGGATTAATGAATTTAGGCATATTAAATATAATCGAAATCGATGATGGTTAATTATGCTCCGTTCATCAGTTTTCCCATCACCTTAAACGACGACGTGTTAGGTTTAGGCATAGCAAAATCTAGTGACACTCGCCAGCGGATAGTTAAGGTGGTTTGAGCGAGATAGTTCCCTAGTCATAATGGAGACCATATTCAAATTTTATTTTTTTCAGCGTCTGGAAGAAGTATAAAATAAATATTGTAATATTCATGGCGCAAAGATATAGTTATACATGATCAAAATTCGCAGTAATTAAATAAATAAAACTACATAAGTCTGTAAGTTGACTCATTTTTTCCCGTCGTACGGCTGAAAATCCCTCAAATCAGCAGGTTTTTTTTGCAATTCTGTAAAAATTACTGTGGTGAGTAATATATTATTTTTTATAAATAGTTGAGAAAACGTGCAATCTACACACCGTTAGTTTTTTGACGAAATCTAGGTGCTAGAAATCCCTAATTTGTTTAATATTCTCCCTCCGGAGCGCACATTCATAATCTATCCCATGTAAAACAGTTTATATTTTCAGGTAAATAGCTCGAAAAGTAGTTCGGCAACGGGTTGATATTTTGATATCATTGGAAAGATGAGAGTCTTTTCTTTAAAATGAGGCCAAATTCATCTAATTCTAGGTGAAGTGGTTTTTCGCTCTAACCACCTTAAGTGCGGATGAATCAAGCGTTGATGAGCTTGCGGAAGTACCAAAGGACTCCTGCGGGGACATCTTGAGGGATCTTTGGGCCCTTTGTCTCTCGTCTCACAGATGCTTTCCTCCTAATTGTTCTCAGAACATGTTATTCGAACGTCATGTTCTTTAAAAGCGATTACCACCAAGTTTTGCTAAGCCTATTCTCCCCCAAAGTCAAGTGATGCTTCATTTTATGGATGATTGTATCTGATGATTTCAGTCATGCGACCGTTTACCTCTTTAACGGAAATATGTGAAAACCACTGACTTTCTTTTTATACTGACATCATTAGGTTTTGCAGAATATAGCCCGATGCTATTCAATTCATTTATGACAATACGCACTTATGCAGATCTACTCCCGGATTTGATATTTTTTCTGCTTATAATAGCGCCCGATTTACTGCCGGATGTCATTGCCCTGCCTTTGTGCTTGGTATAATCTTAAACGGTGGTGGGTGAGTAGTAGTAAGATTAGTATTAAATGGGCATGTCGACAGCTAAGGCCATACTGCACCACGCTTAGATCTGCTTTCAATAAAATACCGTAGCTTAATCTGAAACTAAGATTTATCTGTTGAGTGTACAACAATACGATTATACACGAGTTGTAATTGAAAAGAAAAAACTTTGTTCGTTCCACATAAATAATTTTAATGCCGACCTAGGTTTCGTCGCTGGGCGACATCATCAGGTGATGATGATGTCACCCAGGCACCTGATGATGTCGCCCAGCGACGAAACCTAGGTCGGCATTAAAATTATTTATGTGGAACGAACAAGTTTTTTCTTTTCAATCATGAAGGAGTTCCATAAAGTTACGCCTCAAACCATTAACACGAGTTGTATGCAATCAAAATTTGGCAAAGCGGCCAGTCTCGCGTAGCAAATTAAAAACTCGGCTGAAATCATAGTTCAGATCATGTTATTGGTCACCCCCGATTACTCAGCCTCTCACGTGTATACGGACCACAATTAAAACGATATAATCTAATCATAATGTGGCATAGTAAGCCACCTGTGCAAGAAATTGAGTAACGACCAGTAGGGAAGAGACACGTTGAAAGGACTAAGAGCGAAATAGGTCCGGGAATAGGTTGAAGAGGAGTCTAATCCCTGAAGATAAGGAAAAGGAGAGGAAATTCGTAGAAAGACCGGTTACAATATTACCATATTTAAGAAGGTACCACCGCGACTATGTGAGCCAAAACAAATACTGAAATTCCTCTTTTTTTTACATTGTTTGAAAAATTCCACGTTCAACAATGTCATGCCGTAGCTATTGATAAATAAAATTAAGGTACAAAATGTGCAGAACATTCGATATAATATATTTCTGATGAACTCCAGCCATAGGAGTCGACTGAAGCGCCACTTCTATTGATCTAACGTGTATTGACTTCATTTCTTGTAGTTATGTACTGACAACTCGAAAGCTAAATTGGATCGCTGCCTAAATGTTAACACCGTCCAATTCCCTGTGAAAATTCGCTTCTTTTTAAGTTTTTTTTGCCGCACAAAGTAATTTATATTAAATAGAAAAATGCAGATTCACCCATTCTCGAATTCGACATCATGTTATTACCTTCAAGTTCAACTTGCGAAAAAAATTGCCGGAGAAGGTAAGATTTTAATGCTCGCATCAAATTAAGTCTACGTTTTTTCTTTTGAGTTGCCAAAATTGCATCTAATGACATTTTAGTCGTTATGCGGCGCACAGTGGGAAATTTCGGGACCTCAGGCGACAAAACCTTGCTCTACAGCTTGTGGGTGGATGAAATGACATGTTTTTTCTTTAAATACTCATCATTGCATATAGTGTAAGGACCCGCGGCGGAAAATACAGGTTAGTTTTATATTTTTACGTGAGAGTTGATTGAACTAACCTCGAATTTGAAAATATGTTGAAACATCTTTGAATTGGCAGGATACAAAGGGGAAACTGCGGATTTTCCTCCCGAATGCTTGGAAATGAATGGTTTTACTTTGTAAAATTTATGTTTTTGAAATTTAAAGTTTGGGATTATGTTAAATAATTAGGAAGCTATGTTTCGTACCCACAATATCTGCCAAGAAAAAGATTTATTTTTACTTTCTTATACGTCAACCAAGTATATCTGTGATGCAAATCCGTGACTGCGTGATTTGCAGCCTTATTCGCTGACTGACCCAACCTAAAACTTTAAATTAAAAAAAAATAATCTTTAAAAAGTAATACCATTTATTTCCAAGCATTCGGGAGGAAAATCCGCAGTTTCCCCTTTGTATCCTGCCAATTCAAAGATGTTTCAACATATTTTCAAATTCTTGGTTAGTTCAATCAACTCTAACGTAAAAATGTAAAGCTAACCTGTATTTTCCGTAGCGGGTCCTTAAACTGCATGCAATGATGAGTATTTACAGAAAAAAACATGTCATTTCATCCACCCACAAGCTGTAGAGCGGGGTTTTGTCGCCTGAGGTTCCGAAATTTCCCACTGTGCGGCGGAGCCACGGTAAAACTCAGCTGACATCTTCTTCTAGGTCTTGTTCTAGGTCTCCCCGGATGTTCAGCCTCTCTCACACACGCGGTCCTACATCAATTCGAAGTGGGTTACTCTAATTGATTCCCACTGCCCCATGTGCTGACTGTTCCCGCCATTGATTTGGCGATCGCCTGACGCGTGCCCGCCAAGCACTGCAGCAGGAGGACCTCCCCCTGAAACCTCCCAAGCAGGAGGACCTCCCCCCTGGTGGGCACCGGTCGCGGACGGAAAGCAGCTGGCATTTTCTCCGTACAGACGGGTGAATTGGTTTAGGGGGGCGGGGTGGGTAAGAGAGGTGGGGGGTAGTCGGGAAGAGGGAGGATAAGCAGAGAGGACCCTTGGCGCGTGCTCCGGGGGCAAAGCGAAAACACCGGCGGGCGGCAGTTAACGCAGACGTCTACCTAAATGTAGAGGGATTTCCCTTTTTTCCCTCCACTCCTTGTGAGGCTGCGTTGTTCAAAGGGGGTGGAATGAACATAAGGTTTCATGCGTCACTGCGCAGGCGCGAACAGACCCGCTGCTACGTCACTGACGACGTGAAGAACCTATCAGCTGTATCAGCCCTGTATCCTCCGAAGATTTCAGAATTATTCTGATAGTTACCAATATGTACAAATTTACAACGCGTTATTTAATAGTTTATGGTACTTAAGACTCCATAATTGTTGATATAAAACTGTTTTTGGGAAATGTAAGTCCTTCATCGCATAAGGAACTGAAGATATGCCGGGTGCTCGTTGTAATGCGGCAGCGTACTCCAACAGTCTATTAAAAACGATAAATTGTGGGTGAAATGTTTCATATCACAGTTATGCATTTTGAAATAAGGATCCTCATATTTTCTCCATTACTTTTTCAGCACGTATTTTGTCTCGCTGTGTGCTAATTCGGTAAGTAAGCGAATTTGAATTTCTAGGGGCTCCTTAAATTAAGGATAATAGTTATGTTTGCATTATTAAGGCATTGATGAATGTTCTAGCTTGTGTACTCAATCGTAGAAAGATTGGCTATTAGCATAACGTTTTTTATGGCTTAAAATTAAATTAAATTCAAAAGGTGTTTATTTCCGCATTTAAGATTAAAAAAGGAGAAACTTGTCAAAACAACAAGTGATAACAACATAAGAAGTAAACAACAGTAAATGTGGGCCCCCCTACAGGCTTTAGCCTCTTCTGGACGGGAAGTACCGTCTCTGGCTTGGAATAAGTTGGTACTTCACCTGCGGGAGAGGTTTTAACCCCGGAATTTGCCCTTAAGGACGACGGGAAACCCGCGAAAACCGCCGTCAGGCCACCACAACAAAACAAATACCTAAATAGAATTAGAATAGAATAGAATTTTTATTTCAATCTATTATTACAAAAACAGTAATTGGGTAACCCCTAAGGAATACATCTGTGTTGGGGCTAATATCATGTTATCCATGCAAAACTGCTAACATAACTAACCATACATAAGTAGAATTGTACACAAACAAATATTAATAGAATCCCGTGAAAATTATGACAATAATAGGGGAATTGACACAACGATAAAACACCGATAACAGTGGTTATGAGTTAGATAGATACATACATGATTAGCTTTTGTAGAACATTAACAAAAACAATAACAAAATAATTTCAAAAGCTTTCATTTTTTTACAATTAATTCAGTATTTATTACATGAATATTACACAAAAAGAACTCTACATTTTTTATAAGAAGTAGCCAGGATTTTATTTCATAAAGAAACTTTCGGATGTTTTTTTCTTCATTGATGTGTGTCGGAAGGACATTAAATATTTTTCTTGAGATATATAAAAAACATCTTTGGTACAACGTCAGATTGCCTTTTGGTAAAGAAACATAATTTCTTTGACGCAAACTGATGATGTGTGACGAAGGTAACAAATTTGCTTCGTCACCACTTCTTAAATAAAAAGTTTTTAATACTTTATAAAAAAACAAGTATCTGAGAGGCGATATTTTCAGTTCCAAGAACAATGGGAATGCATGGGTGAAACGGTTTTTGTGCATTATGACACGTACTATCCTCTTTTGCAGAAATAGTACAGGGTTTATTGCATTTCTATAGGATCCTCCCCAGCAATTTAAACCATTGCTTAGTTTAGACTGTACAAGTGCCAAATAGATGATTTTTAGGAAATGCAATGGACATTTGTTCCGTAAGAAATAAAAGTTTGAGAGGCAGATAGATGAATAAGTACTGGGGGAGGCCAAGAGAGGGGGTCGGGTTCCGGGCTCATCTTTTTCGTATCTTCTTCGGTGCAAGAGGGAGTCTTGGAGTGATGGTCAATTGCAATGGAGTAGCGCCCTACTCTACTTTATACTCTAAGAACCTTAGGATGGAGTTAGCGGTGGAGTTAGGGTTTTGAGGCGAGGGGCTGAGGTTCGCTGGAGAGGAGTTTTCCTTTTTCAGATGAGTAAATTAGGAAGGGTAGGGGCAGGGGGGGGGGGGGGTCTGGATGAGGGTGGCGGCTGGTTTGGCTTGCTTTTCCAGGGGTGGGGGGATGAGGGGGGGTTATGAGGGTTCGCGGGCGATCCCTTGCAGTTGGCAGGGAAAACATCACTTCCCCATTTACAGCCGCGGCCTTGCCAGCAGGCACAGACCGGAGTTGGTTCTCACTTCTCAGCTGCTGCAGCCGCCACGGGCGAAGGGTATGGGGGTACACACAGGGTAAACTCCCTGCGAGTGCTGCAAGTTCTAGATAGGAAGTAGGGGACGTCAAGAGTGGTTTATGGGAAAAAATGTTTATGATAGCTCAGAATACGCGTGAATTTTCACTGCCTTGTCGGCAACTACAGCACATTTTTGGGGAGATCTTCTCATGCATGACGGTAAAATGTAGCGTTATCTATGCTGACCTTGAATTAGTGTGAAATAACTTAAGGGTGCAGCATTGTAACATTGTATTTCGCTTTTTAACTGTTAATTTTGAAATGATCTTGTCGTCGTGGATGTATAGCAAGTATACATGATAGAAGTTTCATGTTCATCGTAGAAGGAAATCAAATAGAGAGAAGAGCAAAATATTGCGCTACCAATCAGGTAACAAAAATTGGTTATCAGAATGAAACGGGAAATATTTGCCAAGTCTTTGTTATTTGTTCATGAAAAACATATTGCATCAAGTTCGCGAATTTTTTTTCATGGACGTTCTTGAACCGTCGCGTTAATTTCTCGCTAAGTGCTTTTGTTAACTTTGTGTTAATTTTTATTAATCAACCGGCTCTACGCCACCTCTTTCTTTTCTCTATCTTCCACGCGTTGAAAGAGCGGGTGTGGGATTCATTTTGGAACCCAGGGAGATGGTAAATGCATTTGACAAAAAAAGAAAACTCGAGGGTGGAAGTGGATTCAGCGGTGACAAACGGCGGCGCATGTCATTTTTTTTCGTCTCCCCGACCCCAGCGCCCGCATTTTTTCGGATTTTTTCCCCCGTCTGTTCCGAGGAAGTCTCCTGAAGGAAGGGTTCCCCAGGAGAGACTAAATCGTGCGTAATTATCCAGCTTGGAAGCCGGAGAAATTGTTTTCCGTCACGATAACCCTTCGACGGCCGTAAGTGTTGAACGCAGCGACGGACGTTTTCGAAAAGAACGTCGTGTTTAAATCGATGAATTAGCTCCCGTGACGCCTGAGGCGTGTTAACCATTGGTGCATCAACTCTTTCATCCCTTCCGCAAACTTCCGGTAACGACTTATCTGTCGCTCAATGTGCATCTGCTTTTCGGTTGTCTATGATAGGCACACTCACTTATAATGAATGAATGCGTGTCTAGTGGGAGCGAAAATAATTTATATATTATAATTGGATTTTAAGGCGCTATTCTTAAGCAGGACTTTTAGGCTCTTCGTGTCTTTAAATCGAAAAATATGCGTGGTGTTTTTTCAGCTGGAAATTGAAATGATTTAGATGATAAAATGCACCGTTTCCAAATGGAAATTGCGTCTCTGCCTTGCCTGCGTTTCGTTAGATCAGCTGCATTACGATGGGGGTTTTATACCATTTAAATACATTGGTCTGCACTCGAAATTACATGTAGGCACGGCCATCTGTTGCTGCATCGATGAGTGACTACGCGTGCTTAGTGCTATCGAGAATGATCATAGTGGAGTAAAAATAATACATATCTATCATAATTCCTCTTTTATTTTCCTTCCTCAATTGCGCTTGCTCAGCTCCATTACCCTCTTCAGCATGCCTTTCTGTGCCTCTCTTTACGTCTTCCATTTCTATGTTGCCTCCTCCACATCTCCACTTCTTTTCCTATCTACCCTTACTGTGTCCAGCACCTTTTTCCTCTGTCTTCCCTTGCCTACCGGACTTTCATTTCAATTCTTCTCCACATCCTAATTTTGTTGGTTAAATGAGTTGGTTTTCACCTTTTTTGCTCATTTCCCCTATTTGCATATCATTTCCGCTTCCCAAGATTTTTTTATTTTTTATACTTTGTATTTATTCCCATGACTTATTATTTTAACTCAAATTGCTTTAGAAAGCGAGAATTCAAGAATATATTTTAATCTGTAACGTTCAATGAAGTTTTTTTACAGAATAAATTAAAACTAACTACAATTTAAATAATCTACAGAACATCACATTTTCCTGAACCTTCTCCTGTTCTCTCCTGAATCCTTTGAAAGTTCTCAGTTCTCTTAAAAACCCATTAAATTCCTTTCAGGGGGAATCACCTCCCTGATCGAGAACCCCGGGTCCAATGAGAAAAGTATTTAATTAAAATATATTATAATGAATTGATCGATGTTTTTAGTGTCTTACTTTTATATCTCTAATGCATGATGTCATTGAAAGCAGAATATTTTGGCCGGTGAGGTCAAAGTGGAAGGGGAGTTCTGACTGACGCTGTCGTTGTTCGACCTCCTCCATTAAAAGAATAGCGTCAAAATGAGACATTTAGCTACGCTTCGGTGAACAATGGAGATATCTGCTGTGATCGCCACCTGGAGTGCAAATGTTCTGGCTAATGCGTTCCGAGCCGTTGCGAAATCTTCCCGAAAAGGAAAACGTTAGATGCGAGTTAACGGTAGCTCTCTCCTCTTCCGTGTCCGTTTTGATTGGAAAGAATGATCGATGGGCATAGTTGCTCAACGATGAGTTGTTTTTTCTCTTATTTTTTTCTATATATTTTCGCCGTTTGCTTTGTTGCGGTTGGTCCGGCCGCTGCGGACCTTTATTTTCAATCGGGGCGTCAAAGGCGAAATGAATAATCGGCCTCCTTGATGAGGCACCGTGATGGATGGACGAAAAGTCTCTGCATTAATTCGTCTGATGACGAAAGGGCTATCAGTCACTCCTTCGCATGATCGCCATGATATTTATCCACGTCCAATCAAACGTTCGATGCGGATACGTCATCGATTGTTTCGGTCTCATTTTCGTCTCCAATCAAAACGTTCGCTTAGCTGTCATTGTTAATCGGTCTGGCTTTCTGATGACACTAATGTCATGTGGAAGTCAGCGTGCTGGTAATTAAGAGTCACATTAAGAGGGAGTCGTTAGTAGCGCGAGTTATTGTTTTAAGGGGAGTGATGCCGAGGAAATTAAAATGATATTTGCGTAAATTCACCTCATAAAGGACCTTAAAACCATGGCACGTTGGACTAACCGCTTGTAGAATATAGCTGAGGGGTACATCGTTGCTGAATATTTCATTAGTTACTTAATATGTGCTTATTGTTTTGCGCCTTGCTGCCAAACATATTGTTTTACCTACGCTATTGAATATATCCCATACCTTTCGAATCAGGGTTGTAAAGGAATGAACTAAGGTTATGGATCCTATGTCTTTTTGCTTAATGAACGTGCACTTGCTTCTTCAACAAGGGTAATGAAAATACTTGCCTTCGCCTTAATCATTTCTTCCTTTTTCTCCACTCTTAATTATCCTAGTTTTCTGTCTAGCTAAAGTGGCAAGCGTCAATATGATTTATCACTATTCGAGAATCTAACAGTCCAGTTAATCCACAATTCTAGTATCTCCTCACCCACCATATCTTACCACTTAAACATTCGTCCTCCTCTCCGTCCATCGCGCTTTCTCCATTATCCTCCGCAAACACATCTCAAAACGCCTGCAGTCTATCCTCTTCCGTTTTTTCACCACCGAGTCCACGTTTTTGCACCATACAGATCTGAACTCCATATTAGACTTCCCATCTTTTCATTCTTTCTTCAGGATACCCGTCATTAATTCTCTACTGTTAATTCTAATGCATGGGAGAGAAGTTCAAACATGTATGTGTACGTATTTTCTCGAGTGCTGTACAAATAAATGTATGAAAATTGAATTATTTTTCTTTATCTCGCGTAACATGTAGGGAAGTGAACTTCTGTCTTCCCGGCTTTTAAACTCTCGATGTTGTGACAGAATCGCTGGTCTTTCGCCATAACCAGGCTTCTTGAGCCGAAACTCCATGTTCAGTAGGTGGGAAAAATTTACGAAGCATGTCGTCTCCTTCTCCAAGAGTCGTTCTCCTTCGTTTCCTTTATGGTTGAAACAAATCTATTTGCCCCGCGTCGATCCCCCCCTGGTTAATGGTGTCGCAACGGAGGTAAATTTTATCCTATGGGAGCGTTCAAGTATTACGTAAGCATATTTTTGGCCATTTTTGACCCTTCCTTGACCCTTGTAAGCAAAAACAAGCATTTGCCAAACCCCTCCCCCCCACTTTCTTACGTAAGATTTTTCGACTTTTTTTTTATATTTGCTATATATATTAAGAAAACCAAATATTTTATACTATGTGTGATTGTTTTACATACGACATTTCTCCTCCTCTCCTGGAGGCGTCTTCAGGTCGAAAAATACCTCCTTGGTAGAATGAAGTATCTTCTACCTGAAGTTGCCTCTAGGACAGGAGGAGAAAGGTCTGTAAAAGGCAAATTAAATGATGACTGGAACCCCGGAAATAGAAGATGGAAACTCATATTTTGAATTTGTGGATAAAAATTGCTTAAAGATGATTTAATTATTTTCGTCACAGAATCCAGAACTTTTTCCTTCTCAGAATTTACTAAAGACTAGATGCCTTCTTGGCGTACGACATTATACCCCGCATTTGTTTAAAAAAACGATCGATTTAAAATGGCTATCGTGCGAGAGCTATCCGTAAATATTTCGTATAGCACAATGTGTATTTGTTAATTATTCGTGGTTTACATGTGTTTAGATGAATCATCTCGGTACCTCGACAATCTTTCCATTTATACTTCCGTTTTTGGCGAATAATCTGCTTAAGTGATCCATTCAGATCGATTGAATGGGCATATTAATGATTTTTATTGGCTACCCTATGTTATCGCGCCTCTTGGTTTCATCTAGTCTTCTCTTTTATCTATGCTCTTTGTGATAGGCTTATTGGTTTCAGGCATTGGTAGCGAAAAGTCACTATCAGAACATGGTAGATTATACTTCACAAAAAAAGTTCGGGGAGAATTAATGTAGGTAGTAGGACGTACAACAAACTTAAGAGCATATCTACAGAGATTTTCCGACTCGTTGATGCAAGTTACCATTCATTCACAAGTTGGCGTACAATAGGTATGGAGTTATTCCTACTGACAGGACCAGAGTGACATTATATAACCCAAAAATATTGGATATTTACTTTTTAATTCAAGAGATCAGTGCTGTAATTTACAAAAGGTGGTCTATTAATGTTGGAATGTGAAGACTGTAACTGCATATACATTAGACAAACCGGCAGAAAATTTCCGACTTGGGTAAAAGAACCCAGACCTTTTTCTTTATAAAAAGAAACAATGTATTCGTTATGGCCAGTCATCTTTGTGATAGTAACCATTAGTGTGATTTTAATCCTAAGTTTTATGAACAAGGAAAATAATTAGAATTTCTATAACAATTTGAACTTGTTAATACCTACCCTTCCGCAATTTTACCATAGTGATGTCTATTTATTCAATATCTACTCATATCTCTTCAACGTTCGCCTACCCCCTAAGCCCAAATCAATCGCCATACAAGTTGACGTAACTTAACCTTGTCCGCCATTCCTTTATTTCTTCTATTTTCCCCGTCCTTCCTTCCCTATCCCATCCACGCTGTTTAGCACTCTCTCTGTCTTCCAATTTGGCATGTACAGGCACTTCCAATGAAAAGTCACCACTTCAGAGCCGAAATTGAAGTCCGAAGTTGACGGTGATTGGACAACGATGCGTCACGGCTTCCCTCTAGCGGAGCCTCATGAAGCTCTAACCGTAAAAAAACCCCTTCCCTCCTCCGCCCTCCTTTCCTTTCTTAGCGGAAGGGACCAAGGGATTACTGACGGTACCTATAGGCCTGCTAACCTAAGAGAAAAACACCTTGAAAATGGTGCGTAGTGTCAGAAATACAAGTGTGGAAATAACGTAGTCTTCTCTTATTTAACATGTAGGACATGTGGATATTTTTTTGTGAACGCATTGCGATGAACTGCACGCAAACGCGGTTGGAAATCACGGGTGGAAAACTCTAGGCGGTGCAAAATACGAAGCAAATAAATCGTTCCGAGGCCGGACTGCTTCCCTTGACCCACAGACCCTCGTCGTAATGTATTATGTGCCCCGCCCACTCAGAATTGAATGACTCCAACCCTTCCGTGCTGTCCCCTCCTCGCTAGAGCCCTCAAGGAATTCATTCTCCTCATGCGAAGATAACGCCCCCATCCATTCTTTTTACGTTGGGCGGAAGGAAATGGATCGAGGGAAGAAAAGGTTGCTTTGGGTGAAGTCCCCAAATGTGGTCGTGGCATGGCTAGAAACTTTTCGAAACCTAGAGGCCTCAAATTTCCAAGACGTTTATGTCGCGAAATTTCTTTATAATACGCAGGCTTTAGAATAGGTAGCGTAGGCAAAATGCTTGAAAAAAAAAACTTTTTTGTAGTACTACTTTAGGATTTTATAGGATCACCCAGTTTGCTGTTCTCAATGTTGGCTCTTTAATTATGTGGCTTTAATAAAAAAACGGGTTATCCCGCGCGATTCTATTCGCTATATTTTCATAATTTTGTGGGAACATAACTACGGAAGATCGGAGAAAGATTTCCTGATGCTTATTTTGAACCAATTCGCACAGCGTTATGGCATTAGTCCTTGAGGAATAGGTCTGAGGAAAGCTTAACCTACTGGCCTGCTGGGTTTATATTAAAACCTTTGCCCAATACAAACATTACAAAAACTTACAGACTTGCAGTCCTATTGGCTCAAGTCAGGACTAACAAAATGTAATTAGACCCTTGGTGGTTTACGCAAAATTTCGGAAATTGAGAAATTCTGACCTGCAGAAGCGAACTGGTATGCTCGCGAAACTGTCGTCAAGCACAATGGACCAACGTGGAAGTATTCTCGTAAGTTACCAATACTCTAGACCAGGGCTAAAATTCACAAAAAAGGAGATGAGGTATGTGGATCAAACTTGACTCTTCTTTAAAATGCAGCCATTATTTTCAAAATTTCACAGACTCGATTGAAATAAAGCTCTCTTCCTGCCTACGCCTCCGTGCTGTAAACTCGGGTATTTTTTTAAATTTCAATTTTGGAATATCGGTTATCCTACCGTTTTGACTTACGGCGTTCAGCACTTTTGCACAAGCGAAGTCCTCTGAACACCACTCTAAAAGAAATGTGGAATATAAGAAACGCTCTAGTTGCTCGAAACTCGAGCTCTTTAAGAATGAAGTTGTGCATTTACTTTATTTTTTCTTCGTTTGGGCCAAGTTATTGCGATAAGAAAATCGGATGCGGAAGACTGGAAGACTGGAATCAGATATCACGTAGACTGGAAGAATTTGAGCTTGGGTTTGGAGAAGAATAGAGAGAGAGTTAGCTGGTTAGCGAGGAAAACAAACGCGTAAGCGTTGAATGTGGTAAGATAGGAAAGTAAGTTGGTGGCAACGATTCGGAGAAAGCAGAAAAGGTGGATGGGGGACGTGTGTCGTGAGGTGAGGGCTTGTTAAAGAGGGTTATAGAGGGGAGAACGCCGGGAAAAGGTGGAAATGTTAAGGAACTAAGGATGGCGCATGGAGTCGATATATATAGAGCTTGAGGAACACGAGAGAGACTTGCTGGTGAAGAAGAAAATTAAAAGGGAAGTGGAAAGATGTCCCAGAGGTGGGGACTGTCCCAAAACCTATAAATCAGCTGGTAGGATATACATTGTAATGTACCAGATGTTTGATGTATTCTAAAAGTAGTCAGTATGAATCTATATGTGGAACTATAGTGTAATACTCCCAGTCAGGATGCTGAGATGGGCTATGGGTAAGACAAGGAAGGATAGAATTAGAAATGACATAATCCGGGAGATGGCTGGAGTGGCGGAGGCGTCAAAGAAGGCTCAAGAAAGTTTGCTACGCTGAATATTATATATTAAATATTGAAAAGTACCAAAATATCGACGAAGTCGAGATCAACACGGCGCCATTTAGTACCCTCTTAAGTAATGTTTTATGCCTTTAAAATCATTATCATTACCCATTAATCAGTTTTTCACCTCATTTTACAAGTTATTCATTATAAAGTAAAAATTTGGTATAGTAAACGTTAGCTAAAATGTAAATGCAGGCCTTAGAATACAAAGAATATATGGGAATTTAAATTTTACTGTGTTTGTCCTCCCCATGTTAAACACTGAGCTTGTTATGTGTTAGCTTCCTCAAGATATTACTTAAAGGCACCCAAGCTTTATGTTGTTTACTTAATTTGAACGAAGTTCTTGGTCAGGAAGCTTCAAAATAATGAACCAAATAGTAATTAGGCCAGCAGTTATGATTTTTCCATGCCGCCACTGTTTGTCATAAGTGCAGGCAATGATGTCCTCTTTGTGCTGGTGTGGGCATTTGATGAGAAGGGAGGAGAGCCATGGTGCGAAAAGGATACTCGACCTGGAGGTGGAGGGTAGGAGGCCCAGAAGTAGACCAAACAGAAGGTGGAAGGATTGTATAGCTAAAGACATAAGGGAGAAAAGACTGAATGCGGAGGATACGAGGGGCAGAAAGAAGTGGAAAAATAAAATAAGGAACAGCGACCACTGAACATGGGAATACGTAAAGAGAAAGAAGAAATACTATGTTTGTCATGTACGGTATTGTCTAGTGGTTAGGATACCCTGCACTCACCAGGGAGGCCAGGGTTCGATTCCCGATACGGAAATGTTTTTTTGATCTGGCGGTGTAACGCTATAGTCTTCCTTTGGACTACAACCTTGTCGTGGTGGAAGGGCTTGCGTGCTCCGATGACCCCTAGAGCTGCACTGGCAGGAGCAATGCTCCTGGTAGGGTCACCCATGCCAGATTGGTCGAAGGTTAGGAGACAGACGAATGGTAGTCCGCGCAGCGCCTGTACCTCAGTGAGGCGGCTGCAAAAGGCGTCTGACCCCAGTGGGGCGGCCTCTGAAGTGATGGTGTCACGTAAAAAACACTATTGATTAAGGCCACGGAATACCATCTCAATTACAACAAAAAACTTGTAATTATGGACAGTTCTCAAATGGAAATGAATCCTGGCAACTACGGGACTCGGCCCAGTGGGCCGGGTGTCGTGCCCGGCAGCGGTGGGAGCAAGGCCCCTGCGGTCGTCTTAACACGAAATCCTTGCTCAGACGTAGTAGCAGCAGAGGAAAAGAAGATAAAGAAGAGGAACAAAACAATCAGAATAGGCACGTGGAATGTTAGGACTATACTGAGGGTGGGGAAGCTAGAGAATATAAAGAAAGAAATGGAGAGGGTGGGTGTAGATATCATTGGTCTGGGTGAAGTAAGGTGGAAGGATGACGGGGACTACTGGAGCGACGGCTATAGAGTAATTTAAAGTGGAGGGAATGAAAGTCAGCGCGGGATTTCAATCGTAATGAATGGGAAACTAGGTAGAAAAGTAGTGTACGCAGAATAGGTGAGTGATAGGATTATAGTCGTGGAGCTAAAGGCAGATACAACGAATTTAGTTATAATCCAGGTTTATATGCCTACCTCTAATCAAAAAGAGGAGGAGGAGGAGGTAGGATACCTGGGAGTAAGCACTTGGTAGTAATGGGGGATTGGAACGCGGTGGTGGGTGACGGAAGAGATGGGCGGGAGGTGGGCGATTACGGGCTTGGAAGGAGAAACGACCGCGGCGAGAAAGCTGTGGAGTTTTGCCGTAGAAATAACCTAGTAATTACAAATGCATGATTCAAGCATCATCGTCGACGTAGGTTCACTTGGAAGAAGCCGGGAGACACAGATAGGTTCCAGATAGATTATATAATGGTACGTCACAGATACAGGAATAGGGTTAAAAACTCGCATACGTATCCAGGAGCTGATGCAGATACAGATCACAACTTATTAGTAACTAAAACAGTTAATGCCTCCGTATTCCACTTTCGTACCCTCCTTCCCATTCCTATCTTTAAGATAAGAATGGGAAGGAGGGTACGAAAGTGGAATACGGAGGCATTAACTGGAGCAATGAAGAAGAAGTACGAGAGAATGTTGATGTGATAGTGGGTGTGGATCATGGAGTTAGATCAGTGTAAGATGAAAGGGGTAGTTTGAAAAATGGAATTGTAGAAGCGGCGAAAGCAACGGTAGGCGTAGTGAGTGCAACTAAAATTAGAAAACCGTGGATCACAAAGGAGTTGATAAGGGAGCTGGAGGAGAGAAGGAAATGGAAGAGCGTAAACTCAGAGCTAGGAAAGAGAAAATGCCGAGAATTAAATAACAGGCTTAGAAGAGAAACAAAGAAAGCAAGAGAGGCGTGGAGGAGAGAACAGATCGACTCGTTAGAGAAATACCAAAAGGAGGGAAAAGGAGATGTGTTATATAGGAAAGTAAAGGAACTGACGGGTGGTAATAAGGGAAGGGGAATTAAAACGATAACAGACAAGACGGAAAAGGTGATCGTAGAACCGAAAGAGATCCAGGAGACGTGGAAGGAGTATGTTGAAGAGCTTTTATGGTAAAGAAATAAGGCCCAATATGTTAGATATAGAAAGGGAAGACGATATCGACAGAAATGGCATCGGACCAGGTATCCTAGATAGCGAAAGAGCTCTACGAGACATGAAAAGGAATAAGGCGGTGGGAATAGATGGCATACCTGCAGAGTTTTTAAAAAGCATGGGGAAGAAAGGAAGGGGAAAACTTTTTGCGCTTATTCGTAGGATTTATGAGGATGGGGTGTGGCCGGAAGACTTCGCGAAGACTGTACTAATTCCTATACCGAAGAAGAGCAAGGCAAAAACGTGCGGAGACTATAGGACAATAAGCTTAATATCCCACGCGGCCAAAGTAGTTCTGAGAATTCTAAACAGAAGGCTAGAGAAGAAGGAAAATGAATACCTGGGTGACGACCAGTTCGGGTTTAGGAGAGGGGCGGGAACGCGAGACGCTATAGCTTTGTTGAGGACGCTAGTTGGAAGAAACCTAGAGTATGGGCAGGATGATTTTGCATGCTTCGTAGATTTCGAGAAGGCGTTTGATCGGGTGGACTGCACGAAATTAATGGCAGTGTTGAAGAAATTAGGGTTCGATTGGAGGGACAGGCGTCTGATTCGGAATTTGTATATGAACCAGACGGTGCAGGTTAGGGTAGCCAATGGAGAATCGGGATGGGCCACGATAGGACGGGGAGTGCGGCAGGGGTGCCCACTATCGCCGTTGCTTTTTAACGTGTATTCAGAAGAAATGGTAAGGGAGGCATGGGGGGAGGAAGAGGTCGGAATAAAGGTAGGAGGGGAGCTGATAAATCAGTGAGATTTGCAGATGATCAAGCATTGGTTAGTCAATCTGCCAAGGGATTACAGTCAATGGTGAATTCGTTAGAGGTGCAGTGCGAAAAGTATGGGATGAAGATCAACCACAAGAAAACGAAAGTAATGACATTTTCTAGAAGTAAGAAGGCGGGGCTGAATATAAGGGTGGGAGGGCAGAGATAGAGCAGGTCGAGTAGTTTACGTATGTGGGTAGTATTTTGGAGGAGAATGGGTTAAGTGGTGAGGACACCAGAAGAATTGCGCTCGCTAAAGAATCATCTTCGACGGGAAGGGAATTGATGAGGGGGGTGGGGTTTGGAAGAGACGTAAAGAAGAGGCTGGTGAAAAATTTAATATGGAGCGTGGCGCTATATGGGTCGGAAACTTGGTCATTGCGAAGGGAGGATGTGCGTAGAATTGAGGCGTTTGAGATGTGGGTTTGGAGAAGAATGGAGAAGGTTAGCTGGATGGCGAGAAAGACGAACGAGGAGGTATTGGATATGGTTGGAGAGGAGAGGAAGCTTGTGACAGAGGTGCGGAAGCTTGTGACAGAGGTGCGGAGAAGGCAGAAGAGATGGGTGGAGGAGATTTTGAGAGGAGAGGGCATGTTGAAAAGATTGATAGAGGGGAGAACACTGGGGAAGCGTGGAAGAGGAAGGAAGAGGATAGGAATTCTGGACGAAATAAGAGGAGGTAGAAGATATGA
Source organism: Pyrrhosoma nymphula (assembly GCA_963573305.1). NCBI lineage: Eukaryota > Metazoa > Arthropoda > Insecta > Odonata > Coenagrionidae > Pyrrhosoma > Pyrrhosoma nymphula. Next base: position 19,028,950 of record OY754328.1, read on the forward strand.
AGAATTGAAGAGGGATCTAATGGCGGGACATCCTTAGGAGGGAAAGCGAGACAATGTCTATGAGGTTGGGATGCAGAATGGGGACTGTCCAAGAACCTACCAATCAGCTGGTAGAATACTTAAATGAAAATGGCGGTGTAACGCGAAGTAAAATGATAACTCGAACTCGGATAAGCTGAGTTGCGGGCCATATTTTAGCTTTTTTCCATTTGGTACTTTTTCCTCTATCCTCGCTGAGTTTCCTATGCTTTGCAAATGCGTATTTAACGCTCTTTCTGCGTTGCTCATTGAATATTATCTCAGTGCATTTTCGCTTTACGGACGATGAACTTCTAATCGACAGTGTTGGTAACTTACGTAAGAATAATTCGGAATGCGTATATCTAATTGCTTTATTAATAAATCGCTGCGTTGGCTTCGTCCGATTTTTCTCCGTCTAAATAATAATGACGTATCTACTTCAACTCGCCCATGCCCCACTTCGGCACTGTCAAGTCAGCGAGAAAGCCAAAGAATCAGGTTTATTTCAAGTTAACTTTCCTTCAGGTGACTCACGCTGAATAATAAGGACTAATGTTTTAAATGAGATCCTGTTTTTGGGGGGTGTTCCTTTAGTAGAGGTCCATGTAGGGTTGTGAAAAAATCTTCGAAAGACTCGAACGATAAATTTTCCAGGCAGAAGGCTGGTTATCATAACGAATATGCAAATGTTTTGCATTCATTTTACTTTGAATTTAGTTTGTGGAAAAAAGTTTCATTTTATATTTTTAACGTAAAACAGAGCTAATATATATTAGAATTATGTGTAAAAAAGTGTAATTGTTTACGCGTATCGTTCACATATAGCAACTTTTTAAAACTCGCTTATTCTTGGTCATAAATAAACTTTGTTATATTCCACACAAATTTATTAAAAACGCGACCGGTTTCGTCCTTTTCAGGTCATTCTCAAGAGTTACAATATTGTACTTTCCATACGTGTTGTAAAAAGTGATATCTATAGATAAAAGCGAAAAAAAATTGCACGGTACCGATTTGTTTTTTTTGGCAATTCAATGATATTTTAACACGCAGCCTGATGGCACATGTCATATATTTCGTAACAATTCGATTACATATGTGCATATTTCCTTCTAAACGCAGAATAATATATTTCACATTATTATTATTATGGTTGCTATCAAATATTAAGATGTCACGCCGAGTCCAATATTCGAAAAAAACATACTTATTTTAATATCATTTCGTCTAAATTTCGAATACCGCGTCCAAAACTCTAGTCATTAGGTATAACTTTAAAACTCTAGACATTGTACATGCTTTAATTAAGTAAAAAATGAAAAAAAAATAATTCTTGTGTTATTTCATTTACTGCCTGTGTGATGCATTCCAACGCATGAAAAGTTGCACCTAATTGAAATATGGTCCAAGATTTTCTTTAAGACTTACTTAAAATTTATTAAAATGTGCTCTCAATGACCCACGGCTCATTGATCCACCGCTTAACCCACCTTAATCTTTTCCTTTCTTTGGATTGCGTCCGTTGCCTTCGTTTCCTTGCTTTCGTTGCTCATTCTAATCTATTTCTGAAGGTCATATCTACGCGCATACGAGTGGATCTGTGGCTTAGAGGAATATAAAAGCCCTAGAGCGTTGAGAACTCTTTGTATGTGCGCGGACATTAAAGTAGGCTATGGAAACGCACCGCGCGAATCATGCTTTTTATGGCGCTGCATTACCATCATTTTCCTTTCCGCGCGGCGACATGATGTGCTTGAAATAGACCGCTTCGAGCCGTTAAAAAAAACGCCAGCATAGTAATGGACCCCTTTTCGCATTTCCCGACTTTTACCTCGCTGGATGATGTGCGACTAATAAAAGCGATACCGCGGAGATAGAGATTACTCCTTGAGAGTGAAGAACGACTTAATGACCTCTGGATTCTGTTGGAATCTCCCAATCTCTTCCCCTCCTTGGAGTATTTTTATTTTTCTTCTTCTTTCGTTCTCGCGAAAGATTGAGCCGTGCTGGAGGCGAAACTCATTCGCCACTTGTCAGAGGGGGGTTTGGGGGGGAAAGGGGGGGGTGGAACCTCCCGCACTGTTCCCCCTTCCCACTTGGCTCACAAAAAAAATATGACGCGAGGCGCTTCGCAGTTGTCTGCCGTGGGGTCCTCATCGCCGAAAAACTTACGCGAGAGCACCAAGGGGGGCCACTTCTACGGAAGACGACAGCGAAAAGCGTAAGATTAAATAAAGAAGGGTAGATGGTAGGGAGTGGATAGAGAAAATTGATCCATCTAACATCAGTATCGGGCACAATTTGTCCGCAACTTTTATGAATAATGCACTGCTTTTTTGTAAATTATTATCTCATTGAATTTTTTATTAGTAAACTATCTGATAACCCGTCAAAATTGACGGGAAACGTGCGCGCAGAAAAAAACAATCATTTCATCGTGTTTCGTCGAGATTTTACAGATACCAAATTTGCAGAAATTCACAGGATATAATGCTCGCGCATGCGCAGTACGAGTTTGAGAGTTCCAATGATTTGATTTACGAGAAAAATTATCGTGGGACACCGACTTAAGGAGGATAAAGTGCCCTCAACAAGGCACCCAAGTAAGGATCGCGGGCTCTCTCTGAGAATTCCCTACCACAGGTGGTGTTCGGATCCAGGACCTCGGTTCGGGGAAGCCGGTTTTATGGCCACCACACCAAACCGATCCCAATCCACTTTTTTCTCATTAATTTTCATTGAAAATGGATCCTGAAAACTCTTTAGCCACCTTATGCTGTATAAGTATATACGTACGTCTATGTCAACGCAGTTCTCTGCAAGCCACATCGAGGGTGTGTGGCACGGAGTGATTCCACAACAGGCTGTCACTAATCGTCAAGCACACTCATACTGTTTATAGATATTTTACTAAATAAATATTTTTATGGTGAATTGAGTAACGTACGTGGAAGAGACTTCTGCCTCCAACCAACATTTTATTCATGCGAGATTGACAATGTACTCATTCGTCATGGTGACCAATTTTAAGAGTTCAGTCATGCTAACATGCATCACTTTTTTTTATCACAGACAATTAAAATGTGAAATTGAGTATCCCGTGAAGAAAATGAAAATAAGGGCATAAAAACACCGCTACCTATTGTTATAATTGACATTATTGGTTGCGGCGATCTTATCTATTGTGGTTTCTAATCGTACGCGGAAAAAATTACATTTTATCCATAAAAAGTCAGTGTCTCGTTGTAGATTGCATATCATTTACTTGCCCCAGAATTCAACATCTGTGGCCGCAGTGCACGTTCGTTTTGCGAAATCTCGACAATATAAGCTACTTTTTGCGCGAGGGAGGAGATCTCTCAGATGAAATTGTTGGGATGTTTCTCGGGGGTCTCTTTGTTGGGGAGTGCTGGGTGGGCGCGGGCTAGTCAGCCGGCATACCATTCCGAAAGGTAATGGAAACTAAGGAGAAGGAAATTCCACTTCCTGGTGTGGAAAAAAATCGAGGATCTTTAGCGACAAAAAAAGTGAGCAATTCTACGCGAAATAGCTCTCCCTAATTTAGTTCGCCCCTTGGATGATGCTCATTTGTAATCTCAGCTATTTGCGTCGAAATCGCTTCCGCCTCATTGAGAGCAAGAACCATTAACTCTTTACGCCGCCTTCCGGCCACGTCGCTTTTTTGCTTCCTGAGAAAAATACAAGGACATTTTTCTTAAAGAGGGGCAATGCTGGTGAATTATCTTAGGTTTTCCTGCGAATATATTGGATGAAGAGCTGTCGAGTTTCCTGCCGGATAATATGTTGATCGACATTTCGATAGCGTAGTCTGCCATCGTCTTCATGACGAATAGTTAAAATAACCCAATAAATTTTTTACTGGGGGTTAAACATTGAAATCTGGACTAGGATTCAAAGTCATATTTAATATTATTTTGTGACTGGGACCTTTAAATTATTCCATTGGGACTTAAATAAGCGAAAAGATGATTTAATTTTTTGTGTGGAATTTCCAAGCGTTTCATTTTTTTATGATAAACTAGCTGTGCCCGAAATGCGTTGCAATTTCTCTTTTTCTTTCTAAGTGGGCACACATATGCAAAGCAGACATGTACAAAATAAATGAAGGACAATGATTTTTTTGGCGTAAAGTAAAGATCGCAAAGTAAAATACTCTATCATGAAGTCCTCATTGATTTCCATACTTTTCATGGCTTGGCCCACAAATCTTTTCTGGGTTCAAAATCGGCCCCTAAACGAATTTGAGGCCTAGTCCAATGAATTCTTCGTACGAACACAGGAATTCATAAAGCACAATAGATGGCATGAGTTTCTATTTCATGCCTATGCTGCAGTTTCCAAGTAAATAAAATATTCTAATGTTGAAGTATCGCAAAAATTTAAGATTTTTAGAGGTTAAAAATCCAATTTTAGGAAAAAGCAAAGCTTATACGAAAAATCGAATGCAAGAATGCAAAACCTTGTTCTTTAAGTGATATAATGATAAGCATTTACAACCCAAAAGCAAACAAAGGGGCTTTTGCACTAAATCTTATTCTACGTAAAAATAAATTACGTTCCTTTTGACATAAATTATGTCTCACTGATACGATTCTGATGCACGTGATTGAGCTACTCGTAATCGATCTGCTTCGTTGCTTGCTTGTTGTTCCTCGCTTGTTCGAGAAGCTCGCGTGCCATCACTCATTTGTTGAAACTATTCGCGCTCCACTTATTGTACAATGGAATTGATAATTCAGAAACCATCGAGGGCGTGCGCACAACAACTCACCGAAGTTTCCCCGGCATGCGTTCCAATGCGTATTTTTCTTTCTAAGTAGTCACATACTTGTATATGCAAAGCAGATACATTTACATGTACAGAATAAATTGAAGACAGTGATTTTTTTGTGTATTAAATTAAAGTTGAAAACATTTATTCAAGTGCTTTTGGATACACAATATTTTTGGTCTTGGTCCACCCCTGAAAAAACAAATTTTTCGGCTGTCCCACTCGTGAGCAGGTGAAAAGCATGTATTTTCCAGATTTAATTCGCACACTTGAAGCGATTTGCCTTCTTGATGGTCATTGAGAAGGAAAGACGAACGGCGAACTGTCGTTTGACTACAACTATAAAATTAGTCACTGAACCTGAACTTTAAGTGCTGCAGGAGTGAATAGCCATTCATGAAATCGCTATTAAATGGATATTCACACCTGGTTGCCAAGGAAATCTCTATTGTTGAAAAATAAGTTGTTTATTGATGATTTCAGAGATAAAACCGCAAACCATGGGCAAAAACGAAGCGTATAAGAAAGTTGAATGGAAGAATTAAATACTTCATCCTTTTATGCGTTCTATAATACAAGTTTCCATCCAATATCTTGAGTGCAAGTAGTTTAAAAATGCAATTAAAGAAAAAACCTGCACCGAATTCAATACTTTTCCTATGGGAGTAAATGATAAGAATATTGGGGTAAAAACAACCCAAAAATTTGCCATTTTTATAATTCAGAAACCTTCATGGGCAAGCGCACAACATCTCACCTAAGTTTCATCGCAGTAGGATGAATTGTATTGGCGGGTATAAAACACGAACAAAACAAACATTCTTTTTTATATATAAAGAAGATTGCTTTCACAAAGTCACGCTAGTAACTGCCTCGTAAATAAATGATTAGCCACCCTGTAATATGCTCGTGTCTGTGTGCCATTTATTTTTAGATGAATGATAATCAAATTAAATTTTGATAATATTTTTCTGCCTTTACCTTTGGGTGGCCTTTATCAGATGTTGCTACTAGGCATTTTGTCTGGTAACGAATATGTCTTGCAAGGAAACATCTTTGCCCAACAATATAATGGTCGCGTTTTTCTTTAAGCTACTTATTTGTTGGAGTTTAATGTATTTTTCTGGTATTTTATCACGTCAGGTCTTGGTAAAGTTTAAATCGTTGAGAGGAATATAAGGATTCCAAACAAAAAATTATCGAGACCGATGAAATACGATTTAAGCGATTGAAAATGGCCATTGAAGCCTTTACGAGGCCTCATGTTTATCACTGAGGTCTGATTGAGGGAAATGTAATATTTTGGGTACAAGTAGTTTTCCTGCTGAGGTTGGTGAAAAGCAATCTTGCTGCTGAAATAAATCACACTGAAAATATTTTAGTACTTTAATACTGCTATTTTCAATACTCTATTAAGGAATAAAATTAATTAATATTTTCGTAGCTGAAGAAATGGCCTTAGATAAAATTGGATATGTCGGTGCTTTTGCGTGGAACAGATTTGTAAAATAGAAGGAATAGCCTTTGAAGGTGGGCGTCTCAATGTAACTTTGTTGAGTCAACATGCACACCACGGATATACACATCAGGATTGCTGGAATGAGGACACGTTACGCAAGTGACGGGACTGGCAATATCTTTTCCGTGCTAATGCTCGGCATCGCAGACAATTTTATTACTTGCCCGTCAGTTAAAATTCGCCATGGTGGACATTTTTTTGTGTCACGCCCTGCTGCGAGGGAGGTAGAGTATGATGCTTGGATATATGCACGCGCTCAAGGCCGTGAGGACTCCATTTGGAGGTCACAGACGAAGAAGGTATGGGCGAAGACAGAATACAACGCTGCGATTAACCGCGACCGAGATTTAATTATGAAGGAATGAATGAGCTCAGCGAAAATGGTTATATGTTTGGCCAAAGTCCGTCCGAGATTGCTTGCGTAGTTGACAGAAATGCATCCAATCAGTAAACACGCTCAATGGCGTCTGGAAAAGCGAATCACGTGACCGAATATCCAAGATGGTGGCCTTTGTTTACATCATATGATTGTGAAAACATTGTTTACCTTTCATTAATTTCTTTGCCAAACCAGTATATTTCATTGAATTATGGCATTTTTAATACAGTTTAGTTTTGTCTTAAGTAATAAGGCGTATTTTTTCCACTATCATGACGCTGCTTTGATTTTTTCATGTCCTACAGTACATAATGGTGGAACTGGGATTTTAACTCGTCTCTGCTAATTTCCATATAAGTTTTCGTGAGCTCGTTCTCCCCTGTGATTGTCTGTGATTACTTAATTATCGAACATTTCGCGCGGTTTTCATTGTCTGTTGTGTATTGGCTTTTTTGTTTCTTAAGTGTTAACAATAAGTCTTCCTATGACATTGATTTCATAACATGTTTGACAGCGTGAATCGCGTTTACTTTCGACATAATAAACATAAAATATGTATTGGTTAGTTACACATTGTTTGACGATGATTAGCTTTCTTGGTGTATAAACATAGAAGTTGGGTAATACTTTGTACGTTTAGGAAAATAAAATAATTCATCAGGGAGATTAGACACTGCGTTTATAATCGTCGAAGAAATGTTAGTGAAACTGCCTTTTCAGGTAACTTTCGTCTTTTGATTTAACATTTAAATTATGAGAAATGGTTGTTACATCCTCCTAAGTTTTGCATTTATTGCTCTAGTAGCTGACAAAAGTACCTTGTCCATTTACCGCAATATACTCTGAAGGTGGAATGATGGTTGACTTCTACTATTATATTTTGGTTATTCATGTGAGGGGATATAACAATAGCTTTTAAAGGAAATAAAATATCAAATGAGGTTCATTAGTTTCACCTGCGTAAAATACTTCTCATTGCATACATCTAAATCTACAAAATACCCTGCAAGCCACCTCAGGGGTGTGTGGCTGGGGGTGAGTAATCACAAACATGCATTACACTATACCCTAAAGTTAGTGTAACTACGACTAATTATGCATTAGCATAAATCGCTAATGCTTGTCACGAGGCGAAGCCTCACAAGCATGCATTACTACACTACAGATATTATCACAATGGAGAGGGACCGTTAATATATATATATATATATATGTATTTTACAACTACACAAATGGACAGAGACTCAAGACTTATGGAGAAAACATGCAAGGCGTGCTGTTTGTATGTACTTGGTAACAGATAAGGATTCAAGTATTAGGGAGTACTACTACTACTAAGAGCTACACTACCTAACGACAAACCTAGATAAAAGTCTCATTGGCAGCTGTTATGGTCCCTTATCGTTCGTAGGAAAAATGACATTTTAAATCTGTCCGTTCTGCAGATATGAAGATGATAACTGCGGTTTTCTCATCCACACTTAATCATCAGCAATGTATTGATAACTCTTGCAAAGGATGCATAGTTTAATGAGTAACAACGATTCATCTCTTTCTTTACCTTCGTAATATGTATATCCCTCAAGACGAATACGAGTGTGAGCACTGAAAAGTGATTGGAGTGGGACATTCCTTTAACGCATGTTATAATATCGGCAACGGTGATGAGTCTCATGTTTTTTTCTGAATGAAACGAGCACATTTGTCGTATGATTGTTGTTATGGTTGAGGACATACAATTTTTTCGCGTCATTCAGGTGTTGCCAAAGTTTTCTTCAAGTAGACTATTCAAGGTACATACATCATAGGCGAATTTACCTTTCCCAAGATAGCTCTTAGCTTTCCTCATAATGTGTTACCTGGTTAATATGAAGGGAACTGATAAGTATCCAAACAATGATTGAATTGAAAACAGTCTTTATTGTTCTGGGACTTTATGTCCCCTGGAACATTTAAATATTATTACATGCCACAACAAATGGGGCCAATGGTGACAGCAATACCTACAAATTTCATTAAGGAACAACACATATAAACCAACAATAATCAATGAATAAGAAAATAAATAACATGTGAAAATTAGGGTAACAGTGCACAGATTTAAGATCACACATTAAGGATTGAGAAATTAAAACAGGCAACATAGATTATCAATCGCATTGCTTACACATTTTGCATTAAGAATAATGGAATATAAAGTAATAGACACGACATCAAACAGTAAGATAACAAAAGAGCATGGCGAATCTCATTCAACATTGCAATGCACAGATATGAAATCACATTTCAAGAATTGATCATATTGATTAGATAAATTAGAATATTAAGCTAAGTTACATAACTGATCAGTCATATTTCTCTTGAACATCGAAATTGTAGAAGAGGTTCTAACATTTTCAGGTAAACAATTCCATAGCTTGCAGGAAGAAATGAGTAAGGAGTGCTCAAATATTAAAGACTGGTATTTAGGAACATAGAATATCTCAGTGATTCGAGTTGATCTCTTCCCAGTATTTGCATTATATATAATGTTTTATGATACAAATAAGACGGATTTTTGGATTTCAGTACCTTAAACAAACATAAAGCCTTTTGAAGTATACGGCGTTTATCCAATTTCAGCCATTTTATTTTTTTATAATAAGGCGTAACATGTTCATCGTAACATCGTATGATTGATCAAATGATCGTATGTTTGATAACTTCCGAGTGATTTTTCGAGCCTCACAGAACGATGTCTTCAGAAAAATTATTAAATTCCGATCCGGGAGACATGACAAGGAACGACGGTAAAACTAGTAGGTAGGCATATTATGATCAACGACATGGCTCGCAACATGGATCGTGATTACGTCGTGAATGTAGTTCTAGATGTACATACAATTATCACGCATGATCATACAACCTAGTTCTTTGCGTAACTTTTATGCCTGTGGACATATGCATGTATACTGATTAATAAACCTCGTCGTGATATCGTGGTGAATCAGTTACTTGTAGTAGAAGGTGTTACAGAAATCGTTATGGATTATACAATTAAGTTTAAAAATTGCAATCATGTTATAATTGAAGTTTAACGTCGAATATCATTGAATAGTAACTTCTTCTTCTTTCTATCTAGTTGGCAGATTGCCTGTTCTTTCTTCGTCCCGTCACCGTTCATTCTTCTTCAAAGGTAAGATTATCTTTTTTCTTGTTTCCCTTGACTACTTTTTTCCAACTGTACCTTATCATTTTTACTATTCTTTCTTCGCCCAGACGATTTATATGTTCCAATAACCATCATCATTTAACAATGAGTGATCTACCGGTTAGAGATGAAATCGAAAAACCTTCATTGAAAATCACCTCGGCTGTTACTCATTGTTGATGGCGTCGCGACTACGTCATATCTTTCTCACGGAAAGACCTTTGTCAGCCAGTACTCTATTGGTCGTAGGTTTGAATGCTCAACTGCGCCGTGATGTTGGACGGATTTAAAAGGAGGTTCCATCACGGCTGTGCGAGTCAAAGCAAATACTGCTTCCGTAGATGAAATGCCTTGGCTAATCGAAAACATAATTAAGGCACAAATATTCGAAGAATCTTTACTTTAATGAACGCTTTTTCCAACAATATTTGCTAACTGCAGCACCATGTCCACCGAATTATTGCATTTTGATGTCAGCTATTGCAGTAATGGGCGTATTTAAGGTGGGTGATGAACGGGACCGGACCACCCAGAAGCAACTTTCTTTAGGGTACCAACACTTAAATATAACAATAATAAGAAACTAAATATGTTTGATTTGAGGATACCGGGACTAGCCACGGTAGTTAGCTTTACGGAGTCACCCGCAAGTGCACATAAGTGCGATATTCCACAGAGGAAAAATCATTCGCCTTGACCGGGATTCGAACCCGGTAAATATGTTTGAATGGTTCAAAAAGGGCCAAAGAATGCAGTTTTATAGTTTTAATTTTTAAATTTTTTTTTGGGGTATAGGTGTAGCGAAAACTGGTGGCACTCGCTTGTGAAGAGCATGTCGCAAAAGAGAGGAAAGCATGCATGAGATGTGGGATGAAGCGGCCGAGCCTTTATCAATAGGACCCTTTGGGAATCCTTCGACAATTTTGCTTGCTCATCAACACTTGGTTTACGGCCAGTGTCCACCGGTGAATGCCACCAAGTTTCGTTATGCCTATAGGCTGGACCCAGACTCCCCGGACACATCAAAAAGATTCTATACCCCCGGGCCAAATTCTAGATGCGCCACTGATTGCAGTATTTTATGTATAAGTAAAAAAAACATGGTGGAAAGGTGCCTACATTTCATTTATAGAAATCGAGATTAATAGCTACGAGTACATAAAAATATGCAGATTATTCGATGAATGTATTTTTTAATATACAACCATACCATTTCCCATGGAAAATGGCTGGTATTTTCGGCAAATGTTTCGAAAAGTAAAGTAGTAGGTGGCTGATATTTTGTTACCATTGGGGTTATGAGTTCTTTTTCTTTTTTAAATGAGGCCAAATTCGTCGAATTTTACGTGAATTTCTATCTCGCTGAAACCACCTTTAAAAGCTTATTTATGTATGCGACTTCTATCTCCAGCTCGGAATACTTCCTACTCGTCCCGTCTTTTCCATTCAAAAGAAACCCATCCTTTGCTTCTTTCTCACCGACCCAGCTGTTTTAAAATATTCTTTCTTCAATCACCGCTTCAAACGTCCCATTACCTCCAATTAACTGCTCCATTCACCCCATTTTCCTCTTTCCCCCAGCTCTCCTCCAGTGACTTCCTTTTCTTCCAACAATGCCTGCCATTACTTCTTTTGTCTGGCTGAGGAATAGGTTTGGATAAAAAATTGCATGGAGAGAAAGAGATAGTGGATGGTTCATTGGAATCACTTATTTACTCGCGTAAATTAGTCTTGCCTTTCTCCCGTCTGACGTTTACGACTCATTTGTCGCCACTGAGCTCTCTCTCTCCCTTTCACTCCTTCCGAAGAATCCATTTTCGGCCTTTCCGACAAACGGAAGCGATAATGAAGCAGGCCGTCTCCTTCTGCCGCTTTCATCAGACGGACGACTGGCCGGCGAAAGGGGCCAGCAAGGGCTAGAGGGTATGATTTGGAGATGAATTTCAAACAATAAAAAGGTCTTCACTTACGTCTGCATGCTGCCTTGCGAGACAAAGCAAGGGCATGTAGCGGAAGGTGTTCGTTGCATATATATAATCATTTAAAAGCGATAATACGGTCGATATCTGCGTAAGGTTAAAGATATCGATCTTTGAGAGTGTGGAAGACGGCTGACGAAAGAGACGTGTGTGCAAAACGCATGGATATGGCCATGAATATACATATGGATCATAAACTTGCCCCCAGTGGGTGTTGCCAAACATTCCGCATGCACCGAAAAATCATGACCAAGCAGATTGTAGCGCCGTCACTCTAGAGAAGGTGGTTCTAATAAGGAAAGGCCGTGATTCAAATGGAGATACTGGAAATTAAGGCACCAGAATCGGTCTCCCAATTAAACCGCCCGCTTTTGGCACACTCAAGCGAACCATGCTGAAGGAAAGGCCGTGGTTCAAATGGAGATACTGGTAATAAAGGTAAGCGAACTATGCCGATTGCAGCGCCGTGGAAAGCTAGGCAACACTACTGCCCGTACAGTGGTGCCGAAGATTTAGATCCATATGTATATTCATGGATATTGGCTTTCATAAATAGACTATAATACTCGTATAGACTGCCATTTAACCGATCCAAATCATCAAAGGGAACCTCGTTTTCTGAATGCCTATGAACATTCGATTTCAGTTTTGAGGAAACCGGGACTAGCCACGGTAGTAACCTTTACGGAGTCACCCACAAGTGCATATAAGTGCGATATTCCACAGGAGAAAAATCATTCGCCTTGACCGGGATACGAACCCGGGTCCCTCGTTTTCGCGCCGAGTGCTTTAACCAGTTAAGCTACCAAGGCGTCCTTCTCCCCTGTGGATTATTTGGTGGCCTACCATGCTCCTATAAAGGGTTTCGATTTCAGGGTGAACAGAGAGAGATTGAATTGAATGCCAGCGTTTATTCTCCTCTAGCCAATGATACTTACTATTCACAATTTACTCGTCAGTTTATTTTAAACGGATAATATGGTTTTGAGTTGAAGTGGCCGAAAAATCTCATTAAGTGATGGCGGATTCTTCGGCTATAGTTTTAAGTGAAAGGTTGAAATTTCTTTTTCTTCAGATTGTGTCGTACAATTGGACGAGGGGCTAAAATACAATATCACCCTGACCAGCCTGAAACTTGTGTGATCTGAGTTTTATTATTAACCATTGTGTTGTGTGTAGGTACCCTCCGAGCCCAGGGCCAGTCCTTTCGTAAATAGCTGTGTTGTCTTTTTTGCAGGCTCGTAGCATTTAAGCTAAAAGTGCAGCTTATCTATGTATATTGTTTCATTCGCGCATAAAATCGTTCAGTGCAGATCACAAATGCTTGCTGAAAGTTCGATTAGATGACTAACTGGAGCGAAGTAACATCTCTCTTTCAATTTTTCGTCCGCGGACCCTCTCGCTTTTCGCATTAGAAAACACAGTCTCTGTAATATTGTCGGATAACATTAACCCCTTCCAAATGACCTATGACAGGTAAATAGAGTTCATCTGCATTTACGTAGTACCCCAAGGGCCACAGATGGAGCCTAGGAGGTTATAATGAAATGGAGAAGGCAGGGCCGAGTACGCTCTTAGGCGAAGTTGAGCCAAGAATAGGGGTGCATGGGAGTGATTGTGTACCGAGTAGGCGTGGCCTACCAGTCACAATACGTCGCATTGGTCGTGGATTTTAACTTAGATTTAACGAAAGTCATAGGCGACCATTGGAAATGTAAGCCAAAGCAAGGCCAAAACTGTGCCGACTATAATGGCGGAATTGGCTTCTAAAATCAAGTGAAATGTCGCCTCAATTTTTTTTAACCTCCTAGGATGGAGTGGTTGTTATGACACCAGCCAGATGAAGGAAGGGTAGGTTCAGGAAAATGGTATTTGGGTTGGAAGTGATTAGAGAGGCGTGTTTTCAAATTGGTCTCGATGTTGTTTTTGTGAATGGTCCGTGGAAAGAAAGAATTCTTGAAGGTATCTGTTCGACGGTGCATATCTCTTTAATTTGTCGCATCATCTGTCCTATCGATTTAAGTGTCATGCATGTAGAAGTTCAAAGCGTCATCATCAGCAGTCATCAATTCAGAGATTGCTAATCAGCAGCTATCCTCTCCATTCTCTTTTCGGATAATCGTTTCATTCCTTCAAAATTCCTCTCTTTCGTCATTCTTCGTAATTTACATGATATATATTTCTGACCATTACCAGTAGAGATTCTAAAGGCTTTAGAGAAGAATGGGTTGGATCTGCTCACGGATCTGGTTAATAAAATATATGATACAGGGAGGGGAGTGGCCTGAAGATCTTATCAAAACGATAATGGTGCCGATACAAAAGATATGTAATGCACAGGAATGTAAACACTACAGAACTATAAACCTTATCTCACAAGTGGGCAAAGTTATAACAAAAGTTATATAAGAAAGAATGAGAAGGAAAATAGAAGAAAATTTAGAGGAAGACTAGTTCGGTTTCCGCAAGGGCAAAGAAACGAGAGATGCTATTGCATGTATGAGGATGTTAACAGAAAGAGTATTAGAGTTGAACCGTGGGAGCGTATACTTTATTGATTATGAAAAGGCATATGATAGGGTCAGATGGGAGATCTTATTAGATCTTCTGAGAGAGATAGGCATAAATTGGAAGGATAGAAGATTAATAAAGCAGATGTACATCCATCAGAAAGTTGCGGTAATAATTGGGGACGAGGAAAGCTAGAAGAAGCTTTAGAAGACATCGGGGGGATAAAAGTGGGAGGTGAGAGAATAAAATCCATCAAATATGCTGATGACCAGGCTATAATAGCGGCGAATGAAGAAGAACTTCAGGAAATGATGGAAAGAATTAGGAAGAAGAGTGAAGACTACGGAATGAGAATAAACAGCAATAAAACTAAGGTAATGAGAATAGTAAAGAGAGAAGGGCCCTTAAATATATGGCTGGAGGAAGAAAAATTAAAACAAATAAGCTCTTCCAAGTACCTGGGAAGTATAGTTACACAGAGTGGCAACTGTACTGAAGAAATTAAAAGCAGAATTGGGCAAGGAAAAGTAGCATTTAGCAATATTAAGGAACTGGTGACAGCAAGGAACATCAAGATGGATATTAGGAAAAGATTTGCAAAAGGCTTTATATGGAGCATTGTGTTGTATGGATGCGAAACGTGGACGTTGAAGAAGAGAGAAGAAAAGTACTTAGAAAGCTTTGAAATGTGGCTATGGCGACGAATGGAGAAGATTGGATGGAAACATAAGATCACGAATGAAAAAGTGCTAAGGAGGATTGGAGAAGAAAGAAGTATACTGAGAGAAATTGAAAAGAGAAAGGCAAAATGGATTGGAAATATTTTAAGGAATAATTGCCTACAGAAAATAATAACAGAAGGGAAAATAGAAGGGAAGAGAGGAAGAGGAATGAGGAGTCACGGAATGCTGAGGGATATAAAAGAAGGAAGGAGTTATGCGGAGATGAAGAGAGAGGCCCAGGACAAAATGCTGTGGAGACAACGCTACCGTTGAAACCTGTCTGCGGACAGAAGTACCAATGATGATGATATTTCTGAAGGAGTGAATTAGGAATTAGATGGTTGGAACAGGTAATGAGGGGCAATAAGGTGCTCAAATTTGTGATAGAGGGGAGGACGTTGGGTTAGCGTGGAAGGAGAAGAAAGAGAATAGGCTCTATGGACGGAGGTAGGACGAATGCTGATATGAAGAAAGAAATCGGGTAAGGAGAGAGTGGCCTTCGCCTGTAAAAATCTAGATAAATTTTGCTCTCTTCCATCTAAAACTTGCCTTAACTGGTGGATTACCCCTATAAATAACAATTCCGTCCTCGGTATTTCTTGGTTATTCTTCCCTTATATTGCTCCTTCCATCAGGAGGCTGTCATGTCTCTGATTGTGTCCAGTTTATTCATTAGAACATGAAATTTGTTCCAATATGGATCAATGATAAAAGAGAACGTGGAAACGACTGTTCGAAGTTAAAATGATGAAATACAAAAACATGTCGGCTGTCCAACACCAACAAATAGGGTGGGTAGTATGCGTGCAGTGCAGTTGGACATAAATGTACGTATATATTCGGTATAGCATCCATCCTCTCCTATCGATTGAGGAAGAAATAAAAAGACGTGCTACCCACCATCCCGGACACCTCCACCACGGCTGGTTGTTCCAAGGGGGTCACCCGGATGAGGGTTTTATCCTCGACCTCCCCATATGTGTACCCTGAAAGAGAGGAAACGCCGCCCAGCAGTCAAGAGCAAGGACGACGGAGCGTTGTACGCACATTTTTAAGGGGGCACCAGGCTATCGAACTCTGGGGCCGCGCGCGCTCTTATATCCTGGGGGTTGAGGGGGAGTGCTGGCGGGGGAAAGGGGGATTCGGCGCGCGGCAATTGTGGAGGGGCTGGGGTTTGTAGTGGTGGAGGAGGGGGGTCAGAGGGGTTGTTCTCCTCTCCCTCCCCTTGCCGGAGAGGGAGGGAGGGTTTGCGATGGGGAGGGTGAGAATGGGAAGGGCGGACGGCTGTGCGAACGATCGAAGCCGAGCCTCACCACGGGGCTGTGTGGGGGGGGGGGGGGGAGGGGTGGCTGTGTGTGTTGTGAACGTCAGGGGTTTGGGGTAGGGATGGAGGGAGATCCGTAAGGGGTGATGGTTTGGAGGGACTGGCGGTGGGGTGGAGAGGTGTGCTGTGGCATGGACTGCTGGGTAGCGAATTACCGGTAGCGAGATACTGTGGGTATCGTTAGCTGCAGTTAGGCACCTTTGGTAATCGGATGGTTGTAACGTTGTCGTAAATTTTTTTATCTTGTATCGATAGAGAAATAGTTACAATTGTGTAACTGCTTTTTTGTTCTATCTCAAGAGCAACCCACATTTTACTTTATTACAAAGTTATGTCAATTTATGAATGTGACCCGCTAAAGCTTTTGAACTCCAATACAAAGTTGAACGCCAAGGAACAAACATCTGGGTAAGAGGTTATTCCATTGGTTAATCTACATGGTTACGGTGTGCTTCTTAAGATTATCGTTCACTGTGTGTTCGCGAAAAAAACATCTTATTACATTCAAGCCGATAAATGGACAATATTATCCTTCCGGGAAATGTATAAAAAACATGACATGGTCCATAGGAATAGCTAGAGATAGTACAGAGTGAATTCCTAATGGTAAAAAACTCATAATTACGCATATTTCATTCAATTAACGATCAGCTGCGTCTATAAATTTTCCATTTTGTGGGGAGGAGGTCCATCATCCATAATTCCCGTATTTAAGACCCTCATTTGGGAATACCTTTGTAACCCCTTTTGTTTCTCCGGTAACTAAGCGGTAATGCGCCAGTACGATAAACCAAAATTACTGCGTTTTAATCCTTTCCTTGGGTATGGGTGAATTAAATCTTTGTATTGGGTGTTTTCGGTCAGATTGGTCGCTATTAGCAGATGGAATAGTTGAAAAAATTAAAAAAAAACATGTATGCACATCAATTTTTCGGTTAGTAAGGATTCAAACGTTCTCGTATTTCTGATTATCTATACCACATGGGGCCATGAGCAGAAGAGACTTGATTTATTTTTTAGCATTAATACTTTCTATGCAGGTAAACATGCATTTAATACTGTCTAGACAAGTCAGCCTGCATATATACTTATCCTGGGTATGTCAAGATGAGCAGAAATGCTGGCTGAATGAAGTGGGGATGGGGTACCTGAGAAATATTTACGGTAAAGGTAGGATGGATATGGTAAGGAATGAGTGGGTCATGAACAAATGTACGTTGAATGTTCCAGTAATAGATATACATGAAAGGAGTGTGCTTCGTCGGTTTGGCCATGTTGAGAGAATGTATGAGAGTCGTATAGTGGAGTAATTTATTAAAGAAGAATGAATTTTGTGAGATTTAGGAGAAGACCGAGAAAGTTATGAGTGAATGCGGAGGAAAAAGCTTTAAAGTGAGGAACAATAGGATAGTATTTTCAGAATAGGCGGGTGTGTACAAAGCAATGCATGAATGTAATAGAAGCGAAAGAGGTATATCAAAGCAAGGATGGGGCATTGCGAAGGAATATATCAAAAGAGAGTCAGTTTTATGCGCCTATCGGAAATTACTAAGTTGCCCTTTTGATTGTACCCACCTAAAAGGGAACGGCGGCATGGGTATGTATGTAAACAAGTCAGCGTTCTCGGTAGTATCGCTACATCTCGTTTCCTATCGAGGTAGTTGGGGAGAAGATACCGAGAATAAAGTAGCGTCCCCGACCATGTGTGCTGTGGACGGGGTATAGTAGCGGTAGAGGTGGGGGAGGAGGGGTGGGAAGGTTGTAGGAGCGTGGCAGCGGGTCCCCCGTTGACGGCAGCTACAGGGCGAACCCCCAGACCGCCCGACTCCCCCTCCATACCTCTCCTCCCCGTCCGTGCGAGAACTCCTCCCCTCCCTTGGCCAAATGCCGTCCTCCCAACCCCAGTCTCCTCCTACCTCCGGCAGTCTTCCCCGTGCTACGGTGTGGGCAGGAGGCGCGCAGTCGCTCTTCGTCTGCTCCTTGCTTTGTCCTCTCCGCATCACTTCTTCTCTTGTTTTGCGCCAGCCTTTGGTTCTCCCCTTCCTCTACGACCCTAACGTCTCTCCCGCCCCACAACAAAACCATCCCCCGGTCCCGCTGGATACACACACATCTCATCCTAGATCCCGTGTAGTATTCCTGCGGGGTTTGTGAACGTGATTCCTTTTTCCGTCGTTTTTCGTAGTATTCCCGCGCCGTTCCCTGGGAGGGCCTTCGATAGCACTCTAGCCACGCCCGCCTTCCAGCCCATGCTTAAAAATGAGCGTATCGAGCTTAAAAATGTTTCGTCGTCGCCTTCGTACGTGAAAAAAATAAACCATTTCAAGTGTGAGCCAATGTGAGAGTTTCTTGTGTTTTCCTTCCGGAAAGTGTGTTGTTGGTGCTGTTTTTTACGAGTGTTTTCTGGAGTTTCTGTACCGAGTTCCCGACTCGTCGCAGTCGTTCTTCTCCTCTCCCCCTGAATGTGTGAATGTTTGGGAGACCCCTTGTTGCTGATGGGAGTGTCGAACTGTTAAAGGAGACCAGCCGAAAATTTAGGATACCCTAAGTGTTTTTTTTGTTTAATCTTTTGTTTTGTTTTCGACACGCTGTCTGGGATTTTACAGCCTCCCCCACTGGAACTACCGACGTCTCCGTCACGCCGTGTCTTTTCGTCAATCCCCCTTTTGTTTGGTGCTCTCTTCAGTGACTCGTCTTGTGTGTTTATCTTTCTTTTTGGAAACAAAAAGGGTTTTGGTTGCCTTTCTTAATGTGCCCTCTTGGGATCAAATGTTAAAAGAGGTACGCAACTAAGGGGCTTCCTGGTGTACCTTAACTTCTCGGTGTCGTCTTGAGCCTCAGCAGGATTGCCTTCTTCTTGACTGCGGCCGCGACATCAGCTGAATTCATCAGTGGTGCTTACTACGTACGTATGAGAATATTGTGAGCTAAAATCTGTTCGTGCTGTAGTTGAACCTTTTCAACCATGAACTATCTTACGTGTACTTTCTTCGTAGATTTTCGCAGTTCATTTTAATTTTGGTAAGTTTCTTTTGGATTTCTGCGGTTAAACTAAACTTTTTTAGCAGCAGTTTCGCCGTGATATTTTGCCGGCTTTGTCAGGCATTCTAAATCAACAATGAAAAATAAATAAACAAACTAAAGCGGTTCTTATGTACAGCATGATTAATTAATACTTGAGTTTTTCAAAAGTCTTTTCCACGTATAAGGAAGTTTGTAGCGATCTTCTCTGTTTATGCTGTTAGTTCTTTTTTCTATTTCAATGGCTTCCCTGATGATCCGTGTATCTTACGTGTAGTGTGTCTGATTTTTTCTCTCTCTGAGGAACTTAATGTTGGTGTGCTCTTCACGTTTGAATTGTACTCGAGATGCACGACGTGTTTTCTCTTTGTATGTGTGCACCAACAGGTATTCGTCGCGGAGATAAAAATTATGTTTACTTACTTGAGAACAGTGTTGTTGAATCTTTTCCGAACTCATTCAGTGAAAAAAGAATTCGTTCTGTCCACTTGTCTCATGGCACCGAAACTATTTTCTTGCGGTAGTGTTGAAACCTCTAACAATATATCTCTGACGTGTGAAGTATACCCGTAGTAGCTTATTTTTCATCTAATTTGAGGCTCTTACAATTAGTAAAGTTGCGCTACTAACGCTTGAGTGCATTAGTAGAGACACACGTGTGAGCTCTTAGGGTATGTACTCTTACAGGTATTCGACGTCGTGGTAAAATCGTCCTTTCATGCTGGAGGAAAGTAATATTACGGTAGATCAGATCATGAGAATAAAATTAGGGAAATAGACTGCAGAACAGACAGATTTAAAATGTCTTTTTTCCCGCGAACGATAATTGACCGTAACAGCTGCCAATGAGACTTTAAACTAGGTTTTTCAATAGGTAGTGTAGCTAGTTAGTCCATTTATGTAGTTAAGAAATACATTACTACTCACTTCTTTGGTTGCATACCTAACGTGTAGTGCATGCTTGTGAGGTTCTCGTCTCCTGACAAGTATTAGCGATTTATGCTAATGCATCAATAGTCGTGTTTACACTTAATTTCATAGGGTATAGTGTAATGCATGTTGGTGACTACTTGTCACCAACCACCAACATGCATTACACTGTACCCCCTGCCACACACCCTTGAGGTGGCTTGCAGAGTATTTTGTAGATATAGATGAAAATGTTTTTGAACCCAGATAGGCTCAAATAACTGATAGTCTTCGTACTTCCCAAGAGTAAAAATAGTGAAGAAAGAAAATTGAAGCAGGTCTCTCAAACCTTGTACTAAATCATCTGGCAATCGTGTCATAAGACAGTTGACTCGCACGGGAGTTTTGAGTGTAAACTTATTTCAGTCTCACGGAAGGAAAATAAGAAGGGTTTTTCTTTTTAAACTGCCGTTCCGGTTTGGTGGTGCATTACTCTTCTTCTGAGGAAAGCCCCTCGCGTCTACTGGTCTCTCTCTTGGATGGTTGCCCGATAGGAGTAAGGGGGGCGTTGAAGGGTGTGAGTGGGAGGAGAGGACCGTGCTAAGAGATCTCGCCATCGGTGTTGGCGATCCGTGGGAAAGGGGCGTGAAGTATTTCGGGGTCGTCGGGCTGTTCTGCCGCCCATATAGCCCCAGAGCTTGCGCGGGAAGGGGTTGTTGCATTTTATCCCCATTTCCCTCCTCTGGCACTACCGACTCCCTAGTGCTTCTGGGGTCCCGTGTCCTTCCTTCTCCCCCCCTCAATCCCATTCTGGAACTCCTCCCACTCGATCAACGAAGGGAATCCTCCACAATTCCTCTCCTCCCCTCAAAAGGATTACCTCTCAATCCTTTCCCTTTCGGTAGAATAAGGGAAGGTGATCGTGGATATGAGATCTTTGTTGTGAGCACACACCCACCTCCTCCAGTCTATCCAACTCCTCTCCTCGTGCATCCGGAAGGTCGAGGGTACTCATGTAGCATTTCGTATGCGTTCGGTGTTTTTTTTTTTGAGGAGCGGGAAGGGGTGCAGCTCTATTGAGGGGAACTCCTAGTTCCTCCTCCTCGTCTTCATTCTTCCAATGGCTTCCCTCTCTGGTAAGCCGAGAACGTTTTCATCCCTTGTCACCCCCCCCCCTGCCGTTTTTGTATGTGTGACGGAAGACTCTATAAAGGTTTCTTGTTCCTCTTTCTTTTTACCCCATTCATCCTTGTGCCGAAGACTTGTGTGTTGAGCAATATCGTCCTGGTAATTTTTGGAGGAAGTCTGTGGTCTTATCTGTGCTGTGGCCTCTTCTCGTCCCAGTTGCGGGTTCTAAGCATGGTTTCCCTAATTGTTTTGTGCCATTGGTAGCCTATTATGCAAATGGGCTTAATTATGGAGCCATGCTTGAGATGCTGTAAACGTATTATGTCCATATGCCTGCCCGTATGCATATCCATATTGAAAAGAACAAACTTTGTTGTTTCCCCAATATTTATTATTCCAATAGCATGCTTATCCACTTAGTGCTGTAATAATTTGACCCGTAAAAGAAACAACCCTCTTTTCAATATGGATATAATGCTAACTCATTCGTTATATTAGTCGAAAATGATTTCCCCAGTGCTTCTGCGAACTCGATACCTGTTTCCTTAGCCATTGGTGGTGGTTGCGTAAACTACGTGAATTTGTGTTTTAATGCTCGTCGGCACATGCGAAAGTGTCTTGAGGCTACTGTTGGCATCGTTAATTCATGTTATTGAATGATGTACAACCTGGTGCTCTTTCGGATGCCCAAATTTGATTCCTGAGGCGTTGTTTGGGATAAAACTGCGAATGTTTGGGCCCGGGAAATAGTTTTCGAGGAAGTATTGCTTTCACAGTTTCCATCAGTTCGACATGCGCAACAGTGGTCGTCATTGCTTTGAATATGGCGTTCGCTTTTACGTTCTATCTTTAGGAAAAGCTAGAATCCTCTTCTTGTTTGATAACATAGAAAGACTTAGGCTGCGACTTTCTAGTTAGTTTACGTATTTATGACGGATTAGAAGTGGAAGCGATTCCGCTGTTTGATTCTGAGGAAAGTTATGCCATGCCTGTCTTAAACCACTGAGTACTTATCGAATTAATCTTTGAATTCTGTAACACGAGACATGTTATTATGTATGTTGTATTTACTGTACCCAATCGATTATCTAACGTTAACGTTTAGGGAGAAGTGCGTAGGAATGAAGTAGAACGTTGGACAATATGGTATCTATTGACTACATCTGTATTGATGATTAAATTATGCAATGGAATAGTTTTAAACATCCTGCATATAGCCGCCATGTTTGGCCTATATTATTTAATGAATCCCGGAACATAGTTGTTCGTGTCTAGCGAAAATAGTTACAGATCCGAGTGAAGTTGCTGCATTTGTTAACATAATTTCAGAAGAAGTGTTTTTGTGAAACGAGGCCAAATTGTGGCCATTATACAGGGTGTCCGAAAAGTCCTGCGCGATAGGGATTTCATTGATTGACTTGAATTAATTGTTGTTGGGTTGTGTTAATTGTATTTTGTACATTAATTGGTAACCCCTATGGTGTGGAAATTTTCGGGCATCCTATTTAATGAATATACAGTCGTTTATTTTGAAACATTTACTGGAAGCTCACTGTATGTACAAACTCGAATGTGTTCGTATAAGCTCATTGTTGGAAATTACTTCACGGTTAATGCTTCAATTGTTTTAATTTCTCCTTACGCTTGAGGCTTATTTTACGAAATAAGGTTTTGTAGGGTCCATATACCGTTTCGTTTTGCTATAAATCTTCCGGTGAGCTAGGCATAGAGGGGCGCTGGCGAAAGATACTGGGAAAGAAACAGTTGTAGGCTTAACTTTGTGGAAGTTATCCATTACAAAAGAATTAAAATACCTTAATTAATTCCACTTGTAAGAAGCCACAAAATATCGAAACCCGGGTCGTGACAATAAATCTTACAATTGGAATTAACTAAGATATTTTAAATAAAACTGATGATCAGTAGCGTAGCCAGGAGGGGGAGCATGGGGCGGATTCCCCCCCCCCCCCCGCCCCGTGTTCTGGTGCCCCTAAGTCTGTGAATGTTTCCTATCTAAAGTTCCAAATACGTATAAATAAATGTGTATATTACTTTGTCAATTTTCATGTTTTGTACAAATTCATCCGACTATTGCTTCACCAACATTTGTGAAGTTTAGTAAACTGGTTAATTTATGAGTCGACACCCCCTAAACATTTTCTGTCCCCCTCTAGACCCAAAACCTTGCTACGCCACTGCTGATGATATCAGGCCTGACATCGTGGAAATGATGGATATCCACGTTGAGAAAAACCAACTTTGTAATTTCCACAAACTTTAGTTCACTGGCACGAAGCGCGTTTCACCACACATGTAGCACATTCATGTAATATGCAACAGTGTGTTGCGATACGGGCGTCGTGCCAGCAACATAAAGTGAGTGGAATTTACAAAGTTGGTTTTTCTCAACATGGATAAGGTATTTTAAATCTTCCGTAAACTTGGGAAGACTGGAAAGCTGACGTCAGAATCAGCTGCAAGGTGGCAGCGACGCATAAGCCTCAAGTACACGAGGCGAGTTTACAAGCTAAAAGCAGTTCGTAAACTAGTCCAGTGTACTCGATGCACTCGCTCCGTTAGCTGCTTGTAAAAACGCTCTGGAAAAAGTTGAACTGCCGGCGACTTTACACACCACTCGCCGGCTTTTGAGTGAGCTAGCTTGTAAACTCGCTCCGTGTACTTGAAGCTATAGGAAGGTCTTTGTATGCCGTTTTTCAACTCATGATGAGGATCAGACGCATCATACATTAACATTATATGACATTGAGAACTTCTTCCACTTCTCTTCATCTCCGCCCTCCCCCTCCCTCTAGTTTAGATCTGGCTAGCAGTTGGAACTCAGAAATAGTTCGACAGTTGCAATCCACTTCGACGTTTCATTGTATTCACCATTTCTCTTGCTTACCTGGAGATATTTAGTGTAGAGGTACATTTAAGGACTTTATATTGTAACACTTTTGAACACAACACACATACCTTGAAAACAAATATTTCGCTTTTAATGTAACGTTTATTTTGTTCCGTAGCCAATGAGACTGAGGCTTTACGTGCTTCAAAGGACATTAGCCTTATTTCGTTACATTGTCCAAAAATCAGTAATCGAGTCGCTACCCTCATCACAGTGTTTAGATTGTCAGCGAAAATCCCCCCTTTAGTCTCTTTCGGCTTCGTGTATACGTTTCGAAGTGTGAAATACGCTGTAAATCAATATTCTCCTCGAAATAATAATACTGCAAATCAGTCAAATGTCTAGCAGTCTCTGGCACGTCGGAATTCTCATCGCTCAATTTGATCTTGGAGTATAGTTTTGGATCCCACCTTAAGTCTGGTTTTCTTGAAGGAGTTAATGTTTTCAGACGATGTCAGTAGGTAGTATCTCCAGCCGGTGTGGAAGAACCTTAAAAACCCACAGTATTTTATTGCCACTAACCAAGGTGTCATCAACAGAACTTGATTTCAATATGCGTTTGAATATATTGTTTTGTGACCCTTTTTAATATTTATCTATTCATATATGTCCCCTTTGTTTTGATAGTGAATTTAGGCATTTGATTTTGTCGGCTTTTTACATTTATTTGCGACTCCTGTCTAGCTTGGTGACAGGTTTACCTGAAGGCAGGCTATATATTATCGTGATAAATTGAGCGATTAGTGGCCAACATATTATCAAGTGAATTGTTGTTCATAGTTACAAAAATTTTAAAAATGAAACTTTGCTCTCAAGTAGTTCACACCTGTTGTGTCATTTATTTTATATGATAACACTAAGGTGGAATGGTCCTAGTGGTTGAATTAATCGTAAAAAATAAGGCCTAGAATAATTAAGAAAAACTTGACTACGCCTGAAGTTTCCTTCTATAGTGTCACACAAAGCTATTATCCTTTGGATTATTCGTGCCAATCTTCGTCTTCAATGCCATATTTTGTGTCGGCAAAATCGTGGTATTTGTCTATTGAAAATCGTTGTTTTAATGGGAAAGGAAAAATGGAAATGCTGTCTATCGAAGGCATTTCGTTTTTTTTATCTTAGGATTTGTCTATTTTGGTGGTTATCTAAATATTGAAACCTACCTTATGAGTAGTGATGAAATCTTTTTCTTCGCGAAGTAAGAAGTTCTGCGGCCTCCGGAAGCGGCTCTTGAGCTGCTCATCTCGAAGGTCAGATTACTTACACTCGCATGTGTACTCGTTTCTTGACTAGCCTGCCGGGGTAGGAAAGAATCGGGACACTCAACCCTTCGTGGTCATCGAGACGAGTGTGAATCCAACCCCTGAGAAAGGTCGAATGCAAGACATCGGAAATCAATACCTTCATATTTTCTATCCCAAGACTTTCTCTCACAATCAGTCTAAATGAGAGGGTTGAACTTGAACAGAAGGAGCTCTCTTCAAGTCTTCGTGGCGTGCGTCACTGGGGAACCCCTACCCACCGCCGTACGCTCTTCATTTGTCTCGCAAAGCGATCGATCCTCTCTTTCAAGTGGACCCCCCGAAATCATTCTTTATCCCACGGCCGCCACTCTACGAACCCTTTATTACTTATTACCTCGGCGCAGAAATAGTCCTCTGACCGATGGAGAAAAATGTGTTTTCCCTTGCTGGAATCCTCTTCAAAGTTCCCGCAAAACCCTCCAACGGAGCAGATTCCCGTTACTCAAATAGGGGTTCGTCATTTTTGTATTTTTAAAATTATCGGAGAATACTTGACATGCCAATTTATTCGGCATTCGAGAGGTTCGCGTTATATTTAAAACCTCCCGGTTTGTCTTCTAATCTTTCGTTGAGTGGATAATTATTTCAGTGCACTTCAGAAAGCTTAAAAATAGTACTTCAGTACCTAAAGTGAGGCATTTTGGTAAAAATTCGGTTCTCTTACACAGAATTAGTTTTATTAGTTAAATAACTCTGGAACAGCGAATTAACAATTAGTTGGACACAGCTGTTTGATATGATCTCTCGGTGGTTGTTGCAATAAGTGACGTAGTCGCTTAATTGGTTTAGTTTCTAGGGCTTTAGTTGTTGAGTTGTTAACCTTTGCCATTTCTTTCTTTTGTCATCTACGATACGATATATTTCTAATAGCAGCACATTGTTGCTGAATTTTTCAGATGTAATCCTTTCGCTATTCTCAATTATGAAAACATTTGTTGTTATAATAATGTGTTATCGACTGATAATTTTTCCATTCACGATTATTATGTTATTTTTAGAATATCCACGTTCTCTTCTCGGACACATTAGGACTCGGACTAATTTCAGTAATCCTAGATTACTGCGAGAATATTATTATATTTTTAATAGTGATAATTAAATACATTTTATACATCAGTGTCCTAGTTGAATCTGGTCCGTGGGACGTACTCTTGGAGCCATATAAAGGTTTCTAAAGCGTGATAATTTGTTAATAACGATATTTGATTTCGTTATCATTCATAATTCGCGAATCTAGTCATATCAATGAAAATAGCTTGCATTAGACGCGTATCTTCAGGATAAAATGTACCTTCAAACCTTCTCTGTGATTATTATACTTTTAATTACATTTACACCGATGTGTGTTGCTTAACTACTCGTCTGTGATTGTATATTATTCTTTTTGTGGGTGAGTTTTGCAATAAATCTATAATTCGTTTCTTATGGCCAGTTGCTTCTCAAGTCAGTATTTTTTAATACTAAATGCACTCTTATCTCAGTCTGCCCAAGTGGACCACGTATACTTAAGTTGAAAATTGATGTCAATGTCTATTGACTGCTTAAGGGAAAGTTCGAAGTAGGGCGTGGTGAGGGAGTAGAGGTCGAGTTTAATTTTTATACCTACTGAAAAACCCATTCTTTCTCGTTTCTGGAGAACATTTTGGTGGAATATGGAGGTCTGTTTTCTCTACGGGGACTTGGTAGATAACTATCCGTAAACGAACCGATTAAAGCTTTAGATTCACGAGATCTCAATTGTAATTGACGGAAGGAAGAACGAAACAAACTCTTGGAATTTTTGCCGGTGCATCTACATCTACATATTACCCCGCAAGCCGCCTCAATAGGCGTGTGGCGGGGGGTTTTATGACACCAGCCGTTTACATATAAAAAGGAAACGCTCTAATGAAATTACGCCTTGCATTTATTAAAGTCCCTTATTGTTCGGGGGAAAAACGAATTCCCATTACTATCCGTTCGGCAAAATATCTCTCTTAATTTATCGTTTCTGTCGGACCTGGAAATATAGTGGGATTCTAATATGATGTTCTCCGTGTCGCTGTGAAAGATATCTATTCTCAATTGTTCAATCAATCTAAGCCTAGCGCGCAGCCTCCGAGTCTACTTCTAAATATCTTTCTAAAATTCTCCGAATCTAAAGAGGGCGAGGAAGAAACCTTGGACTGTCATGGGGAAGAGACCACAAATATTGAGCCAGTGGACCATCTTCCGATTAGTGAATGCTTTTAAGGTCCCTTTTTATCGGCTATTTGGGTAGACGACCTATAACTTGTGGTAATTTGCATCTTTTGGGAGCTTATGACGGATACTTTGGGTATGGATATAAAGTGGAGGTGGCTTGATATGGAGCGTAGCGTTGTATGGAGCAGAAACGTAGACTCTTGAGAAAGGAAGACTAGAATAGGATTCGAACTCAGGCCCTTTGGAATGGGAAGCCAGTAGTCTAGACACTAGACCAACCCCATCTTCATAGCATGTTAAGTATCGCCCAAAGAATCCTACAATGCTGTGGTTTTTTTCAGCTCATCTATTAAATAATATAGTACCTAACTTATTTGTATTTTCTTACTTTCCTACAACTACTTTCTTTGACCATTGCTGGAGAGAATATGTATATTCTTCTGACTTTGATATCTTATTAGCGTGCTGTTAGTTACAATATCAACTCGTCGTCGTGCCATGTTGAGTTTTTCTCGAAGGATCCAATACCTAATACTGTTGTTTTTATTCAGCTCATCTCTTAAATATTATAACTTAGTTGTACTCTCTCAATTTCTTAGCAATATTTTCTTACTTTCTTGCCAATATTTTCTTGGACCATTACAATGGAGAAAAATGCAAATTTGGTATTATAAGTGCATTCCGCGCCTATAATTATCACACCTAACCGATACTCGCACCATGTTTAGTTTCGTTCCGTGAATTCTATAATTATTTAGTTTTTTCAGCTCATCTCTTAAATATTGCAATTTATTAGTATTATCTTACTTTCTTACCAGTATTTTCTTGGGCCATTTTAACAGAAAATATAATTCCTAAGATGGATATACTTTTTTACATTTGCACGCTCATATTTACCCTATCAACCCGATCATCGTAGAATATTGAGTTCCACAATAAGAAACCTAGAACTCTGAAGTTTCTTCTACTCAAATATTTTAAATAATTCATTCATTCATTCATTACAGTAATTACCGGTTCAGAGGTAGGTTGTGATGAAAGTCAGAGAATATCCAACGAACTCTTACACGTGCCGTGCCCTTTCTACCTCTAGTATTTCTTTCTTCATCTCAGCATATGTCCTACCTTTCTTCATCCCGTCCATAAAACCGATTCTCTTCCTTCCCCTTCCCCGCTTACCCAACATCCTACCCTCCATCACGGCCTTCAGCAAACCACCGTCCCTCATTACCCCTTCCAGCCACCTACCCTGTCTTCCCCTGATCTCATCTATAAGTTTCCTCTCCTCGCCCACCATGTCAAGCACTTCCTCATTTGTCTTCCTTTCCGTCCAACGCACCTTCTCCATCCTCCTCCAAACCCACATCTCGAAAGCCTTCAGCCTATTTTCGTCTTCCTTTCTCAAGGTCCACGTTTCTGCCCCATACAACGCCATAATCCATATCAAGATCTTCACCAGCCTGTTTTTTACATCCTTACTTAAGGTCCCCGTCATCAGCTCCCTTCTATTAATGAACGCTTCCTTCGCTAGCGCTATTCTCCTCCTACTTTCTACCTACGTCTTTGCTACTATGTCCTGTTTCTTCTAGCGTACTACCCAAGTAATTAAATTGTTCTACTTGCTCCAGTTTGTGACTTCCTACTCTTATCACCAGCTTCGCTTTCTTTGTACTACAGAATCTCATTACTTTTGTTTTCCTATTATTTATCTTCATCCCGTATTTCTCACACTGCTTTTCCAGTGCATCTACTAAAGTTTGCAATCCTTTCGATGACCGACTCACCAACGCCTGGTCATCTGCGAATCTAACCGACTTTATCCACTGGCCTCCTACTTTCATTCACACATCTAGCTCATCCCATGCCTCTCTTACCATTTCCTCAGCATAGATGTTAAAAAGTGAAGGCGACATTACTGGATATTATGTTCTTACCATTATTTTTTGGACCATTTTAACAGAGAAAATGTAACTCCTTACGTTTAAAAATAATTGTGTATTCGCGCGCTCGCTATCAGTCGGCAATAAAAATATCGAGTCAACACAGCTCTGTGGGCTCGAGGGTAAATCCAGTCGTGGAGCTGAATGCAATGCGCTCTTTGTTTTTATGTCTTATTGTCCCAAAAAAGAAAACAACGAGGAAGTAGAATGACGGAACCCAGCGAAGTGGATACGAATTTTCCAGAATGAGAACCAAACACTCGAAAACTGTGGAGCGAATCCAGGGCTCTCGAATCGATTTTCTCGCTCGATGAAAAATTTGGTCGCCATATTGAGGGCTCCGGTATGCAATCAATCGAAGAGTTCTCGTTTTTATTCTCCTTTTGAGGAAGATCTCTTTACTTGGTTTTATACTTGTACTTAATACATTTACCATTCTCTTGAAATGTCCAGTATGTACTCAGCCGAGTGTCATCAGGAAAATATTCCGTATGTAATAAATTACCTACTTCAACGTCAGTCTTGAATTTGAAGATTGCCTAGCTACAGCTCTCCTCTCATTTCCAAACTGTCTTATTCTCTTTTCGGCTAACCGCTTTTTAACTCTTTTTAATTCTTCACGTCCTTTAACTCAGTGTACGACATCCTAGTTCTTCCTCGTTATTTCTACTAATTCGTTTCTCCTTCCGTGTTAGTCATCACGAAGTAACGTATTTACGAAAGGCTTAATGAAAGGTTCCATTATCGCTTCCGCCCGGCTTGAACAAATGGCACTTTGTCTCGAAGGTATGGCTGAAGTTGCGTTACTCATGAGTAAACCTCAGTGACTTGTGCTCCAACACCCCTGTATCATTTTTCAAATCAACTCTCAATGTAATGAACGTACTACGTGAGGCAGGTTAAATAAGAAAACGTAGTAAATGTGTGGGCTATATGACTGGATGGTTAGAGGAATGTCTTCTCTTCACTGCTTTACATATCTACATGAGAAAAGGTCTCATTGTTTAATTTCAGGATTCCGCGAACCGAAATTTTCGGTCTTAATATTGGACTTTCTATGCCAGTGGTGTCCAGAACATTGAATTGCAGACTGTTTTTTTAAAGCAGATTCCAGGCGAAAGTTTTACATGACGCCGTTGTGTTCGTCCCGCCACACTTATTTCTGGCGATCCTTATCTTTATTTCACTTAAATCATTCATGCATGCGTGCGAAGAAGAAAACTTGGCCGGAGTCAAGGTCGTGTGGATGCTGTAAATGAGGAGGAGAACCAGATAGAGAAATATAAGGTTCGCTGATTCCCGTCTGCTTTCGATTTGCGTGGCCTTCGTCGAACAGGCTCGTTCACAACAACTTAACTTGGCGTAAATTGACTTATTCTCTTATTGAAGATGAACCAGCGCGCGAAATTTCTAACCAATCACAGCGCACCACTGCCAAAGCGACCTTATAATCGATTGATGAGGCCTATCGATAGTGTGAGTTTCGAGACTTGTAGTAAGCTCCCCCGAAACAGCTCAGTTGATTTGTGAAGTATTAATTGTAAATAGTGAGTTGAACTATAGAAGTATTAAAATGGAATGTTTGTTGAACATGTGAGGGTTATTTCGCACTGACTCGATCAACTTATCCGCATCCATTTTCGCTTAAACGTATCCACATACGACTTCACAACAAAATCACGTTTTCAATATGGCTGCTCGAGGAGATATCGAGTTTAGCAATCGATTGCTGGCCGACTATCGATAGTATATCATGCCATGCTATTGGCTGGCAAAAGAAAGTTGAGCTGGGCTCAACTCCAGGCTACGCCAAGTCGAGTTAGTCGTTGTGAACTAGTGGATGCTTTTCTAAAGGTTCATCCCTGGCGTTGCGCCGAGTTAAGACAAGTTACGCCGAGTTAAGTTGTTGTGAACGAGGCTTTTAGCGATCGCTTTGACTGTCAACATATTCCAGCCTCGAGAGTGTATTCCTCCCGCCTTGAAGCTTGTGGAGTATTTTAATTCCTTCATTTCTTCCTCCCGTTCAATTAATTCATCCTTTTATGTTTTCGTGTCGTCATTATGTAGGATGGCTCACGGGATGTGTTTATAATGCATTATGAAGAGACATACGGCGTCGCTGAAAATGAATATAAAAGTATCCTTTTCTTCGGCGTCGTCTGGGGGTGATGGTATCCGCCGGCCTCATTAATTATTCGTGTCTGGCATTTTGCGGGGAAAATAAATGCGCAAATGCCGGAACAGTTGCTCGTTTTGAGATTAGAATGAGCGAGGAGCTCTCATAAAATTTTTTAAGTGCTTGATGTGTCTTCTTGAAATATCCGAGGAATTTTCCACACAAGAATTTCAATTGTGATTTATTATTGCGAGTGATTTAAAGCTTGGTGCGTAGTTTGGACTCTAATCTACATTTATAGAAGCTGATTGTTATACAATTCTACATTTTTCTCTATACTGAGATTATAATACGTTTTCCTTTTATTGTAAATAACTATGAAAATAATTTAGTCCGTAAAAATTATTTATTCAGTTAAAATATTGTTCTGCTTTCGTCAAATTATTATATTTTTTTGTAGACGGTATACAACATTATCATTAGGGTAATCATAAGCTGAAACCGTTAAGGTGGTTTTAAATGGAAGATAGTAAACAACTTCTACATTTTTACAGGCGCAGGCTCCTATCACCTAACACGAATGCTTTCTTCGTCTCAGCATACGTCCTACCTATCTTCATCTTGTCCATGGAGCTAATTCTCTTTCTTCCCCTTCCCCGCTTACCCTACGTCTTTCCCTCAATGACGGACTTCAGCATCCCCTTTCCTCTCATTACATCTTCCAACCACCGACTCTGCGTCCTCCTAACCTCCTCCAGAAGTTTTGAGGAAACCGAGACTAGCCACGGTAGTAACTTTTACCGAGTCACCCGCAAGTGCTCATAAGTGCGATATTCCACAGGAGAAAAATCATTCGCCTTGACCGGGATTCGAACCCGGATCCCTCGATTTCGCGCCGAGTGCTTTAACCAGCTAAGCTACCGAGGCGTCCTTCTCCCCTGTGTATTATTTGGTGGCTTTATAGGAGTATGGTGGTCAGGACTTCCTCGTTTGTCTTCCTTTCCGCCCACCACACTTTCTCCATTCTCCTCCACATTCACATCTCAGAATCCTGCAGCCTATTCTTGTCCTCTTTTCTCAGAGTTCAAGTTTCTACCCCTTAAAACGCTGCACTACATATTGAACCCTTCGCCAACCTTCATGAATAGCCATTTATTATTGTTTATAGTTGAAAAGCATTGCTATAATATTGGCGAAATAGCCAAAAAGTAATGAAAAATGTAAATAGTCAAATATGAATTTGTGTTTATTTTTAATGAAAACAATGTTTGTAACTATGGTAAAAATATATAATATCTAAATGTCAGAGATGTCTTAGTATATAACATTTTTGGTGAAGCATGCGGAGCTGTTACTAGGCAGTTTCCCTTGTGTGTATTAAAAAAAATGTGTACGACCGCGCCATGTGCCAGTTAGAGGAGAAAGTATGTGGGAGCTCGCTTACCATCTATTGGCGCACATCTGAATCACGCCTAACACTTGAATCATGCGTACGTACGTGTAGCCTTTTATAAAGTAAATATCTTGGCTTGGATGGTTGATAAGTGAAGTGTTATTGGGGTAATAGCGTAAAGAAATCGGTATGCCTCCTCTTAACGAAAGGTGTTTAGGGTACCACAGTTTGACGTCCCATCCGACAGACGGACCATCTTCTGTACATAAAGCTACGCGTAACTGACACGTGGCGCGAGCGTATGCATAAAAAATACACGTGTCGTTAAAAAAATAAATTTTTAAGATTTCTAAAAGAAACATGTGACATTTTGATATTATATATCGTTTACCATAGTTACATGTATTTTTTTTCATTAAAAATAAAAACTAAACATTAATTTCTATTTTATCATTTGCTTTATTCATTCCTTCTCGGCTATGTCGCCAATATTTTAGCCTGTTTCAGCAGGCTTTTCAACTAGTAACACATGGAGTGCTCTCAACATGACGTCCGAGCAAGGATAGGGAGTCAACTAAATCACCTCCGCCACTGCTGGGAATCGAACTCAGCCCCTCGGAATGGTAAGCGAGTACTCTAGCCTCCACGCCAGCCTGAGATCTTCGTAAACACCCTATTTTTACACACTACCGGCTGGAGATGGTTGCGTGTAACACTACTCAATGCCGTTTCTATTATTGTTCTTCCGTCTCATTTTTATTCAAAGTCATGGCTCCACGCATTCCGAATTCCATTCAGGTCCCTTTTTTATCTTTTTAGTGATGGAAATCAATTCGCCCACGCTTTCGGGCGCTTTGTCGGTTGAGAGGCGCATGGCCAGGGACTGTTTGTTGACATTTCCACTTCGTTCCCGCATCCCCCTCTCTAGCGTAGGGATTGGAAATTAAATCCAGAATCGATTTTCGATTAATCGACTTTCGATTTTGGCTTAAAAAATCGATTTTCTATAAATTCGATTTTTGCCCAAAATAATCGAAATCGATATTTATAATAGTCGAGAAAATATCATCCTCTTGAGATAACAAGTATCTCAAACGGACAGCAAAAATGGTACTCCATCATTTCTTTTGTGACTCCTCTTAAACTCCCTGGATTGTTGTGTTGATTTCATACCTCTCTGTTGCATTAAAATGTTTTGAAAATTCGCGAATTTGTAAAGTTTTTTAATAAATTTTAGAAATAATGAAAACTAGCGCATAATATTTCCGCAGTCCGTATGTTTTGGAATTTTTGGATTCGCTCAAGCATTGACACAAAAGTCGTCCCCGTAAATATGTGAGGAGGTTGTCAGGTTGACTAGAAATATCTTTAATAATATAAGGAGGCAAATGATTAGCTCGATTGAACTTATGTGTCATGTTCTAGGCTCCAGAACTTCTTGCGTAATCGCTGGTAGCGCAGCGATATGTCTGATCCCCCTTTTCCGATGTGAACGTACATCGAGGCAATCATGTCAGTGCGAGGAGCTATCCAAAATGGCAAACTAGCGATCGATTGCCTGAGCGTTGTCGCCGATTTGGCTGATTAGTCCATTTTTCTCGCTCATGCCCCGTCGAATATTTTTCCTATCTAACGCCGAAGTGAATAGAATATCTCGGGTCTTCGAATTAAATTCATTGATTTGATTCTAATTCCTGTTGCTCACGGTAAAAGTTTCCATAAATGAGTTTTATAAAGTTTTTTATTTAATGTTTTATCAATCGTACGTAAAACGTACTTGCTTGCTCGCGGTAAAACTATTCATAAAACCGCAATGTCCTGCCATCTATGAGACGCTTTGCGAACACGTGAAGTGATAAATGCACTCTCTTTTGGATGACTGTTAGGTTAAAAACTATATGTATTGTTTATTTACTTACTTTCTGATCACACTCAACGGTGTTAAGGCTCTAACGCATTCCTCTAACAAGAAGGATACTGCCTCAACGTTCCATGAACTTCCAGCCATGTTTGTTTAAGTTTTCCTTGTTTGGTTTCCCATGGATACGAGATTATTATCAACGCGATGAGCGGAACGTCTCATTGGTTGTTGCATAAAACAGTTTTATGGAAATAGAACCTGTCCTATTCCGTAAAACGTTTTATAAAACAGGTTTTATAAAACGGTTTTATGTTAAGCAAGCTCATTTTTATAAAATTAGTCGATTTTATAAAACGTTTTACCGAAAATTTTACCGTGAGCAACTGGCGTCTGGCGTCTTTGATTTTTTACGAAACGTTTTTTACCAATTTGTACGCACCACATGCACTTCCCTACTTTTTTCTATTAATACGTGGAATCTGTGATGCTTATGAAACTGTAGCTTAGAAATATTTTTGTTCAACGTTCTTATTGGTTTGCAGTCGTTTGCTCGTAAGAATGTTGAAAGCACGACTAGATGGTTTTTTTTTCTTTCAAGGCATCTGCATTATGACTGCCTTAAATGGGGATTCGTTGAAATGCAAGTCGTACCTTCAGCATCCTGCTTTTTGAACGAAGTTATGCGGAGAAGTTTTCTCTCAGTTTAATCTTTGTGCCTGAACCGGTGAGTGGAAAGGAAAAAAATCTGTTGCAATTAATTCAGCTCCACGGACTGGATTTCACGATAAATGCTCCAGTAGAGTGTTGAGAAATTAACGGAAGAAGCCTTTAAAAAAATCTCAACCTCATTCCGGTATTTTGATCAATGGTCCTGCCCCTGTTTTCGTGTATTTTTTATTTTTCTTTAAAGGCATTAAAATAGGCACTTCTTCTGACGAATAGCACGGCTACCCCTGGAATTTATTATTACGTGAGAATATTCGATATAAAATCGAAGTTCATACAGAGCTTCATTTTCTCATCTCGCTTTTATGACTCGTGGTATTTGATGCGACAAAAACGTAGATATGTCCAATGGCTTAGGAGGAAAGTAGCAAAGTCACATTTCGGAGAAAATTTTAAATTGTTGCTATTTAAGACTGGATAATCATTGTAAACATACTTGTCACTGGTGTAGGAAGCAATGATAATATTTGGTTAAGAATCAGCTCACTATGCAATCGTATGAATCGTATGCCATAATTTATAATCTCTCCCGGTTTATATTAGCTATCACTGGCTTATCGTATTTTTCTCGGAGGACATCGAATCCTTTCTCCTTAAAAAAAAGCTAACTTGAGCATCCCAGTTGTCAGGCACCTGGGCCTTGACCCAACCTAATAATGAAGAAGAGGGTAGGTACATAATTAAGAGCATGCACGTGAAGATGACGTTGTTAAGTTGTAACGCGTAGTATTTTTAATAAATAAATTGGAAAGTTATTGCAGACTCCTTAATTATTCACTCTCCTTATTTCCGGTACGTCTCGCCTAAAGCCGTCAATTTTATACCCAGCCTTGCATAAATAGACACGAAGTTATTGAATGTTCATATGAGAGGACTATAGTACTCATAAATCCATGACTTATATATTATCTGAGTCTCAATTCATCGTTCTCGAATTCGAAATAGGTCCTTGAAATATTCGGAAGTAGTTCTAAAAGTTTATTAGGTTAGAACTTAAAATAAAATAATTTTATGCATTGTATTATTCATAATTCCGTAGGTTCGTTTATCTTTGTACATAGAATTTCAGCGTTGACCTTTTTAGTCCAGCTAGTTGTGCGCTACAAAATGTATGCACTTTAAAATATATATCCTGCATTTCAACTTTAGAGAATTTAATCTTCTCTGACGTCTTGTCAAAGTGTTTGGTCGGCGCTTAAATGTGCTCACTAGATATCTAGATTTGATTTTCCGTCGCTCGACTTGGGTTGTTAGCCGTCTCAAAATCCCGAATGGCGAAATTCCTCGTGCCATTCCTCTTAAACTATCCCGATGATTCATCGGGAGTGAAGTAGAAGAAGAGAGAGAACTCCCGTCAGGAGGATAACATCGCGAGTCCGTCGTAATTGTCGCTGGCGCCTAAACGGGGCAATTTCCTCCGCTGAAAGCGCCTGAGAGTTAATCCTAGTTTCAAGTTGCTGAGGCATGCCCCCTGCCTCATATTCTCGACGACGCGTCTTCTCTCAATTGCTTCGAGTTAATCTCTATTTACGATCGAGTGCATTTTCTGCTTCGCATCTCTCCGCCTAGGAGAGAGAAACCCAGGGGCCGTCCGGCGGCACGGCGTCGGGGTCGGACGGTGGGGGAAAATGTCCGCACACCGAGATATCTCCTCTGCTGCCTTTGCTGGCGGTGGCTGAGGGACCTCGACCTCTGTCCTCCCTCCCTCCCTATCCTCCCTATCCTCCGTATCCTCCCTTCCGTAGTCCTTCGCCCTCTCATCTTCTCTAAAGCCTCGGAAGAAAGGAGAGGATTCCTCTCAATCTCATCTTACGCAGTTTCCCGTAAAAGGTTCTGCCGGAGGTTGTTACCACTGGGTCTCCACGGCGTGTTGATGAGAGTGATTTTATTCGCCTTGTCTGATTCCGTTTTCTCATCGAAAGGAGTGGAAAAGTTGTGGTCGGCCACCGGATGTCTTCTTTCTTTCCTTGATATTATCATGTGATGTGTGGTATTTAGTGATATGAACTCGCTCTGGACTAGTAGTTCTCAACCTCTTTTGCTCACTTCACCGTAGTTCAGGATTTCATTCCCCCTTTCCAAGATAGTCCGACAAAAAAGTGCATTTCAAATAATAGGACATTATTGGTATAGGTACATATAGTATTGGAAATATTTTATTTTATATGTTTGTACTTTTGATATTTTATAACACAAAAATTTAAAACAAACTACAATTTGAAAGGTTTTACATAACCTACAGAACTACACATTTTGCTAAATTGTCGTACCAATTTCCCGTAAACTCCCTACATTTCCACCAGGGAGGTTATTCCCCACTGGTTGAGAAACCTTTGCTCACGAAGATCGCAGTCATTCCACTTTGCTATTAATGATCAAACTCACCCTAAGAGTTCAGGAAGACCTGCTGTAAAAGTGGTTGTACTCCAGTTCAACTTAACGTTCTGTATAAAACTGATGATCTCAGGCCTGACCTCGTGGAAATTATGGATATCCATGATGAGAAAACCACCTTTGTTATTTCCACAAACTTTCTTACGCTGGCACGACGCGCGTTTCACCACACTGTGGCATACTAATGTACCCGAGTATGCCCGAGAGGCACATGAGTATGCCACAGTGTGGTGAAACGCGCGTCGTGCCAGCGTAAGAAAGTTTGTGGAAATAACAAAGGTGGTTTTCTCATCATGGTTAAAGTTCTGTATTTAGAATACAGAGCTCTAAGTTTAATCTGCTCCGATGGGGTGTTTCTATCGCGGAAGGTCGTAGCCCACCCTGAATCCTTGGAAATTTCACGGATATTTCACGGGTTTCCTCCTCATGTCTGAATTCCATTCTGAGTTTTTAACGTCAGTTCCCTCTTCTTCACAGTCATTCCAATTCGTTATTATGGATCATACTGGTCCTAAAAGTCGAAGAAGTCAGAAAGAATCGAATGTATGTTGGGAGTGGCTTTCAGTAAGCCCATTGTTTCTTCTGCCCTGTCTTTTCTTTCCAATTTCATGCCTTTTTCGCTGTTTCCGAAATATCAAAAGCCAACAACTGGAGAAAATGTCCCGGAATATGATCTTTAAGGTAATCTTAGGTAGGAAAAATGTAGGAAAACATTTTGACGTAGTAAATCGTTCCTTTCTTATGATATGCTTTATATAAATTTGATCTTAATATTTATTATTTGTTAATAATATATTGATGAAATACAGTTTCGATGTCAATATGTCATCACTATATATACGAGTGGGTATTGGAATTCTTCGGCTATGCCGTCTACTTACATGTAATAAAACTCCTTTCTCTTTGTGGTTTGCTGAGATTCCCGAAATGTATATGTTCCGTTTCACTGTAGGTATGCTGGCGGTTAAGTTTTCTGGCGGCTATTGTATTCACTCACCGGGAAAAGAACTAACTTCCCTCACGTTGTTGAATTTGGGGAGGATAAGTGAATGTTTTCAATTCCATAGCGTGTCATACTTCCTTGTCTCTAGTCATTTTTCCGTTGGCCATGCCTTAGGGCCGTATTCATAGTCTCGTCTTAAGCATTTGCTTGAGACCGTCTTGATGAAGATCGCCTTATTGGTCAAGCTGAGCTTATTTGGTTGCCGCTTTCATAGTCAACAAATAAGCTCGTCTTGACGAAGGCGTCTTGATCAAGATCAGCTTATTTGGAATAAGGCGAGCTTGATCAAGCAAATGCTCAAGCGAATGCTTATTTGATCGACCAATCACCGACGACGTTACATTGACAACCAGCGCCACACTACAAAGCGGTAAATTTGAGTGACTTTTGTGACATTCACGGAAGCGCGATCATGGCATCCGCGTCTAATAAATACCGGCATTATACTCCAACGGAAAGGAAAGTATTTCTGGAGATACTTGCAAATAATAAAAAAAAATAGAAGATAAAAAAGGAGGGGGGGCAACACTTCGTCAAAAAGAAGATGCTTGGCGACAAATTGCGAAGATGTACACCACGTCGAGTGTCATAACGCAGGAGGTATGGTAAAATTTTATAATTTTACGGAATGGAATACCTATGTGATATTTGGTTTTACCGCTAAAATGCGAGTGCACGAAAGTCATTTATTTCGATGGCCTTCACAGCATTAATAAGAGAAGTAATTATTATGTTGCAGCGATCGGTGGCTCAACTAAAAAAATGGTGGTCTAACATAAAACAAAATCAGAGAAGCGCATTGACCACCGAAAAGCAAAATTGAATGAAAACTGACGGAGGCAGGCCACCTAAATCCCCGGAAATTGACCCAGATGTACAAAATATTGTTCCGGATTTGATGACCACAGCCCCTACACTTTTCACCTCCAACATGGCTCCTGATGAAATTGCAGGTAAATGTTTTGTGTAGTATAATTATATCGAAAATATATCCATGAAATTTTTATTTCTGAAAGAATGTGCATGCATAGTGGCAGAGTATATATATAAAATAAGATATAAATAATAGCAAAATGAAAATAATAAATACAGCTGAGACTAAAATATAATAAAAAAATTATTTTAAAATTACGAAGATTTAACAAACCAATGTAATAATAGAACTTCAGGAAATCTTTCATGTTATATTAGTGGCCTTTTTATCACTGTCCCACATAGTTGATTAATGTATGCATTCTCTATCCTTGGGATAATTAAACCACAAATATTTTGACTACTGATGGGCAACCTTGCATTAATGTGCCAATTAATTTTTCATTTTTTTCCGGTGACATTTTCATTATTAAAGTCACCTCAACATTCATTTAATATAATTATTTTTAATTTTATAGAAAAAGCAGACCTCCTCATATCACAAGATGTTGGTGACAATGATGAAGAAATATTCACAGGTGAGATATATGCTTATGGGATAGGTCTCAATGATGGACATGCATGCTATTTATTTGTACTACATTTTAAATTTTATTTTAAACCTTATTTTATGATACCTCAAATAATTAAGTTGAAATTTATATCATGTTATAGTTTCATACTTCTACTTTTGCTAATGCAAGCAAGGCAAGAATTGATTAAATATCATGTATTTATATTAAATTAATAAATAGATTAAATATCATTCATTACCAAGTATTTTTTTAAATTAGAAATCTAAAAAAAAATAAATAAACTCATCATACAGTCTTCTTTGTAGGGTAAGAAGTGAACCTTGGTTACATTATTAAATATAATAATTCATTTTCATTTTTTAATAATTGCAGATATGAATGAGATGGTGATGGTCATGCAGGACACCCAGTGTGGTGAGACATCATTAGATTATGGTGGGTGGATTGATTCTATCATATGTGAACATATATTTAATTTACACATTAGGTACTTCTGATCAAATTTTTGTCAGCTATACAAAGCAGGCATTGTTTGGTACAATGGGAAAACAAATATAAAATTATAATGAATAAGAAATAAAATATGATTTGTGGATAAATACTTAATTTAATGTAAGCTAGAGTGGTGATTCATTATAAATATACATTATTCAAAACCTAGGCTATTCAGAAGAACACACACTCAAAAGGAAAAACTTTTAATTTATTGCAAATTTTAGCCTATGACACCCTGACTGCAGCATTGATTTCCCTAAACATCATATATTTCATCAAGGGTTCATTCCAGTAAGGAGATGGCTTTGATCAGATTCATATCAGAGAGAGAAATATAAGAAAATGAGCTATGAAGTTGTAAGCTGAACACATAACCTTTAGGCTGGTGCAGTCAATATATAGGTTGGTGTCCATCAGCTCCTATTCATAAGCCAAAACACAATAAACAAACATTGTACATACTAATGCACAATATTTCACTTAGGTACATACATTTTCTGTTAATTAATCCAAAATTAAGAATGTTTTAGTTAGTTATTACTTAAATGCACATTTACAAAATTAATTACAAGCAAAAATAAACAACTGGAATGAATTAAACTATTAAGAGATAATTGTTTTTCTCACAAATTAAATGAAAATTCGATTTATTAACGCCTGTCGCATAGCAAAACCATCTCCTGGCTGCCAGTTAGATGGCTCAACTGGAACCACTTCATCTTCATTATGATCATCTTCTACAAGAACATCATTTAGTGTTAGGCTCAAATTGAGAAGCACAGCGCAGGCTACAATGACACCCGTTGAGCAGAGAAGTTTTGTGGAAAGGCCCTTTGAAAGGCATGAAAACCTCCTTTTCCAAATGTGAAACGTTCTTTCCACGATAATTCTAGTTCTTGTATGAACTTCATTGTACCTATATATTTAACGAAGCAAATTTAGAGTATATCAGAATAAAAGGAAGGTGTAAAAATATTGGTTTATAATATTGATATTTATAATACAATGAATAATTGGATTATAATCAATAGAATCAAATTATGTCTCATTTTGAAAATATCCATGGCATTTTCAGAGGATACATTAATAATTGTAATCTGAGATAAAGGAAATTAGAATGCAAAGGTATGTCCAAGGCCAATTTACATTTTTTTAGGAAAAAACAATATGAATATTTATTTGTCCAAAGGTTATGGGCTTGTCAATGGTATTGGCAAAATTGGAAAACCAAGCAAAAATGAGGTTATAATTAGCAACATTGCCAATATGACTCCAAATAAGATTCTATTCTATTTAACTCAAATAAATATGAGATTTTGAAATGTTATGAATTTATATTGGTTTCTTGCACTCGAGTACCTACTATCTCCAGGTATTCCAATTAAAGCACAACAGATTAGCTGAGGTGGTTCCAATGTAACCCCCACATTCGGACTACATTATGTGGTCTCAGAAACAAAAAACCACAGAACTCTGTTTCTCTAGAGGTTTTCAATAACATCCCATATCTTGGACAAGCTGCCCCTGCTGTCAATATACATATTGAGGTGTAAGGAAATCAA
Source organism: Pyrrhosoma nymphula (assembly GCA_963573305.1). NCBI lineage: Eukaryota > Metazoa > Arthropoda > Insecta > Odonata > Coenagrionidae > Pyrrhosoma > Pyrrhosoma nymphula. The sequence continues at coordinate 19,071,779 of OY754328.1, forward strand.
CTTCTGAATTCTTTTATTTTATCAGGTCCTTTGTTTGTAAGGCAGAAAATAAATACCATAAAAATCCATATGGTTCGGTTCACGCGTCAGAATGAATGAAAAATAAAATATTTTATGGCCTCAGAAACAACACTATAACTATATTCAAATCTGTGGATACCTTAAATTTTTGGCTGTAAATCACTGATTTTAAGAGAAAATAACTAAGCTTTTTTCCTAACATATCCTGATTTCAGAGGCCATGATGAGCTTTAAATGAATGTACCTAATAAATTTTATATAAGGGAATAAAATAAGTGTTTTTGTTGATCACAAGATTGATTAGTATAAATTAGAATATACTACCTCCACCTGATATACCACACAAGTAATAAATAAAAACCTTAGTAGTAGGTCCCTGATTATAAAACTGAGTCAATTTTCCTAAGGTAAATTAATTTATTTCAGCTCCTGCAACATCAAGCACAGAGAGAGAGGAAAATCTAAAGGAACAGAGAGAGATATGAAACCCTAAATCTGAGTTAGCCTTGAAAAGGGAGCGCTACAGAAAACTGATGAAATACAATGAAGAGTTGGCTTTGGTGCGCCTCGAGACAGAGAAACAAATAGGATATATGCAAATAAGACATGCAAATATACAAGAACTAGAGGTGAGGGCTGCAACTAAGAAAGCAGAATTGGAGGAGCTCCTCCTTCAAAAGGAAAAAAATAAATGATGAATTTTTATTGTTTCTGTTATTGCCCCAGTTGTGTTACCGTATTGATTGTGTTATGTGTTACATCAATTGTGTTGTGTTCCATTGATTGAGTTACGTGTAACAGCGATTGTCTCATTGTGTTACAATAACTTGTGTAACATTGTTTTTAGAAATACAATAATATGACAAATATGTTATGATATCAAAGACTTCAAGACTATAATTTTATTTTCATGAAAATCTCCTTCTCTGACAACTTTGCATGGAATAAATCTTTAAATGGGAGCCTGACATCATACTAAACCATTACCTGGAAATCAGTTTCGGTTTTACTAGCAGTGTATTACATTCAAAGAGCTCATCCTTTAATGCATAAGTTCTCAACCATTCAGTTGTGACCACTTGGGCTGTGGACTGACCCTTTCACAAGGGTTGTTGGAGACCATCACGAAAAAAATATTTAAAATTACAATGATGAAGTAGCAATGAATACAATTTTAAGCTTTTTATACTTGGGAGGTCATGGCAGCAAAAAAAAGTATTATAGTCTCGTGGCCCAAGGTAAGTTGAGAACCTAAAGGAACTTTATTGAACAATAAACCACCATTGATTCTATAACGAAAGCAGAGTGGCAAATACTTAATATTAAAATGAAGAATATACTTTGGGGGAGTACCTTCTCCGATATGTTAAATGACTTAAGCACAATTATGTATTATGCTTACATAATACTTCAATTTAATTGATTATCACTCACATTCATGCTATAGTAATTCGAAATACCATGTTAACATTATACTTGTAAAGCTTAGGTCTATCTCAAGCTCAAGATGTAGCTTAATTTGATATTAGAACAGCATTTCAAAAGTTTGTCACAGTTTTAGAGCCCAAATCATTTCACTACAATGCGACTAAAATACCACTAAATCTACACTATCATAATTGTCCCATCGAAGACTGTCGTATAACAGTCTTCGAAGCAGTGGCTATTTACTTTAATTCAAAATTTATGCCTATTTTATTCTCAATGGCACTCTCACAAAGATCCTCAAAATACATGTAGGTACCACCAGATATATGTATTCCCCTAATTGGAGAAGTTAGAAATCATTGAAAGAACAGCAATTTTACAATGTAACTAAAGGATATATTTATTTTCAAACGGTACAAAACAATTTATAGCTGACTTGGAAATCACTCCAAAACACTGATTTTGTTACCGTTGGGTACTCTCTGAAGAGTATATTTCTGTCATGAATAATCAGATATCCATAATGACACAGTTAATATTGTGTAAAACGACTAAAATGGAAAAAGTAATGTAATCAAAGGTGTACACAGGAGCACGATCGCGAACTGCAACGGTACGTTAATCACACTTTCACATATCACTTTCATTATCAAATATTCCACTCAAACTGGTAATCCACGTCAAATATGACTCACAGATATTCGAAATGTTATTCCTGAAACATTTAATGCGAAGTAACACGTTCTTTCAAGGAAAAACAAGGTTTTACACACACTTTCCCGGTTACCCACTTCCCATTTTGTGACAGCAATAAGGTAAATAAAGTGGATTAAGAAGTTGGCACAGATTTCCCCAAAATGTATTGCATAACCTGCAGGATACGAAACACGTTCAATTATACGTCCTTTAACCTTCATTTTCGGAAAATATTCACCATTCCTTTTCATGCCTTCTTGCCTAATTTATTGTTCAATGCACTTCATTTCTCGCCGAATTTTGAAGCAAAAAACTCAAAACTATCATAATTTCTTTAAAAATTCACGCAATGTCATCAGAAAACCGTAATTTATCGCGATTCCAGCGGGTAACGAAACAAAAACTTGAATGAGCATTTGCTCAAGTCGGGGTCGACGTCGACTTGACGAAGGCGATCTTATTCGTGGTCTTGTTTGATAAACAAGACGACCTCGGACGACTATGAAAGCAGCAGTGCTTGAGCATTTGCTTGTTTACAATAAGACCCGACTATGAAAGCGGACAAGCTCGCCTTATTACAAGGCGAGCTTGATCAAGCTCGTCTTATTCAACAATGACTTGAGACCGTCTTGTTTGGCGACTATGAAACGAAAATCCTGATTAAGCTCGAGCTTGAGGTGAACTTCATCAAGCAAATGCTTAAGTTCTGACTATGAATACGGCCCTTAGTGTTGCATTACGAAGGTAATCAGAGGTTAAAAGGCTAGTCCCAACTTCCTCACGGTCAGAATTTCCTCACCGAAATTTTGGCCTGAAATAATTGCCGACGTGTAAAGAAGAAAAACCGGTGCAACTGTTACGTCCAAAGCTGTTAATAGTACGTAGATAAAATATGCATGTCTTGGGAAGTAGACCGTTGCCAGTTTCGACCTGTTTGTGTGCGAGTTGTGGGCCCATTTCAGTGCTATCGGGGATGCATTATGATTGTTACATTGCATGCATGCATTATTGATTCTCGGTGCTGGCGCCTCGGGGTTAAAAAGAGGACCCACTCTGACCTATATCGAACCCTGGCGTCGCGACGCTTCGGCATCGGCGACGGCTGTCGCTGGTTCTCTCTCGTCGCGTCGCCGCCCCTAGGCGTCTGGGGACTTGTGTTTTCGCTGCAGTGGATGGATGCGAGTGAGATACGGCCTGCGCCGTTTGCTCTTGTCTTCCTTTCCTCTGTAGGCTCGGGCGTCGCTTAGGTCAGGGACCGGTCCGATTTGTGCCAACAACCCCCTTATCTGAAAAATATATATCCAGGGAGACTCTTTTATCTTTTTGTCTTTTCCCTCCTAGTGGTGTGAGGTAATCTGGCGACCGGCTGCGATGGGTAAACATGAAAGGCTTTTAAGTTAGGTTTACACGTATCTAGCAGTCGACTGTTACGGCAGCTCGACTCGTGCGTGTGAACGCGTACTGCGATACGAGTAAGAGTCGATAGATGACTAGTAGTTCGAACGTGATCGACCCTGGATTTGAGCTATTATCAAATTAGGAGGACTTCTACTTTTCATCGCAGTGTAGTGCAATTTATCGCAACACTTGTAACGCGCTATGGAAGAGACCGCGAGTTTGAAGAAGTTGGCGAGGATCTCTCTGCCAGGAGGAGATATCTTCAAATTTATTGAAGCACTTAGGGAGCATGAATGCTTATGGAACGTGAGGAGCGGGGACTAGAAAACATCGACGCCAGAAATGCGACTCGGAGACGGATAGGAATATCCAGTGGCCAAGAATCTTAGACGTATGGCCAGTCGCATCTTTGAATATATTGAGTCTCTCATTCCATTGCTGGTTCTTTCCAGTTTTGGACCAGTCTGTTAAGTAGAGTTTTCTTTATCATGTCAATACATGAACTTTTTAACCGATTCCCATTATTTTAATATTACGGAATAACCATTAGGATACTTTAAAAACCAACCAAAGCATGTACAGTAGAGTCTCGGTTATCCGACCTTCCATGTTATCCGACCGTCCCCGTGCACTTTTTTACCCATGTTTAAATATGGTTTCGTAGTTCACTGTACTGTAAGTACCTTCTATGCAACATATTAATTACTTTGCCGTAAGTGCAGTCTTTCATATTATTACTCGTACGTCATATAAAGTTAAGTAAGACACGTGTAATTGGAAAGTTTTCAATGTGAAAATTAAATTTAATATTTTTTTACATTGTTTTTATTATTTTCCGTGTCATCCGACCTTCTCACTTATCCGACCTTGCCGCGGCCGGTTTAGGTCGGATAATCGAGACTCTACTGTAATAGAATGAATTATTCGTGGTCAACACGTACAAATATGTCAATATTTCTCGCTGTCACAAAGCACATAGGTCAATCATCTCATATTTTCCTCTCCTGCTTTTGCAGCTCTCTAATTAGGAGAATTTTGAGAAGACCTCTTCGCCTTCCTTGCACAATGGAAGTAATTTTGAAGTGCTGACAGCTGGCGATGCACTGCGATATTTATAGAAGTTATTATGGACACTTAGTGGCGTTAGCAGTGGCGATGTATCGCGTATCGAACGACTACTATTGCTGTCGAATGCTACTTGTGAACTCAACTTTACACCACTACATGCCGTGCTCTTGCGAGAATTCTTGTCGAAACTGAAAAAAAAATCTTCCAAGTTGTGTAGTTCCAAGTTCCATTAGGGACTAGCCTTGGTTATATGTCATTCAAGGAACATAGTAGGTAACCGTGATATCACCAAATATCGTGATTTTATTAAAAATATATTTTCAATAAAACATTATTTGACTGAAGTTTGTTTTTTTCTCCCTACTAGAAAAAATAATTTGTTTTAATGAATAGAATGTAACAAAAACAAAGCGAGACTCTGAAACACTCCATCAATGTGCAACTCACCTTTGTCTTCTCTGTATGTCTTTCTCCTATTCCCTTTCCCTTATAACGAATGGTGTCCTAACGCCCCCTACCACACGTCTCCGCGGCGGCTCGCAGGGATTTACGTAGATTTAGAATAAATTCATCTCTATAGAATCGGTTCCGAACCATTTTTGTTTTGATTTCTCTTGGTCGCCCATTTCCCAAAACTGAACACCTAATATTAGAAAAATAGTGGTAGTATTCATCGTAATCCTTGTAATGTTCGTCGACAGTAATACCAGAGCTTTGCTGTGGTATCAAAGGAGATATATTGCCGTAGTAATAAAGGAAATAAGATAAGAGTGCTTTGTGGATCCTGAAGGAAAAGTTTAGAATCGTCATCACATGATTACAATCTTATTGCATGTATCCGTACACTTTCGTGAATGTTTTTCCTCTTTATTATGGTTGGGATGCTACCTGAATGGTATTTACTCGAAAGTTATTGATAAAAACGAACGTTTCGTAGTTAGATATTATTATCGTGTTGTATCTCATCGAAAATTGACCCATAAACGACTTATATTCTTCCCCGTCTGTCGGCGTAGCCGAGAGTTGAATCACAGGTGAACGAACTGCGATACGCCGACGTTTATGGAAGTGTTTTTTTTTTACAGCAGGTCACGGCTTTTTATGATGTCTGGCTTCCTCGTAAGTTGTTTAACTGCCATTCACAGTAATATTATGATAGCTTGCGTTTTTTTCGGGTAATTTTTTTTCATAAAGCGACTGAATTAGTACATCTTATTAAAAAAAAGTTTGTTCACTATTGCAATTGCTTTAATGTGAATGCTTTCGGTAAATAGAATTCAGATATAATTAGAATCCATAGTGATTAAATACTGGAATTTTGTCATATGTCAGTACTATAAGTATTCCTGTACTTTCGGCTTGAAATTGTGTTGATGACGAGATCGTTTTAGTTTAATTGCTCGCACGTAATTCTGGTACTTCTGCCCAAATGGCTACAAACTATAACTGTGAGTTTTAATTTTAATTTAATTTTAAATTTAATTTATAAAAAATCAGAATATCCCCAGTAGTCCGTAGTTGTTAGGAGTCTCTCTCGTTTAAAAATGCACGAAGAAAGCTCTCAAAGGTTATGGAATTTTGGCAGACTTTCAGTGCATGTTCCTTACTGATTATGGATCTTCCTCTCCCGTAAAATGTAAGATTATTTTAATGACTCTTTCCTGCCTGGTTGGTAGTTAATAACAGTACCAACTTGCTGATTGCTTAACTAGCTGGAAGTACGTGTTATTTGATTATGCTAAATTTTCACTCGCGTCTACTTCCCTTAACTGTTCTATCGTAACGCCAATTTCTGAATACATCCATTATCAATTTATAAAAAGAATGTAATAAAAGCGTTTATTTAGCATAAAGCTATTCCAAAATACAGTTTAATTTACATCGAAAGAACATTTCCAGTATTCCACGTCTTAGACATGAAATATTTAAAGCACAATCACATTTCCAGTTCACATTCTGGAAAATCAACCACTGTAAGAGTATTGCATGCATCGGCGTTGAGATTACAATAAATCGATCGGAAATATCTTTTTGAGCGGGTGACCTCCCTTCTTTAGCATTCCTTATAGTGTGGGAACCGATCCCGGATTTCGTGGACCCATTGGGATTCATATTTAGGATTCATAAAACATCTCTTGTAATCGCTGCAGCTTCATTCCCGCTTCAATTCGTATTTTACGATCACTTTAAGAAATGATTCATCGTCGGAAACGTGAAATCATTCGGCCGTTTGATTTTATGTGATCGTCCATAATTCGTCATTCAACCGAAGCCTTGTTATTTCGTATAGCTTCGTAAATTCTGTGTGGGAGGGAGTTTGATGTGCCTGGCAGTGAAGCGTGTTTTATTTTTGCGGGACGTGATCCACTCAACGTGGCTATCGTGCGAAAGTTGCCTTGCATATAACTCTTATTAGTTACCTATCTCTGAATTATTTTTTGTTTACATATGTGAGATGTATCTTAATGGTACCGTGACAATTCCTTCGATTATGTCAGTGTTTTTCCTGGCTAATAACTGGTCCAATCCGTGTCTCCAAAAGGTTACGGTGGCCACTTTGGTATAGTTCAGCTGTCAGCCATTAGGACGCGGGCTCGAATCCAGCATCGGGCAATGTTGTTGCGTGTTGATAGATTAAGGTGGCTCTACACTGACTATGTGAGTCAAAACAAATACTAAATTACTCATGTTTATTTATTTGGCTAAAAACATCCTGCTTTTGCTGATAAAATGTGTAACGTATTGAAAACCAAAATTAAGGTACAATATATGCAGATTATTCCACGAATATATTTTTAATGACCACATTTGTCCTGCCATAGGAGCCGACTACAGCGCACAGGCACAGACATGGACAGCCGAAATTCGATCGTCATCTATTTGTCACTAGCAGTCCTAATTTTTTCAATTACCTTACTAAGCTATGGGAAAAAAAACCGAATAGATGGTTAATATGGCACGTGAGATTTCATTAGTACCGTGAATTATCTTTTTAAATATGATAGGGAATCTTAATGATAGATTCAGAAATTCCTAAACCGCTGGAATAGGCTGATATAACAATATAAGGACACGGAATCTAAAGACGCCTATTCCACTAGGTAAAATTATTTTTTGCCAGAATCAAATGCATTGCACCTTGCGTATCATGGAAGCGGCAGTCGGTTGTACTATGGAGGGCCCCGATGCAGAATGTGTTTTATCTTTCTCTAACGGTTTATGCTAAGACAAAAAACTTTCTGTGATTGCGGGCGTTTTAGTAATATATATTAATTATCTTTCTGTAGCCCTCATTTTCGTTCTGCGACAATGTCGCGTCGCGACGCGTCGTCGCTTGATGTCCTGCTTTGGGGATGGAGGGTATCTCTTCAGGCCTGGTTACACGGTACATGAGAATGTACAAGTTTCTGTACATTTGTGTGAATGGTTTCATGTACAGATTCTTGTACATTCTCATGGAAAAGATCAATGAATAGGTGGCTACACGGTGCATTTTTTTCGGACAGATTTTCGTACATTTTTAGATGCGCACTATGCGTTTTCGTTTGTTTTTCCTCATTTTAAACCGTAGACGCGACATTTAAACCAATTTTTTTGCCACGGATACGACACATTTACTTGTCAATTGGCTTGTGAAAATGTGAATGTGTCATTTGCGTCGTCTGCCGCCAGGTGTCCCTGTAATAAGGTCAACTTGTACGATTGTCTGAACGAAATTAGAACCGGTTCTATTTTCTGTTCCGACATTCATGCAATCGTACATTTTGGTGTGGTTACACGGTGAATTTTCGCGTTCATTCTGACATTCAGACATTCACACATTTTCTTGTACATTCTAATGTACCGTGTAACCAGGCCTGTAAAGAGGTATGCAACTTGTTAACAATTAGGTAGAAATTAGACTCGTACTTTCTCAAATAAGAACTTCCACGTATTCATAAACTTAGACGATGAGAAGCTAATGTAAGTATTTATCATCTCATTTATTACTTTGATTTAAATCGTCTTTTTAATACACCCAATTTGATGTCAGGACGTGTTTATCGATCTAAAAAGTGATTGACATGCAGTTACTAATTTAACTAAAGTTTTCCTGTTAATTGCATAATAATTTCTTAAATGCATGTATGTATACTGTTAATTAAAGTAAAATGGTCCTTAAAATGCGGAATATGGTTGGAAATAATTGCCTAGCTTTTTGGAACCTCGCCATTAGATGATCACAGCAAGCGCATTTCCCGCGCTTTTCGTAGGACTACTACATGAAAGAGAGGTGGTAATGTTACGGCGTATACGTCTCGTATGCTACGATTTTTGGCGAAACGTTCGGTAACCCGCCGGTGGTAGAGGAAAATTTCTACCCGTTCGGTGGGTAGAATTTTTCTAGGTTCACATTAGTCACGGCCGAATGTTTTAAGTAAAGTTACCGAATTCGTTACAAATACGTAGTATTTGAAAACGTGAGCTTATTGCCGCAGAGTGGTTAAAATCTTTGCATTTCCCATGTTTTTGACGTCTTTACTGAAAATCAACAAATGAACATCAAATGAATCAAATGCGACTGTCAAAGTTCTGTTGTTTAACGCACATCAACTCTGCTCCCGATTTGTTTTGAATTGCACTGCCTAGTACGCAGGGTCTGAAACGAATAGGAATCAAGTGCGCTGTTTGTTTGCAAAGTGATTAGTGCACTAGAGCGAATGGAAATCTCCCAATATCTCTTGTTTTCGGCTTATTAATTGCATCACTGATGTCCCCATCAGTGTGGCCCACGGCGCATTTCAATGGCTTCAGTACATTCCTCTACCATCGTGCTCTGTGGTTCAATTTAACTGCTCTTCTTTAATTAGTGCCCTAACCCTTTCGCTCTTACCTGCATATAGTGTGCCAATTTCCTTGACCTCCTATTGTCCCGGAGACCGCTAGATAGAACGTTGAATGTCTTGGTGGATATGTGTATGTAGTCCTGATCGAGCCAAAGAACTCGTGTTTCCAAAGCGGGTGGCGCTGTTCATTGCCCTCTGCGGGGCAGAAGGTCTTCGCTTCCCTATTCCTTCCTACTTTGCCCCTCTTCCTTGTGCTCTCCCGGTACCTACCTCCAAACCCCCCCCACCTCCAAACCTCCCGCGCCATAACCAGCCACCGTGATGTGGTGGAGAAGGCTGGGATGGACGGGGTAGGGGAGTCGTCTTTCCCTGCCATTGATCTGCGAAGTGCATGGTCTGATGCAAGAGAGAGAGGGATAGAGGGGGGGGGGTTTGCGCCCCGCCTGATGCTCCTCTTCCTCTCCTTGTAAGGGGGAAGAAGGAGAAAAAACTTGACTGCATTTCTCCCCACTCCACCCTCATGTGTCGCCCATGGACGCAACTCGGACATGTTGTTGCGGCACTGCTTTGCGGATGCTTCCATGCCCTCCAATCTTTGCTGTCTTTCCTACGCAGGTTGCGACAAAAATACTATAATTCTGTCACTAAAAAAGAATTCTGGGTCTAGAAATTTTACCGTAGAGAGTGTCACGATACGGTGTAACGTAATGTTAGCTACTCGTTTGAAAATACCATCAACGTTAAACCAGTTTTTTTGTCGAAATAAATTGTTTTTAATTTGCAAAAAATGGGGTAGTATTTCATTAGTATGGGATAGTATAGTACTCATTAATTCAAGAGGAGCTCAATGGTAACATACCGAAGGGAGCAAGGGCTTAGAAATGCGAGGAGCACCGAACCTTGAGTCTAGTGTCACATGCTTCCAAAATCCTTACTCGGATAGTAGGCAGAATTATTGAAGGAAAAATTGAAGAAAACCTGTCAGAAAACCAATTTGGATTGAGGAAGAATAGGGGGACAAGGGAGGCAATATAATGTCTGAGACTACTGGTAGAGAAAATGATCCACGTGAGCAAGCCATTGTATATAGCCTTCGTGGACTTAGAGAAGGCATTCGATAATGTCGAATGGAATATGATGTTCAATACTATGGAAAAACTTGGCTTGGACTACAATGACTGAAGAATCATCTACCAGCTCTACAAGGACCAGGTGGCCACAATACGCACGCAATATGGAAGAAATATGGAGGCAAAAATTAACAAAGGGGTCCAACAAGGATGTAACCTGTCACCAGCACTCTTCAATATGTACATGGAGGAAGCAATAAAATAAATATAAGAACAAGGAATCAAAGTGAATGGTGGAGAAATCAACATGCTACGCTTCGCTGATGATATCGCCGTCGTAGCAGAAAACGAGGAAGACCTACAGAACTCACTGAACACAATTGAAAAAGTGTTCCAGGAATACAACATGAAAGTCAATAAGAAGAAAACCAAGATACTTGTGTGCGGAAGAGAGAAAGTAGTGGCCGACGTCCGCCTCAAAGGAGAAAGATTGGAGCAAGTGGAATCATTCACCTTCCTTGGAAGCACCATTAACTGGGATGGAAGAAGCACGACAGATATAAAGCGTCGAATATCCCAAGCTAAGACGGCATTCATTGCCAAAAGGCCGCTACTCTGCTCGAAGAGCATAAGACTGGAGACAAGGAAACAGTACGTGAAAATATTCGTGTGGGCAATGGCACTCGACGGATCAGAAGCATGGACCATTGGAAAAACTGACCAGAAAAGAATAGAAGCCTTCGAGACATGGTGCAGGAGGAGGATGCAAAAGATGAAATGGACGGATAGGGTGAGAAACGAGGAGGTATACAGAAGAATTGGACAAGAAAGGACACTGTGGAGCACCATACGCCAAAGAAGAACACGGTGGGTTGGCCATGTTATAAGACACAACGAGTACATAAGTAGCATAATGGAGGGAAAAATTGAAGGGAAAGTCCCCAGAGGAAGACCAAGAGACAAGTACTTGGGGCAAGTCAAGAGGGATACGGGGAAGAAGAACCATAGGGATGTGAAGGAACTGGCATGGGATAGGGCGAAATGGAGGGCTGCGACGCTATATGGTCGACTTCCTCCTTCTTAATCTACACCTGTCAACTAAATATGACAATTTCACATTTAAAATATCATTTTCCCATAATGGGATATCAGTTTCCACTGTTTTGTCTTCTATATTTTGTTAAGAATTCTGTTGAAAGATCTATCGTTTCCAGTCCCGAAGTACGTTGCATCTGCTCTATTCCTTTATATTAGCTAACCCTTGGCTGTTACTACTCTTCGCTGTTTTAGGCGTAAAATGGTGGGAGTCAACCATTCTAGAGATTAAGTAGTACAACCAAAACTACGAAGCTTAATACGAATCTTGTTTCAGTTTTCTTTTTTAAGTAAAGTGATTCTATGAATGTACAGCAGGAACCCATGTAGTATTAAACTTTCATAATTTTTATTGGGGGGAGCGTGGCGGTCTAGTGGGCATAGCGCTTGGCTACTGATCGAAGGGTTTCCAGGGTTCAAATCCAGGCAAAGCCTTTGGACGCCCCTGAACAAAAAAATCCTCGGAGTGCGAGGTGGCACAGGAAAAGGAACTGCCCCCTTACCCTGATTGTGTGGAATTTCCACGCCTGTGGCTTAGTATGGGGTGATTTATACCCTCAACTATTCAAACCAACCTTCGGGTTGAGTCACTGGGTGAGTGAGAATTTTTATTGGAGAATTGCTATTTCATGGGCTCTCCAGCTTGATAGGAACGATCTAACTCTAAAGCTGTGCGCGGGGCATATACATAATTGTTTATTAGAGCTGATGGCGAGATAAAAATGTATCGCTTAATACAGATCAAAGGTATAGTAGATACATAGGGAAGTAGCCCCCAGAATGGGTGGCACCACTTGAGTTAAGGGATCAATTATTATTGGCTTGGAGTGGAATTGAGGGCGAGTATCGATTCTAATCGGGTCACTGTTTCTGACGATGCTCCGTAAAACCAAAGTGCTGTTCAGTCGGCAGCTCTTACTCTCCATTCAAAGTCGGCTTCAAACCAGTCCAACGTCATGCTCCACTCTTCTTCCTTTCTTGTCTCTCAGTTCAATGGCTCCACCCATTAGGTGGAAGATTTATCTGATTAGTTTTTATATATTGACTGATATCTCACCATTCGTCATACGGGTCAATATTTTTCTCATGAAATCCTGGTTGTTGAAATCAATTTCTTATAAAGGAATAGCGATCGTTCTGTGACCCCTCAATGTTAGTAATCTAACGATAGAGAATCCTAGTCTGACATTGATAAAATTATCCTCGTAATGTCACTCACAGCTCTCCTTTTCCCTATGTATCTACCATCTTGTTCTTCAGTGCATATTTCATCGCTACGGTACAACTTACATGCCCAAAACATTGTGTCTTCTCCGGAGTACACCAACCTCACACGATTCTCCTCAATGCAAGGGTTCTGAACCAGCGGGGAGATCCTCCCTTGGAAGAATTTAGGAATTTTCAGAAGAACATTGAGACCACTATTCAACAAAATGCAATGTTCTTTGTAGATTATGTTAAGTCTGTACTATTGTAATTTGTTTTGATTTATTCTGTGGCGTCCAATAGTCTTTATTGAATTCCACGTATTAAAATCGATTCTTAAACATGCTCATTATTTTCATTTGCGGAATTAAATTATGATTTATTTTGGGAAAGGACAATGTTATTCTGAACTGTGATGAAAGTGAGCTATTGAGCGGAAAAGGTTTTAAACCAATGACTTAACGCATGAACCAAACCTGCTCAACAAGAAAGTATGCTTTGAGAGGCGTCAGACGTTATTGCAGGAATATGTCCTATTCGGGTGTTTTAAGGTGCCATCCATATAAGACGTTGCAAAATATATTTTTTTTCTTGACAGAGAACAAATACTTCTTAGGTAGTGGCGAGTAGTTCCATATTTAAGGTACCATTGTGCAACTTGCCGTGAGAACAGGATTTGCCCTCTTGTTTTCCAAACACCGTCATACGTGCCTTATCAATCGGTGATGCGCATGTTTTAGAGTTTGGGTGGTCTCGAAGCTTCTATTGAAATGAAGATAGAACTCAGCAGCCATTTAGAGAAACTTATGTATTTTAACTAGGGATGAGTCGATTCCACTTTTTTTCGATTCCGATTCCGACTCCTTCAAATCGATTCCCGATTCTCGATTCCGATTCCATGGATTCTTATTCCTAATATCAGGTGGGATATTGATATACCAGTAGCGTACGGCTATTATTTAAATTCAAGTACCGACTGGAATAAAATAACAAAGACAATTAAGTCTCTCAAAAAGTCTATTTAATGACAAATAGCAAATATATCCTCGGCTTATAGTCTGTGTTTAAAATATTTATCTATCTGGAATCGATGGAATCGTAATTGAGTTCAGGCGATCGATTCTCGATACAGATTCTAAAGCCCCAGATACATACAGGAGTTGACTCCTATTTGATCGATTTATATCGAGTCAATTGATGTTCGACTCCACTTGAAACCACAACTAGGATGGCGGCTACTCCGTCCAATTCCGCCACTATCGATGGCGAACTCCTATAGGAATAGGTATGATACACGCCCAAGTTCAATTTACAAGTGGACTCGTATAGGAGTCAACTCCTGTGTGTAATCGCCGCTTAAGCCTGAGAATCAGTGGAATCGAGAATCGACATTTGGAATCGACTCATCCTTAATTTTAACAGAGGATAGCGAAATTGCCTGATCACACGTTCCCCGTGCCAGTGCGGGACGCCTGCTGTGGCAATATCGAAAGTAGAGGCTGAAGCCCGTTTCACAAGATAGTTGATCCAGCACAAGTTCGAGGATACTCGCTAGTATAATAGCTTTCCAGTACCGTGTGATATAGAACCAGCATGCTGGATAGCCAGTATAATCGCTATCATCCTGGCTGAGCTACTTGATTTCATAATTGATGCGGTACTAGTTTGCTGCTAGATCCCAGTAAGACCTAGTAGTCGTCGACCAATCACGTTAGCTTTTACAGTCGCAGTGCGATCTTCACTTTTTTTAATCAGCGCCTTGCTTATTCGCGGGTGTTACACACTCTTTGGTGGTGAAATCAGTGTGACGTGAATGTCTCGACAATTCCTGCTATTACTGCAGCAGCCGGAAGTCGCCTTCTTTCATGGAAATCTGCCATTTTCTTTCAAATGTTTGCTCCTGTGGATGACAAGTACCGCTTCATCGCAAGCACAAGTTCAATGATCGTGTGAAACCTTCTACTACGGTTTCTATCATACTGGGTTCCGTACTCAATATCAAGTACCAGCTAGCATACTAGGTCTTGTGCTGGATCATGTGAAACGGGCTTTATATACCTACGCATACATGAACCAGCATCAAGTAGTCCTCAACAATTAGACGTCCCAGGCGGACGAACACAACAATTGACGATCGTATAGGTATCCTTCCGCTCGACGTCACGCACGGAACTTCATTCAATTTAGAGCACTGTTTGTTTCTAACACGTGTAATAAATCATGGATCACAACAAACTTTTGCGCTGAAATACGAGCCAGAGCGAGATAGCGCGGAAAATTGAGTGCCGCGTGAGAGTGAAGGGTGCGAAGATAAGCAAATCTTTGGCTCGCTTGCATTATGGGATGGAAAGGTGTTTGGCGGAGAGAGAGGGAGAGCTGGTAGGCATGCGTTTCGCGATACGCGGCGGGACTTCGCGAATCGACGTTTTTAATGGATACCTCCCTCGGCTTATGGATTACAAAGCGTGATAAGAGGAAGCAGCTTAAAAGAGGAGGAAGATATGAGAGGGTCGGAATAATGGGGGAAAAACATGACATGTGACCAGGGAACGGCGGGAAGACAAACGTCGATAATGAGGAAGTCGCAGTATTTTTTTCAAAACCATTTCCTTGTGAGCTACTAAATCTAAAATATTATTTTATAATATTCTTCTTTTTTTTAATTCTTTCTTATATTTTCTTCTTTTTTATTATTTTTATTCTATATATTTTCTTTTTTAATTATTTTTATTTTATTTTTTACTACTTTATTTTTATTTTTTTCTCATCATTTTTATATTATTTTTAGATTGGGACAATCATTATTGAATGACAAATCTGGCAGAAAGGTTGGCGAAAGCTCGCGCTTTATTAAAATACAATCTGTGTCACGGAAAGCAAGAACGTAAAGTCATGCAACACACTGAAATGCTAAAATCAAAACAAAAATATTCTTGGAGAAAATTTGTTCCAAAAACGACAACTCTCTATGAAGATACCTATTCCATGTTAAAATTAACGCGCGTTTGCCCGCGTCATAACGCTACGAGAAACCGCCGTATGACGTCACGGAACCATGTAGCTTCAAGTAATGCGACGCTTTTTTATTTTTAATTGAGCTGGTTTTTCCTAATTTGACGAAAATAATTTTACTTCCCTCATGCATGTAAATTAATTATCCTAATTTGATCCTTGCTTTTGTAACACATGTAGTGTATAGAAGCGACTCCGTGTATTGACGTCATACAATTGAGATGACATTTTGGATCACGTGACCTATTTTTAAAAAAATATCTCGATTATATTTATACAGCGAGTCATGACGGTACTCAAGTATGCTCGTTAGTAAGTGCAAATCCTTTATCGTAGATGTGTCGGCCACGGGAATTAGATTCTCGCTATGAAAAATGATGCTATGACATCGAAAGAACGAATTAATTAAAAACGAGGAAATTCGTTGACTCGAAAAATGCCGTATCACACCTCAAAACGCATTCAGTATCTCCACTTATAACGAAAATTGCTATCTCAGTACAGTGAGACGTAATTGCATTTCGCATCTCAATACTAAGTTAATTTTTACACTTTACACTCACGTCCCTCGATATGGAATGAAGTATTCAGTTCGCACATGGTATTTACATCACGTATCGTATGCTATCGTATAAATATCACTCGGAGGGAGGGTTTAGTAGATTTTAAGATATCTCGCAGGTTTGCGGGACGCAAAGCGTCCCGCAAACCTGCGACGAACCTGCAAACCTGCGGGACGCTTTGCGTTGCGGGACGCAAACCTGCGAGATATCTTAAAATCTACTAAACCCTCCCTTCAACCGACCGCCCCCTCTCCACCACTCTCCACAACTTGCAACCGTCCTCGGTGCAAATGTTGCTCCCTCCTACGCTCTTCTGCTACGCCCTCTTCCAATAAATCTTCCTCAGCAGCCAACTGTACTTCCACAAATATCGTTTACCGTCTCTCGTGCAATTTCTGCCCGGCATTTTATGTTGGCGAATGTACTACCCCGCTTTCAATACGAATGAATGGGCACCGCCACTCCACCACATGTCCTCCCTTCATTGATCCCATTCCTAAACATACCGCTTCCCATCGTAAGACCTTCAATAAATGTTTCTCTCTCTCTATATTAGAAGCCCTCCCCGAATCAGCAACTAATATTGAACTGAGGACTCGCGAGATGGCTTTCATCTGGTGCTTAAGAGCATTTGAATCGCCCGGGCTTAACTTGGCCCACTGACCAATAGCAACCCCTTGCTCCCGCTCCCCACCAGTCCCCTTCCCTTCTCCTGTTCCGCTTCCCCCCCCCCACCCGAGGTAACAGACCACTAGTTAGTCTCTTGTCGTTGACGATGGCGGCTTGACCGTCGAAACGTCCGCAAATTATTCTGTGAGTGTCCTTCTAATTTTCGTGTGCCTGTGTTTTAAAAGTATATTTATATTTGTGTTTTTATTCGCCGAGTGCGGTTTCTCAGAAGATATTATATATATATATATAGCCATCATAATTTTATTTTTTTATGCATAAAATTATTACTCGTTTAAGAATAGAGGATATCGCACATTGAAATTAAATCACCCATCACGTTAACTACTTTTATCATATTATCATATTTGCTTCGCATATTACTTTCATATCACATAATATCATCTCATCATGTAACATCTCTTTTCTATAGCATGTAGCATTCACATCGCAAAGTAGTTCATCGTGTTTTCTGGCGACCGAACTTCACGTTTCGATATTGCTTGAATAGGCAAGCTATATATCGCTCTCCCCTGGTGCGATATCGGTGGATGAGGAAGTGAAAGATGCGGTTCAAGATGGGATGAGGAACGAGGCGGCCGGCCGATACAGCGTCCGTGGAATAAGCGCCCTCTACGTTCGCTTCCAAAGCACGGCGCTCCGTCTCCCTTCTTTTGTCATCCTTTTGTGTTTTCATCCCGCGGCTTGTGAGTCAAAATCCCATCGACCGTCGCGCACGTCGTTTTGAAAGCAGCTGGTACGTAATACGAAAACTTTGGTCGTTGCCGCAAGACTTAGTAAATGGTCTCCGATGTTTTCATCGGAGTTTTATTTTAGCCTTCGTAATGCGAAAAGTTTCGTAGAGGAAGGAGAGACTTTTGTTCTTGGTTTCAGACTTTCATTGGGACCGTCAATGGACGGAGCGCACCCTTATGTTATATTTTTTATGCATGAACTGACATTGAACTCTACGTGTTTGGAGTTAAAATTATACTCATAGTTGACGTAAGAGACAACCGATGGTGATTGCTGGATTTGTATTTAAACTGTGCTTGGAATATTGAATTTTACTCTATTTGGCTTCTTAGTGCCGCTTAAATAATTGCCTACAAAGCGTAATTGGTAACTAATCTAGGCTTAAATTGTAAACGGATTACTTTTTAGCTAATGAAAATTAGCAGGATGTAGTTTAGGCTAAATATAGGGTAGAGAGTATTATCTGAGAAAAGAGGATACAACTCAAATTTTTTAATAAAGGGAAAATGATTTGAAAATCTAAAGCTAACGAAGATGGATGATTACATTTATGAAGTTACAAAATAAAACCTACAGTAATATGCTGATCCCTAACTGGACTTAAAATTAACGGGAACATTTTTAATGAATGAGTTTTTTTTGCTGGAAAGGCGTAAAAATGATAACGGAAGCGTTTCAGAGTAGTCACATGTATTTATTTTCTCGTAGTTTCCCACTTAAGCAATGAAATTACTTGGGAATTATTTCATCCTGTTTTTTTCCCGTTCTAGAGGCTGCCCAATCCATTACGAAACGTGTAGTGAAAGCGCGGACGTTACTAAAGCTATCAGCCGGAACAGAAATGTAATCATTCAAATGCTTGGGGTGGGGAAAATAGATTTTACACGTCAGGATTTAAAAATTTGCCAAGTAAAACGATTCCGGGAATGATGCTTTTTTGAATTTGCTTCTGGCGTAGGCATTGGTGCTAATGAAACATCCTGGAAAAAATGGGACGATAAACCTACGTAAAAAGCTAAGTCAGTTAATCAATTTATGAGTTTTCTGGCGATGTGAAAGTTATTTTCAAAAATTGTGTGTCTTTCCGTGCGATCATTTTGTCGGTTAGCATTTAGAAGTTGGTGTGTATTACACCGTTGACAATGCTTTAAGCGGGTCGGTTAGGTCAAACGAAAGATGAAACATGACCAGAAGTTTGTGTGAGAAAAGCGGTTGTGGTATTAAAATAATCGTGCAGGAGATAAATATTCCCGCTTTTCACTTATTTTGTGAATTAGTCAATTCAGTCGTTTTTTGCGAGAGAATTCATTTCAATCTTTTTTTCGAGAAGCCTATTAAATCATAATTTAAAACAATTAATTTAGGAAAGCTTTTAGTTTTTTTATTTTTTTCGCAGCCCACATCATCTCTAGTAAAAAAAATCCCTTCATTTGTTAATTAATTTATTTTACCTAGGCCAGGTGGGACAAAACATTGTCCTCTCTTCCCTAAGCCCAGGGTTCGTACAAACGTATATGTAGTTTTAAATTATAGAATCGCATTTATTATGTTTACGATATTTCTAATTAAGCATTATCAGTTTTTGTAAAAAAATACGTTCTAAGAGAATTTAACGATTATATACTCTTCGTCAATAGAAATATAAAATGAGAGGTGAATAAAACCTTTTTTGTCCTTTAAAGTCAATATTGCCGTGATGCATTTTGGTACACAGAATTATTCCTGATCTGAAGCACGAGGTTATTCATAATCAAATTAAGTTAAGCAATTAAGTTGGTGACAATGGAAAGTGTATGTTGAAAACCATTTTCATAATTTTAACACATGGCTGTGAAACTGAAGGAATTTATGTTTGATGTAGTAGCTTGTTTTATGAAGCAAATATTTTTTCAACGTTGATTTGAAATATTGTAATGGCATTTTGACTCCTATTCATATGGTCGTTTTTATCGTGTTTTCGCTACCGCGCAGTGTCTCGAGGGATAGGCAGGGTCTTATAACGTATGCCATTCATTCAAATCGATTCCTCCTCCTCCTCCGTGGGAGGAGGAGGGGGGCGTAACACCGGAAGGCCTCCGCGGAAGGAGGAAGGACCAAGTGAAGCGGCGGTAGTAGTTGTGCCCCTCTCCGCGAATCACGGATTAATCACGCCCTGGGGTTGGGGGTCATTGCTCTCTCCCTTTCTCTCCATACCAATTGCCCAACACACACTGTGCACTTCGCTACTCAACTCTTCTTCCTTCCTACTCCTCCGACCTTCCTTCCTGCTCCACGCTACTCTCCCTCTCTCTTTCCTTTTCCTATTCTATTCATTGCCATCTTGTCCTCTTCTCGTAGGTTGGTTGTTTTTGGATATTTATGGCAGACGAGCGACATACGACCTAATTTTCGCCGTTGAGGAAAGGTGCGTCGGACGGCGTGGAATCAGTGATTGGTGAAAACAAAGAACTATTTGGAAATTGCCACGAGAAAACAATCGGCCTGGCCTGGGAATCGAACCCCGGACGTTGGGCTTGCCGGGCCAATGTGCAGACTACCACGCTGCCCAGGCTTCCAAGGGAAATTTAAGAATATACAAAGGAACTAGATTTTAAGCCTTTGCGATCCAACAAAGATGGCAACGTGTAAGGGAGTGGAGCACTTCCAAGAAGCAACAACCCATGCGGCTGCATCATATACCAGCATTTATACCGTGCTAAGCTTTGTAGGTATGAAGAAATTCATATCTGCGGAAAATACGGAGATGAAATACGTTGAAATTGTCTTGAGGAAGTTGTGTGAAGGTAGTTTGAGAGAGATATTACTTCACCTATAATTTGATGAATTTGACTCAATGAAAAACTCTCATATTTCCAATTATATCAAAATACTAACCTCTTGCCAAACAACTATTCGAGCAATTGGCCTAACAATGTAAGCTGTTTTGCATGGGATAGGGTACGGATGTGCGCGGGAGAATATTGAAAACATTAGTAATTTAGAGCACCTAAATTTAAAAAAAAATTACGGTGTGTAATTTTCCTGTGTTCTCAACTATTCATAAAAATTAATAATTTACTGCTGTAATTTTTATAGAATCGCCAAAAGCCATCTGTTGTGAAGGCGTTTTCACCGTTCGGCGTGAAAAAAATGAGTCAATTTAAGAGTATTAAGGCCATTTTACACGGGGCACGAAATTGCACAACTTCAAACTGCATGTTTTTCTCAATCGGGCGTGCCATTGCTATTTTGCCATCTCGCGTTCATGCAATCGCGCATGCGTTTTTGCAATTCACGGCTTTACGCGATAAAATTGGAAATGCAAGTTCGTACGTACATCAGATTGTGCAATTACGTGTCCCGTGTAAAACAGGCTTAATGTAGATATATTTATTTTCTGACCAGGGTGTCCGGCGATCTGGAAAACCTTGAAAACCTGGAAAACTCAGGGAAATATTTTGTCCTGGAAATCTCAGGGAGAACTCTGGGAATTTTTGTATTTTTCCGAAAAACCCTGGAAAATGCACGGCAGCCGATTTCCAAAAGGAAAGAGCGAGAGGTTTATAACCTGCGCTTTTGATTGCATTATTCTCTGCTCACAATCAGCGTAGCCTTATGCTGAGCTGATACAACAGGTCATTTGCGCCATTTAGGATATATGAGCGGGTTGATAAGGGAAGTAAAACTATACCGGGGTATGGAGGAAGGGTGGAGTGAAACTCGACGTCGACTTTACCCTACCCTCAACCAAAGGCGCCAAGGAGTCCACGGTTCCGCTAATCCCACTCGACGGGTGGAAAAATTTTCAAGTCCTCCCCGCAAAGCGCCCAAGTAGGGATAGGATTTACACTTAAAAATAACAGCCACCTCATAAGGCGAAGGATAATGTTATCAAAGTAAGAATTTAATGGAAGGGAAATATTAGTATTGGTAAAATTTGAATTAAGACGACAAGAAAAGATTGCTGGAAATTTTAATAAGGAGCGTAGCCATGTTTGGTTCAGATACTTCTTCGCTGAGGAAGGAAAATGAGCGCCGACTGGGGACTTTTGAGATAAGAAAACGAAAACTTAATGATAGGATGACCTGGTGAAGAGGAAGACAAATGAGGAAGAGTTGGATGAGGCAGGAGATAAAAGGAAGCTTAATGGAGGAATTAGGAATAGAAAGGAAATGTTGCCAGAGGACGTATTTGAGGGGTAACGACATGGAGGAAGAGAATGGTGGAGGGAAGGTTCGGCGAGCGTAGAAGAAGGATGGGGACTTATGACGTCATGAAGGGAGGCGAAAGATTTGAGGAGTTAAAAGGGATATAATAATGTGAAATCGATAGTTTTTTAATTGATTCGCTGGTGAAAACTCTCCAATATAGGGAAAACTATGGGGAGGGTCCTTGTAAGGATAGGTATATTGTCGAAGAATGTAAAGAAAATAGGTAAAATGCCACAGCGTTGTGTGGTGCAGAAAAATAGACTTTGAGGAAAGAGGATGGGAATAGGCTGCAAGCGTTTGAGATGTGGGTGAAGTGGAGAATGGAGCAAGTTATATGAACGGAACGGAAGACGAACGAGGAAGTACTCGTCACGCTAGCTGTGGAGAGGAAAATGCTGTAGGAGATAATGAGGGAGAGGATGAGGTTAAAAGGGGCAATGAGGGAGGGGCGAAGGGATGCTGAAGACCGTATAGTGGGCGGGATGTTGGGTAAGCGGGGAAGAGGAAGAAAGAGAACTGACCTTATGGATGGAATGAAGAGAGAGAGGACGTATGCTGAGTTGAAGGATGAAATTGTGTAAAGAGTCAAGGGTCTGTGACTGTAGGGGTAAAAGTAGAGGCTGCCATTCTAAGCTTACCTTGACCGGTGGATCACCTATAATAATACCGATGATAGAGATGACCGGAACCTCGGGCTGGGAGAGGAATACTGTAGCCACCACACCAACCCAATTCCTCTTCTCTTTCTACCTCAAAATCTGCCATATCTCTACCACTCATATCCCAATATTCCTCTTTCACGCCGCCTGGCGTTGTGCTTCTGCTGCCGCTCCGCTGTTTGCCGTATTCCGGCGTCCCGTTATAATGAAGCCATTCAAAATACCTCCGGCGCTTGAATATCAAGCGTGCGATGTATTGGATCCGCCGTGCAGTGTCCCCTGGCGTTGATTTACGGCCCATTCATTTTTACTCGAGATGAAACCCCGACGTGTCGAAAGCGTATCGCGGGATGGAATATTGGCTTCCATCCTGTTTTTTTTAGTATTTTTTTTTTCGAACCCCACCGAAGTTGAAGCCTCCGGTTACGCACGCTTTCGTGAGATAATGACGGTGTTTATGTGACGCCTTTCGTAACAACAACAATAATAATATAGTAGAGAAAGCTATCGCAACGTCATCTGCAGCCTTTCGTCAGGTAGAGGAGGTTCTCTGCAATTTCTGTTGGGAGCTCATCCGGCGGTCGAAATTGATGGTTTGAGGACGTGCGTAATGCCCCTCGCGAATGGCTGAAGGTATCACGAAATTTCGTGGTCTGGGAGGATACATTTGTCCAAACGTATAGGGAAAGGTAGGACTTAATGTTACTGCTTCCAATCGAAAAATTATTTTATGCTTTGTATAATTATGGAATTTGGATGGACGTTTATTATTTAAGGTGCGGTTGAGGATACTTAGTACATATATTTCCTTTGATCAGTTTATTATTGCTTTCAGTTGCTGTAAACTTATTGAATAAATGCATTGCCTGAGGTAGCTTTCCGCTAGTTGCTCTAGGACTGCGGTTCCCAATGTGGGGTACGCATACCCTGAGGGTACGCACACCCCAGGGTGCTTTGAGCCCAAGGGGGACGCGAAAAAATTTGAATAATGGCGGTTTAAGTGAAGTAATGGGAAAAATTTAAGTTGAAAACCACTTCTCTCTTAAGATGACAATTAACGGAAACGTGCCGCTTTGGTGTCAATATCATTATTCTTTCAGTGCCAAGAGTGGTTCAGACCTCCATTCTATCCTGTGCCCTGCTAATTCGTTCTTGTCCTTATGACTATTATTTCATATCCTATTATACGTGGCCGATGTATTTGTCCCTCGGTTTTCCCGACGGACTCATCCTTCTATTGTGTTCCTTAAAAAATGGTAGAGTCTAAAAGTGTGGCCTATCTATCTGTACCTTGTCTTCCTAATAGTTTCCCATATGATTTTCTTCTCTTCTACTCTTCTTCAGGTACTTTTCCTCGTTTCTGATCCTATCCATCCATTTTATATTCAGCATCCACCTCCAGCACTGTTTCGAAAGCCTCTATTACTTTCTGTTCCAGCATTCCAGTGGTTCTTGTTTCCGAGGCATATAGAGCAACACTCCACTCGTATGTTTTTTTAGGTTTTGCGTCCTTACTTGCAATCCTATTTTCTTTGAACACGATGGTTGTTATTTTCATCATGAATGCCTTCTTGGTTTGAGCGACTCTTCGCTTCATTCCCGTTGATCTTCTTCCATCCAATTTCATGCAGCTGCCAAGGAAGGTGAAATATTGCATCTACGAAGTACCGTGCAAGCCACCACTAGGGTGTGTGGCACGGGGTGATTCCACACCAGGCATGCAGCACTCGTCCCAGCACAAGTCAGAACCTCGCACGCTCCCCCTGGCGCTAGGCGCAGGCCAAAAGCAGTCAGGAGAACAGTGCGCAGTCCAACCGGAAACTGGGAGAGTGATACGTAAATGAGGCTTGCAAGTATGAAAGTCGAAAAACGTTGATGATGCACTGGGAACACTTTTTATGTCTACGTTTCAGTGAGGTTTTTTGAGGATAGAATTAATCCTTCCTCATTTCTCAGCCTGCATTATCAATTTTTCATTAACGCTCTTTCTTTTTAATGATCAGTATTGATTTATTCAACTGTTGTTAATGAAGAGGTATATTTTGCGGAAAGAACGGTTTTCTGCTTCGTTGTTTTCATCAACCATCCTCACTTTATAAATGACAGTTTCAACGCACGGTTTAATTTTTATTCGCTACATTCTATTGAGCTTGTCCATCCTCATCGTCGTAAACACGCGGCTCTCCCCCTCTGAAATCCGTTACTCGTCAACTACATGCAGTTCATTCACTCTTTCGCATCTCACTACTCATCCCCTCGTCCACCCCCAACCTCCTATTGACAACCTATGGTAATTGTTAGGGAATAATAGTCATTGGCCGTCGCACATTAACTGCCCATGATGTTACATGCGTGGTGCATGAAGAATGAAGTAAAGGCGCCGAAACAACGGTCATCAAGTGTGTAATTGTATGTCAGAGTTCGGGCGAGTTTTATTTCACCTGTGTATTTTCCGATTTGAAATTACCCTGACGTATATTGCGTCCTACATCCGCAAATTTTATTTTATCTAGCAAGTAGTTACGCGGTAGATCGTCTGGAGCCGCCGAGCCTCCAGCTTCTAATGTTGAAAATGTAGGGCACTTTTAATTTTAACTAAAAAAAATGACCGTGTGAACACAGTGTTTTTATCTTTGAATTTCGGACGTTCAAATACGTTTTTTATAGAAACTCGGGCGAGGCAAATATAGTATTTAAATTTGTGTTGCGTGCGAGAGGTCAGTTTTCCTTACTTTTCTTCTCATTATTTAGTTCCTGTTATTTTCAGGACGGCAAATCTTTAAATAAAAAACTCAGTTTTTCACATGTGTATATAACACTAGTTGAACATAGTGTACACTATCTGACTGTGTCATCTGAATTTTACCATTTCGCTCTCGTTTTCCCCTCAAATGAGAACATTAGCAATAGAGCGGCAGTAGTAATAACATCGGGTTGTCTATTTCCTCATGGTCTTACTTATAGTCATTATTGTGGAAGAACTGAAGTGAGAAGTGTGTTTTTCCTCGATTAAAAATTGTATTTAAATTAAGGTATCGATCTTTCTTTGTTTTCGAGCTGTAAGTTAACCATTAAAATTATTACTGAGTAAATAGCCAGATAAAATTGCTCTGTTTCTGGTATCGAGAATACATCCTCTGTCTGTAAAAATCAGCGTATAAAAATTACACGTTTTTCAGTTGAATATTATGCACCTTTATCGTCTTGCTTCTGCTTTTAAACAGCTGAGGCTTGTTATTAGTGAAAGCAACAGTTTTCCAATTAACACAGTATGAGGTTAAACAGATAAAATATTTCTCCAATGGCCGTAAAATATATGCACCACTCGTCAAAAAATTAAATACTTACTGTGTTGGTTTGCGGGAATGAGGTTCCACAACAGGGACCAACCACAGCCTCTCCACCAGAATACCCTCCTGTGGTAGTTTACGGGAAAATAATTTCCTCGCCAGGGACTACCACAGACACACACACACAACCCAATTGGAATCCTTTGTAGGCTAATGAGACCTAGCTTAGGATTCCTGGGTTATAACCTGGGATCCTTCGGAGAGCTGTAGTGACTCTACTAAGGCTGCCAAGTTATTTACACAACCACACACGCAATCACACAAAACACTCACTCACACACACAGCAGGGCCCCAGATTTCTGGGAGGACAGCTCAAAAAGAGCGTTGTCAAATAGAAAAACAACAAACAGGGAACGAGGGTGAAATTCGTATACGCGTATTTCGACCACAAAGTGGTCCTCTTCAGCGAGCTGAAGGGAAAAACACTAGCAACACGAGGTTGAAAGTGTTTTTCCTGTTGTGGAACCTCATTCCCGCAAACCAACACAGTAAGTATTTAATTTTTTGACGAGTGGTGCATATATTTTACGGCCATTGGAGAAATATTTTATCTGTTTAATCTATAGAGGCCGTAGAGCTCATCTACCTTGACAGTATGAGGTATCTGAGGAGTGTTAGCAGTTAAGTAGCATACTAATGGATTGGAATGAGTGTGTCATGAAATAATGTGGATTGGGTGATTCGGTCATGGGCATAAATGAAAGGACCGATTTTCGTTTGTTTGGCCATGTTGGGATAATTGATGTGTGTGGAATAATGCAACATATTTATCGTCGTGGAGTGAGCTGAGGAGTTAGACCATATGTGTCGTGGGTGAATGTGGTGGAATACATTTTAGAAGAGGAGTATTAGGAACCTTAAAAACAAGAGAGGGAGAGTATAAAGCAATGCATGAGCGTGGTGGAAGTGGAGGAGGTGCTGGGATGTGATAGGATGGAGGAAATTATTAAATGAGAGCCATGTTTCTAGGCACAACAAGAACATCAAAGTTACTTTGTATCCGATCAGGTGACGTGCCAATATTGCTCGAACCGACTAACCTAAAAATAGTTAACAATACGCGTGGCAAACATTTTATAAAATGTACCAAACCTAATATTTCTCTGTATTGTAAAAGATAATTTGTGTATTTACGGCTCAAAATGAATAGGAATTTACCGAATGATATTATACCTACATATATGTAAATAGCTTCCATGTAAGTATTTCTAAAAATGACAACGAAATGGGCTTTTACAATAAGATGAAGTAGATGCATACTTGTCATGAATTAATATCTGTGCACGTTTATCTGGTAATAAAGTTCATGTTTGTGTTTGTTCGATTCATATCGACTTATGTTGTGAGTTGATAATTATTTTTGTGTTTTTAAGGCTTTATTTTTACTTTTAAAGACAAAATTTGTTATACATGAGCAAGCATGCGCTACAGATGGAAACAGTCTCAACAGTAAAAGTATCCTTGGTTGGCGCCTATGACCATGACACATTCATTGCACATAGGTATGAATGTATTTTGTAATAAGCAGTGCTTCTTTAGCAATGAAATCTCAAACTAACACCGAGAATTAAGTTATTTTTACTCTGCCTACCCCGAGAGGGATAACGGCTAGATGGATGAGATAAATGTGTATATATATGTAGAATACACGAAAAGGGAGTGTCTATCATGGATTTTGACTCGCACACTCCTGAGCAAACAGCCTATAACTGTTTGGGTATCTCTCGACACGAATAATCAAGGTATGTCTGGCGATGCATCACGAGAGCATGAGCCTCTAAATTTTTATTTTGGGTCGAGGGTTGGGCCGAACCAAGAGAGTGTCTTAAAGAGGGGATGAAGAGGAAGGGCAGGACTCCGTATTCGAAAGGGTTTTACAGGGGATGGAGCAACCCCGGTGTAATTAACGTCTCGTGGTCGGTCAGGGTGGCTGCCATGAATTAAGGCAAACGAGGAGGTGTAGAGTCATGATCGTTAACGAAGCCTAGGTCGAGTGTATTTTTTTCTCCTCTTACGACCTTACAATAATGGACTTTCTATTGTTGTGGATTCAGAGTCCTTTAAGAGTATCTTTTTGTTGATTTGTTTCTGGCGTTGGGTGTCGCTGGAGTTTTTTTTATGAAGTGTCTAGTTGGGTCGTGGACTCGGAGCCCTATCCATGATTTCATTCAGGTGTCAAGTTAAGCACCTACTTGTCGGTTGCACGGTGGAACCAGATGGTTCTCCAGGAGTTTTTCGTTGAAGAGGCGCTGTGAAAAAAGGTGGAATTTTTCAGTTTGCGTTCAATGGATGTTCTTGAGTACCCTTTAGTGAAGTACTCGCGTGAAGTATGCGATCCTTGGGACTCAGTGAACTTCAAATCTTGTTGTATTCACAGATTTAAGGCTCTACCTTTCGGAATTAAAATATTATGAAAAGAAAACACATGGATTTTCCTCACGAATATTGTATTATGCCGACCGCCGCGTCTACTCTTTAGCGTCATATTCAAGGAAATGATATTGTTGTTGTCTTGAAAATTGCGCTGAAGCTTTGACCCGTGTGTTTACGGAACGGAAATATCATGTTCTCTCTATTTAGGTCTCAACTATCTTTCTACGATACGTACCTACTTGAAAATAAGTTTTGAAGTTCCTTCGGTTCTCACCCTGGAAGTAGTTTCACGAGCCCATAACATCATGGTCCTCTGCTCCCAAGGATGATGAGCCAACTTTTCACTTCACCACACCATGGGGTTTTATCATTGGCTCGACAAGTTTTTTTTGTGCGTTATAATGTTTATTTTTAAGGGTTTGTACATCGAAACAAAACATAGTTTTACTGATATATAAAGCTTCAGCATTAGTGCTTTTAAGTGTCGTAGCACTTTGAATTTATCATCGAAACTGAGGTTATGTAGAAAAAGTTGACGATCGTATTGGCGTGGTGGCCGGATTATTGGATACCCATCCTGAAGGACCGGGTTCAAATGCCAGCGGTAGTTGAGAGATTTTTCAGTGTAAACCCGATCCCTGCTTGGGTACTATGTGGAGATCGCATCAACTTTTCTCCTCATAGTTATTCCCAAATAACACTCCGTTCTTCGGATGGAGAGTTAAAGTCTGGTTCCCTTGGCTCCTTTCCTTAAGAGTAGGCTTAGTGGTGACTCTGTGATTTTCTCCACCCTTCCGCCATTCCCCAAATAATATTTCTCATAACCAACTCTCCGCGTTTAACCATTATACTCAACTGCGCAAGTGTCCTGGGCCCTATGCTCGAAGTTGTAGGGTTAGGTACACGGGTAACAGATTTCGTGCGACTTAGGTGATGGTGATCCCAAGTCGTAGGGAAGGGCATTTTGGTATGCTCGAGCTGCCTAACGGTACACCCTAGACTGTCATACCCTACAACTGGAGGTGCTATTTCGCACTCGTCCGGCCACACCTTGAATATGCAGCAAGCATATGGGATCCGGTGCAGAAAGAATTAATTCGGGAACTTAATAAAATACAAAGGAAAGCTGCGCGATTCGTCAAAAACAGCTACGGGCGTACAGACAGCGTTACGCAGATGTTAAACGAATTAGGCTGGGAGCCGCTAGAGACTCGGAGGCTGCGCGCTAGGCTTAGATTACTTGAGCAATTGAGAATAGATATCTTTCAGAGCGACACGGAGAACATCATATTAGAACCCCACTATATTTCCAGGTCCGACAGAAACGATAAATTAAGAGAGATATTTTGCCAAACGGATAGGTATGGGAATTCGTTTTTCCCCCGAACAATAAGGGACTTTAATAAATGCAAGGCGTAATTTCATAGAGCGTTTCCTTTTTATATGTAAACGGCTGGTGTCCTAACACCCCCCGCCACACGCCTATTGAGGCGGCTTGCGGGGTAGTATGTAGATGTAGATGTACAACGCCGGGCCAACGGAGCTTTCATACCAATTTCCCGTCGCGTACACTATCCCTAAGGGATCAACCGTGACCACCGATAATAAGAACTCGCATCATTTGAATTAATCAAAAACTACGTTTTTCTCATACAAAACAGGTTAAACCTCGCCAACAGATGTCTACATGTATGCAACCAAATTCTATCTTCTAAAGACCTGTCGCACAAAACCAAAATTAGACTCTATAAAACAATAATATCCCCAGTACTACTCTACGGATCCGAAACGTGGAGGCTGTCAAAGAAGGATGAAAAAAAACTAATAGTGTTCGAGGATAAGATATTGCAGAAAATCTATGGGCCCACATACGAAGAAGGACAACGGAGAGAAAAAACACATCAGAGAAATCAGGAATCTATATAAACATCCAGACATAACAAGTGAAATAAAAGCAAGAAGAATCAGATGGGCTGGACATATTCTAAGGAAAAAGGAGGGATATTTGCTGAAGGAGATATTAAATGGGATTCCTGAAGGAAGGAGACCCCGAGGAAGACCACGACTAAGATGGTGGGACCAAGTGAGAACGGATATGCAAAAAATTGGAGCAACAGAAAGAGAGGGAGAAGATCGATCCAGGTGGAGGGGATTTGTTGATGCGGCTAAATATCGCCTAAGATATAGATGGCCCTGGGAGTACGTTTTTCTCATTGAAAATTCACCACCTTCATAACCCCGATGGGGCACACGTGGTAATGACTAAAGCCAGAAGGGGACTGTCGCAAGGATAGCAATACCCAGACCCCTCTGGGAGACCTAACCCAACGCCCCCTAGATAAATGTATAGATATGTAGTATATAGTATATAGGTGGTTTTGCCTAACCCTTAAGTCTGATGACACCTCTACGCTCATGGGGTTACTTGGAAAGGCCTTACTCTTGGTGGACACGGATCAACCCTCCGAGCTGGTAACTGTACGCCGGTCAGCCGGACGGTTTCCAGCATAGTGCCCCTGAGATGTCAGTCGCCTCTCCAAATAAACAACCTAGAATTTCTTTCTTGATGTTGTGATTGAGTGACGATAGAGATTTAAGTTTTGGAACAAAAAGTGTAAGTCATGCGGAGGGTGGTAAAACAATTGACTTTTAAGGGGAGCTTTGAAAGTGGGGGGTTGTAAACGTGGAGAACGTTTGACGAGATAGGTAGATAGATATACGTCTTTATTGGGGCGAGATTGAGACTTAAAAAGTCCAATCTTCCATCTAACTCTTGGTAACGAGAGGGGATGAGTGTACGGTCATGTAGTTATGTCACGGCTTCTGAAGTTAACGTGATTATTATCCATTACAATGGGACAATTCATCCTTGATGAAACTAACGAGGTCGGCAGTGAAAGTGCCTTCCATTAATTTCGCGCAACAGCGTTTAGACCTTCATTTTTCAGAATAGCTTCAATGGCCATTGTTTATTTTAGTCAAGCAAACCCATAGTTTCAAGTCGTTGAAGTAAGGCCATTGTCACATTGGACTCAAGACGGCCTCAGTTTTATTTGAGTGAAGTGGTACTAACAATTGCTAAACTTCTTAAGGTGCTGGCGGAGTACGTCTTCAAAGAGGGCGCTTTGAATAGCACTCAATCATTTACACCATCCGAAGTGGGTGATTTTGAAAGTGCAATCTGCATCTCCGTCCTTGAAAGATTCTCCTTGCGTTATTGGTAGTAATTTAAGAAGAGTGAACTTACTTACCCACCACCTTCGAAGCTGTTCGTAATATCGAAGAGCGCAGTAAAAACCGAGCCTTTTCGGTTTAATCCGTTGGCTACGCATCTCGGCGACTCACCGTATCCATGGGAACGTTTTACATTCGAAGATGTGTATCGATCGGATCGAATCAATGGTCCAGAGTGTGTCAAAGTGAGTTCGAAACGGCGATGCTCGGATGTTTCCTTTGAGGCCTTCCGTCGCACCGACTTCTTGCCTCGCTGCTCTGGTGGTGTTACATTGTAATAAAATACCCTTCGTTCTTTGAGTAATTATTTAAGGCATATTTTGTATCAATGACGCCGAAGAAAGTTCACAAAAATGCAAAATATTCCTACAAGTACACGCAGGTACTCGTGCCAACGTGACAATATTTACACAATGGAGTACTACACCTATTGTA
The DNA here is from genome assembly GCA_963573305.1 of Pyrrhosoma nymphula. Lineage (NCBI taxonomy): Eukaryota > Metazoa > Arthropoda > Insecta > Odonata > Coenagrionidae > Pyrrhosoma > Pyrrhosoma nymphula. The sequence goes on from OY754328.1 coordinate 19,103,830, forward strand.
ATGTCAAAAACAATGATAGAAGAAGTAATAATTCTGAATATATTATCAAGTTTCAAGAATTAGTTTTCATTTTTCCGTTACCACACCTTATTGAAAATCGTCAGAAAAATTCATTAATGAGTTATAGTTTGCATTCTTTTTTTAAAATGTGAACTTTATCGTTTGACTAATTGGATGTTTATACAGATAAGTTTAAAGCCGCGAAATATTATATCCCTGGATCTTTGGGAACGACAGAGTCTAAAAATTCTACGTGGTTTAAATTTCATTAGCCGTATACCCAGAAAGGGGTTTCAGGGACTGAACTGCAGATATATCAGTCCTCGGACTATTATCGAAAAATCTATTGCATCACGATGCCAATTGGTAAGGGAAATGTATTTATTGAAACTTGAAGAGTTTTGTAAAGGCAGAAAATCTGGGTTTTTGCCAAAACCTCTAGTTGACAAGACTCTACTCTAGTAACTCCGTCAGTTTGTAATATTCGGTAATCGTTTACCAAATCTAACCATGAGTTTGATTACTGCGATTACTTAAGCTTATTACTTCTGGAATCTTGATTTGGTACAGTTCAGTCCTCAAGGAAATGGAAAATGACGTTTGGCCACGTTGAAACGCATCATGATTGCCAATTGTGCTAGTGGGTGTTTCAATATTTTTTCCTGCAAAATTAAAATAATTTTTTTCCGAACGCTAACTTTGCAATAAGCTAGATTGAGAATTGATTGGCTCTTAGTTTTTAGCTTCGTATATGTTTCTCTGTTTACCCAGTAAATTCGACCGAATGGGCACTTTAAAAATTGGATAAATGCCCAAGACTGTACAAAACACTGTTTTAAATCCATCGTTTGGTATGCGTCATTGTGCGTAGGAAAGTAACGCGATGAATTTTTCGTGAGTCGATCCCTCTTTTATGAAATTATAAATTAGTGATTTGGTTTTTACTGGTTTTCCAAGTTCTTTGTTGTTTTGCCGTTTAAAATATCATTTTTTCCGCGTACGATTAGAGACCACGAAAGATATGATCGATGCCGCCAATAAAATAAATACTAATGACAGGTATCATTATTTTTGTGCTCTTTTTTATTTTATTTTTGTTTTCCATTTCTGCATAGGAAGCTATTAAATTTTATGTTTTATGTTTCGGTAATTTTGTAACACTTTTTTCATGCTAACATAGCTGTGAGCAGGAAGGGTACACTAAGAATTTTTCGTCGGTCGATCCCCCTTATATATTGTTATTTATTAGAGATTTTGTTATTGCTGGTCTGCCAAGTTGTTGGTTATGTCCATACGCTGAAACTTCCGATGGAACGCCGGGAGAGACGCGATCGACTGCCCCGGGGGCCGAGCCACAATGAGAAACCATATCTGAGATGAGAACTTCTTTGTGGGCGCCCATGTTCGGAGAGAAATTTCACGTGTTTTTTTCCCTTCCTTTCTTCGAATTCAGTGAGGAGGAATTATCTATCACCTTTGACCGAAATCACGGACGCGTACGACTTGGAATCCTCTTCGGGCAACATTGATGGGGAAGGGGAAAGCAAGAAAGGATGAGAATGGGTTGATTGTTGGAGATGGGAAGTGAGAGTGAATCGAACTCTCCTTGTATTGTTGGATCCTGTTCGTGGGGGTCCCCTCGTGGTGGGATGGAGGTGGTGGGCCTTGGGGGAGGAAGGGCTTTAAAAGGGTTTCATGAGAGGACGATGTAGGCGTAGGGGGAGAAAGATTTTTTTCCCATTATGTACCCGCCTTAAAAGGGACCACATTTCATGAGAGAGTCCGGCCTTGACCTCGCCCCTCCCTTACCCCTTTCCAGCCAGCTCACTGCCTTCCACGGTCCACCCACCCACCTTCATTCTTCGACCTTCTCTCTTTCACCCTCTCTAACCCCGTCCTTAATCCCTCAAGATTTTCCATTCTCATTTCATCTCTGGGTTTTCACGGAGAGAGCATCCCGGGCTATAATCCGTGGAGCGGGGTTCGAAAGTACTGTGTCGAAAGATATTTCTATAGTAACTGGTTTGCGGCTTTTGAAGCGTAGTAAATGTCGCATGAGAGCTCGGGTGATGTTATTTTTTCACTTGGAAACTAGGAGCGTGTCGATAGTGTATCGATACTGTCTACCTTTGATCGATATCCAGGATTTTAGGCTTAGGTTAAAGGTATTTAAGAGGTAACTTGAGGCGTCAGTTTGGGAAAATTTCTTGCATTCCTGATGAACAATTATAACTTTGTACTATTTTCACAATTATTTTATTTGCCGCCCAAGGTTTCAACACATCAGTGTACCTTGATAATGTCACTAATGTGTTGAAACCACATTGTCAAATGCTTTCTCTAGGTCAATGAAGCAAATATATGCTGGGTGTTCCTTTTGAATCCTATTCTCTATGATAAATCTCACGGCTAAAATAGCTTCCCTCGTTCCCCTACTTTTTCCAACGTTTTTCTACCTGCGTGCTCCTTAACTCCCCGTTGCCCTTTTGTCATATGTTATTTTGCCATAGGATGCTATTTACCCTTAGAAGAACCCGATATATCTTCCTTCAGATGATTGATTGATTAGGGTAATATACCGGTTAAGGTAGGTTGACATGGAGGACAGTAAAAATCCTCTATGTTTTTACAGGTGCAGGACCCAACCTCCTTACACAATTTCTTTCTTCATCTCAGCATACGTCCGACATATCTTCAACCCATCTGTAAAGCCTGTTTGTTTTTTTCCCCTTCTCCTATTACCCAACTTCCTCCCCTCTATCGCGGCCTTCAGCAACCCTTCAGCGCCCTTCGTTACATGTTTCAACCACTAACTCTACCTTCTCCTAATCTCTCTGGAAATATTCTCTCCTCACACACCACACCAAACACCTTGTGATACACCGGGACAGTATCTGATCGCTCGAGGCAATTTATATGTTTCCTATTATTTTTAACTTAATCTGCTAATACTAAACTCTTTCGGCGTACATCTTGACCACGATTCACACAACCCCCCCAAGAGGTAGGCGTACCCCAGGTTGTGGACCGCTGCTCCACGACCTTATTTCAACGGGAACGGAATTACCAACATCAGCTCATTTCAACCCCGATTCCATTGGTTGAGTTTACTTCGAGATTTGCGGCTCGCATTTTCTCTTCTGCATCTTGTGAGCTCTCCTGCCTGTCAGAGGAGGCAGAGCGGGAAGGAAAGCTAGCGGGGGGCTGTTATATAGAGGACGCAGACTCGACGGAGCGGCAGAGTAGAAAAATCGTGATCCTGGACCACCTTTGGGTCCAAAGAGTCTTCTCATCCCGTCGTCTGGCGTATAGCGTTACGGGTGTTGCGGCATATCTCATGATCTGGCGCTTCGCCGGCGGTTTTAGTGGTCTGAAGCTGAGTCGTGACGAAGGCTTTAGGTTTTATGACGATACACTTTTGCTTTGAGGATATTAAAGGATTCTGGTGTTGCATCCTTTGGACCCGGTCATTACATTTCTCTCGCGTCCAACCAATTAAACCTTGGGAGAGTTATGGGAAGGCAAGTAATCTAATACTCCGTATGTGCACCATGGAGGAGCCAAGTTATATAAGAGATGAATTACTTGGAATATTAATTTCCTCTACTTTTGGAAAGCGAAACACGGAAGCGAGAATTTATTCGAATAACTATTTTTGACGTACGCAGTCGCTTCAACGTTTTCCCACTGTTTTGTTATTTATTTTTAATGTATTTGAATCGAGACATTCTTAATTCATTTGAATTCGTGAAATATCTTTGGAATTTCCAAGCATAAAAAATTGATTGCATAATTATTCTAGTTTCGCGAAAAGATCGTCGTGCCATTGCAACCTTAAATACTTTGTAAACAGAAAATTTGGTCATTTCAATATGGACTTACAGATTGAGAACGGTGTCTTCATTTTAATGTTACATTAGAGTTAATCTCCTTTAAGAGTTTTGATTGATTTTTAATTAGATTTATAATTGAATGTAGTCATCTCCGGTGACGTGGCTGTTAACTATTTCTATTTTTTTCCAAAATCTCTCTCATTAATTGATGAAAGGAGGTTAGTTTTGATTGGCTAGAGGAGGAGAGTTCATATCATATTAGCATAGTAGGGAAAGTTACCAAAATAAATTAACTGAGTAAAGTTAATCTCTATAAAAGGTAAATAGCTAAAGTTGAAAGTTACTTTTCTGAAAAAGTAACTGATTAAAGCTAAGAAAATGCAACTTTTACGTTAAAAGTTACTTTTTCAGTTACTTTTAAGAAACTTTTAAAAGCCATTATTCGCAATTGGGATATAATAAATACAAAATTCCGGTTCAAGAAAAAATTATTTAACTTTTTCTTAAAATGTCATTAAACTTTAGCAACATTCTCATTTCTAAATTTGTATCGGACATTGGTCTCGGTCGAAAAATTTTTGCGGTCACTGTCACTCAACCCCGCTGACGACGGGATGTCGCCGAGTAAGTTAACCTATGCGTAAACTGGCGCATTATACGGAGACGTTACTTTGAATGAACCCGTTCCCCTGGTTACCCGTCACAGGTTTTTTTGTGACCCCCTTTATTGTGTTCAACTATTTAGTATTGATGACTCGACGTCGCCAAGTAAAGCATTCGTGCCCTCCTCGGCATGGTCTTCGAGTGGTCTCGTGTTTTTTCGTGTGAGGGTGCATTCCTAAAATTTGGCGGTCACTCCACTCAACCCCGCTTTTGTTTGTATTAGTCTGGGCCTATTTATTGCATTCTTGCACAGCTATATTGCATTCTTAGATACCGTTTTATTTTCCCCTTTGCCTGTTGGGCATGCTTTGCGCCCAAATTCGAACAGGTCGGCATTCGTCAAAAATTAACGGAAAAAATTAACTGCAGTTAGTTTTGTATCAGTTAATGTATAATTTTAACGATTAAAAGTTAACTCTTCTAAAAAGTAACGGTTAAGTTAAATAGTTAACTGCATTTTTAACGATTAATTTTAATCGATAATTTTTAAAATCGTTAATCCCAACTATGCATATTAGGCCTCTTGAATTAAAATTCACACATTAAGAATAGTAGGGCCAGTTCCTTACCCTGTACTACCTGTAGTTTCTCACGAATATTTTATTCAGAAACTCTAATTACTTTGATTTATAATATTTAATAATTAACCGTGCAATGTTCGAGGCATACCTCAAAGCAAACTTCCCTAAATAAAGCAATAATATTAATTCTAATTGACTTCGCTGTTGTAATTTGTTTTGTAGTCATTCAAAGTTTCAATTCCACTTCATCACACCTGAATCCTCACTATGTACTGTTCTATTGAATATTCTTTACATTACTCTGAAATTCATTGCATTGCCATTCATTGCATTATCTCTGTAATTTCCTTCCGGTTTTTACTCGACGAATGGCATTACAAGATATATAATGCATTGTAACCGTTACGGAGCACCGTAGTGGCTCTTCTTGCAATCACCGAGAGTCGCTACTAGCGCTTTTAACATTTCTTTTCCCCACTCCCTGCCGTCCAAACATGGATTTAAAATGACTGCGGTTAGTGACTATTAGGTTAACAACTTTTACACCAGCTCGTGTAAAACTCCACTTATAAACAATTTATTTCTTTTATTACGTTAATAATAGGTTTAGCTAACTTATATCAGAATAGCCAGTTTCTATGTCTGATGTTAAGAGAACAGTGATAACATAAAGCTGGGAAATCAGATTTTGAGCGCCGAAAATAGTGACTTTTTTCAAATAAAATATCGTATAAGGGCAGATAAGTAAAGCAGATTTTTCAACACGCATCGATAAACGTAGGAATGATCATTCTATCACATGGTTTTTATTTCGTAAAAATCCGTTAACACTACTTGAAGATACAGCTTCCTAAACTCGAGGGATTCGACTTTTTTAATGGACAATAGGGGCCACCTCGGTGTCCGTGTATCTATTTCAGCCACCCGGAGGTTAATACTCCGCCATATTCTCGGCGCCGTCGGCCGCCGCAAATTTAATTTGCAGCGCGACGCATCACAATGCGGTGGAGAAGAATTTCTTCCTTTAATAGAGACTGCTGCTATTCCTGGACTGGCGATAAAACTGCCGCAATTCAAATTAGTTACATACTCTTGAAATTGGAAAGTTAACGATGGAGTTTTTTTTTGGTTCGCTATACTAGGCGCCACCAAGGTTAGTCTCTGTGGACATTTGCCGCATTTGAGTGAATCTGGCGACCGATTACGGAAACGAAGAGCTATAAAAATTTTTTAGACCGTATTTCTGATTTTAACTCCACTTGGTTTAGTTCCGACGACCGAGAAGTGAAGAAAGTTTCCAGCCCCGTTACCTATTTATTCCCGGTATCTGGCGTACATAATTGTTTGGAATTGGAGACGCTTTGCGGTCGGTAATGATGGAATTTTCTGTTGCTTAGTGCATATTTGATGGATCATTTCCACCGTTAAATATTTTTGCATCATATTTTTAATGTATTTTTGATGTGGGTTAATTGGCTAATGGATGTTATTTTCGTGCTCAATGGGGGATAATTACGGTTTATTGGGTTTCATTTAGCATGATTTTCCGTTGTGATTCCGAAGGTCCCAAACAGGCATTTTTTTATTTTCATGCTCATTGCTCCTTATAATTGTATAATTACTAGTGGTTCATGATCGTGATAATTCTGATGCCAATTTTTAGAACTATGAATATTTTAATTACAATTATTTTCAGGTCAAAGGCACTTTCTTTAGATTTAATAATTTTAATTTAAATTTCAATCACCTCGTTAATCACATGAGGTATTTTATTTGACTGGTAGAATTTAGTTACGAAAACCATGTAACGAAATATAAATCTTTGAAAATACCTAACTTAATCAAGATCGTTTCAATCCAAAGTTACTCAATCCAGCTGACTGTTGTATTTGAGACGGTAGAGTGTGCGCTGAAGCCTTCATCAAGTGAACTCATAGTTGTGAAAACGGGTTTTCCGGTCTTGTAATTCTGCCCATCATTCTATTACGAGAGCAAAGAGTGCTATGTCTTCCCAAATTTGCATTTCAATATGGAAATCAAAGTTTATCTCGTTAAAAACACTTCATTCACTCGCATAAGGCCTTGTTAGTTTCAATATCGTCACAGTACAGATGGCTTATTTTGTATTAATATTTTTGTTTAACGTGCTTCGACGGCTAAGGTCATTTCGCACATACCGTCTGCCACGTGCAGACAGGGGCAACAGCACTCGGATGAATCGGAGGATCACCCGTCTAAATTTAAGCCGAGCCCAACGATGCTTAACTTCGGTGTCTGTTCGGGAACCGGTGTTTCCATCGTGGCAGGCCGTTGCCCAGAGATGGCTTATTATCGTCATTATAGATCGCTAAATTTTTATTAACTTCCATTATAAACCTCTCTCCTCGTCCTCAACTCCAACCGACGATACTTACTTACTTAAGAAAGAATGACAGTCTCTCGGTGGAAATCTCGTATAAACATATCTGAAGTGGTTGTTACAGTGTAAATCCGGAGGAGCTTAGTCCAGTGGACTGATGTGATTGAGTCTTTAGTGTGTGTCTCTAAGCAGAATAACTCGGGAAACTCGAGTATTCCGGTCGCAAAATTCATTCGATTGCGCGGGGGAGGATAGCGTCTTCCCCAGTCACGTGCCTCCATCCCTCTCTGGCGTCAAGAGTGTGTGTGTGTGCTTACTCACTCGTTCTGTAGACGACGACGACCAGTTTTGAAGACAAAGGCGGAAATACGACTTGGAGACATTGGAAAGCTCATGAGAGTTCAAGGGTAAGGAGAGTTTCCAGGTGTATAAATAGTGTGTATGTGAGAGAGAGAGAGGAGACGTGAGGTTTTTAGAGGGAAGACAGTTCGAAGTAAAACGTCTTCTATCCCCTCTCAGAAGAGTTTCCTCTCAGAACTTGGAGACTATCGTGGGAAATTGTCGTTCTGGAGAGTTGTCCTCTTACATTCTTCTCGTTTTTTTTGTTAACGTGCCCAGATCGCGGAAACGCATCAATCTCTTTCTCATCCTCCCTTTTCATTGGAGACTCTCTCTCTCTCTCGTCGCCGGATTCAATTCATTCCTGAGCTAGAGCTGCTCGAGCTAGCGATGTTGGCCCGACGGGTGGTTTTGTTCGTGTGCGGATTCAACCCTCTACTGTGTCCACCAGGGCCTCCTGTTTCCTCTCTATCCGCTCCGTGGCACAGCTGCAGTGCGCACGGACTTTATTCTCCTCCCTTTTAGTGTGCAAAAAGGGCGAAAAATTCGATTATCCAATCGCAATGGCTATAAATATAGAGCCTCCCTTTTGATAGCCATTTCTTCCCCCTCCCCTTCCTTCCCCCGTGCGCTCTTGGACAAGTGCTACGGTAGTTTTTCTCCCACGGGTCGTTTAAGGCGGTCGAATCGGTAATTCCCGTTCACGTCGCTGTGTGCGGTACAAGCTACCCTGGAAGTTTTTGTGGCTCTGGGTGATTCGTCTCCAGACTAGCACAAGCTACTTAAGGATTAGGCACTAGTGATGAACACATATTTCTGCTTTTACCTAGGTCTTTTAATTCTGTATGCGAAATAACTTAGGCATACCTACTTGTGCTGGCTAATATGGCTGGCTTCATTCTTAAGTAATCGCGTGCAAAGGGTTGTATTAGATGGCGCTATCTCTAATGAAGTAAAAGTCACATCGGGTGTTCCACAGGGAAGTGTCATAGGCCCGCTTCTGTTCCTTTTGTACATAAACGACATCGGTGACAAAGTTGACAGTAAGCTTAGATTATTTGCCGACGACGCAGTGATTTATAGAGAAATTCGTAGCTTTAATGACAAGGAAGCGCTAACTAAGGACCTCGAGGCAATACAAGAGTGGTGCGATGCGTGGCAGCTAGAATTAAACCTGAAAAAATGCGTTGTTGTGAATTTTTGGAAACGGAAAAACGCTCCTTGTAACAGCTATTGCATAAACAACATAAAACTAGACACCGTAGAATCGGTTAAGTACCTCGGAGTTAAACTGGCTAATGATCTATCGTGGAGTAAACATATTCGAGAAATTACCGGTCAAGCTAATCGTAAATTGGGATTTGTTAAAAGAGTACTTGGCAAGTGTGACGATAAAGTTAGGGAAATCAGCTACTTCTCCCTCGTTAGACCCCACTTAGAATATGCCGCCAGTATTTGGGATCCTTATGAGATAGGCTTGGAAACTGAGTTAGAACGCGTGCAGCGAAGATCGGCAAGATATGTTAAAGGCCGTTATGATAATCTTGTTAGTGTTACTGACCTTTTGCAGCAACTGGGATGGGAAAAGCTTTCAGACCGTCGATTAAAATTTAGACTAAATCTATTATGTAAGTTCCAAACCGGTCTATTCTCTGACGACGTTGACAATATTTTACGAAATCCGACATACTACGGTAGATCAGATCATGAGAGTAAAATTAGGGAACTAGACTGCAGAACGGATAGATTTAAGATGTCATTTTTCCCACGAACGATAAGGGACCATAACAGCTGCAAATGAGACTTTTATCTAGGTTTGTCGTTAGGTAGTGTAGCTCTTAGTAGTATTAGTACTCCCTAATACTTGAATCCTTTACTGTTACCTAGTACATACTAACAGCACGCCTAGCATGTTTTCTACATGGGTCTTGAGTCCCTGTCCATCTGTGTAGTTGTAGAATGCATGTATATTGAGGTCACTCTCCATTTTGATGACATCTGTAGTGTAGTGTTGCATGCTTTTGAGGCTTCGCCTCGTGACAAGCATTAGCGATTTGTGCTGATGCATAATTAGTCGTAGTTACACTAACTTTAGGATATAGTGTGATTTATGTTGGTGATTACTCACCCCCTGCCACACACCCCTGAGGTGGCTTGCAGGGTATTTTGTAGATGTAGATGTAGATGAGAGAGAGCTTTGTGCATGTATGCTAGAAACTAGAAGTCAAGTGTAACAACCAATACGTCGCGTCGGGACGAATTCGATGACAGGCATTCATCAATTTTTATGAACAAATTCGTTGAGAGGTACCTTTTTTGATGAGGCGCGAGTAAAATACCATTCCCCTTTTCTCTATGATGGATGCAGTGGTAATACATTGAAAATTTTCTGCTAGTAAAAATCGTTCTGTCATAGTTATCTTCTAGCAAATCTAGGGAGACCTAATAAGTTTTCAATGTACCTATACGGACATTGAAGTCTGTATTTTGAATTAAAATGTGGTCGTTTAGGATAGCTCTCCCCTTGTTATTATATTGGGAATGTGTAAGCCTATTATGAGCCGCTAGGATCGGAGCTTCTTTTATCTCCAAGGAGACAGTAGAGATAAAGGCCTATTTTAAGGCAAATTGGACCGATTTTTTTAAACGTAAGCAAGAAAAAGTCGCTTTCGTTTTACGAAAACTCCCTTGGCTAACAATTGGTCTATCAAAGGGTGCTTCGCTTTCTGTCAGGCTCTGGGGTTATAGCGGAAATTTGAACTTAATGGAAATATTATGGTATGGACTTAGACAGAATTTAGTGAAAATGGCATTTATTTTTAGATATAAAAATACTTTTTTCTCCGTTTCACTATTTGTTAAATTTGATACTATGTAATTTAAAGTTATTTAAAGCGAAAATAATAGCGTGGAAAGGTAAGGTTTTCCTTTTCATATCATAAAGAGGACATAGTTTTCTATAATTAGCCAGAGTATAAATAAAATGACATTTAATCAACTTCACGATGGAACGTAGGACATATTCATTTGATTTCAACGAAATCAGTACTTATTTGAAAATTCGCTCCGGCCATCCGTCAGTGAAGATATAACGTGGATGGCGTATTGTAAAAAAAGGCGAATCGCTTTGCGATCCGGAAATCGGGTATGCTATGGGGAGCAATCATATCTTCTTCCCATCCCTCTCAGCCCCTACTCCTTTAGTACCTGCGTAATCGATTGAAGCTGGCCGTATTAGTGTCTGTAGAGGTTTTGCCACCTCCCGCAGAACCGTCCGTGGTTGTCGGGGATGGTGGAAGGTAAATCTTTTAATTCCTCCTATTCGAGCAAAACGTTGTGAGTGTTCGGCTCGTTCGTATTCTGCTGGGAAGGAGGATTTGCTCAGCGTGTCGTCTCGTTTTCTCTTTTTTTGTCATCTGCCATTAACCTTCCTGCTGCTTCCCCTCAGCGGAAGAAAAGCCGTGATTGCATTCGTCTGCCTCCTCCCTCCCCCACCACATTTGCAATTCTCGCGGCGTTAACTACCCGATCTGATCACGCCCAGATTATGCATTCCCCTTTGCTTGCTCGCAGAATTTTCGCGGCGTGATCTAATTACGGGATGCAAACCGTGTTTTGAATTAACTCTTTCCGCCGCTTGTTGGAAGTGCTCGCTTCGGCATGATTGCTTGATGCATCCTCTTCCTCGCGGAAGGAGGCAGGAATCTCAATTTTGTTGGAGAGACGGTTTCGGAAAGGGTCATCTACCCTACGTCTGCATGCACTTCAATGCCTTGTGGACCGCCGCATGAGTATGTAGTGTGAGAGTGTTTGGTCACCAACTATTGAGAATTGAGGAGATAGAGGAAAGGAATAGGGGGAGAAGGAACACGCAAAAGTGAATTATATGTTAACTGAGTGTCTCAGGAAGCTTTCCATTCGCTCTAGTGCGCTGCTAACTTTGCAACGCCAACAGCTCACTTGCTTTCCGTTGCTTTCAGACGCTGCGCACTATAGGCAGCGCACTTGAAAACAGATTGGGAATAGAGTTTATGTGCGCGGAGGTCGTCCAACTATCCCCATGTATATGCTGTGGATGGTGTTAACATAAAGGCGACAGATGAAGTGAAGTATCTAGGAGTTACGATAACTTCGGACCTATCGTGGGGAACACATATAAGAAATATTTGTGGCAGAGCTCTGAAGAAGCTAGGATTCGTCAAGCGTATTGTGGGAAGATTTTCGGATGAAAAACTAAAAGAGAGGTGCTATTTCGCACTCGTCCGGCCACACCTTGAATATGCAGCGAGCATATGGGATCCGGTGCAGAAAGACTTTATCCGGGAACTTAATAAAATACAAAGGAAAGCTGCGCGATTCGTCAAAAACTGCTACGGGCGTACAGACAGCGTTAAGGCCGTTTTACAAGGTACATTTGTTTGTACAAACTCTTCCGTGAACTCTTGCATGAGCCAAAATATATCGTGTAAAGCGGCAAATTGTATGAACGCTTGTGCGAATGTCTCAATGCCTTCACGGGAAATAGAACCTGTTCTAATTTCGTTGAGACAAACGTACAATCTCACGTACATTCGTTTGTACAAAATCTTTCATCGTGTAAAACGGCCTTTACACAGGTGTTAAACGAATTAGGCTGGGAGCCGCTAGAGACTCTGAGGCTGCGCGCTAGGCTTAGATTACTTGAGATTAGATATCTTTAAGAGTGACACGGAGAACATCATATTAGAACCCCACTATATTTCCAGGTCCGACAGAAACGATAAATTAAGAGAGTTATTTTGCCGAACGGATAGGTATGGGAATTCGTTTTTCCCCCGAACAATAAGGGACCTTAATAAATGCTAGGCGTAATTTCATTAGAGCGTTTCCTTTTTATATGTAAACGGCTGGTGTCCTAACACCCCCCGCCACACGCCTATTGAGGCGGCTTGCGGGGTAGTATGTGGATGTAGACAATAAAAGAACTTTGATAATCGCGTCCGCGATTGTTGTTTTTTGTTGATTTTCAGAAAAAAGCGTCATACAGCGTAAATGTAAAGATTTAAATTGCTAAGAGGTAAGAAGCTAGCGTATTTCGAATAATAAGTATTTCGAACGAATCCGATAACTATACGCAAAACATTCGATCGTGACTATTGTGAACCTAAAGAATGCTACCGGCAGGTTACGGAAGTTTCGTCTGCGCACACCGTTCCATTCTTCGTCGTTCGTGTGCTCTGGTGTATTCCAATCTGCACTAACGCGAACACCTTGAATCGAAAGCTCCCTTAGTGCCTCACTCTTTTCTTTTTGTGGTGAAAGAAAAAATTTGTGAACCTATCTGTTCGGCTGTGTATCTCTATTTTTTAGTCCCTTCTGTCAGTTATAGAGATGTGAATGACTTTCATATTCTGGGAAATTTATTTATTATTTATTTATTATCTCACGCAACCAAAAACAGCAACATTAGCTAATTACATTGGTCGATGTAACAAAATAAATTAACATAGAACATCAATAAAGAAAAACATGAAGAATGAAATTTTTAAAAATAACACAAAAACAAAATTCACTCAAATTTGCGGTTCCATTGGCCAAGTGACGTTTTATGAATGTTTTTAATATGTTGGTTGAGGAGAAGAGGTCAAGGGAAGGATACGCTGAGGACAATATATTAAATTTGGAGGGGATGCGGTATAACAGGGAACGCTGTGATAATAGGGAAAGCCGGAATTTCGGGATGTGTAGGAGATTGAAGTTTCGCGTGGGGCGAGGAGGGACACGAATTGGAAAGAGAGGGAGAAGGTCGCGGGGACGAAGCTGGCCGTTCATTATACTGTGTAAGAATTTCAGGTCACATAGTGCACGGTGATGGGAGAGTAGAGGAATTCCCAGGAAGGACGAAATAGATTCACGGGTTGAATTCTTGAGGGAGGGAATGCGATGACGGGCAATGGCTAGGAAATAATTGACGGGACGATTTAGAATTTTCAGAGTGGATGGGCAAGCAGTTGACCAAATTGGTGCGCAGTAAGCTAAGATTGGGAGGACACAACAAAAAAATACTGTTCTAAGGACAAGGGGATCTTGAATGTCTGTGTGACGGTTCAGTAGGCCAACCATCGCCATCGCCTTATCCACAAATCTTTTTTATGTGGTTTTGGAAATGCAGCCTATCGTCAAAGATGACACCTAAGTCGCAGTGGGATCTCACTGCTAGAATAAGGCTATTTTAGAGTGTGTAAGAATGATCGGCAGGTTTGCGTCTCAAGGAAAAGGTCATGACTGCCGACTTATTAGGGTTGATGCGCGCAACTGCCACTGGGCACATCACGAGTTCAAAAGGTCCAGTGCAGATTGAAGGGCTAGGTGGTCCGAATGACCGTCAACTTAATTGAAGATTTTACAGTCGTCTGCGTATAGTAAGATGTTGCATCCTTTGGAGATGATAGAGTCTACAATGTCGTCTGATAGTTGAGAGGGACTCCCACCCCACTCCTCACGGTATTTTTAACGTGACACCGTCACGGAACTACCTTTCGACCTATCTGGCATGGGTGGCTCGACCAGGAGCAATATTACTTGCTCCTGCCAGTCCAGCTCTAGGGGTCATTGGAGCGTACAAGCCCTTCCACCACGTCAAGGTTGTAGTTCAAGGGAAGGGTATAGAGATATAGTGAGGGGTTAAAAAAATGTCCTCCGTGCCACCCTGAATCTCGCTCAGAAAAATAATTTTCTATTAATCTTGACCTTTCATGTAACTTCCGAATCTCTAGCGGATGCCAACTTAGTCCTTCCATCAGGTGTGTTATAATCAGCAGAGGGCGTTCCGCGTTTGGTTGACAATAATGTCTCTTAAGGAGATTTGTTTACTTTGTAAATCTCCATAAGTTTGGAGGTACGATGTTGCCAATAGCAGCAGCAAAATTAGCGTAAAATACAGTAGACTAACCAAGGTGGTTAAAATGAAATGGAGGAGGCATTACCGAGAGCGCTCTGAGGCAAGTTGAAGCAAGAAAAGGGTTGCATGGAAATGATTTGGTACCAAGTAGGGGTGGCCTACCAGTCACAAAACATCACATTGCTCGTGGCTTTAACTAAAGAAGGACTAAGATCTAACGAAAGTCACACGCGACCCCTGGAATTGTAAGCCGGAGAAAGCCTAAAACTGTGCCGACTATAATGGCGGAATTGGATTATAAAATCAAGTGGAATGTCGCCTCCATTTTTTTCTAACCTCCTTGATACTAACTGCTCGTCTAGGAGTCCTCACATAGGCAAATACTAATTATCACTAAACGTATATTACTTAAGACGGTGTAGTAAATGGTTTCCTCTCTTGCCCCAGAGGTGAGCACTCGTGGAGTAAGTTTGGCAACAGGGTTCTACATAAAGCCTATTATGCTCGTGAAACTAAATGTGGAGTATATTGAATGAGAAGCGGTAACTTGGTCATTCCACATGTATTTATTGGAAACATTAGTATTAGTTTCCAATAAATACATGTGGAATCACAAATTACTGCTTCTCATTCAATATGCTAAGCAAATTCCATAAAGTTACGCCTGAGACAACGGAGTTTAAATGTGGAGTACCAGTCTTCAATGAAGCTTGCGGTTTTCCTTTGTATTATGTTTCTAGCATGGGTTAAATATATCTGTTCTGGGTCCCAGGTAGCTTGCGGCGTCTTGATCCATTCGTTGGGGAAACCTTAAGGGTGCCAGATGGGTTCATATGTTTGAGCAGTAGTTAGGGTGTAATGCGGGAGTTACCTACGTGTTTCTGGGGGCATGTTAAAACGTCATTTCCCTGAGTAGACCGTTGCGTGACGCTTCCGAGCCCCGAGGCCCCGGATGATATTCTCGGCAGGTCGTGGCTCTTCATCTCATGCTTTAATCAGGCGTTTATCCAGAGGGGTTTGGGATGGCGTTCCCGGAATACCCATTTCTTGGAGTATGACGACCAGTATTATTACGACTGCAGTGATAGTGAATGTTTCAGGGCACATCGACGACTACGATCATATTACACCTCTTTTTTGTCAACCCTATATAGGTCATGTGTACTGATCATGTTATTACCTCGGAGTACTTCCGAGGTGTGACACTAGAAATTCCTAACATATTATTCTTATGAGTTTTTATCATACGTCTTCTTCTTCATTGGGCGCGGCAACTTTCAATGATTCTTGGCCTTTTCAACAGTTAATGCCCATCTTCTTCCATCTTTTGCTAGATCGTTCCAGTTGGAAGTACTTATTCTTTTTTCACACGTACAAACGTACTTAACCATAACACCGTTCCCTTTCAGGGTAGGCACAGTCAAAAAAGGAAAATTCTATATGTTTGCCCTGTAAAACTGGCGCTATTTTAGTGATTTCTTCCACACGTCCCTATTATTTCATACCTCTTTTGTTTCAGTTACACTTTTATTCCCCCTTCTGTTCTTAAGATTCGTGAACTACGCATTCCTAACCCCTTCCCTCACGCTTTTTCCGCAAACACTTCTCTGATGCCCCATACCCACTGTATTAAGCCTACTATTATGCTTATCCTGCCAGAACATGCTGATGTATTCAGTTATTATTTACATTACTAAATCTTTTATAAATCTATAATGCGTCTCACACAGTCAGGGTCATCACTTGAAACGTGCTTCAGGTTTACCTTGGTACTGTCACCGGAAAGATTTCTGAAACTGCGGCAATCTCATTTTTTGTATGCTCTGGAAATGCTTTAAAAATGTGCGTAAAATCGGAAATCGGTAGGCTTTTAAAAAGTGAACTTGAATCAGCGTCGACGAGTCATTTGGGCACGTTCTTCGCAATAATTTCCAATAGCATCACCTGTTGTGTATTTTTTCAGTTTGAATCTTTGTATCTGACCCTGCCGTGTGGCTGAAAGCGTCTTAAGACGTCGTGGGTGGCACATTTATTCCGGCATTTATGATGCGTGCGAGGTAGACGGGGAACGGCGAATAGCCGGCGAAGCCATCCGTGATGCATATCCAGTTTCTTCCCTCGGATGTTGGAGAAATACTAAAAGCCGCAGGTCTTGGGCCACGGTTGACGTGAGTCACGAGTGGACATTTGATCGCTGAGGAATTGGACGATCATCGGAGGGACGATGTCACTCTTAAGTCTGCTACAGCCATACCGCTGCTGCTTGGATTGATTTGTGGCCGTCAACGTGAGGAATTGGTTGGAAATTGGCGATAAAAGAGAGCTCATAATCAGCAACCCTCCCTTGAGAGACTTGGCGACGGGTACATTTGTGTTTCTTGGTTTGAAATGTCATTTTTTCCGCCTATGATTAGGAACCACAATAGCTATGATCGATACCGCCAATATTGCAATTGTTAAAGCTAAGTAGCCTTGTTTTCATTCTCTTTTATTTTATATGTGTTTTCTATTTCTGCATGGGATGTGATTCAATTTGATGTTTCGTGTGTCTATAATTTTGGAAGAATTTTTCCATCTAAATCATCATGACTAAAATCATATCGTCCCAATGAGGTATTCAGTGCAGTGTCCATTCCACATGGGTAAAACTATGGTTGGAAGCCGTAATGCATGTGAAATCTCTTCCACGTACGTTACCTAATGTAATGTAAGGTATAGTTTAGTTTTTATGCACATTTTTCATGAAACACTTAGTTTTTTCAAGAAACAGAAGCTTCACAAATGTCAAAGTTTACATATTATTGACTCCACTCCGCAGATAGTAGGCTACTTTTTGCAAAACTGTAGTCTCAGGTTCGACTCATCATTCATATTGACTTTCATAAAGGTGGGTTTTACACTGGCAAGAGTATTGCTCAAGTTACTTGTAGCAGGCGACTTTCGACCTAACTTGCCGGAGTAAACGACTCTGCAAGTCCGCTAGCAGAGCTTTTAAAAGTTTTGACAAATTGCTAGCAGAATGAAGTGTATTGTTGCCCGTGTAAACAGCAAACAATCTGGCTCAGTAACTCGTAGAAAATATTTCATCAGAGTAAACTCTCCCGCTAGCTCTTGCAGAAGTACCTTGTGGAAGTAACTTGCCAGTTTAAGCCCACCTCACAATATGTATAATGTGAAGTTCATTTTCATCGCTTGCAGGCTTTGTTTCTTTTGCTAAATTAAATTAGAAATTGTGGTCTTACGAACTCGAGATAAGAGTTATAAGAAAGTAGATAAATGAATTTTTATTTTTTATCATCGAATTTTGTTATCTTTTCGAAATTGCGATAACTTTTACAAATTAGTCAAAAATTATCCTAAAATCCGGTGCTTTTTTGAAAAGCGTTCCCTTAGCGACCCGTGCCATTGTTCATGAATGTATGGGGGTAAACACTCTAAAGGAATTAATGTAGAAATTAATTGTATCGACTGCACACTTTATTTCTTTACAAAAATAAGTTATAAAAGTATTATTTTTTTCTTCCTAACCGGAGCGAGGGCAGTCAGGGGTTTGTGCCACCTTAGGTGACCAGGTGGCGTAGCCCCCTAGTTTCATAATGATAAATCTGTTGTAAGATGGCTAAATATGATATGCCCTTTTTTTAGTTATGCATACCGTTGGGTTCTTCTCCGTGAGATCTATAAGATGGCAAAGTTGATATGTTTAGGATTTTTAGGGTTTGATAAAAACCCTGTGGCAATATGCGATATGACCAGTTTGCAAATATCTTTAGTTGACCAAGAGGTATGTCATGTAAATTGCTCGCCTGTTAAATTTGAAAAACATGACATATCATATTTGGCCATCTTACCACAGAAATATAAAGTGACAGGGATTTTCGTAATTGCTATTGACTTACTTCCCTCTTAGGTTATTTATTTGAGCTGTGTTGGGTACTCGTAGTTTTGTGGAAACTCATCTGGCTTAACTTTCCTCGCTCCAGCCAATGTGTACTTGCCTTGGATGTGACGCATTCGCATGATGTCATTCCGCCCTTTGGAAGTGACAGCCGTGAAATATTGTGATGATTTACGATTTCGTGGATGAAAGTTTTGCTGTACTCTCCACCAGTGTTGTTCCCGCTTTTCACGACCGCTAACCCAGCCGTTTCTAATCTCACGTTCTGACCGTTACCGAAGACCACTCTCTAAGCTTTAAAAATGAGTTTCGGTCAGGAAAGTGTCGTCTCAAGCGGACATCTTCCTCACCCTACTCCTTCATTTCCAACCTCCCGTCGCGTCGCTTTCTTTCGTTACCCTCGAACGCTCGTTAAATTCTTAACTGCTTTCTTCTGCAGTGATGTCTGCTTGCTGATGTAATTTTTAAGAGTTTAGTCAGGAATATTCTTGAATGTGATTCACTGATTGATTATTCTTGTGAAATGGATGATTAGTGCTGAAGGCGACTCAAGTAATTAATTGAGAAATGCAAAAAATATAAGAATAGTTAATGCAGTTTAAGAAGCTTCAAAGTGCTATTTCTTTTTGATCATATTATTTTTTTCTCTGAGAAATGTTAATTTTCCAACTTGTAAAATAAGGAATAGCTCGCGTGTATATGTAGGTATTCGCTCCCTCCTTTTGTTCGAATGTTCTAGAAGGAATTTCCCCTCGTTTCCCTTCGCGTGCAGGTGTTCATGACTTTAAACAATACTGATTTTGCTGCTATCGGCTATTGTTTCCTTTTATTTTGATCACGCACCCAGGTCGTGGTCGTGGTAGCGTAATTGTTACTCGTTAAAATATTCAACAGCTAAATATTCTAATAGGTTAACTCAGCGGTTCCCAAACTTTTTCTTTCCGCGACCCATTTTAGCCCATACGTTTTAGCCACGACCCACCAAAAATAACAAACATTGTGTACATTCAAATGATATTGTTTTTAAAGTAATTACAATCCTCATCTCGCGACCCCTTTCCGAACGGCCCGCGACCCCCCTGGGGGTCGCGACCCCCAGTTTGGGAACCACTGGGTTAACTTAACGGTCGCTGGGATTCAAATATATTAACATGGCTGGGATTCAAAAATGTTTCAAACTCATTTGCTGGTATTGTTGTCTTAATTAGTAGTTTTAGTTCTGCATAAGTTGGAGTACCTGTGATTGGCTCTGGATAATAAAGATATGATTATACGATTATTGATTTTCTACCCAGGTGGCGTTGAAATAAAGTCCTCGCATGCTTATCCGAAGGTCACGGGTTCGAGTTTCTTTATCACTAAGGACATGGGTGTTTGTGTTCGTCCATTGTTGCATGTTGATGTACCCGATCTAAGCTGTATAGGTAAATATTCGGAATCGTGGTAAATAAATTAATACATTCGCAACAATAACTTCCACCACTGGTCGGTGGAAGATTTTGATTGAGGCAACAAGTACTTCAACATTTTCATCTTCGTTCACTTTACCGCTTGTGGTTCTCCGTGCGTAATGATTGCAATCCGAACCCCTACAAATTCGCCAGGAAATTGCTTAGCCTATCTCTAAGGTGACCATCCGTCCTCCTTTAGGGAGGACAGTCCTTCTTTTGTAAGTTCTGTCCTCCCTCGAAAAGTGTCCTCCTGCATGTCCTCCTTTTCGATATTTGAAGACTAATCTGTGAATCTCTGTATTTTATCGATGCCAAGCCGGTCCGTTACACGTGATGTGACGTATATGTACTTGATATGACGATTCGTCAAGGCTCGGCAGGTACAGTGCGGCGAGACGCAATCAACATGTTGAAATGGACAGGTTGAATGGGAAAATCAACATGCTGAAATTGATAAAAAATGGATGGAAATATTCAGCCATTTCAAACATAATCATATTTCATGTGAACATTTATTTGTTCTTGTTCAATTTACGTTGTGCCGCCCTGGAACTAATACAGCAGTTGAAAGAGTTTTTTTTCAATTGCTAATGATTTTTGGGCAAGTGAAAAATCTAAATTGAATGTTGATACTCTAGCTGTATCTCTTGCCGTAAAATTCAATATGAAAGATAATTTTTGTTCAGATATTTCCAATATATTGTTAAAAGATAATACAGTGATGAAAAATATTCATTCAATGGAAAAATACTCATTTAAATTATAATTAATATGTATGTAAGCAGAATCACAGTATAATCGGTCACAAAGGTTTTTATTATGCATTTATCATATTATATGTAGTGTATTATTGTTTCAATGAATGAAATGTTTCTTTTATTTACGATATTTGTATTTTTTTATTTGCGTCCTCCTTTTCATTGTAAAACAAATAATTTCTGTCCTCCTTGTCATTGTAAAAAAGTTGGTCACCTCACGTAATATCTCTGAACCTAAACCTTTTACTTCGGTGCATGTGACTCCTCTCCGTTCATCCTTACGTATCCCCCTCACCTCCCTTTACAAGCCTCCCTATTCCTCCACAACCATACCTTATTTTTTTTGGAAGAGGAAAATGAAAGAACGCGACCAGAGCCTCATTTCTCTCACCCCTCTTATTCCCTCATGCCTTATTTCTCTCCGTGTCAGAGGGAGGGAGGGAGGAGGGTTGGGGAATCTCCCGCTCCCGAGTACATATATAGCATGGAAGGCGATAGGCGCGGAGAATGAGTGAGAGGGGGGCGGACGACGTGCTTGGGTCGAGGTCAAGGTTTTGCTCCCTGCGGTATCTCTCCGGAGGTTGAGAGAACCGACTCTCTTCTAAGTGGAGAGCAGAGGGAGTTCGTGGCCGAAGACAGAAGGTGAGAGCGAGTGTGAAGAGTGAGTGTGCTTGGTTGAGGTTGGGGGTGAAGAAAATAGCGCCTGCAAAAGGACCCTGGAAGAGCGCACGGGTCGGTCGTGGCTAGGAATTGATGAGTTTCCGAGGGGAGGATGGGAAACGAGTTCGATGGTCTGAGGAAAATGGGCAGAAAAAGGAAAATGTCGACCCTTCTTCCCCTCCTTTCCTACGCAACCTTCGTTAGACGCCTTCATGTCACTGCTTACTCCAGTACAAGGGTCTGACACTCACATTACTCCAATGGTTTTACAGTTCACCCGGAGCACTCTAGTGGTCAGGCGCTAACTATCAGCGCAACAGGTATACTCTTTAATTGAATATCTTGCAAGTGGGAAATTACCTATTTATTTCTCAGGGGAAACTTAAAAAAGTAACTGTTCAATCAATTATGCATCCTGAAAAATTCTGGAACCAGATAGCGGCGCAATAATGCCGTCCAGTCCTTCTCTTGGCGTTTTCGCAGTGTACTTTCTCGGCCATCGTCTTTGTTTACTTACGGTTGCGATGGCAATGTCTCGTGTGGTCCCAGGCGTATTTTAAATGTACACTGATAAATTTCTTACAACAAAAAGAATAATTACTGCATTTTTTCTAAAAAAATAAAAGATTTATAGCAAAAGCATACAATCTTTATCTTTTTCACGCTTACGTATTTTTCCATATGCGCCTGAAACAATTGGGGCTAGTAGTCATCCATACGAGATATCGCAATTCCGTCAGACCCTTGCTCCAGTACTCTCTTTCGTTCCGCGTGTGCTTCATTCTTTTGTTTACGATCCATTATCATCGTCAGTAGTCTTCAATCCGAAGATTGGGTTGCTGCAAATCTCTCAATTCCGCTCTCTTATACCAGCCAACCGTTTCATCCCTACATAATTATTCCTTTTTACGTCCTGCATATTTTTTCTGATGTAAAATGAATAGTCACATTAGGGCGGAACAATTCAATTGTTTTTTTTTTTAATTTCCGAGTGCCTTCCTTATGAAAAATGCTCGCTAAGCATTATGGACAAAAACACTTACAATTAGTTTAATTCCACACTTACTTATTTCCCGATCGATTTCGACGTCTACAGCGTCATTTTCATAGTACTTACATTGACTGTAAAACATCTGCTATCGTCGTTTATGTAGTCATTCAGGTTGAGGGCTAAGAGGGGAATTGGGTCCTCTTCTTTTATTTTCCAACCTTCATGTTCGGTCGTGATGGGAATTGGGAAGGAAGGTTGAGGGAAAAAATAAGGAACATTGGGAAAGTTCAATTTGTGCGTCGGAGTTCACAACCGCTAAAAACATTTGTGAACCTTTAAATTCGGTCAAATCATTTTTTTTAAAGCCTACCTTGCACCTTGAAAATGACGCTATTGACGTCGAAATCGATCGCGAAATAAGTTGGCGTGGAATCTTGCGTACTAAATGGTTTTGTCCTTCATGCTTAACGTTGTAAGTTTCCACAAAGTAACGCCTAATTCCATCAGTCCAAAAATGTTCGGCCCAGACCAAAGAACAACCAATCGCATTCGCCCGTTCTGTGCCGTTGTCTTGTCGTCTTCCACTCTTAAAATGACGCTTCCATCCTCCTCCTCTTCTATTATTTTCCAACCTTCCATGTTCGGTCGTGATGCCGCTCTAGGAAGTGACTCTCCATCAGGGCCGATGACGGCGAGAGCGGCACCTCACCAAAGGACAGAGGCGTGTTGGAGTTGATGAGTCTGGGCGATGTGGTGGTGTGAGTAGGTGCGTTTTGGGAAGGAGGGACCGACGGGACGGTTGGACCTTTCTGAGGGGCCCAGCGGGACTGACTAGTCGAGAGATAAAGAGAGCGAGATATGGTGCAGGGAGTGTGGAAGGAGAGGGAAGGAGATAGGACGGAGAAGCTTGTAGAGGGAAGAGGGTAGCATTTCCGCTGTGTCCTCCACCACCACGCCACTGTCGCCGCTATAGTGGTGATTTTCAATTGGTACGAAATGTATACAATTGTGTGAAATTCACAGTGAAAAAATCATTCGCCTGGACTGGGATTCGAACCCAGACCCCCAGAACCCAGACCAGATTTCGTGCCGAGTGCTCTACCAGTTAAGCTACCCAGGCGTCATCTCTCACTGTGAATTCCATGGAGGCTTTAAGGAGCGAGAAATTCACAGTGAGAGATGACGCCTGGGTAGCTTAACTGGTGGAGCACTCGGCACGAAATCGGGGGGTCTGGGTTCGAATCCCAGTCCAGGCGAATGATTTTTTCACTCTGAATTTCTCACAATTGTGTGACCACTAGCGGGTGACTCCGTTGAAGTTACTGCGCGGCCAGTTCCGCAGTGCTTTGGACGAAATGTATAGGCTGAGCAAAACTTGGCGGGACTCGCCAGCGGAGATTTTGAGGTCAGTGAGGGTGAATCAAGTACCTCTTCCCGTCGATGAGAGCGGGATGTGGTACCGAAGGAGTCATGCGGGGACGAAATTGACGGTGTCTGGCGAGACGCAGTAGTAATATCAGGGTTGCTACAGGTCTGGACAATTTGGAATACCTGGAAAAGTCATGGAAAATGAGAAATTGGTGTTGAAATTTGCTTTTCAAAGTCAAAGTATGATTGTTTTCAATTTAAGTGAGGAACACCACTTTAGTTGTCACAGTCTGTTGGTGTGTGCACGAGGTTTTCTGTACCTTGCCTTAATGAGGCAGCGAATGTCCAATTTGGCTTTCATCAAGTAATTATGCCCCTTAAAATAAACTTTCTGGTCCTATTCTTTGAACTCATCGTGAAGAAGATGGAATATTTGTTTCTCCTTTGATTTTGTTGCAAATAGTTTTAAAAATCGTGCAAAATTCATAATTAAAAAGATTTTTACTTTTCTTCCTCAAATAATTAAATAATTTAATCTTGATGGAAACCGACAAATGAACAGCAGTCGCGTATGCGATTATCGAAGTTCTTCCATTGTTTAGCGCACAAATACACACTGCTTCCGATCTGTTATGAAGGGCGCCGTCTGGGGCGAAGGATCTGAAACGAATGGTTAGCAAGTGCGCTCTTGTATTGCGAAGTGATTAGTGCACTAGATTGAATGGAAAGCCCCCATAATCTACCAAACTACCGCGTACTCCTTCCTGTTAGAGTACTCGTCCATATCGGCTATCGTCGGTAACTCTTCTTTCGAGGGAGCAGCGACAGTAACCCTTCGCTTTCGTCTGCACTATTCTTCCTCTTTTGCTTGTCCTCGTGCGCAGCAGCTCGGCGTAATTTGGTCCACGAGATACGTATCGTGGCGACGCTTCAAGAGGAGAGTGAATGTGACGGCGATGTGTGCCTATCTCTCTTTCGGATCTTTTCGTTTTGTCTCCCGCGTGGGAGGCGGCGGCGGTCGACGTGGAGTCGTCTTCAGCTCTTCTTTCTTCTCTCCACACACTATCTGCATCTTCCTCCTCTCCGGATACCCTTTCTTCCTCCTTCGCTCCTTTCCATTCGAGATGTTCTAATTTCGTGGATGGATCCGGAGTTGATGAACAGGAAGGAGCGCTTGTTGTTTGAGTTAGGGTGGTCTCGTAGCTTCGAATAAAATGAAGATTTAAACTCAGCCATTTACGGCAAATTTTTATGTAAAGCAAGAAGACACCAAATAAATGCATTGTAATATAAAAAAATAAGCAAGATTCAAAAACTTATAAATGTAAACAAATTAAAGAAGAAACCAAATAAACATACTGTAATGTAAAAAAACAACTAGAAATTGGGTAAAAATGTGAAGAAACACTTCAATTGCATAATTTAAATATTTAGCCTCAATTAAGATCATAAGGAATTTATGCGTGTTTTATTAAAAGAGTGATGTAATTATGGGTAAATCTCAAAGGAACCCCAAGCACTTGTGTAGCATACGAGTAATATTTATTGTAATGTACTGGCACTTCCAATGAAAAGTTACGACTTTAGAGCCGAAAATTTCTAAGTCCGGAGTTGACGGAAATTTGACAACGCTGCGTCACGGCTTCCCACAACGTTCCCTGTACGTTATCAATAAAATATTATTTTACCTGTGTATTTTACAGAGGATGGTGAAATTGCTTGATAAAACGTTCCCCATGCCAATACTGGACGTCTGCTGTGGCGATATCGCAAGGAGGTTATAAATACATGAAAAGGCGTCAAGTAATCCTCCACAATTAGACGTACCAGGGGCCTTATTTAGTAAGGACTCGACATAGTCGAACCTCGGAAAATCCGTGAATGTGACGTCACTTCCCCCGAAAAATCTCAACTTTTGAATGGCCCCATTTGAAATTTTATAGGCTGTGACGTCAAAATTTCGTCACTTTCGAGGCTCAGAAATTCCGAGAACATACAGAATAGCCCCTCAGGTGGACGAATACAACAAGTGAGGATCGGATGGGCATCTTTCTGCTCCACTTCACGCATGCAACTCCATTTAACTTAAATAAATCCATCTAACAAGCTTATAGTGGTAGCGAAACTTGCGGCATTCGCCGGCGCAGAGCGCGTCGTCAAGGAGGGGAAGGTTCATGTGAAAGGGGTTGGCAATGGAATGGATGGGAGAGGACAACAATTGATATCCAACGCTGCCAACATAACTGCATTTAACTTGGGAGGGCGGGGAGGTGCCAGCACTTGGCCAGCACCGCGTTTCACGACAGTGTTTACGATCCGAGCAAAGTTGAATCAAAATTCGCTGAGATTGTCAACAACCCATCGGAGAAGCCCATTGAAACAGTTGGATTAAGAGTCATTGTGAACTCAAAATTAGATGTGAATAAAATATGAAGGGGAGACAGTGTCTTATATTAAAATATGAAGTCTTGTTAAGTTAGCAATGAAGGTTTGCGAACTTGGAAACCATGGTAGTTAAACGCGAAGGCTACCTTACTTCTCCGCGAAATGAATATAGACAATCGACACTTCCACTGTTAATGGCTTTCTTCGCACCAGCCACCATGTTTCGCTTCCTCTATACTTCCATTAATACTTGAGAGGTATCTTCCACGGCCATCTTTTCTATTTCTTGGGAAGTAGCTGGAATTCAGGTGTATGCTACCTTTTTTTATTATTTTTTGAATTAGCCGATATAAGAGCTGTTTTCGGTGGTTGTTATTAAAAAAATGAATCTAATTTCATAGATTGATTTTTCAGAAGAGCATTTTATGGAGGAAATGAATTTTCTCCTGTGATAAATGATCCGTGAGGCTTGACCCTTAAGGGAATTTTTGTCAACAACGGAGAATTTCCAGATATAGCCTTCAGTTTATTAAATCCATCATGCCGTTAATTATACTCCTGTCAGTGCGATTCTTCGTGAAAAATGGCCGTGTCCCCTAAATGCGATTTTATCGTGCTTGTCCCTTCGCTACGAGCTCAGCACTGGATGTGCTCGCCACCCGCAGGATAGCCTTGTTCGGTGTCGAAGCGAGTCTGGGAGCCTCTCTCGTCGTGTGATACACAGACGAGTTTTCTTTCTCAGCGGTCAACCTTTTCGAACCGCGGTCAGCGGCGGGCCGGGGCGGCGGAACCAGCACGAAAAATGAAGCCTTTTCTTATATCCGAAACATGAGTCAAAAGGACAGAAGAGACGCGGTTTTGTATCGTGACAATTGAGGCCGGCCGACCCTAAGAAGAAAATCAATCTTATCATGTAAAGCTCAACCTTTCTGATTGTAGCTCGCGCAAACGTTCCTGGCGCAGACCTGCGTGGCAAGGAGGGGAGGTAGAAGTGAAGGAGTTGAAGGGGAAGGACTGAGTGAGGCAGGGGAACCGAAAACTACCCAGGGAAAAAGGAACGAGGCACATATACGCAAGATACGTGGTTAAAATCACTCATCGCTCTGTTGTTACCAGGAACCCTACCTCGAGGTCTCATTGTGAGATGCATCGAAACGGGACGGACGGTGCAAGGTATAAGTAATCCCAATTCTCGAAGCGGTAGTTTAAAAAGATTTTCTGACTGAACCTTCAAACTTATTTAACCACCTCACTTCCCCGTTCCGCAGGATATCGATAGCTCTGTAGCCCATGTCCCGAAATTGTCCTCTGCGCAGCGCCAGGAACTTTTGCGAGAGCTATATGTGTGTACTTCTTTTTCACTTAATAGAAACTAGCGATGATTAAGAAGATCTACCTACTATGTTTCTAGTATCCTCGGGTGTTCTTACCTCACTCTGAGTGGAAAGGGTAATTTTTCTTACCGTACGATAGGAGTACTTAGCATCTTGAGGGAATACTTTGGAACATACACATTAGGTATTCTACCTGCTAACGGATATGTTTCTCATCCTAACTTCCCAATTTCTGGGACGTCTTTTCAATATACCCTCGCCCCTCAAGACGTTCTCCATTCACCTTTTCTACCTTCCCAGGCCTCTGCCACTGCCTTCCAACTTCCCTTCATCTCCCAACATATCCAATACTTCCTCGTTCGTCTGCCTCTCCGCCCAGCTTCTTACCCTCTCCATTCTTCTCCAAACCCACTTCTCGAATGCCGTCTGTCATACCTCCTCTATCCGCAGTGACCAAAATAAAAAAGTGTGATTGTTAAATTTCACTCCTGAAATCATAAAAAAATATTTGATTTCTGATTTTTGGATGATGATGATGAATAATCCCAATTTTGTCGGTATGCACCGCACTCGTTGCTTTACAAATGAGTGGAAAGGCAAGTTGCATGAAAATATTTATTAGATTTCTGGAATGCTTGATATTCCGGGGAAAACATATTATTAAAGACACTCGTCTTTCTCCTCCGTGTAATCTCGACCTCTTTCCCGAAATCTCTGGAAGCCGTGATTTCGGCGTCTTTGTGTATCTGGGCGTGTGGAAAGAGAATGAAGTGGACGATATCGATCTTCCACGTGGGAAAAAAAGCTTGTTTTTTTCCTTCGCCGGAGGAAATTGCCGCGCCAATGGGTTTCCTGTAGTAGGTACCCGTCGTTATGGAGACGAAGTCCTGCTGCGAATGTTAAGTGGTCACTAGAAGACTAATCAACAGCTCACCTCAAAGCGCGCAGCTTAATTGATTAATTAAATGGTGAAGAGTTTCTGTTCAGGAAGCGTGGGAGATGTCGGACGTGTGACGCGTTTCCCATACTTTTCTGAAGTGTGTCTTTTTAAGGTCCCTAAGGGCCTTAGTGGCTAGGGAAGTGTGTACCCCATTAGAGCCTAGCGGTACCGTATCGTGCCGGCGTGAATGAATATAAGCATTTTGAATTTCTCGGACTCCATTCATTAAAAAAGAAAATGCTTTTTTTTTAATTCCTCACTTTATTTTGACAACACCTACTGATTTCGACCATACACACGAGTCATTTTCCTGAGTCATTACCTCTCCGTCG
This sequence comes from Pyrrhosoma nymphula, assembly GCA_963573305.1. NCBI lineage: Eukaryota > Metazoa > Arthropoda > Insecta > Odonata > Coenagrionidae > Pyrrhosoma > Pyrrhosoma nymphula. The sequence continues at coordinate 19,132,542 of OY754328.1, forward strand.
TCGAAACCAGTAAGGGGTTATTAAAATAAGTTAGGAATATTACCAAATATTATATTTGTTGATAATGTCTCAACACCACCGAGTTTGTTGACAATGTCTCAATTCTATCGATTGAATTAACTTGCTACCATCTTAATTTGGGACTTCTCCTCTCCCATGAATATCAGGTTGAAGCAGTTTACATTTTTCGTGTCTTAAACATATCAGTAAGTGAAAGTTAAAAAATACACCCGGCAATCATTACTTCAAAATAGCATAGCCCGTCTTTTTTTAAAATTGATAATTGGATTCGGGCCATAATTCAGGGGTTCATGGTTTCAGAAGTTCCAGCACGACTGGTTATTTCAAAACAAATGATTTGATGTTTATTTAGGGGGTGATTGACAACTGAGGTAGTATACTCCATTAAGGATCGTAAATAAGTTTGGTTAGGGAAGTATTATTACGAGATTGGAGGAAGGGTGGAGAGAAAATATGTGGAAGACCTACGATGATGATGATATTGAATTGTTATTATTTAAATTATTAAATTAAAATTATTTTAATTGATAAGTAGTAAAGGGAATAATTAGTATTTAAATATGTCGGTTTTGGAGTATTTATATTTAATTTTACGAAGGTGACCTATTCTAATATAGTGCGGGTTCGTCATGATTCCTACGTGTCAGATTTTCCTCCAAATTTCTGTTTTTCTTAAAGTTTAAATCTCACTTGATCGTATCACGACTTGAAGGGTTCCCATCCTAGTTCCATAACTATTCCCGTCACTCTTGCTTTGCCTTTATTCCTGGTAAATCTGGAGGATCATCTTTCAACCTTATCTAATACCCTAATCAGCATTGCTACGATGGGTCTCCATAGACACGTGCCGCTTATTTTAAATGGTCACATTTATGGTTCAGTCTTCCATGGCATGCACGGGCAGCGTTGTGGAAACTTGGGTGCCTCGTCCTTGACCCTGGGATCTGTAAACCGTGGCTTGTTTGGGTTTTACATTGTTCTCTTTCTTCCTCCCAGTGTAAGAGGTTTCACCTAAGAGAATTCTGACCGGAATTTCATTGCATAATGAGCGTGAAGGGACCCCTGATGGACCAGAGCGATACTGTGTGTAGCGTTGGCGTTTAAAATTGAAATGCGAGAGAACGTCTTAGTTCATATTTTCCCTTCTTTATCTTAGTTGTTGGTTTGGAGCCACTATAGATTCTCTAAGGTTAAGCAATATGTTCTGTTGCTGTAATGTTAATGGTATAATTCCCATTTCACGAGTTTCAGGTTGGCACAAGTGATATTACATACTACTTAATCCCCGAACCACAAACTATAGGACAAACGAAAACTACTAAATGAGAGAAATTCATCTTTGAACGTGGAGACTTATCGTTTATAGCTTATAAATCTGAATCAACGCCTCACTCGAACGGATTGTCCGAAAATGCTGTTGTAGCTCCTAGCGATTATTTTTAATTTTCTACCGATTATTTTTCATGTTTTTGCTCGAAGATTTGAAATCCTGTCCCTTAGTAACCTAGTCGTTTTTTTCTATTCGGAATCAAAAAGTTACATCATTCACTTCTATGGCAAGGACAGATCGAGGCACTAATTCGATCGAAACATGTATCAAAAATCATTGTTTTTTTCTTCTTCCAATTCCTTTTCCGTATTTCGTGCTTATTTATGCCTGACCTTACGCTCCCTTTCGCTCGTCTTTTTAGCCGTTCGCCGAGTGGTACGTAGATGTAGAATTTATCGAGAACTGTTTAGCCGGGCTGGCGAGTAAGTATCGTTAGGTAACTGTGCTAACAATTTTTCTCTCATCAAAGTACATGCTCAATGTTATTGTCTCTAATCGCATCCAGTTGTATTTGGCATGGCAATGTGTTTAAATTTTTAATTTTGTCTCTGTATGCCATTGGTCTAACTTTATCCATTCTGATGCTGCCGGAAATTATGCAATTCGGAGATAAAACGGCGATATAAATACTGGTTTAACTGAAATACCGGACTAAATTCCTTAAGACGTGGGGGTTGTGTTCGAACAGTTTGAGATACCTGATTCCTATGAGAACGCAACTGAGAAATCGCGTGGCACAGTCTTTTAAGTGTATGAGAATTCGGTGTATTTAAACGACTCGTAAACATCTCACGCAGCCTTTCCTATCGGGTTTTTATCACCGGGATATCGTTGATGGAGTCGAATATCTCTATTAGAGTCGCATAAATCAATCAGACGCTTAAGAGGTCCATGCGAAAACATAAATTTTCAAACATACCGAAATCTGGAACCTTTCCTTTTTGTATCACGTGACTCCTAATTCAAACACGATCGGAAAAATCGCGAACGGTTCAAATACACACCCCCTGGGGGGTTATGTTTGAAACGCTCGAGAACATTTCGATCACGTAACTAAGGAGTCACGTGGTACAATCACGTACTGTTCGATATTTTGGTGTGTTTTTTAACCACTCGCAAACATCTCACGCAGTCTTTCCGATAGTGTTTTTTTCACCGGATTATCGTTGTATCTCAATTCGGGAGTCGCAATAATCAACATATCAGACGCGTAAGTTATCCATCCGAATTTTTCAAACGCACCAAAACCTCGAACCATTCGTTATTGTGCCCAATACTCACCCCCTGGTCATTGGCGTAGCTAGGGATTTTTCCTAGGGGGGGCAACCGTCCAGCTGATCAGCCACCGCAAGGTTTAAATCTCGCTAATCCGTTTAAGAGATGAACTAACATTTTAGTTGGCACAGTTTATGTGTAATTGTGTTTACGAGGAATGGTAATGATTCTTTATCTCAAGATAAAAATAATGAAAACAGTATATATCTTCAATACTGCCGATTTTTCTATGATGGGCAAAATGAGTTTTGTAGGGTGGGCGGTGCCCAACCGTGCCCCCCCCCCCCCCTAGCTACGCCCATGTCCCTGGTCCAACAAAGTAATGAATGCAGCCGATAGTTGTCCGTGGCAGAGGATGGAGGGACATGATAGGTTTTTAATTGACCCTCGATAAATCGCGCGATGCTCCTTTAAAGCCGGTTTCGCGAAAACTTTTCCTTTTAATATATACGTACGCACGAAAGAACAAAAAAGTATCTTCGCGGATTCGCCTCGTCGCGTCGGTTGGGTTGAGAATACACACCCGTCCGTCCATGCGAGCATTGGATGGCTTTTGGTTTCTTTTTTGCCTCCTCGTCTCTCGGGGCAACCCCTCCTTCACCTTCCGGAGGGTGATAATTTTTTTTCGTTATGTCTGAGAGAGAGGGCGCTGTTCGTGTGTGCGCGTGGAATGTGGAATGTGGGAGGGACGGTTGGCTACCTGGACACGGGAGAAATGGCGGGAAAGGAGGCTAGTAGAGGGAAAGGTGAAGGGATTTGGAGAGGGTAGGATAGTTACGTAGGTCTGGAGAGTTTTACGGGAGGCAATTTTCACAACGCCTGGGCCACCCCGGCCTCCATATGTTATTTAGAATCATCAGAAAGTTTATTTATTTTATTTATTTATCAAAAACTCCAAAAACGGCAACTAAGGCCTTTAAATTGGGTTTAATAAACAGAATAAATTAAAAAACAACAATAGTAGTAGAAACAAAACAGAAATATTCAAAATATAAACAAGGCAACAATGAGGCAAATATGATATGAATGTTACGCATTTCGTTTCAGTTGGGAGAAAAATACGTTGCATGTGGAGAAAAGGTCAAGGGGTGGGGTGACTATTAGTTAGGGCATTGAAAGATGAAGGTAGGCGGTAGAATAGTGATCGTTGGGAAATGGAGAGACGGAATTTGGGTGTGTGTAACAGACTCACATTGCGAGTGATGCGGGCTGGGATGCGGAGAGTGAAAAATAGGAAAGAAGAAGATCAGAGCGGAAGGACCCATTCATGATGGAGTGCAGGAATTTAAGGTCCGAAGTCAGCCGGAGAAGGGAGAGGTGTGATAGGCCAAGAGATGATAGGATTTCTTCACATGAGCTATGTCTAAGGGAGGGCACGCACGCGATGACGACCTATGGCTAAAAAGCTATTAAGGGGGCGGTTGAGTAATTTAAGAGTGGTGGGGGATATTTTTCTTTATAATGAGAACAAATTCATTGACGTGTATGTGGAATGATATCTCGCTCAAACTACAACTTATGCCATGTTTCCACTACCCTCTTCCTCACGCTGGTTAGAGAATGTTGGGTAACTAACCTGCGTTCCAGGAGAAAAGTATGCCCCGCGTTAACGAATAACGCTGGGTAGAAAAGTTGGGGGAGGCAAAAAGTTGACTAACGAAAGGGTTTCGTTTACAGCCTCAAAATTCATAACAAACCATTTGAGATGAATGGAGGCTGCAATTGTACCCCTTTTAGACATTTATTTAAGGCTCTACCGCAACTGGCTCCGTCTCCGGCGTGCCCAAGTGTGAAGTACATTCGTCAATTGTTCACACATGCAGGGAATTAGAGTTTCCACAACAATTTTTAGAACGCGTTACCGACTATCGCGCCGCCGCCAACCGTGGTTAGAAATTCAACAACGGTTGGCGCTAACTGGCGTTTCTATTGCAAAATGTAACCGGCGTCATGCCTAACCGGCGGGCGTAAGATGAGCGTAGTGGAAACAAGGCATTAGTCTCGACCCCGACGAAATTTGTTTGGCTCCTTCTCTTAAGGTAGTTTGAGCGAAAAATCACTCCACCTTGAATTTTTTAAATTTGGCCTCATTTTAAAGAAAAAACTCGTATCTTTCCAGTGATTTCAAAATATTAACCCCTTGCGGAACTACTTTTCGAGCAATACGCCTAAATATATAAGCTGTTTTACATGGGATTGATCACGGCTGTGCGCTCCAGAGGGAGAATACTGAAAAAATAGGAATTTATTACACCTAGATTTCGTCAAAAAACTAACGGTGTATAGATTGTATGTTTTGTCAACTATTTATAAAAAAGTAATCTGTTGCTCACCGCAGTAATTTATACAGAATCGCAGAAAAACCTGCTGTTTTGGAGGCTTTTTAGCAGTACGGCGTGAAAAAATGAGTCAAGTTAGAGACTTATGTACTTATATTTGTTTAATTACAGTGAATGTTTGACATATTTGACGATATTTTTGCGCCAATAATATTACAATGCTTGCTTCATACTTCTTACAGACGCTGAATCTAAAAAATAAAATTTGAATATAGTGTCCATTATGACTACTCCCCTGCCAACGATACTTTAAAATACCTCGTAAGCCTTCAAATAACGAAAATAGCATATCCGAAAGTAGTAAACTTTATCCGATATAATTTATATTTTTACAACATTTTTTTTTCGATATTATTATTATTTATAGTCTTTTTATTACCTATAGCAAATTTCTTGTGGATACAGTGGTAAGATTCTACGTTATTAACGTAAGAAGTGGTGCTACTGTTTTTGAACCGGCAAAAAGCATGCCTTTTTTCATAAAAGCTCACATTAAAAATATTTAAACAGTACTAAAAAATCTCAAAGTAAACCAGTCGGACGGACACATAAATTATCTTTGATATGCAGTTTACTGTGTTGCAATAGGTTTATTGGTTAATGAGTTATAACATCTCAAACTCGGGTATCTCGACTTTTTGCATGTACTAGTAGGGAAATATCTCGCTCAAACTACCTTAATGGGTAATTTCGATCATCGAGCTGTGAAACAGGGGAGATGCACTCTTGGATTCATGGGTTGAAATAAGCGTCTCCTTCGAAGAGACGGTTTTGCTGAACGTGGAAAGAGGCACGGGAGGGGGGAATTGAATGTTGGAGGTGTTGACCCGCCCGCCATGGTTGAGAGCCCCCTGGAGAGAGATTTCGTGAACTCCCGGAGCGTGTGATATGAGCGCCCCCTTCATATCACTCCACTTGGACGGGCAGAGAGATATCGTTTTCGGACACGCCCGTGTCAAGGATCGCCGGAGAGGCGAATTTGAGGCGGATGAGAGCCTCAAACGAGTCTCGCCAAACATTTAAATGCTCTCGAGCATAACAATTGAAAAAGAAAAAGGAAAAAATGGCGTGAAGACATTTAATAGTGAAACCCGTTTTTTTCGTGAAAAATCTGATCCTGCTTTTCCAGTATCTCTTTATAGATTGATGTTTTTTTTGTAAATTAATTTGGTTCATAATTTGTGAGATAAATCATCTCGGTACAGCGACATTTCTTCTTCTCGCCTCTTGTTTTCATTCAAGGAGGTTAGAAAAGAAATGGAGGCGACATACCACTTGATTCTTGAAGTCAAGTTCGCCATTGCAGTTGGCACAGTTTAGACCTTCCTTTGGCTTACGTGTCCGACGGTTGCGTTCGATTTTAGTCAAATCTAAGTTAAAAACCACAGACAAGGCGATGTTTTGTGACTGGTTTGGCAACATCTACTCGGCACAAAATCCTTCCCAAGCAACCCTATTCTTGCTTCACTTTCGCTCATGAGCGTTCACGATCAGGCCTCCTCCATTTCATTTTAACCTCCTTGTTTTCGTTACATCAACGTCATGACATCCATTCACCAAGGTGCATATTAATGGATTCGCTTCTCATTTGAGATATCTTTCCACATGACAATGGTTATTCTCTCCTTAATCTGCGCTCATGAGCATTTGGTGAATCTTAAGAAGTAACAGGTTTGGGGGTTAATAATGCTAAAATTTTCTAATCAGATATGAAGAATGATTCGGTTGCTAAAGGATAGGATTTGGAAGCTGTGGGCGGAGACAATAGGGACTTATCGATGGAAAGTTGGGTAAAAGCACAGTTCTAGCCAATCTATTCGACTGTGGTGATCGTCTATAAAAATGGACAGAGACTCAAGACTTATGTAGAAAACCGTTCTGGACGAATGTAACGTCATCGTTTGCCTAGAAATGTTTTCATCGTTGAGGTGGTCGTGCGAAATTCCCGAGAGACTGAAGAAAAGTGAAAACTTGAATGAGTTCAGGTGGGCCATTAATCGCTGTCCCTAAACTATTCTGGGGGTAGCATTTTTTCCAGGCGCGTTCGAGGACGTAAACCAATCGCATGAAGCCAATGTATTGGGTGTTCAAAGCCTCTGCGACTCCATAAACATTTTTCGTTTTTATGTTTTCGCAAAGATCTCGTGCTAATGGAGGCTTGAGACCGAGAGCAGAATTAAGGATCGTTTTTGAGTTGCTTCGAGCGCATGCTTAGCTCATCCTTTATTTTCCCCCTCTCTCTCTCTCTCTCACTCTCTCCCTCTGTTCCTCTCTCTCTCCCTCTCATCCTCCCTCTACACCCGGGTATTTTCGGCTGCATGCCAATTTAGACCGTGATGTCCCTCTACTTTTTTTTTTGGTCCGCAACCACTGGAATGCGTTGCTTTTTTTATCAAGAAGAAGAAGAATGGCTGGTGCCTCGCGAAGTATTTCGGTGGGAGTTGTTCAGTGGCCTTTGTTTTAGTTAATGTACATACTTTTACGCGTTCCATCGCCTACTTGGCAAATTTGAGTCCGTGGCTCGAGATTTTATGTGGAAGGAAAACAGTGCTAAATTTTTTTGTTGTGATTATGCTCGTATTTTGAAAATTTCTTGGCGTATTATTACAGTTGATCCATTCCTTATAAAATACATGTTTTCCCAAGCACAGTGTCATCTACATCTACATCTACAAAAAACCCTGCAAGCCACCTCAGGGTTGTGTGGCAGGGGGTGAGTAATCACCAACATGCATTACACTATACCCTAGAGTTAGTATAACTACGACTAATTATGCATTAGCATAAATCGCTAATGCTTTCCTAGACACAATGGAGACCATATTCGAATTTTAATTTTTAATTCCAACTCCTGTAAGTAAATACTGTAATATTTCTCATTTTGTATATCTAACGCGGTATGGCAGGTTCAAAACAGCAGGTTTTTTTGGCGAATTTGTATAAATACTGCGATGAGTAGTGGAATCATTCTTTAAATAATTGAGAAAACATACTAACTACGCAGGTTTTCAATATTCCCCGCCTGGAAGGCAAATCCGTATCCTACTAGCCCTCACGATAACCTCATTATAATTCACGAAGCATAAATTTATGAAAATGAAGTAGGATTTAAGACCTATTACCTGCCTAAAATTACAAGTAACTGGTAGTCCATGTTCTCATGTATTAGATCCCAGCGTTAAAGCAAAGAATAATATGCTGTTGCATTTGCTAAATTATTAATCTACAGTGTGCATTATTAATAGCCTGACAATTTACTTATTTCGAAACGGGCGGAGTCGCGTTTTTTTATGAAATCCATTCATCACAATTAAGCTTATCTAACCGGGTAAAGAATAAGGAATAATGTGGTAAATCCTCCGAAGCGTTGCTCAAAACTGAAACCAGTTCGCTCGAAATAATAGCTACATCTACATCTACGAAGTACCGTGCAAGCCACCACTAGGGTGTGTGGCACGGGGTGATTCCACAGCAGGCATGCAGCACTCGTCCCAGCACAAGTCAGAACCTCGCACGCTACCCCTGGCGCTAGGCGCAGGCCAAAGCAGTCAGGAGAACAGTGCGCAGTCCAACCGGAAACTGGGAGAGTGATACTTAAATGAACATCCAAACATGCAGAACAATGCTATACACACATCTAGTGGTTAACATTACTGATACTGTTAATTTATGAATACTACGAGATGCTACTTCATGCAGAGAACAAAATAAAATAATGCCGGACAAATCGACCGGTGTGAAGTGTTAGTAATGATGTTGTGTTATTAAGCACAAGTGAAGATTCTACTCTACCTATTGAGGGTGGAAGTTTCATATGATTGATCTATCGCAAATATTATGATCCCTTATTGTGCGTGGTGATGCTACTGGTGATGTTTATTTCCCTAGCATAATATCTAGTTGAATGTATTCCAGGTTTTTGTTTTCATAAATTATTTCGTAGTATACACTTTTATACTCAGTAATATAGACAAATAATCGATTTTGGTGCGGGTAGTCATTGAAACAAACGTTTTTGGGGTATCATCTACATCTACATCTACATACTACCCCGCAAGCCGCCTCAATAGGCGTGTGGCGGGGGGTGTTAGGACACCAGGTATCTGGAGATTATATGTAAGGTTCGCTTACTTAAGGCCTGCCAGAATAATATATATTCATGGGAAGAGGTCAATGTAATACTTAAAAATATCCCGTCAAACGTTTCCTTACGCCGATGTTTGAAGTGGGTAGGCGATTTTCCAGCGGCCGTCTTGGCGTGTGCGTCTATTTCGAGAAAAAAGCAGTTCCCACGTGATCCTTGTCCTGTCTTAGCTCGCTGAAATGAATTCATTCACTTCCACTCCCAGTACCATTGGCGTCTCCAAAGGGGGGGTGGCGGCAATTGTCCCCCCCCCCAAAACCCGGTGTATTTTATTTATTTTTTCATAGACCTAAACCTAAAAGCCAAAATTATTTTATGCTATGGAGTGCGATTGTAGGCATATGTCTTAAGCTAAATGAGTTTCTTTTTCATTTTACACATAGCTTGGTATGTTACGATTTCCCGGGACGAAACTCCCGGACTCTTCTTTTCCTGGGAAGTGTTCCATACCTCCAAGGCTCCCTCGAACCTCTGGTCTGGAGCCGCCCCTGCCCTGTACGTAATGGATTTTAACTTGAAGGTTGAGGTCATCATGGTGTAATTTTTTTAAGATACCGGAATACTGAAATACGCTCGTCGTGCATGGTTCTTAATTTTATTGATTATTTGGTACAGATTTTGACAATAAAAGGTACACTCCTGTGGGCTGTGAAATTTTTCAACCTTCCTATAAAATAAATATTTCATTGCTTGACTATCGGTCTTTGTATTGGATTTTGCTTTCTTTTCTGTGGTGACTGATGGGTTTGACTACCATGTGAGAACTTAATATGTACATGAAAAACCATGGACATGATATACTTCGTCATTAATAGATGTCCATTAATTAATTAAGGATCGAGAAGTAGTGCATGAATTGGTAATTGCTTATTGGTAATTATTGAAATTGAAAAATAATCGCCCAAGTATCCTTGAAAAATAAATTTTAATCGGCAAACATCCACCGAGTGCGCTGTGATTCAGTCATTAAAATTTCGTTTCTGCGCTCGAATGAATGCTTTTGCGTGCCTTTCATCGAGCTAATTTAATTTCCAATGGCCAATTTAATTTCCAGTTACCTGTTATATGCCGTATTGAAAGCGCTTTAGGCAATGAATTTAAGCAATCAGGGTTCGAATCCCTCCAGGGGAAAGACTAAAATCAATAACCATTTCGCACATGTGCGAATTTCCTCAGTGGTACACCCTGCCATAGTTACTGTCGCGGATAGTCCCTTTTTTAGTACCTAGACATTGGACAACTTTTTTTTTGTGATGATGATTTTCTGTGAGCTCATTTAAATGTTTAGGAACACGACAGCATGGTATAGCAACGCAATCATTAAATCTCGTAAAAAATGCTTATCCCTTTGCTAATAGTTAATATTGTCGTTGAAGGAACAGTGCCGCCTATCTGCCGATGGAGAAACTTTTCAGGATACCCAAAAAACGGCGCCTTTTTTTACTAAAAACATTGGGCGTAAAACAATGCCTTATAGTGCTGTTATCTATTGGGAGTTTTGCTGAACTACATTTTAAAACACTGTGCTAGGTCTCGATGCTTCCATAGCAACCAAAACCAATTGTCCAAAAAATGTCAGATAGGCGGCATTGTTCTTTCGACGACGATATGTACTGATATGTTCGGAAGATACTTGGTATATGTTGACCCAAAATTCTTTAGCGAACTGTCTCATGCTTTAAAAACACCACAAAAAATAATTAGTCCCAAAAAAGTTAAGGTTTGGCTTTCTTCAATTGTTCATCGTGAATTATTCATGATCTAATTTGTTTTAAATATAATTGTTTCACGCTCATTTCATTGGCATGCGTTGGCTTATCATTTCTTTCACTAAATTGTACCTTATGATTTATTTACTTTTCTGTTAATTTATTATTCTTATTTATTTATATGCCCTCATTTTATTATTGTAGCTTCAATTCAGGATTTCTTTCTAAGCTACCTAAAGCTTATATTGTATTTTTTTTAAAATATCTATGTGCATTTATAATTTTATATGAGCGCCAATGTATCCGTTTATCTATTTTGCTGTTTCCTTAAAAACGTCAAATATTTGAGTACCATCTATAAAAATAAGCTTCCACCTGAGTGGCAGTAATGAAGGAGCGATACAAATCTCATGCACCACTGAGGCAACGTTCAAATCTCTTAAGTCGGTAATAGATCACCGTTGTTCGACGTTTTCATGGCTACTGCAACATGTGCTGGATAAAATATTTGTGTTGCCATCAACGTATACATTAAAACTCATAGTTTTCCATGAAATTGATAAAATATTATGTGGTGCACGTTGGTGAAAATTCACCTCGTGGTAAGTATTTGGCGGTTTTTGCTGTTCCATCAATAGTCGTAGTTTCAATAACACTATAGGATTGGTGAAAACTCACCTCCAGCCACAAACCTATGTGGTGGCTTGGAGTGTACTTGAAGGTACAGATTCCTCCTGAAACACTCGGTAGCTATTCTGGGGCCGTGGGACGAAATAAATACATCCCCGGAACATGTACTAATCGACGACGACGTCTTCTCAGCTGCTACCTACCGGTCTAGTCGCGAGGGGGAGGCTTCCTGCGGCCGCCGGATGCCGGGCGCAGGCCGGGCTTGAAACCGGTTCCCCCGGCTGGCGTGTCCGAGAGTCACTGGGTAGCACTGGGAAGTCGGCGCGCAACCGGGTCTATTAGCTCACCACCCTCTTCCTTTCCCCATCATGAAGACTGGTTTTATATATATTGCGGTATCTACTCGCGGGAGCATTAACGGCGACAGATTTTTTATTTAACGTGTCGAGAGGTGTCCACAAGGCCAAGGTTTCGTGAATTGTCTCCTTCGCTGTGTGGTTTCGTCGAGGTCCATCGACTGTGTGAAAGTCATCCTTGTTCAGACGTTCGCTGGGTGTGGGTCGCCTATTGAATAATTCAGGTTAATTTTCGCGGCCAGGTAGAGAGAGAGAGCCACGAGGATCGCGTTAACTTTTCTTTTTATGTCCCCGGGCCGGTCGTTGAAAAGCATTCTAAGCAGCGAATTGGAAATTCAACCCTCCCCAGTGGTCAAAAGTCACAGTCAATGCTTTGGAAGGTGGAATTAGGGCCCTTTTTTGTGCCAATTTGCGTGACAAGGGAGTCGGACTCATTTGCTCGTCGGGTTTCGTACAGTACCTACGTATACCGAGTTATTCGCGTCGACATCCCTTAGAATAACGTGTTTGGCAGTAGGGTGACTTTTTACCGGTCGTTCACAGCGTTACATTTTATCAAAGTTTCAATTACTAAGTTTTAGCTGACGTGCGTCACTGGGTAAAACAGTGACCTGCATGTTTTGAGTAGTCAGAATTGAGAATGAACTGATGTAAATAATAATTTTTACCCCGAAATATGTACTTTTAAGATGAAAGGAACCCATTTTTATGTTTAATTCAGATATTTGAAGCGCCCTAACTTAGGAATTTATTAATAGTAACCGGGCAAATATTTTGCGAAACGTCTTTGCGTATCAATGCCTTTCTTTTTTTTTCTCCCAGACGATTCTGATGGTCGGTATGCCCCTGCGATCCCGATAAGCCATTGGCTTGTCTTCAGGTTTCTCAGGGGCCTAACCACCAGAATGCCAAAAATCGTGAGAATAGAAGATGGTCCAGCCAAGGCCAGTCTTCGTGGAATCGTCTGAGAAATCAATCCCATTTGATGCAATAATATGGTGAGGTTGTATTTCTATTTTACGATTTAGTTTCTTACCGCAGTTCCCCTGGTTAGAGGAGGCAACTCTAGTGCCCTTCATGAAAGTTTGGATTGGGAATAATTGTCTTGGAAGCTACCGTATCTGATTCGATTTTGTATTATTTCCAGTGTTCCAGGACATTTTAGTTAACTTACTGCTCCTTTTGAGCTTCACTTGGTTGAAAAATTAGTCTAAATGTATCAGGATACTTGCGGCGCGTTCTCAAACTCCATCGCAATCGTCTTGAGCTCTTAAAAATCCATGTTTTTTTTCACTGTTTTATAATTTCATTCCTCGGTGAAATCCATAGTGGAAAAACCATTATTATTTTATTTTAGTAAAGATTTATCTTAGGCCTTATAAATGATGGAATATGCTTCCGGTAAAGCAAGAAAGCTGGAAAATTTTAGTGCTAAATGTTCTGCGAGACTTGTAATTGAATCGTCTAAAATATTTCCATTCGAAACGAATGTATGCTTTTGGAATGGTAGGGATCATGGACTAATGACTTAGCTGAGTAAAATTCCTTGCATTACGAATCCATTATTGCTGACTCTTCTCATAACCATGGTGTTGGTCAGTAATCTCTGTCATTGTTCCCTATCCTTCAGTGTTAGTTCCGGGAATGAATGTGAGTCATTTTTGATACCTCCTTCAACCTCTGTGCCGGCCCTTTGTTTTTCCCTTCGAGCTTTGAAGTCTCACACTAGCAGGCGCGTCCCTGAAGAGTTCTCCTTTTATTATGATATCCCGATATCTCCAGCTGGCACCGACTGATATCACTTAACTGGGAAAGAGCTTTGCCGCGCCGCACAGTGGTCCAGATTTCAAATCTGACTGGACAAAACCTCAAAAGTCGACTTTTTAGGAATGTCTTCAGCCATTGGGTGATCAAAGTAGAATAACGGTGGAACCATAAGATATCAATTAAATTAAGTTGTATCAAGAGAATGCCAATCATGAGAGTGTTAAACCTTGGGCTTTCGTTTGACAGTTGCGCCATTTCCTGGCGGCCGAGATTTTAGCGCTCTGCAATAATGATGATATTATGATTATTAAGTGTGATTATTTAATTTTTTTTGCTTCATTATCCACCTTGAAAGTATTACTTTCATTTTGATACGAAAAAGAAGCATTTTCTATCGTATAAGAATGGTTAAAAAATCCAGAAATGATGAGTTCAACTATAAGTCAAAGGGGAATAAAAACAAGTATTTTCGCAAGCCTTAAATAAAAAACGCCGCGACATTCTGCGATAATTTTTCACTCAGTGAACAACATTACATCCGAGAGTCTTTGCAAATAATAATTAGCTGCAACCTCGCGCAACCTCTGTAGTTATTCTTACTTTTATCTGTGACGTCACAGGTTATAATAGTGGGCCAAATGGTGTGACGCAATGTGCTGATGACATGGTAAAGTTCCTTAGAGCATATTTCATTTCTATTTCAATAATATGTTCAAAGACATATTCGTATGGCTTATACGTTGACTCTGGTCTTGAATGGGTAATGGTTATTGGGGCTAGAAGCTGAGTGAAGAAGATAAAAATGTGGGAGAAAACCTAGCGGTCAGTTTATGGATGGGGGAAGCAGTAGAGGATGGGCGAGGAAAGAGAGAGGGAGACCTTTCTTATATCCGTCTTCACTTCTAATCTACCCTTCTGCTCCCTCTGACCCTATGTGCATACCCCCACATATGGTCCCCTAGTTTGTCGTAGAGTTCCTTCGTTTCTAGTTTTCTACCCAGGAAACATCTCCCAGTTGTGCGTCTCTTGTGCGTCTCCTTCGGACGTGTTCGAGTGTTGTGTCTAGTGTTCTGTTGCTGAAATATTGTGCATCGAATTTTCCCTCATTCGTTACACATTGTAACTGCTCTCAATCGTGGTGTTGTCTGCGCTTCTTTGATAGTCAACGCTCAACTGAAAGGTGCATAATTTTTGGCATGGAGATCGCAGATGAAGGTATGATATACTTACATTAATTTCCTCAGTAAGAAATGATTGTCTCATGACGTGATGTTAGTTTCGCATTATCAAACGGGAAATATAGTAAAGTTTTTCAATTATGCCATAGGTTATCTTAAGGTAACATGAGTTGACAATCGGCTGAAAATGATGAACATCACTTCAGCATCCTTTTATAATTTCAGGAATCATTTCTCGTCAAGATTTATTTGAGGTTTGGCGAAGTGAATCTGATACAATTAGAAGAAACTCCTGTGTTCTAGACTATATTTTGAATCTCTATAATTTAAAAGACTGTAGTAATGATGTGAGAGCTTCAGTGAAAAGAATTAGCGATGATTTTTGTTTGAAAGTTAAGAGATGGTTAGATGGTTATCTAATTTTCGTGTACTGTCTAAATTCATGTCAAAGAACTCAACGTGGCTTCAACGTGTTCTGAAATTTCCAGATATTGTGAGTAATGCAATCGCTCGTAGTCGACAATCATCTCGAAGTTCCCCAGCAAGCCAGTATGAAGTTCTCAAGCAACTGAAATTGGGGAAAGATACTCTCCCACAACATACGGCGATTTTCAAATGGGGATGTGACGGCGCTTCAGGTCAAAGCACATACAAGCAGCTATATAACGATGAAGAAGGGGATGACTAATTTTTGTTCCTAATTTCTCTCGTTCCTCTACAAATCCACACTCATAGTAACGCTGGTACTAGCAGAGGAGGCAACCAAATGATTGTATGGCAGAATCCTAGGGCTTCATTAACAAGATACTGCCGGCCAATAAAAATACATTTCAAAAAAGAAACAGCGGAACTGACGCGTGAGGAGGTCAGTAATATGAAAGCAAAAATACATAATCTTATCCCAACAAAGGTTGAAATTGAAGGACGAGAGATTTTGGTGGAGCACAAACTAGCCATGACGATGGTTAACGGCAAGGTGTGCGCTACCCTAACCGAGCAGTCTACACAGAATTGTTTCATTTGCGGAGCTACTCCCAAGACAATGAACAAATTGAAAAGTCACTCCAATAAAAATGTTAACCCTAGTTCACTCTCTTATGGACTATCTTGTTTGCATGCATAGATAAGGTGCTTTGAATGCCTCCTTCACATTTCTTATAGACTTGAGGTAAAATCATGGCAGGTAAGAAAATCTGACAGGGAAAGAGTGGAAATGAGAAAAAGAGAAATCCAAGGACGTTTTCGTCGAGAAATGGGATTATGAATCGGCATACCGAAGCCAGGTAGTGGCACCACAAATGATGGAAACACAGCCCGTCGATTTTTTGCAAATCCGAAGTTGACTTCATCAATTACAGGGTTAGATAAAGACCTAATTAGGCGCTTCTCAGTGATTTTGAAAACAATTGCGAGTGGTTTCGACACAAATGTGAGTGCGTTTGAAAGCTACGCAATGACCACCGCTAAGATGTATGTCGCTTTGTATGAGTGGTATTACATGCCTGCAAGCGTCCACAAAATATTAATTCATGGTGGAAGCATAATTCAGACAGCCCTGTTGCCGATGGGTCAATTATCTGCAGAAGCCCAAGAAGCACGCCATAAAGATTGTAAGCGATTTAGGGAGGGACACACCAGAAAATTTTCAAGGAGAAACACAATAGATGACTTGTTACATATGCTACTAATAACATCAGATCCTGTTATCTCAAACCTGAGAAATCTTCCTAAAAAGAAAAGTGAAACCCTTCTAGTTGAGGTTGTCAAATTGCTCCTAGAACGTCATGAACAGACCATTAAACACACGGAAGGCAGTGCTTCCGAACAGGAAAGTAGCTCAGAGTCTGATGACAGTTTTGATTTCTGAGTTGAAGGTAAAGAAATACTTTCTTGGACTATCGTTTGTAAATGTTTTAGCTAATCCCTTTGAATTTCTCATCCCGTTGCGCCTAAAGCTAGAACACTTTCACATTTCACAATTTGATAGTTCACATAATTAAATCATATATGCTGTTGTAATATTATTCATAATTTCTAAATTTTAAAGCGTAAGCTTCATGTATGAGTGATATAAAATTAATATTTTTCAGTGTAAATAACACCGTGTAAATTTGGATCAATCGTTGGATTACGTTCACACATGTTGTTATTATTTTATTTTTTGTATTTATTATTATTGTGTATTGTTTACAATTTTGAATTTTATAACTCATACCTAATTCAGTTGTATTATAAATTTAAGATTTTATGTGAAATGATCATTGTATTGGATTCTATGGTTGCATTTTATGTTCACATTCTGGTTATTTTCATCATTGCTATTGTGGATATTTAGCAATTATTGCTTTTAATTTTCAATTATGCATTTCATCCCTCAGTGGATTAATATTTTGATTTTTTAGTGCAATGAAAATTTTATAAACATTGAAATCCAAACTTTTCATGGTTCCAAAATTTTACTCGCCAGAGAGACAGCGAGTTAATGATATTGTAATAAAAAATTAATATTTGTAAAAAATTTGTAAACTTATGTCAAATGGCATTAGTAAACATTTTAACATCATACAAGACGAGAAAATCACTTTCCACACGCAATGCCCTTCACAGACAATTTTGTCCAGTCAGATTTGGAATCTGGACCACTGTGCGCCGTCGCGATGTTTAGTCTAGAAGTGGAAGGAAGAATCTACAACTTAGTCTCCCGAGGCGATCGGCTTGCTGCGATAAAAACGCTTTGGATGGTAATCGCTATTGTGTGAAAGCAAGCGTTGAACGCAATGAAAACCTTAATCGCGCGATGCTGGATCGCATCTGTTTGAGGGAGCCCTAGATTGAGGCTAGTCTTATGAGTTGGTTGTTGGCGTTGGGCGATTGGTGGCTTGTGTTCTAACATCCCTTGACAATATCGTCTTAAGAAAATTCGAACTAAGCAATTAGACGTAGCATCAAACTTGTAGAATGCGCATATTAGAATATTATTCCGGTGAGCCTTGAATATAATAGATTCGCTAGACTGATAAACCTAATGAAAAATTCGTAGACATTGCGTTATTTCCACAAGTTAGGCTGCACTAATTACGGCTTCATTACATATACCTAAAAAAATTTGTTCTCATCCAAAGACTTAAAAGGATGGTTTCTTAACACCTACTGCCACACATCCTTGTGGCAGCTCATAGGGTAGGTAGATTGTAGATGCGTTGATATCTAAGATTCGGGAATCAGGAGGCGGGGGTCTGAAAGTACCGTTGACTAATTATTTGTTGAAAGGCTCTCATAATATTCAAGTCGTTATCCGCTGGTTTTAAAAACCTGAAGAATGGGGTGAACATTTTTTTTTGACAATTCAAAGAATAGAGAATCGTATCCCTCGCCATGTTGACCGCAGGACCGTAAAACATAAAAATAGCTTATCTTATGCTGAATCAATTCTCCTTTCCATTATGATTATTTGATTACCAGGATGTTACGGTGCGACACCTTGATGCTTTTGAACTGTCAAGGGATTGTTCTATTAATAAAACTGAATAAGTGACATTTCGTGCTAGTTATTTTTGGGCCAAGGGCGTTGGAAAATGGAGCTGTTTTGAATGGGCGTGGTGGTTAGCGGTATTCACGCAAACAAAGCCTCTCCTAAAAGCTGCTTAAGGATCGATTTGACCCTTTTTGAATTGCGGAAAAACAGTCGGATGCATTAAGGACGAATTGAATCCATCAAGTGGCCTTTTTTCCTTGAAATCGCTTTTCGTTTCAACCGCCTATTTCATTCTGGGATGTTTTTGCGCGAGCGAGAAACGCCCTAAATTATTTTGACAGCGATGGATAGGTTTGGTATGCATTCAATTTTCGCATTTTTTTCAAGAGACATCGAATTATCTCTGTTAAAATTTACCAGTTTGCGTACGTCACAAATAAATATTTATTTTTTTAAAACTAGTCTCTCCTTATCATTTTCTGAGCAATAGAGTATTTGCACAATTTTTAAAAACGACGTCAAAGGTAGCTTTGATGCATAAAAACCATAAATCCAAAATTTTACAGTTATTAATTTAATACTTTTTTTTAACAATAGGCTATTTAAAATCATATTTCGAGCATTGCGCACAAACGGATCGCGGCCATATTGAATCTGCTGTGACGTAATCGCGCTTACTCTGCAATCGTTGTCGGGTTTGTTTACATTCGTTCTGTGTTGTATTCACTGCCTTGAGCTGTAAATATCTAGTTTAACAGACTAAATAGTGCGGAAATACGCCATGCAGAATCCAGGTGATATCCATGGAAAAACTAGTGCGAAAATGAAGAGCAACAATGCATATTGTTTCGTGCCATTATGCAAAAGTACGCGGATATCAACTCCAGATAGAGTATTCGTCAACGTGCCAATTAACCCGTCAATGCGAAAGAAGTGGTTTTTAAGCTGTCAGGAGAGGAAAAAGTTTGAAGCTGAATTTGATGGCGGACAGGAGTCAAAAGATTTGGAAATGAATTGTGGCGGGGAAATATTTATAGATTCGTGGAGTAGAGTTCTATATGTTATGGTTTTTGAACCCCTTTTAAAGCGTCATTCGTCTGTTCTAATACTTTTCGCGCGTGTGGGCTTCTGATTACTGTAATTTTCTGGTGGCATTTGCGGTAAGTCGAGAAATGTTCCTGTTTTCCGTAACTTTCAGATGCTTATGAAAATTTCATCTGAGTACTCAGAGTTAATTCAGTTGCGCAGTGCCGTATGTAGTACTTATGATTTTTTAAAAATAAAACAATATTTAGTTTTTCCACATGAATAGTTTACAAAACCATCAGGTACAAAATACGTCGAATCTCAACGAAACCCGGGTCGTAAAATAAAACCATTTATGAGGAAAAAATAAGTATTGTTTTATTTTCAAATATGAAGCAGTTCCACAAAGTTGAATTGGATAGAACTAACTATAGTATGTAGTACAACAATAGTAGTATGAAGGTGATTTACGTATTTAGCTTCGCGATAAAAATGGTTGGCTTTTTTGTTTACTTCTTTGTGAATGATAGGCGTGGTACCAATTGAACTGGCGTGTACTGTCTTGCCTCAAGGATGAAGTCAAACGTAGTACACCTCTCTCCAGTCCGTAGGTCTAACATTTTGGGATCCATCCCGCATTTAAGTCCTCATGACGGTTGTTGGAAATGTCGATAATTCATTAATTCGGAACGGAGCTTGAGTGACTTTTTTTCAGTATGATTAAAAAAAACAAAGATGGTCAACCTGAAATTAAAAAGGAATAAGGAAACTGATTTTTTGAAATTTATTGGCTAATTGAACTCTATATTTAAAAAAATTCTAGTTTAACAGAAATTAACCGCAATTAAATGGATTCCGGCTCTGTATTTTAAAAAATCCAGTTGAAAACCTAAATTAATTTTAAAAGATTGAAGAATATCCTGGTGAGAATTTCACGGGAAATTAAAATTACCTTAAACTCTTCCGGGATCCCGAGAGAGAAGCTCTAGTGCCGCTTCCTGATCCACTCGCCAGTCTTAAGCAAGGAGGTTAGAAAAGAAATGGAGGCGACATACTGCTTGATTCTTGAAGCCAATTCCGCCATTGCAGTCGGCACAGTTTAGACCTTCCTCTGGCTTACGTGTCCGGCACGGCGGTCGCGTTCGATTTTCGTCAAATCTAAGTTAAAAACCACAGACAAGGCGATGTTTTGTGACTGGTTTGGCAAAACCTACTCGGCACAAAATCCTTCCCAAGCACCCCTATTCTTGCTTCACTTTCGCCCATGAGCGTTCACGGCCATGCCTCCTCCATTTCATTTTAACCTCCTTGGTCTTAAGCAATCCCCTTATAGTCACGTGGCATAAGTCACGCCGGCCAAAATATGCGCAGGCAGGCGTGTAACGAATCGGCACGCGCAATGTGTGGAATCTCTGAGTAAGAAAGGAGAGGAGGCTTGTTTGTGTTGTGTAGCCCTGATTGCTTGCTTCCCGAGAAGGCGTCCGTTCGCCACCGAGCATCTCGGTGAAAAACGGCACGTATCACATGCCCGAATGGAGGGATCCTCTTCCATTATAGCGGGTGAATCACACGGGACCTTGAATCGGTGCAAGGGCAGTTGTAGTATATATTGCGGCGATGATTGGTGGGAGAAGAAGACTTGACTAATTCCCTCGTTTCTCTTCGGTGCTGATTCGCAGAACGTGCCGGAAGCCCTCTGGATGTCAGAGAATAGGCGAGACGGGGGAAGGGGAGGGCGGTTATGAGCTGAGTGAGTTGTGGCCGTCGTATAATGAGGGGGCGTGAATATGCGGCGGCGTAGTGGCGTCGGAACTAAACGTGGGATGTCTTCTTGGGTCGGGCCGCGCGCGCTCTCGTTATTTTTACTCTTTTTTCCTGCTCGCCGGTGTACGGATAAGTATTAGCAGCCCTCTCAAAAATTCGTGGCAGAGGCAAAAATTCGTGGCGAAGTGGACGATTTTGGGACTGGAAGTGTAAAATATTCACGCTCGTGGGGAGTTTAGTGGTAGCGAAGCATGGGGGCAGTTGCGCAGAAAGCCCTTTCTAATGGATGAGTCCATTCCCTACGAACTGGCTACTATCTGGGATGGTAAGGTAGTCTCCCCGTTTGACTATCAAGGGTTCCCAAGGTCGTAAGCCTTCCTTGCCGTCTTCCAAACGCTTAATTCGCTATTCACATCAGCTTGCAAGTTCTCCATGACTTTTAATCCAATTCTTCATATGGGCTCAGGTTGCTAACAATTACAGCGTATTTTAGGCGACTGCCACCATTTTTATTTACCACTGTTCTTCTTTTTGGCTTATTGGCATAAAAAAGTACAGTGGCTATTGTTTAAATAGGCGGAATATCCAAGATAGCTAATACGAATCCCAATTGTGTGTTACCATTATTTAAAAACGTTCTCTTCCATCATCTTTTCAGTTTATCACTCTTTAAGTTCTCATTTTTAAGGATTTTCTTTTCTTAGAGATAAAGTGACTCACATTTTCTTTAGTCCTCTTGACCCACATAGATAATTTTACTTGTATATTTTTTTATCGTTTTGGGCTAATCCCTAATCACGTAAGCTTTTAATAAGAAAAGTTTTTATGTATTTTTTCATGTATAA
Source organism: Pyrrhosoma nymphula (assembly GCA_963573305.1). Taxonomy (NCBI): domain Eukaryota; kingdom Metazoa; phylum Arthropoda; class Insecta; order Odonata; family Coenagrionidae; genus Pyrrhosoma; species Pyrrhosoma nymphula. The sequence goes on from OY754328.1 coordinate 19,154,401, forward strand.
ATATCCTATAATCGTTTACGTAAGCAAATTACGTATATACCTACGGGCTCTTCACTAGATACTATTGTCCTGGCTCCTTGATTCATGCATGCACGGCTCACTTTTCTTTCGAAAATATCCCCAGGCGCCTCGTAATCTCCATCATAAAAAAACGTTAGAATTAGCTCTCCCGTCAGCAAAAGAAATTGCTTATGTAATTTTTGAGCGAACCACAATCATTTCAGACCCAGCCATTCTTTTGTTGTCCCTTTTAAAGTTGTGTAAGAAGTGCTTTTTTCTAAGAAAAATGCGTATTGGCATTATAAGAGAAAGTGATGTAAGGGAGTAGGATGTGGCTTACATATTACTAGAAAAAGGAAATAATATTCAATGAAATCTTTCGATTTTCTTAGGCGTTTATGAAGGTAATTTCTTTGCTCCGTTGGTCATTACCTTCAAGCTTAAAATTCTTTGTGTATGCATCTTTATAATCTGTTCCCTGTGGGCACCATAATGAATACCACGCTGTTTTGAAGCGACTGAAGGGAGAAGATGACACAGGTTATTAAAGATGTTAATTCTACTTTGCGAATACTGTCAGTCAGATATTTCTCTTACATTCTGACTACTGTTTCATTAGTAATAGTCGATTATTGGAGGATTCGTGTACATTATACTTGATCGTAAGCATACATTCTTCATCTTGGCACGCTCACAGTGTTTATTAATGTTTATGTATATCCTGAGATCATAAGTGTCATTGAGGGTTGGTAGGTTGGTACAGAATAATAATTTGGGAAATAGAGGATTGGTGGAGAGAAATGTGGTGCCACTATTAGCTTACTTTTAGGTCCGGTATTTAATGTCTAGTTATCGTTAACCGCAAGACGACTAAGCCTTTTCGTCAACTTGTGTTGAATGGAAATTCGTGTTTAGTGTGTTACATCGGACAGACGGTTAGTCAGCGCGAGCGTTATCGATGGGAGAACAAATTAGCTTCGGTTTTCATACCGTGAAATCATTATTATACCTAAATTTTGGAATAATTACGTGCATAGTGGCAACTGGGTTAATCGAGGCTTGATCCTGATACACACCAATGTAAGAGTTTTTGCTCAGCACACTTTTTTTTTGGTCACGACGAAAATGTTTTTAATGTGAATACTTTCTTTAATTTTTCAAAATAAATGTTATTGCATGGTAGTACTGATGGTAGACCCACAACAGGTACACCTATGGGGCTACCTAAATGCATAATTTACAAACATGTAATATTTATCTTTTGTAATTATTTTGAAGCATTTAAATTTAGTTGTTTATTAATTTATATGTTATTGTTGAATTAACGTTAAAGTTGAAAACTCCATTAACCTACCCCCCAAACTGAACTCGTGGCATACGTTTTTTTTTTACCCTTTGCGTTCGAGGGTCGGATTACAAATAGGGGAGAGGGGAAATCACGCGTGCTGCGTCACGGAGCCTCATACCCTTAGTATTCGTGGCAACAGGGAATGGGGAGGAGGGGGGGCGGGGGGGGAAGGGGACGGAGCGTAACCGAGTGTTGCATTTTTTTCCCGAGGGCGCTCCACTCTTGCATCCCCCTCCCTAAAGCTGTCTTCGGCACGCGTGCCGGTCCAGAGATCAAAAGGAGACGGATTGTCGTCGGGGGCCGCTGTGAAGGGGAGTCTGTGAAGAGGGGTTGAATGCATGTGTTGGGAGGGTTTTGTGTTCTCTGAAGGGCCGACCGACCTAGGGAGGAATGCGGGGCACGTCGTTTTCACCTTGACTCTTTTTTGACTCTGTCGGTCGAGTGCTACGGGTATGCACAATGCATGCTGGCAGGACTGAATGTGCATAGGAGGTAAGGGAAGTATTTCAACTATTTTCCCAGTTCGTAATGCCATCGTTCCTGCCAACGTAACCAATCGACATGCATCCAGACTACTAACCCGAGTTATAGGAACTTTCATTTTTTTGGATGTAGACAGTGACGCCATCAATTTTTATGGCGACACGCGGTATCTCCCCCAGTTAGAGAAGGCAGGAAATGAGCCGTGCTTTCCAGACGTTACTTCTGTTGACACTCATTGAATTATAAACAATTGAGGATTGGCGTGTCGAATCGTTCTGCCGAGGGTACTTCCAAAATATATAAAAGGCAAAAATCCTCTGAAAATTTTTGTTTGAGGAAAATGATACCGACGCAGTAAAAACAAGCATCCGATTTATGTATATTTCCCTGCCTTACGCCGCGGCGTAAACTGGAGTTTAAAAGAAAACCACGAATGAAAATGTACGTGGTTGTCACTATTTACGCTGCTTTTCTGTGGAAAGGCATATGCGCTCGATAAGTGAATTTATGTGCAGGAACTGGAATCTAAGGGCCTGTAACAGGGATGTTACAAGTCAGGGAAGTCAGGGAAATGCCAGGGAATTTGAAACCCGTCAGGGAAATGCCAGGGAATTTGAAACCCGTCAGGGAAATCAGGGAAATGTCAGGGAAAATCGTTAAGCTGTCAGGGAAAAAATGGATGAGGGTGAAGGTCGATGAATTGGTCAGTGGCTGACGCATCTCAACCATACGTTCGTTCGCTGTTGCCGGAGTTGATGTTCCATCTTCTGATTTTGTCATCGTTTCATAAATTTGCCAATAAATTTGATGAGTAAAATTAACATTGGTTTGTTTTCTCGCAACTTTCATTTGCACTTGAAATTTTGGAAAATGTCAGGGAAAATGACAATTTTTGTCAGGGATATGTCAGGGAATTTCTTTTCCGGAATATTGTAACAACCCTGAGTAAAATAATATTAACATCGGGAAAAATAAAAAGGTTAACTAACATGCGGGGTTAGGATAAATCGGTTTTACTAATATGGCGGAGGAACCACGCTCGCTTTATATAGGCTCAAAGATTACCCACCATGCAGCGAGCCATCTTCATACACTTCCATAATTGCAACGAGCTGAAGTGAGCGGGAGGTAGGTTAAGCCCCGCCGATTTGAAAACACTGTCGTTCTTTTGTCCGGCGCTAAACCTTACCCTTTATATCCCCGCCAAATGCGTCACAATACGTTCTCAAGCCCCTTCGAACGTCACGAATCCCCATGGCAACCCTTGCATGCATGTGTGTTAGCTTATCGAGTCGAGTAGTTCGCTGCGGAAAGCAATTGTTTGTGTCTGCTTGGCGTTAACTCGCGGTCGTTCGTTCAATGAGATCGGATCTCTGCCTGTTTGATTAAACATGGAATGCGCCTGTATTCATGTGCTGTTACTACTTATCACGTATTTGTTGCTCGTCTGAAATGTCACGAGACTGATGTAAATCATAGCCTCTCTTGGAAGAACCTTGAATACCATTCTGACGACGGCATCGCCGTTTTTTATAGCCCCTTCAACACCATCTTCTGAGGTAGCGACTGCTTTTTGGATTGGCATCCTCTTGTGTTCTGCTACTATGCCAAGAGACGCTCATATTGCTTCCCCCGCACATAAACTGTGACTCGAGTTCATGCGCTGATGGTGTCAATTTACCTCACTTGTAGGCGAGGAAACATTTTCCCGTAGTATGTGCATTTCATTCCATTGCAAACCATTTTCCCTTATTCTTCTAAAACTGAGAAAATAATTTATAAAGCATGCAAATTAATCTGTTATATTTGTGACACGATCTTTGCGTCAGAACTGTTTCTAAATAATGTCTCACTGTAGCGCACATATGTGTCATATCCCATGAAAAACGGCTTGTATTTTTTTTAAATCTCGAAATACAGTGAAATTAATGACTGATATTTTGGTATCGTTATGAAGATGATACATTTTTTGTCTATTTATTAGGCTTATCTGCTGGCTAAGGTAGGTTTAAATGAAGGCAGTAAAATCCTATAGATTTATACAGCCGGAGGCCTCTATCTCCTTACGAGATGTCTTTCTTCATCTCAGCCTACGTCCTATCCTTATTCATCCCGTCCATAAAACCCATTCTCTTTCTTCCCCTTCCCCGCTTACCCAACATCCTCCCTTTAATAACGGCCTTCAGCATCCCTTCGCCCCTCATTGCCAGTTCCAACCACCTTCTCTGCCTTCTCCTAATTCCCTCAAGCATTTGTCTCTCCGCATATAACTTTCTCGATAACTGCCGCAATATTGCATAAATTACTTCCAGACTGATACATACAATGTAAAGGTGGAAAATCTCGGTCAAGTTCCCCGATGGGTAAAATCGGACCAAGGGGGTGGAAATTGCGATGGGTTTTTGAAAAAACTGAAAAAACTCCATAATTCCCTTTATATGAAATGTATTCCATTTGTTTATATTTATTTTAGTTCCTATGGCTACCACTAAATGTAAAACTTTTGTTTGAGAGATTTCTCGATAACACCAGTCATTACCTCAAGGGGTAGAAAAAATAGGGTTTTTAGGCAAAAAAATCGTTACTTCATAAAAAGGTACAGTATCAGATTCGTTCAAAATTATTGTAGATCCTCTAAATATGATCTTAAACTTTTTTCCTGATACAATGTTTGATACGACTAACCGTTAATGCAAGGGGTGAGCAAAATGAGATGTATATACAATAAGACTTCAGAATCTACCTGTGCCTCTACTAGTAGAGGACTTATAGTAGATCGGACTTCAGGGATTTTTGGGTAGTCATATATTTCGCTCAAACTATCTGAAGTTTCCGTTATATAAAGGTTGAACAATCGGATCCGAGTCGACGTTCACCCCTTCGTGAATTGATGCAATATGTAGTATGTGTGCACCACTTCACAAAGATCCCTCGGCCGTCAAGTGATTGGTCCAATTCGATCTCTCATTCACGCCCTCTCTTGTATGAGGAAGGCTTTACCCCGAGAGAGTCTAAAGAGTTTCTGCCCTCCGCCTCCTTCCTATTCTACGCCTCACCCGCGGACGAATAAATAATTGATACGCTCGATTCTTACGAAGGCGAGACACGAATGCTTCGTTTCTGGCTTTTCTATTTCCATTTCTGCTGGAATGAGGATTTCCTTGTTCGATTCGAGACTCTTCCACGCAATTCTTCCTTTTTTAAATGTTTTTAATAATATACTTGTGTCGTATATAAAATTACTCTCTACCTGATATCATTAACAATGTACTGCAGTAGTTGTGTTTGCGTATTTAATAATAGTATTTAAGTGCTGTTCTTCTGTTGTTAACTTTGAAAAAAAATGTATGCAGATGAATTTATTATACGATATGATTTCCATAATACTTTGTATTCAGCGTTTTAAAAATGGTATTAATTTATATTTAATTTTTTCATTATGTTACTATATCCAAATTGTTGATTTTTCTCTTTATGTTGCCCAAAAAATGTAAATTGCTTTTGTTCTTAAGGGGTATATCCCCAGGACAATTAATATATTATTATTCATTCATTCATTAACAATATCCTCTCTTTCCATTAATATTTTTTCGGGTGCATTAAACACTAACTGGGTGGAAAGGTGGAAAGGTGGAAATTGGTAAAACAAAGGATAAAACTATTTTCTTGCCACAAACAAATTTAATTGTTGCCAAAAATTGATGTACGAAGTGGTTTATTCTAGGAAATAAAATTACGTAAAAAAATAAAGGCACCAGTCCGTATCATCGCATTTTTGAATTATTCACAAGTTTCTACTATAATTGGATATAAAATGATACATGTCTTCATAGTTTTCGACCACAGTAAAATCCATTGATAAAAGCTGGTTATTGAGGGTTTGGTCAGGAATAAGTAGACCCCGTTACCAACGTTTCGATTATAAATCTTCATCAGGGCTATATAAAAGGAACATACCAATAATATACACTTCTTAAACAGGATTCAGTGGGCAAACCAACATATCATATTATACAACAATAATTTTAAATACAGCAGCAATTTGGTTCAATATCACAAAGAAAGGATATACGAAGTCCTTACCATTATGTATATAGTATTGAACCTCATCACACAATATCATCCCTGCCCAGGTATTGCTGCTGTATTTCAAATTATTGTTGTGTTGTGTTGTTGTATATTGTATATTCGTTGGACTTGTCTGTCAATTACCGTTTCTGCTTGTTTTGGCCACTTATATGTAACATTACCCGATGGAATGTATTAAATTAATCGGTTAGTGTTAAACAAATTAATTATTTTAAAAATGTCTTCAATGAGTTTCCACTTACCTATGCTAAACTAGTAATTGTATTTTTTGTACGTCGACTGCCTGTGCTATTATTCTTTACTTTCCTTGATTTTCGTTAATCTACGTGTCATGGCGTGAATATGATTTCAGTAATTAGCTGACTATTTGAAAATCCTTGCATATTTTGCGACTTATCTCTACCTTGTCCTCAACGCTATCTGCGTGGGAGTGAACTCGTCTCGAGTTGGATTACCTGCGTTTTCTCTCTTCCAAGCTCTTTATTCGGAAACGTTACGACCTAGACCCTTCTCGAAACCCGATTTCACGTTGTTGCTCCGTCTGTCACACTGTAGTGGCCTGTCTTCGCATTCGTATTTCGCAGAAATAACTCGAAGGGCCGTTCGTCTTAAGTCTTAAGCTGGTTGAATGGGGATGGAGTGACAAGGGGAAAAAGAAAGTGTTGAAGACGCATGGAGAAAGGAAGAGGTACTCAAAGATGAAGAGGTTTTGAAATTGGAAGTTAAGTCGGGTATTAACTGACTGGCCGTATTTTCCTTTTAACTTCATGATCCAGGGACTACTCATTCATTATACCAAGTTCCTTTTGATCTCGTCTGATCAGAATTTAGGTATGTTATCATATGGATGATACAGGAGAATTTTTTCGTGAGTTTTGCATTACTGTGAGGTGCATGAAAGAGCACGAAAGAGCAGTATGCTTAAAGCTGTCTTGGAAAAGATGGAGAAACGAAGTTTTTTTTCCCACCCCTCGCTGAATTTGTGGAAGTTACCTTCGGAAATACTATTTGAAAATTGGAAGACTCCCTTTTGTGCCTCGGTGTCGGCGGGGAAACGTCATCGCCTGCCAACCCAAAGGTCGCGGGTTCGAATCCCGCCAGGGGAGGATTTTTCTCCTCCCAGGACATGGATGTTTGTGATTGTTCAAGTTTATTGTAAGAGAGGACCCAATGGTCCTAAATACACTTGATTAAATAAAGACGCAATTATTATTATTATTATTATGTGCATCTAGTATACTGCAAATCACTGTTTTAATCATGAATATACTTAGGGATCTAAATCTTCGGCACTACTGTACGGTCAGAAGTGTTGCCTAGCTTTCCGCAAAAGATAGGTCGCGCTGCAATCGGCATGGTTCTGCTTCTGTGTGTTAAAAATGGCCAGTTTAATTGGGAGGCCAATTCCGGTAACTTTTTTTCCAGTATGTATCTCCTTTTTAATCACTGCCTTCGGCATGGGTTACTTGTGTGTGTCAACAATGGCTGGTGTTAATGGGGAGGCCAATTCCGGTACCTTTATTTCCAGTATCTCCATTTGAATCACGGCCTTTCCTTGTTAGAACCACCTTCTACAGAGTGGCGGCGCTACAATCTGCTTGGTCCTGATTTTTCGGTGTATGCGGAATGTTTGGCAACACCCACTGGGGGCAAGTTTAGGATCCGTATACATATTCATGGTCTTAATTTTCCTGCTGCTATTGGCAACATCGCACCTCCGGCCTATGGATATTTACACAGGAAACAAATCTCCATTAGAGCCCATGCATGGTACTACTAATACAAGGTAGGACGTTTCCGTGACCAAAATGAGTCCGTTCTGCGCATGACGTCATCCAGATGACGCGAGCCCCAATGCGACTGGAGAATTAGAAATGGAATAATGGATGAAAGCTCCAATAATTTAGTTTTTAGCTACGACAGAATGGAGTCAAGTAGATATTTGCTACCTTGAAGTACTGATATACCTACATATAGAAATCATATTTGATCGGTTATAATTAGCAAACTTGTAGTCTGAGAATGCAATCTTGTTTAGAGCGGAAATAACCCAAGCAACGATTTATTTACAAATGAAAGTTGAAACTACCATTTTCAACATTAAAGTTGACTTGTTTCCGGAAAACCTGGACCCGCTTCGCCCGTGTAGATATATCAATGGGATATCTAAAAAATCTCTTCCCTCGCATTGCTGTTGTATCCAAATACCACTCAAATATCAAATACACAATGCACTCTGTACCTCGCCAGCGTTTGATGTTAAATCCAAACTACGCCACAGCGTTCGAACCGAACGATGCGTAGCGACCTACCTTGTATTAGTACTACCATGCTGTCAATTAGATATGGAACGCCCTAAACTTACTATAATAAGATTAATACTCTAGTCTTGCTTATTCAAGATGTTCTTGATACAACAGGGGTGGTGATGAAATGCCGAAACCATGTTAATGGAAGTAGTTCACCCCATTTTAAATGATATTGGAGGAGAGGATGTTGTCGGTAAAGAAAAAGTTGATGGAATGCGTTGTAAGGAGGTCGAGGGAGAGAAAACGAAAAAGATTTCAGATGAAAGGAAGGGAGATACAAGAGAGGAAGTTTATTCCGGCGAAGTTCTTTAGTCAGAAGTTAATATCTCCACCGTTCCTCCTCCGGCGTACATACTGCCTTTTTAATTTCACGCCTTTACAAACCCTTTCTCCTTTCTTTCTATTTTTTTATACTCCCGGCCGGGAAGATAGAAACGGGACGTATGGTTTAAGTCCCTCTTGCGACGGCGCTAATGAAAGATGCCATCGGCTGAAAGTCGTCCCCGACGCTGAGAGAGAAAAAAAGTTCCTCCTTGGCTCCTCCGCTGTCCTTTTCACCGAGTGGCGTTCATTCACTTTTTTTCAAAGCGTGCTCTTCTGCATTTTTTCCCTTTCAGTGGCGCCTTTTTCGTTTTCATCATCTAGTTCCGTTTTTCACTTATGCAGTCCTTTGCGTCGTCCTTTAGCGTGCATTATTTATCGGAGTCTTGCGACGGCTTAAATGTTTTCTGGGTGGGCAGGGATATCTTTTTATGTTTCAATGCGGAAGTAACATATACAAGCCTGAGGGACTGCAAGGGGTGGATGTTGAATGAGTGAAAACACTTACTGCAATTGAGCCCTGCTTGAATCCGGACTTTGATACCGTTTCTGCTTCGCAAACTCGCCGAGTACTTGCTTACATACTACCCAGCGAGACGCCAAAAGAACGTGAGGAAGAGGATGTTAGGGCACCAACCATGAAAAAGGAAGAAAATTGGGAAAAAAGACCCACATCTACGCAAAAATTGTCCTTTTATGCTCTTAAAATTTTTTAGCAGTATTAAGTATAAAATCGTTATTGAGAATCATGACCGTATATATGATTTACGGTTAAGATTGTTGAGTGATTTGTTTTCAGGATTTTATTTATTTATTACTCATTGAGATAATAAAAAATACAATAATAGAAAACACTATAATTTCCCGGGTTAATTTACTTCATGAAAAATTTCTTCATACAGGCGACATAATCACATTCATTAAATTAATCCGTGGTAAATCTCATTCATTAAATTAATTAAAGGGTGGGGGTGAAAGCTGCAAATATTTAGCATAATAAACGCGAGGTCAGTATCACTAGTTGACTCACCCCCACCCTTGCTACTTTACGAGCTCGTTGGCCTTTACGGCAAAAGGCACAAAAAAATGTTTGAGATAAAAAATCATTGCAAAAATGAGTATAAATGATCTGCTACGCCGTCACGTGCATGGGTGCTTGTGTTCACCACTTCGCATTTACCCCCACGGAAATTCTTGAATTAAGATAACTTCGGGATTAACTCCCTGATCGGGAGTTATAAAATCCGTGTTCGAATCCTGGTGATTAAGTGATTTATTTTTCCATGGCGAATTTCTGCGCATTGGTGAAATGTGTTTTCGGTGAATCGTTTCGTCGCACTGTTTCTGTTTGACAGTGCGCTTATTTCTCTTATACTGTCGCTCTTGTATTTTATGCAGTTAGAGCGTGGGGATAAAATAATATCCTCCGTGAAACTTGTTGAGGAACATGAATGAAGGAGAGAAACATGGTTGATAGGCGTTCGCAAAGTGCGCGGAGAAGTTGGGTGTACCTCCCTTGGCCATTTACCCTAGGAAGAAACATCCACCGCGGATTAGCACGAAGAAGTGTGAAGGTGTGAAAAGAAACCGAGAGGGGAAACCTTGCAAGAAAGAGATATGGCTAACCGGATCGCCAACTGCCATGGACAGTTAAGGATACGAGGGAAGTAGGGGTATTGCCAGGAAACTGTCGGGGGAGGACGAATGTTGTTTGGCTGCCTTATACCGCCAAGGTGTCAGCGTACCCCGATGCCGGGAGAATGCGTTTTAAATGGCTAAATTCCTGTGTACCAGTGACTTGGAACTTGATGGTAGTTGAGGTAACTCGGCGAAATTTTGACATTCATTGTGTTGTGCAGAAATCTGGACTCGGAGGAAAGAGGACGAAATAAGGCGGCAGGCGTTGGAGATGTTTGGAGGAGAATGGAGAAAGTGTGGTGGGCGGAAAGGAAGACGAACGAGGAAGTGCTTGGTATTATGGTGGATAAGGAGAGAAAACTCTAAGTGGCAATTAGGACTTAGCAGAGTAGGAGGTTGGAAGTGGTGATGATGGGCGAAGGGATGCTGAAGGCCGTGAGAGCGGGGAGGATGTTGTTGGGTTAGCTGGGAAAATTAAGAAAGAGAATATGCTTTATGAATAATAAATAATAATAATACATTTATTAATCCAGCGATCATTTTAAACATGATATAGGGCAAGTCAAAACAAAAAAAATATAAAAAAATCATTCATTAATGAATTCACTGACACTATAGTACATTTTGTCCAGTAGAAGATGCTTCCCTCTCTTCTTAAAAACTGAGCCATTTCCAATGCATTTTAGATTATCTGGTAAGGCGTTGAAAAGTCTGCGACCCATAGAATTTGGGCCATGTAGGGCTGTTGTTGTACGCACAAAAGGCACATATAAGTCTTTGGCACTTCTTGTATAATGATTGTGCACAGTGTTCTTCGTATTAAATTGATTAATATTGCTATGGTAATAATAAAGGTATGAAAAGAGGTAGGACTTGGTATTCGTGTCGTGCTGCGGTCTATAGCCAAAGTCAAGGTGTCGTATGTGGTCTACAGGGAATTTCGGTCCTTTATATTAAATATAACGCGTTGTATTTTTATGTCGTTGAAAGAAATATGCGATTTTATTGCTGCGTTTTTTATAGAAATTTGTATTTATATTGTTGAACTGTTTGTAGGAAAAAAACTTACATATAATCGCTGCCCCGCTGCAGACTGATTTACATCGCTGCGAAGGAATTCGTATAAATTATTTCAAACCGAAGAAACGACTGTCGTACACGTAGTGAAAATGTTTTCGAAGTATTTCTGTGAGATATGCAAACAATTTATTGAAGCATTTTACTATTCAATTAAACATTTATTTGATAATATACATATCTCTTTGGTTATAATGTGTACGTTTCAAATATTGTGTTAATATAAAGTATTTATCAGGTTTAAATATTATGTAGGTATTATTGTAGACTGCAGACAACCTGTAGGCCGCATACGACGTGAATACCGGAGAAGGCTTGGTAGTTGGCTTCTTCCTCACTCGTCGTTGGAGCGGTGGAGGTCTTGATTCATGAGTGGGTTGAGGGAGGGGGAATATTATTCTCTCTCGGAGTGGAAGTGGGGAGATGGTTGAGAGTCGTGTTGGGAAGTTAAAGGGGGGAGCTTTAACCCCCGGAGAGAGGTGGTGTGCCCGGGTCGCATTCCGCTTGTTGTTGGCGGGCACTTGCCGTTCCATCTCCGGCGGCAGTCGACGTGGTTTCTGCGACGACCTCTCTTTCTCTTCTTTTCTCTCTCTGTCGAGGGCCCCTTCCTTACTCCGAGGAGGGAAGTTTATTGGAGAGATGCGAAAGGTCACAGGAGGACGGACGGGGAGGACGCTGCGCCTGGTTCTCTCATGCGCGTGAAACATAAGGAAGATATTTTGTTACGCGAATCCAGTCCTTACAGAAATCTCGCTAAGGTTTACAGTGATGAACATTAAGAAGTCGTATCGTCGATAGTATGTTGCTATATGCGTTAACAGTATGCAGAAGAGTAAAAGAGGAAAGGACCATGTGGAAAACTATACAGGAGAGAAAAACCAGATGGCTCACTCTGAGGCATAATAGAATTGCGAAGAATATTATTGAAGTAAAAATAGAGAGAAAAGTTCCAAGAGGAAGGCCAGAGAAGACGATAACTACATGGACCAAATTAAGAGGAAAGTGCATCAGAAAAACTACCAGGGTGTAAGGGAACTAGCATTAGATAGAGAAGGATGGAGGGCTGCAGTCAACATATCTTAGGATTGAACGAACAATGATACTATGGACTAGCGTACTTTATTGAAATAGTTGCTTCTTCGCGGAAATTTTGAAATTCTTCCTATAGCTTCGCGGGTAAATATATATTTTGAAAAATACTGTCAAGCGGCGCTGTGAAAATTAATTTTAACCACGTCGGATATAGTCACTTTGTCAAACTTTCGCAATTATTTATTAGGTACTGACCGTAGGTTTTGCATGCTATTATTCGGCTAATTACTAGGTTTTTAATGATTTCTCAACCCATGCTAGAAAATCCTGTACATTAAAAAAAAAAAATATTTACACTCTAGGCTTTTCCGTACATTTTCCTAAAGGTATTGAAACACTTTTTGAAGGAATTTCTACATAATTCCCAAGCATTTTTGCTAGGAGGTCTATATTATTTTCTGTAGAAATTCTTAATTTTTTCTTTAGGCATTCCATAAAATTCACAATCTTTGACTAAAGTTAGTAACCTACTTCATTTTTAACTGTCATTTATGAGTTCACAATGGTGAAATCCTCGATTAAAAAATCGACCATATGTACTGCATTTCTTTTATTTCTCCGAAAGAGAGAGCACTTGCTAAGGTTTGATCCAGTGAATCAGTTCGAGCATTTTTTCCGAGTGATTTCATTCTTTTTAAAACTCAATTTATTTGAAGGGGTATTACCATGCAATGCTTAAATATTCCTTCATTAAAGTCTCCCAAAAAATAAAAATAATTTTGATATTTTTCAAACAAATCAGGGACCGTAATTGGAAATTTCCTTTCACGATGTGCACTGTATGTTTTCCCCGCACGATGTGCATTTCGGGTGATCAAGATATCCCTACATTGCATGATTTTTTTGTTTTTGGTCAAAATAAATATTTTTTGCTTGACATGTTTCACTCATCACTGGAAAAAAATACTTTATAGAATCCTGGGATAGAATTTTTTTTAAAAGCTTTTTTTACGGTTTTGCTGTAGATGTTTAGCTCTATTTGCTATAATTGAAAGAAAAACAAATGAGGTCGATTTTGCCATTTGTGACAAAGTATGCAGTTAAGGATATCTTGTGAGGTTTTTCGCATTTGTCAAATTAGTGTATTCCACACCCTAATTTTTGATTGACTAGGTATGATTGGTCTTGACGTTAGTGTGTGTTTAAGGCGTATGAAACAATAATTAAATTGAAAATGTATTACTCTGGACGACGTAACGCTATATTTCGACTCTCTTGGCTTGTGATATGTTTATTGATTCTTATTTTATTTAAATGCTCAATAAAAATGAAAGGAGATAAAAACAGTTATGCACCCTTAAGCCTAGGGATCTACGCCTCCAGCTACGAAGTATTGTGTAAGCCACCTTTAGGGTGTAGGGTGTGTGGCGCGGGGATGCATTCGAATGCATATTTGATATTTGATTTGAAAGAAATATTTGATAAATATACATTAATAGTACTCTCATCATTGTGTACCGGTAAATATTTCGATTTTAGTAAACTTGTGACTCTCATAAATACTCCAATATCCAGTCGGATAGTAAAAGTATGACTGAATGCTCTTGAATTGAATTGAATCTGATCGAATCTCTTCTATTCAGGCATTCAATAAGCTGATAAAATGAAATAATTGCTGTGGACATGAAGTGGACGATACCCGTTTCCATTGAATCCCTTGGAATATTTTGAAAGAATCTCCTAGCCAAGTTCATTTTTATATTGATATGATTTCAGCCGAGCGAACAAGATGATGAAATATTTAAAAACGAACGCGAAGTAATCAAGAGTGCGAACGATGATTAATCGCTTTGAATTTAAAGTGGAAGCTCTTCACCGAGACTGTGTTGGAATCGGCTCTCTCTCTCTCTCGTTGCTATGAAAGCGAGCGGCATTCACTTGTTTTTGAAGCGAGTCTCACCCGGTGCACTCTGGGCCGTCGCGACGTGGTGGAAATATCGAATCGATCGCGGATGGCGGAAATGGATAAATGCATTCGCAAAACTGTTGACTTTGAAACGCCTTCATTAAAACGGGCGCCGGACGAGGGTCATTGCTTCCTTTCTTTCTTTCCGCCCTCCCATGTTAGCTCCTCCTCCTCCCTTCCCTGCGGCACCGGCTGGAAGTGATTAAATCGGGAATGGTGTGGTCGGTCTGCTTTGGAATTTTCGTGCGATGACCGCGCACTTATTTCTTTTTTTATGCGAGGTTGAATATCTTACTACTTTCCAAAGGTCCGCGCACTTATTTCTTTTTTTATGTGAGGTTGAATATCTTACTACATCTCAAAGGTTCTCAACTTTTCAACTCACTAGCAGTTTTAATTATTTTTCTCACTCCCATTAGTGTCGCGAGCTGAAAGTCTTTCAGCGATGCGATAGGAGAAACAGAAAAACATGGATCACTCGATGAATGAATTCCACAGAAAATTCTGAAGTATCCGTATGGGGTCACTCAAGTCTTACATTAGACGTTTTAGGTGGGTAAGGTTCTTTTTACACCCTCTTTATGTATAGGGGTGTGTGGGTCAGAGGTCATATTACGTTTTCTAGTGAGATCGTACTGCAGTGGTTCTCAAACTTCCCACCAAGGCACACTTGAGGTGATTGTAAATGAGGACGGCACTCCGGTGAACAAAGAGAAAGGAAAAAAGACAGATAAAAAAATAAAATCGATAAACAAAACTTAGCGTTTTAAACAAAAATAAAATTGAAAAGTATGTATTAGTTTAATAATTTAATTTATTATTATTATTGATCTTTTATGATTTTTTATGAGCATTGCAGCACACTTGGCAGAGGCTTACGGCACACCAGTGTGTCGCGGCACACCGGTTGAGATTCACTGTCGTATTTTTTGTATCACGTTTTTTTATAATCGTCGGACGATTAAATGTAGTTTTTTAAAGAAAAAAAGCACTAGCACTGCATACTGCGCATTGTTACCGTAAATGAAAGGTTTCTAAAAGCTTAAGTATACTTTCAGTGAAAGCAATGCAAAGTAAAACCAACAGCGGTTGTTACTTGGTCAGGGTTCGTTTATGGTATGGCTATTGGCGTGCAGACTTGGTAGTTGGATGTTGAATCAGTCCTGCAAAAGGCAAAAAAAAATCCAAATTTACATTTGACGTGTCGAACACTAATAATATCCGAAGTATTACCTGTCATATTCCTAGCATGCCGTGATGGTACATCATTTCAATGCTTGAAAACAATGTAAATAAATACCTAGCGTGTGATAGTTTCCAGTTTATTTTAAAATATTTCTTAAGACAGAATTCTGCGACCGCCATTGCCAGTAGCATGAGTTAATCTGCGCAATCCCGGCCGCCGAATATTTTCATGCTGGCAGACAACAAACGTTGCTGTAGTGTGAGAACCCACTTTACGCGGTAAGAAATAGATTTTTTCAAAAAAGTTGCGTGTTACGTCTTAGATGTTCTTATAATGAAGATAAATGATTAAATCATTATTAACTAAATGCGATTTCACCGTTAGATGACCCCTGTCAGATAAGTACAGAGGAACATCTGGGGAATCAGCGCTGCCACTTGAAATTAGCTATATTAAGATCGAAAATTTTAGAATTCGTTTTATACAACCTTTTCCTTATTGTATGAAAAAGTACGTATTTTAAAACGCACACCAATTTTTTTTCAAGTTCTTACCGATCTATCTTGGGCGGGGGAAGTAACGCGCCTTTCTGTCATCCAAAACGTAGCGAATTCCACTCCCGGCTGGTGAAAAACATGAAGGTATGCACAGTGATGAGCCGGCTCCTGGTGAATATTACGATAAGCGAAGACATTTCTGAATAAGAGAATTACACGGATCATGAAATCCGTTCCTTTGAATAAATACACCTACCTACCTCTTTTTAACTACTCATGCGGCTTCCTTAAAATGCAGATAAAGGAGCACAAGGCAGCGATGGGACCATTTGCATTTAATCAGAAGAAATATGAACTAATGATTATGATAGGCGAAAAATACGATGACAGAAAGGCACTATCACATTTATGATGATACTCTCCATTTCTCGGGTGAGACGGGAGAAGACATGGACTAAGTTACTCGGGAAATTGCTGGTTAGCTTGTATAGGATGGGGATGAATTGAAGTAGTAGTAGTAGGAGGGAAAGGAGATAAATATGGCTTGATAGAAACTGATAAGTGCTTCGGGAATGGATATATTCAGCGATAAGGCTAGAGACGGGGAATGTGAGCTTCCAAATGGGCAAGGATTTGCGTTGGCCGTGTCGGGTTGAAAAAATCTTGTGCCCCCGCCATGCCAGTGAGACTGGTGTTCGGACCACCCACCCGTTCGGCTATCTGCGTCATCTTATCTTCTTTCTTTTTATTATTTTGCTATCCCTTGGGGGATTATAACTTGGCTCGCAGGTTTTTCAGCACCCGCCAGCCCCGTGGCAACTTGCGATGCGAAGGTTTTATATTCTTTTTATTTAAGAACGATAAAAAGAGATTCGTCGTCAATGACGTGTTTGTGTTGGATTCAACCCAAGCGCATCAATTTTACATCCCGTTTATATCGACGAAATGGCCCGTGAAATTGTCCACTGCGTTGGGAGTTTTTCTTTTTGGAACCCGTGTGTGTGTGGTTTGAGTGTGACGTTTGGAGCAGTGTCAGTTTCTCTTTGAAATATATTTTACGGTTCTGCTACTTGCCCTGATGAGAGAATGATGGTAGCCAACGTTTAAAATTGCAGTCGGTCATGGAGTGATAGTTTTGTGTATGATTTAAAGCAGGGATCTCCAAAGTACGGCCCGCAGGCCACATGTGGCCCGCAAGATGATTTTATCCGGCCCGCAGAAGAATTATGCGGTAATGCGCCGCATAATATTTGCTTGGATTATCGCTACTTGTAATTAATTATTGTTTCTTAATTAAAATCTCAGTATAATAAGATTTTGCAAGCACAAACACAGTAAAATCATTCAAATAAGTGGTTTCGTGATGAAAATATGAGCATTTGCTGGAGGTGTTTGTCGTCATCAATATACGATAATTTAATTTCACTACTCTGTAATTAGTTTTTAAAAAGTCTGATTTCGATAAAACTGATATCTAGAATTTCGTATTTAAATTTATTTTACTGCGGCCCGCTGAAAAGTGTTTAAGTACGCATTGTGGCCCTCGTTACGATAAGTTTGGAGACCCCTGATTTAAAGCGTCTATTCATGACTAGTAGCCTTTCAAAATGCATATTCAAGGCATATTGACTAAGACTAGGATAAATTAGGATCTCTAAGTGGTATGCTAATGCTCATTTTTCTGCAAAATTGAAGTTTTAAATAAAAAAAAAACTATTTGTAACACTTTATTATTTAACCGGTCCGATGATGTTTGAGATATATGGGCGTGTTCGTTTGCAGAGCATTCAGTGGTTAGATGGGTACACAAGCTAACTCTCTGTAATTAGAAGCGACCGTTTAGCATAACTTTTTAAGTTGGAAAAGAATATCACCTCCTTGGCTTGGCAGTTTGTCTTTATTTACTAAGCAGTTTGAACAGAGACCTCTCAAAGTGAAGCTTTGAGCTCGCAATCAGCTGGGCTAAAATTAATGACCAAATTAAATATCGTAGAAGGAAATTAACCTCTGAGCACGAATTATACGTTGTAGGTTTGATTAATGGCACATTTGTTTTAAATATGCGCTCGCCTCAGGCGTGTAATCAGACATTCAGACCTTGAATTCAAGTTTCCACGATATTTTTGCCCCCCTCCGGCAAAGTAAATTAATATCTTCGACGGTGCGACGCAGAAATTGGTATATTCAGTTTTTTGTTGTGGGCCATCTGGGAAGTAATATTTCATCTTTATTTTTTTTGCTCTGCTTACCTCTTCAGATGTTCTCTTGAGATTCGCGCGGTGGCAGCTGATTTCAGACGAGGCAACCAAAAGACGAAGACATATTATAAGGATTCATTACCTTTCGGCTGAGATTTTTAAATATTCGGTACGTCAGAGTACTGAGGCTTAATGCAGTGGAACCAATTTTTGAGCAATTCTCCGCAAAACGCATCAAGTGGCTCTTAAGTTCTTCATCTTATTTTGCGACGACAAGGCACTGCAATTCGATGCAAGACCCTCGGATATCAATTATTTTCGATTCCAAATAATTTTGTGACACGCTAAATTCGTGTGTATCTCCTACTTCTACTCTTCCCATTTTGTTATTAATGTACTACTACTAGTTTTGCATGTAACTCAGCAGTAACCCGCCTTTAGTGTCTAACCCG
Source organism: Pyrrhosoma nymphula (assembly GCA_963573305.1). Lineage (NCBI taxonomy): Eukaryota > Metazoa > Arthropoda > Insecta > Odonata > Coenagrionidae > Pyrrhosoma > Pyrrhosoma nymphula. The sequence goes on from OY754328.1 coordinate 19,172,997, forward strand.
CCTTTTATCTAGGTTTGTCGTTAGGTAGTGTAGCTCTTAGTAGTAGTAGTACTCCTAAAACTTGAATCCTTATCTGTTACCTAGTACATACTAACAGCACGCCTTGCATGTTTTCTACATGGGTCTTGAGTCTCTGTCTATCTGTGTAGTTGTAGAATGCATGTATATTGACGGTCCCTCTCCATTGTGATGACATCTGTTGTGTAGTAGTGCATGCTTGTGAGGCTTCGCCTCGTGACAAGCATTAGCGATTTATGGTAATGCATAATTAGTCGTAGCTACACTAACTCTAGGGTATAGTGTAATGCATGCTGGTGATTACTCACCCCCTGCCACCCACCCCTGAGGTGACTTGCAGGGTATTTTGTAGATGTAGTGGTCGTCCTTTACTCTTAAAGTACAGGGTATTTCTTTATCGGAGCACTGTAGGATTCCTGAAGTCCTATTATACTCCTCCTGTAGTAGGACTGTAGTAGTAGTAGACCTTCCCTGTAGTAGGAATCCTGAAGTCCTACTACAATTAAGACATTGACACTCTGATAAGTCATAATGGAAATTTTCTTCGTGTTCAGACATTTCCATACATGCAATGCTTGAGGTGATTGTCTACTTGAGTAATTATATCAGTTTGCTCAGCTCCGTAATATCATACACCTTCGGTCCCACGTCTTCAATTGCTTTATCCAATTATCACATCCGGTGTTTTCCCGCGGCATACAATTCCTCTTATGAATTATCTTACCCAATTACCTCCAGTAAGCTCTCTCATAAGTTAAGGTAGCAAGCTGTAATTTGTGAAAATTCGTTTTGAGAATTAAATGTCGTTTCTAATATTTCTCGTAAGTAATGTGACGCGTTTCAAAGTATTTCACGTGATTCACAGATTAGCAAATGGAATTCATTGAGTTGCTGTTGTCATGGGACGGTTAGGTTATACATTCCATAAAATTAAGTGAAATAGCTTGAACCGCGTTTCAAGAATAAGGAAGTTTCACAGGAAATGGCAAATTAATTTTTTATTCAATTTGCTACCTTGCCTAAAAGTATGTCTGATGCATGGGGATGTTCAATATGTTTCCTATTGGCTTCTTCCTTCGCCCAAACGCTGCAGGTTTTGTTTAAATGAAAGAACAAATTTTTTAATCTAAGTTCTATGAAAAAATTGGAAACTCACGAGAAATAGTGACTAAATTACCGCATTGGTCAACCTGAAAGTCGGTTTTATCGGCGAGAATAAAGGTTACAAAGGCCAAGGGCGTGTAAAATATACTCAATATTTAGGGTAGGGGGACATTACTCTCTATGGTCTGGTGCCCCCAAAAATCATTCAGGTGGGACTGCCCAGAAGCCTCTTCCGGATTCAAACCCAGGACTCCGGTCTATAGTCCAACGCTCTGTGACACTACCATAGACAGTTACGCTTTTAGACCATATTCGAATTTTATTTTTTATTTCAGCGTCTGTAAGAAGCATGAAGTAAATAGTGTATATTAATGGCACCAAAGTATAGCTATATACTTAAAAACAATCTTAGTAATTAAATAAAATTTTCCCCACAAGTCTCTAACTTGACTCATTTTTTCACGCCGTACGTTGAAAATGCTTTAGAAATACCTAAATTTTCAATATTCTCCCTCTGGAGCGCACAGCCGTAATCTACCCCATGTAAAACAGCTTATATTTTTAGGCAAATTCCTCGAAAAGTAGTTCGGCAGGGGTTACTATTTTGATCTCATTGGAAAGATTAAAGTTTTTTCCTTATAATTAGGTCACAATTCATCAAATTGTAGGTGAAGCGATATCTCGCTCAAACTACCTTAAGGAAAACAATGTCGCCAAGGTCTGTGGCTTTTCTGGCGTGAGATGCTGAGAAGCTCAATTTGGGCTCTCCACCGGATGAGAAAATCCATTGGTGCCGACGTTTCGATGGCCAAGTCATCCATCGTCTTCGGGGTGAGCGTTCCAGCTCTGAAGACGATGGACGACTCTGCAATCGAAACGTTGGCACCAACGGATTCTCTCATCCGGTGGACAGCCCGAATTGAGCTTCTCAATGTTGCCAAACTTACGCTCCGTGTCCACACCTCTAGGCCACCTAGACAACCATTTCCATCACTGCGTTAAATTTATTTTAGTTATTTTAGAGAGGAATATTTTCATATTGGAAGGCTCCTAGACGTGCAGCTTGTAAACTGCACGGAACTAAATTAATTTTCCTGGTGCTATTGGCAACATCGCTTATCCAGCCTCACGGAGAATTGCACAGGAAACGTATTTCCATGAGAGCTCATACTGTCAAATAAATGTGGAACGCTCTATACAGAGTGTCCCATTGATCATGTGTCATTTTTGACCTATAATTTTAGACACTTTCATTCGTGCCACGTGGATGAAATTTAGTACCTGGGTAGAAAATGGTCGTAAGTTTTGTTTAGTGGAAGCAAAATTGTATAAATATGACCTTTTGACCCCAGCAATAGGGTCCAACCAAAAATCCAAATTTTGACCTTTGGGTTTTCAATGTTTACTTTCGAAATACAAAAAAGACAGATTTTTTGCGATACTTTCAATTATTAGGTTTTTGTGCACAAGACATACGATGTTTCTTTGCGATGTTTGTGAAACTTTCGAGTTCGAAAATGCAACCGTGACCCCTGAAAGGGCACAGTCAAGCACAACGTTATCTGTAAATTAATGTCCGTATTGTAAACAAAAGCTTTGTAGTTTTCCAAAGTTTTATTGTGCTAGCACGTCGTGCATTTCGCCGCTCTGTGGCCCTCCGCCCGTTCCTTCTCCGCGCAAACACTCGTTGAGCGAAGGAGAAGATGTGGAGGGAGGTAAGGGAACGAAGAGTGGCGTTCGCTGGGTGCGTAGGGGGAGCGTGGCGAAGCGGAGACGGGACGCAGGGAGGGAGGAAGGAAGGAAGGAGCGAGCGCCGTGATTGATCGAGTGGGGTCTTTATTAAAAGGGACGGGATTGAGACGAGTCCCGTCTTTCCCAAAGGGTTTCTCCTCGACGAAAATAGGAGGGATAAATGACGCGTGGGGAGGCGAATTAGGATTTGAACTCAATATGAAATCATCACCATCATAGGTCCTTAGGATTTTTTTTACTATCGTGGAGGCGAATGGGAAACACCAAAAGTGCACGAGTCGCGTAGATGTAATAGTGTAGCAATAACTATATCTAAAAAAGAAATCTTTAAACAGTTATTTATTCCTAGGGCCCATAAATTATTGCTTATTACCCAACACTGTTGTCAATACAGAGTATTAAGGCAAATATTTTTGAGGGTTAAAAATGGCCATTTGCTAATGAGGATGTATCAAATCTATTTTTTTTAATTTGTGAGAATGTATTTTCGATATATAGTATTTTGTTTTGTCATTTCAACAGTATTTATGAATATGTAAAAAAGTTAATTTAATAATTGTAACCCTTTGCTTATTACAACTTTAATATTTTAAAATACTATCGTAGCATAAAATATGACATTTATATAAACTGTGTGACAACAAAAAGACATTCACAGTATAATTTTTTTTTTAGTGGATGAGCGAGTCGGTAGCCCCAAAACGGATGTTGCCCAATGGGATGCTTATATCCCCATTCAATTTTTTATTAATGTACTTCTGTGTTGAGGAATAAATTCATTATTATTACTATAACTCTTACTATGAAACTCCTTTGCTTCATAATTTTAATCACACAAAGGAGGGATCGTTGAAACTACATCTTTCCCGGACAAAATTTGTACATTCCAATCGGTTTTTTTTATTTCAAACGCCTTTGACGAATCAATGAAAGAAAGTCGGGCTAGAGGACTATATACATACTTACTTTAATCGTGATAAAAGTTTGGCTTCACTGTCATTCACGATCGTTGTTCCACAGTGTGGAAAACATGACCAAGTCGTAAAGTCGTGATTTTACCGTGTTTTGCTCTAATTTATGATGACTTACCTCTAGCAGGTCAACGACATCGGCCCTATATGCATTTCATAAAAAAATAAATTTTATTTCCAACTATGTTTAAATGCCCTGCCCAATCATGCTCAGTGCTAGTGTGAAACGCGTCTAGTCTATGACTCTAATATTTTGATGGCGGCAGTAGTGTCTCTATCGGCGGATAGGGTGACTGTGGACAGTCCCTATGTTCATATCAAACCAATTCCCTTTGGAGGTCGGATTGGTTTGGTTGCTGCAGCAGTACGGTATCCTCTTGACGAAGGCCCGAGTTCGAATTCCGGCAGAGGCGGAGATAATTTCCCTCAGTCATCCTGGTAGCATTTCCCCTCCGTGATTAGTTTACGAGTTTATTTTAATAAAGTGGGGTATGGTCCTACATTTACTCGAAAATTGAGACGTAATAATTATCTCGTGTGTTTGTAACGAATACATTTTGATCAAGATGTTCCCATTCCGCCTTATATATATTTTTTTCATGAAATTTTGTTCTTTTTTAATTCATGTTCATGGTTTTCTCGCGTTTTTTTATACTACGCTCATCAGTAAAGATGCAATCCTACATTCCCTGGACTGGAAATCTTGCGGGAAATCACTCACGTGCATTTCTCGGCCGAAGATTAATGCCTTTCTAAAGCCACGGTCTGTGTACCGTTGTAAATTGGCAGTAATGCTTTAAGCAGATACATTCCTAAATAACTAAATAAATTTCTCTTCTCGGCCGTAGAAGCATGGATTCGGAATTTTACTTATAATTCTGGTTTTGTTATCCGGTCGTTTATCGTTCCTTTGCGTTTTTGCTTATTTTGAGTTATTACGTTCGATCGAGTGTGAAAAATTCATTCCGAATATGATTTCATTATGTTTTTTCATGCGAAAGCTCTTTTTTTCTCCCTCGTTATCCACCTAACTACTGGATAAACGACTTCATTCGCCTGTGTGTGATAGAACGATTGCTCTTGCGTCGGAAATAAATATATCAATACCTGCCATTGTTTGCGCGTTGGATTTGTAGGAAACGAAGGTTGGTTCCAGCTTTTTAAGGTTTTTCTCATAGTTTCCTCATCTTACCTTTCTTTTTCCATGCGCTAATGTCATTAGATTGTTGACGTGCCTGTGAGCAATAAAACTCCAACCCCTCCTTGAGTAGGAGAGGAGAGAGGGGTCGAAAGAAATTGATCGAGAAAGATAGGTACGGCGACGTTGATTTATCATCCGTAGCTCTTGTCTCGAAGTGGTGAACGTGACTGAAAAAACCCTCAGTAACAAAACTGTTGTTGGTTTGCGCGAGTGTATCAGTATCGAGAATAGCCGTCGAAACGACGATGGCGTCGACTTTTCTCTGATTTTATGTACTTGACGGTTATTGCACGTCGGAAATATCCGATGAAGTGGTGCCATTAAGGGTAGGTATGTGCCGATATGGTAATGGTGCCGTATTCATCGTACAGGGTCGTATTTCCCTCTGCTATACTCCCTCTTATCTCCTGGTCATTCTTCACGCCCATGCACATTTCACGAGTGGCCGATTGGAAATTGCTTTTTAACGTGCGGTACTCAATTTACTTGCCAGATGAAATATACATTCTGAAAGCCATGTTGATTGTGTAGCTAGTTGACACGCCTTCCATCTCCATCACCTATGTTCTCATTTTTCTTACCTTTTTTCCATTTGGTGAATCATTCATCTAGCTTTATTTATTCCCGAAAAGGAAGATTTATTTTCCGATAAGACACGAGATACGTATTCGTGTAATAGTGAATTGTATTTGGGGGATCTTGAATTTGTCACTGTAATGAATTTCCTTTCTTCAATCAGATGACATTATTTGAATCCATCTATTGTTCTTTATCTACCACGCTGAGCGATGGAAAATGTATAATGACGAATTTTGAGGATACCGGGACTAGCCGCGGTGTATTACCTTTATGGATTCATCCCTTCCTCTCTCTATTTGAGATCGGGAGCATTGCGTGAGAGAAATGAATCCATCCTAACCTATCTGCCATAATGTTCGATAATCTCATATTTTAACGTTTTTTTCTGATTTCCTGATCTTGTGTGGGGCTATGTAGTAATGTACACCGTGCCAACCTCCGACTAAAATAGTTTTTGAATGGCTGTGGAAATAGTTCACATGCAAAATTTCGGAGCGGAGGAATTCCCAGAAAAGGAACGTTTAATACACCAAATCGGAAACCAGAGAAGGGAATTTTTCGAACATTTGATCGTGAATTAACTTTTGCAAGAAATCGGCTAGCGTGTCGTGGGTTTAATCAGGCACAGGACCCATGCGAAAACATTACCACGATTTTTTATCGCTGACCTTTCAAAGTTCTAAAAAATAATGGAGAGCGAATTCAGAAGAAAAAATAAATTCACGTTATTACCCAAATATCAAGTAAAGATTAGATGAAATGGAGGTAGTCTTACGTAGGAGTCTAAATAATATAAACTGATGCTATTGCTTTAATCTGTTGAGGATAATTAATAAATTAACAAGCGGTTATTCTATTTACGGTGAATAATATTTTTGTAGGTATAATTTCTGTTCCATTTGTGAATTTCTCTTTTAAAATTGAAAGATAATAATTCTTATTTACTTTTTGTGTGGACTGAATCATTGAAAATAGGTGGAAAGCAAAATAGACAAGTTGCTTCTGAACGCTGAAAGGTACTCATCTCTGGTTTATTTTTAGTTACTTAAGGTATTTTACAATAAGGGAGACTGCATTACGATTGATATTCTTCAGCACCCTATTAAATACCTTCTTATACAAGATATATTTTTATATGATTGGGAAGATGAGGAAAAAGGGTCCACAGATACTTTCATGTGCGATACGTGAACTGTTCGACGCTATTCCAAGGAGTGAACGAATTTTCGTCGACGTGTCCCACAATTCTGAACCAAGGAGTGGTGAGGATGGATGAGGTATAGAGAGAAGGAAAATGAAACGAGAGTAAAAGCTCGTGTTGGTAATCAGAAACTATAGTGGTCCATGGCACGTTGTACATCGCTACTAGGCCAATTGTTAGAAAATATTGGGGAGCGACTTTTATAATTTTATTCGTGATCTAATCCAAAGATGGAGGGGAGAATATGGAGAATTTCTAACGTAAAGGTAGCGTTAACACTACCTCAGAGTCTGTACTACTTCTGGTTGGACATTGATAATAATTATTGAAACAATAATGATATAAAATTATTAATCGTGAATGATTTCATCATGCTTATTGCATCTTTGGCTTATGAACCTTCGTCAGCAATACTTATCTATGACATTTTCCTACGTTTTTTATTGTAGAGTGATAGAAAACGGGAAGAACATTAAAGAACCATGTGTATTCTGAAAGCTGGTCTGTAGCAGCCTATTCTTGTATTTTCAGTGCATGAATTGTGCAATAAGAGGCATTTTAATTTGCATTCTAACGGGCCCAATAAATTACCTTTCTACTGCTACTTCTTCATCGAATTTTATGGCGAAGTTAGAGAGAAAATGAGATGCATCAAACAGAAATAAATACATTCATGCATACCCATCACGCCATCCCCTTTCGGGCAAAGTCAAATAATTTAATTATTGCCGTTAGTCCTACGTAACTGGCTCCCTCTTAATAATTTCCTCCATAATACCCTATCCTTGAAAACAACTTTCGTTTCTCTTACACTCATGCATTGCTTCATACATTCTGACTTCTAATACTCCTCTTTAGAGTGTCTCCCACAACATTCACCTGTTGTGGAAGACAATCTAAAGCCTCTATCCTATTGGCATTCACTTTCGTGGTTTACCTCTTCCTCTCACACCATTCACTCTGCTATCATATATCTCTTTCGTTATTCGTCTCTCTCCAATTCTCTCGACATCGCCAAACCAACGAAACACACTCCTTTCATACATTTATCCATTACTGGAGCATCCAACCCACATTCTTTCATCACCCACTCATTCCTAGACCTATCCATCCGACTTACTCTCTACCCCTCTACCCCGACCGACTCTAGTACCCCATTCCCACTGCATTTAGCCCACTCTTATGCTTATCCTGACTTATCCAGGTTTCGCTGTCATTTAAAATGTATTTATCTGTCCTTCCACATCTCGCAAACATTCGACCAAGATAAGAAAAATTTGTGTACTCGTTCAATTACTTCACCATTTACCCTCAATTCATAATCATTCTTTGAAATCACGTGCATCGTTTGAAGGGTAGGGTCACTCATAAAGCAGAAATAAATGAATAAAATGTTATTAAATTTCTGTTTGAGGCTTTCGCAGCGCTGGATTGCAGTTCTGTCCATAGTTTTCGGGTTTGGCTGCGTCACTCAGACCTGATCTGAAGATGTGGCCAGTATAGGCCACGAAACGTCATCTGAACAAAACTTGACGCATCCAAACCCGAAAACTATGGAGAAAAATGTTATTACTTTTCATAGCTATATCAACTTGAGCGAGCCTTTTCATCGACGCTAGTCCCACAAATCTCCCCCTAGCGGCGAGGATGTAAGAGACACTTAAGAATGGGAAGGTGGAAGAGACGGGAGGACGGATGGGGCAGGCACCGTCTGCATTGGCGGGGAACTGCGCGGGGCATATAGCGGGGGGGAGATGCTGAGGAGCAGGTCACCAGGGGGACATTCCGCCGCCTTCCCCACCACCCTTAACCCACTCCACCCCACTCATTTCTCAGTCGCAATGGGATCCTTCCTCCGTGCCGTTCACCGCTCCTATCTTTCTTTTTCATTTATTTTCTTTTAAGCCTTTATCATCGCCAAGTTTACTCCCCCTTCTGCGAAGGATGGCTGGCAAAGAGGTGAATGTTGTGGGGGTGGGAGGGGCTTTTGTTGACATTAACACGGGTTGATGCCTGGCGGGTTTTGAAGGGCGAGCTCTCGGAACGCGCCTGGTGGGACGGGGATAGGGGGGAGAGAAGGCGTCTTTTTACGGCGGCGTCCGTGGGTGTCGGTCGGTTGTGTCTGTGAGAAAAGGGGTTTGGCTCGTTCGGAGGAGGAGGACGAGGAGTTGGAGACGCCCAAGACGAGAAACTGACTGCGGAATGGTATGGTCTCCTCCACGCTTCCCCCCGATTCCCTAACCTTACTCTTCTTGTGGTGTCTCTCCTCTCTTCTTCTCCTCACAGTCTTCGGCTCTCATAAAATGCCATGTGGTCTATTTGGGTGTGACTAGGAAAACAAAAACTTTATGCCGTCGGGGAGTCGTAGACGTGGTGGAGGAAATGGTCGCTCCGGATTCTCTCTCTCTCTGGGTTTATATGTTTCCCAGATGATCCGCGGTGTGAGAAAGAATAGGCCATGCGCGAGAAATCGCATTACTTCAATTCTAAGGCTTGAAAATAAAGGTCTTGGTTTTGTTCCCAACGTGCCATGTACGGATTATGAAATTTTTGCAACCACTCAGGAAAGAAAATATGGCATTTTTTTAAAGCTTTTTTTGCATGCAAATCGTATGAAAGCTATATTGTTTCTTTTTATCACGCTGTAAACAGGAAAACTTTGTTGAGTTAGGCTTTCAAGCATTCTGGAAGCTATTATTTTTAAAGTTAAATTTTATGTCAGTGTCCAAAGTTCATTGTTCTTTTATACCTATAATTGATCAAATCGCCAATTTAGAATAAAAAATAAGTATCTTACCACAATACTAAGCCACACGATATTCAGCGCTAGGGGCAAGTACTCTTTGTTAAATGTGTGGTGTAAACATAATTGTAAACAGCCCAGAGAAATAGCTATGTATATTTCATTATTGCGCTGTTTTCAGGTTGTCTGGGAGTTATTAAAAAGAAAAGTATTTAAGCAGTGTCAAATGTTAAAATGTCTTGCTCTCTTACACTTATATTTGATCAAATCGCCATCTTTGGAAAAAATAAACTTTTATTATTAAGCCGCACGGTATACAGCGTAGGATCCAAGCACTCGCTGTTGAATTTCTGATGAAAAACATGATTTTAAACAGCCCAGAGGAATAGTTATGTGTGTGCCTACCTTGACGCCGTCTTCAGACTAATTGGGTGTGAATATAGCAAAAACCTTTATGCAGTGGAGGAGGACAAGAACCGGCGTCAGTGAATTCAGTCGCGCTGGATTCTCTTCTGGGTTTAATGCTTCCTTTGGGACTCGACCCGAATGCAGAGGGATGCCATTTATTCGGTGAAAAATTCCACGTTCGTCCTTTCCTAGCCCGATGTAGGAAGGAGGGAGTGCAAAGCACTTGCAAGAAATCGCATGACTTCAATTCAAAGGTTGGGAACAATAAAGGTCGTGGTTTTGTGCCCAGCGGCAGCGTACCTTTCCCGGAACGGGAAATTTGCGCATCCAATCCGGGAAAAAGATAGCATTCTAAAGGTTTTTTTCTTTAGGTGAAAAATTCGCTTGGCCTTCGCTTGTGTTTTCTTATCTCAGACTTTGGAGATTGACTACGTTGAATTACGTAGGTATTAACTGCTTCCACGCAATTCATGAAACAATTAAAGGTCAGATATGAAAAACTTAAACTTTGTGGTTCCACAATGATAATTTTATTTGTGCGACCCGGGTTTCGACGTACTATAACGTCATTTCGACGCACTATAACCTGAAGATGACGTTATAGTACGTCGAAACCCGGGTCGTGCAAATAAAGTTATCATTGTGGAACCACAAAGTTTAAGTTTTTCATTTATACAATGAATAAGTTCCACCAAGTAACGCCTGAAACTACCAGTCAGATGATTAGTAATTAAATGAAATTGCAGTAGTTGTAATAACCATACTCAATCGAATTTAATCAGATGGTTACGTTTATTGGCTCTATATCCCGCGTTAAAATATTTTGTTCAATACCATCAATATATTTGATGAAATCGATGGTTTTGTCAAATCAATTGTACCTCACACTACCCGTCATTAGTCCAAAAATTCGTAGTTTTATGTCAAATATATTCTATAATGTTAACAGCTACAAGCATTACAAGGTAATAAGAGGGGTGTTTCGTATTTTGTTTTTGAGTTGCTATTATCACGAAATTCTCTTACGATTGCATTAAATGTAATAGTATACTCAACTTGTCAGTTCTTTTCCCATCATTCGCTCCAAACCATAATTGCTTTTTGTTCGCATGTTTTACCAAATAAATCATAGTATCTATTGCTTGGCTTTTTTATCATTTGATACAAATTTCAAGAGCCTAATACAACGTAAATTATCTCCAAATAGGTTCTTTTTTGATTAGCTCTATTCCGGAATTCTTGTAACTGCCGAGCAATCTTACACATCGCGGGTTTAAAAAAAATTCATAATGAGCTTTGTGAAGCCACTGAAGTGATTTCTTATATGCCAAGGGCGCATATCGCTGCGGTGCCCTTTCTTAAGACTTTTGGTGGCTTCCAGTATTCATATCAGGTAAATTGGAGACCTGACATTCTTCCCGAAGTAGGCCACACAAAAAAACAGCATTTCAATGGATCACATTCCACCCGTTAAGTCATCGATCTATTTTTTTAAAAAGAGTTCTTTGGTAGAAATTCAGTCCTAATTGGATTGATGTACCAATTCTTGCTACGCAAGAGTTGACTATCTTTTTTGTTTTCTAAGCCAGAAGATGTATCTTTGACCTATAATTACAAACGGTGAATGGAACAATACTCCTTTTTTCTCTCTTGTCTTAGGATCTTTGGTCTGTAGTGCAATTTGTTTTCATGTTGTTCCCATTTGTCTTACAATTAGTGTTATTGGTCTGTAGTGCAGTTCATTTTTCAATTCCTAAATTTCAAATTAAGGGGGGTTGGGAATAAAATATTTGACTCGTGGAATTTAAAATTTCGTTTTGATATAAATTTGGTAAGAATTAATGGAAGCTGGAGGAATATTTTCTCAGGAGAGAGAGAAAAACATTTTAGTGTATATTTGTATGAGTTAACTTTATTTATCTGTAGTATTTGGCGTTCTTCCGTTCACTATAGGTTCTTCATCAATGGTCATCGCTACTTTGCCATCACCCGTGTAGGGATTTCAGAACTTCCTCCCACGATCTCTCTCATCAGTTCAGCATTCTAAATTCACGTTAATTCTAAACGAACGTTCATTAAAACAATCTGTGTAAGTTTTCACAGATTGTTTTAATGAACGACCGCTTTATGATAGATGGCGTTGGTATCATACGTTGATGTCTGATGATGTCACCTAGGTGACGATACCTGTCCCACATTATATTAATCTGGTGGCGAGATAACTTCCTCGTATGCCAACCCGATGGTCCCGGGTTCGAATTCCGCCAGGGCGGTTCTTCAGCATCCAGGGCGGTTCTTCAGCATCCAGGGCATGGTTGTGTGAGTTTGTTTATATATTGGGAGATTACCATTAAAGGTGTTGAATTTAGCGCACATCAGAACTCATCAGCGCACTTAAGTGCACACGTACGACGTTGAGTGGAACCAAGGTTGTTATTAACCTTGGAGTGGAACAATGTGCGCTGGCGAAATGTTTTGTAACTTGCCCGTAGGTAGCATTTTGTGGGTGAACAACAGTCACGGCCGAATGTTTAGTGAAAATGTGTTGAATTCGTTCAAAATAAGTATTTAAAAACGTAAGCTTTTTATCACAGAGTAATTAAAAACCTCACAATATGCATGTTTGATGCCTTTACTGAAAATCAACCAACTTGGCAACAATCACGGATGCGGTTATCGACGTTCTTTTGTTGTTTAGCGCGTACCAACTTTGCTCCCGATCTGTTTTCCAGTGCGCTGCTTAGTGCTCAGGGTCTGTAATGAACGGAAGGCAAGTGCGCTATTGTGTTGCGAAGTGATTAGCGCACTAAAAGGAATGAAAAGCACCCAATAAATAGGCAATACTTGGCGTAAGCTGTTACCTATAAAGAAATTGTATAAAGAAGAAATTATAATTATATTACATATCTTATTCATTTAGTGACCATGAATTTTCACAAAGTTGAGCTAGGAACGATAAAGCTTAGTATACTTCCACCCTATCTCCATCATCATTAATCATCCTATCCTAAGATTGATTGATTGCACCTCTCTATTCTATCCTTTTCCCTACTGACTCCTCTCTGTCCTTTACCTCTTCTGTTTCATATCTCGTTTTAGTTGGCCGATGTATCTGCCTCTCAGTTTACCACATTACGCCTCTTTTTTAAATAATAATAATATGTATATTTATACATTGGAATAAAAAAATTTGCAACAAAAACAAACTTTAAATTACACATGGATATGGAGAAATTAGGTATCTACTTAGGGCATAGCCTGTACATGGGACACCTGGAAATCGCAGTTACAGTTTACATTAAGTAAGTGAATAAATAGACAGACCACTTACGTAACATAGATAATATAAACTGATAAAGATCATCATCATCATTACAGTAATCTACCGGTTAGAGGTAGGTTGTGATGAAAGTCAGAGAATATCCGACGAACTCTTACTTGTGCCGTGCCCTTTCTACCTCTAGTATTTCTTTCTTCATCTCAGCATAAGTCCTACCTTTCTTCATCCCGTCCATAAAACCTATTCTCTTTCTTCCCCTACCTCGCTTGCCCAACATCCTACCCTCTATCACGGCCCTCAGCAAAACATCGCCCCTCATTACCCCTTCCAGCCACCTACCCTGTCTTCCCCTATTCTCATCTATAAGTTTCCTCTCCTCGCCCACCATGTCAAGCACTTCCTCATTTGTCTTCCTTTCCGTCCAACGCACCTTCTCCATCCTCCTCCACACCCACATCTCGAAAGCCTTCAGCCTATTTTCGTCTTCCTTTCTCAATGTCCACGTTTCTGCCCCATACAACGCCACACTCCATATCAAGCTCTTCACCAGCCTCTTTTTTACATCCTTACTTAAGGTCCCCGTCATCAGCTCCCTTCTATTATTGAACGCTTCCTTCGCTAGCGCTATTCTCCTCCTAATATCTTTGCTACTATGTCCTGTTTCTTCTAGCGTACTAGATAACAATTTTTATTTTAACTCATCATGTCGTGCATATAAGATTTCACTTCTAATATGTTGAGAGACTTCTAGATTTCCCGATGAATTGTCTAGTGAATTCTCCTCCTGTTTCCCAGCGGGTGAATGTCTGCTTGATGGCCGACGTTTCGTTGAAGTCTTTTTCATCATCCTCAGGGCTGTCATCAACAGCATCTTACATCCTCAATGGAAGCGTCGAAACATCTTCAGGGAAATAGGCCTAGAAATCCTGGAAAATTGATGGAAATTGTAAACTGATCTGGAAAACCTGGAAAAGTCATGGAAAATTAGCATGGAAATTTGCTTTTCCTCGTCAAAATCCGATTTTTTCAATAAGTGAGGAGTGCAGTGTTAGGCCCTGTCCGTTGGGGGGTGGACATAGGGGTTATTAGTACCGTTCCTGAATGAGGCAGTGAATCTCGTACATGGCGTCTCGTAATTGATTATACCCCTAAGTATGACGAAAACGGGAAGATTAAATATGACGTTTCAAATGCATTCAAGTCGCATCTAATTTGGCTCAGTTTGGTGGGTAGCGCAAATGATACTCGAGGTAGGCAAACGACCGGTAATCCGTCACCGACTTGGACAACGAGTCCTTACTGTAGTTAAATTATTTCCCTCGTCGAGGATAAGACCTAAGAATAATGTGCCGTCAGAAAGAAAGCCGATTTTTCTTCCGGAGCGATAATGGCGACGCTCCGTTAGTTGTGAAACATTATTCCCCCGTAGAACATTCGTAAATGTGTTGTGCTTCCATTCTTGCGCCTTCTCTAAAATAAAATCCAAGGAACGGATATTTTCGCCTGAAAAATAAACATTTATGCTTGGAAAACCTGGATAATTCCTTGAATTTCATAATCACCTTTTTTTAGTAATCCTGATCTTAGACACAATATTTGATAGCACTTTTCCACAGATTTAATAAAAGGTACAACTCGTTTCAGCTGTAAAACCATCATCAGGTACCTCTTATTTGTATCTGTACCTTCTGTATCTTTACCATCTGTACCTTTTGTTAAATCTGTGGAATAGTGCTATCAAATTTTGTTTAATTATGATATCCATCCACTTCGTCTCGCCGGACACAGTTACGTTAACAATGATCTTATTTAACTTGTTTCAGTGTAACTTTGTGGTACATAATTGTAGTTTTTAAATAAATAAACTTTTACAAAAACTAATTCTTTTTGAAATAACACACAACCCTTGTTTATATGAGTAATCATCATCATCAGGCGTTTATACAAATATTTTGCTTGTATATCTATGATAGTCGTCGCTATGTGTCGTCAGATGAAGGGGTTAAATGAGGGCAGGAGATAAAGTACCAATCTTTCTCCCCTATCCAGGCTTCCGTTTCTAACAACCTCATCTCCTCCCCTTCCCCCTTCCTCTGACGACACATAACGACGACTACCATAGATACACAAACAAAAAATTGATATTAGCACCTGATGATTGTGGTTACCTACTCATCGAAACTCAGGTCGTGTGAGTTATTTCAAAAAGGAGTGGTTTTTGTAAAAGTTTATTTATTTAAAAATAACCCTGATCTTCTTCCATCGAAACATCGTCCTTCATGCAGACATTAACCGGGTGGGAAACCCGGGATGAATTCCCCAGTTATAATGTGTTCCTTACTTTTTTGTCATCAAAGCGCACGTTGCCCATCCATCTGGACCTTGTCTTCTTGAATGTCCTCCGTATGGCTTTCTCCTCTCCAATTCTTCTTCTCTGTATTTTCCTCGCTTCTGATCCATTTGATACCCTCTTCATTACATCGGAAAATTCCTATCCTTCCACGTCCACTTTCCCCCTCATTCCAAGTTCTCTGCAACTTGATGTTAAGTCCATAAATTTGCTCGTAGTCCTCAGTAGAAGGTCATGGACTCTTCCTCTCATTCCATTGGGCATTCTTCGTCTCGCCGAAATACCAGCGAAGGAAGAACGCTTTCCGCAGTGTGACTCTTATCTCACGTCTCGGGAGTCGGATTTCTATCTTGAAAGAAGCTCGTTTGTGTCGGGAGTAAGCTTTTTGTGGGCGGATGGATTTTCACCTTTAAAAGATCGTAAAGGAGCACGTTACCATGGCTTGGTTGAGCAAACGGGTGCTAATTCCGTGGCGTGAACGCCGTGCTCAGATTTCTTCCCACCCAAAGCTTTCGTTTCTTCATCAACGGCCGTAATATTTTTCTCACGGAAAACGCGTGAGACACAAGGTTGTTCAATGGCATTTTAAGCCACATTCCTGTTTGTTAGCGGTGAGTGAAATCAAGATGCCCTGTAGAGGGTGATCCAGAAGGTTTGCTGCCCAATATTCGTGTTGTATTTCCCTCATATCAGCACTCTTTGGCGCAACTGAGATTACGTTTGAAAACACGATTAAATTCTGATACGATACATTTTTATAAAAAAATGCCTGATTGGACGAATAAGGCATTCCTCAGTGTCAACGTCATGCGCTGTTCAACACCATAATTTGTGCATAAATATCAATTTAATCATTTGTTGGCTGTGAATTTTGAAAAAAATTAGAAAATACATCAAACTAAAACCAACTTCGTATTAGACTCTCTCGTAGAACTCTGCTGAAGATTGTCATCACGCTTACCTTATATATGTACGCTATACTTACGCATGATTATTTTTTTTAAAGTTTCTGTATTGTTCAACATCTTGAACGAAGGCATAGTTGAATGACATCACATTGGCCCATGAAAGTTGCCCAAAAAAGCCCATTGGCCCAAAGGCTTTGAATTTATTACGGTTAAATTTAAATTTGCAACCGCAGGAACAAATCGTGAGTAGTTTTGATATTTATTCTGGTGTTCCAGACGTCATTTTTTACATTATATAAGGTCATATTTAGAGGGCAGTCTTGTGGCAATAATGCCCTTGAAGCCGATGCCATAATAGTCTTGCAGTCAGAAGAAGTTTGTTTCCTCAGTTTTGTGAAATATTGGCCGAATATGAGACCTGATTATTTGAATATGTTGAAATGCTTGGATAAATATGAGTTTTCAGAATAATTCACTGATTCTTTGGAGGTGCCTTAAGTTTCTTTGCTCTTTTGGTATCATAAGATTTTCTTAGGGATATTGACATACTATTCGACCCTGTAGGTATTTCTGCTATTCCATAAGTTAAGTGCTGTTATTCCTCAATTGTAAGTGTAGCACTCTGCTAGTCAGTAGGTATGTTCTATATTGTCGCTTTTACTGTCTGTAAAAAAGTCGAGACACTCGAGTTTGAGATGCTATATCTTCAAAACGATCGAATCGAATTTAATGCTGCTTTTGACCCCAGAAATCTTGTTTATGTCTACGTGCATTCATGAATTTTGTTGTCGCCTTACATGAACTTTTAATTAATTTTATTTGAAAAAAATGGCATTCTTGGAGCGTAAATTATAATTCTAACCGAATAAGAGATATTTCTAGTCAGTCCAATGGCCGAGATTTCGACGCCACCACCTGAATTTGATGAAAATTAGCTAAAACTTCACTTGGATCGGAACGCAGCCTTTGGCAGAATCCTCGAACCTTCCATTCTTTTGGTAGAAATCTATTTTGATGATTATCATATTAGACTCTCGTGAAGATCGCTACGCGCTAGTCTCGTCGACCCGCAACTGTTTTTATCCCGTCTTGAATCCGCCACGGGAGTCTCCGTTTGCGGAGGCGTATTTCTCTTTCCGTCCTGCTGTCTGTCTTCCCTCCTAAGCCTTATAGTGCATACATCATGTACTACATGCCTTGTACATACTTCATGTCGGGCGCTGCTCCTGCCGCTGTCGTTTGGAGAGGGTGGCCCGATCTCGCGAAACAGCTCTCAGTCGCCGTGCAAGGAGCTCTTCCACCGTCTTGTTAGACACCACCAACACCACCGCCACAGTTTAAGTTGCCGTATATTTCAAGGCTGTACCGCACGATTCGGAGCTTCAGATCGGGAAGAAGAAGAAAATGATGGGACAAAAATGTGAATCCGGGGTCCCTCGGTCAACGTTTTACTCGAATATTTTTTTTTCATGAAATAATTGATTTCGTCAAAATATGTTCACCTTTGTCACATGGTATGCTCACGGTACCTGAGCAAAATAAATGTCCGTGAATTCCGCATGTGCCTAAACAACGTGCTAAACAACAGTGGGAAATCGTTACGTACCTAGTTGCTGTTTACTAAATTAGAGAACCTTTTGATTGGCTCTTTGATCACAAAAATGTAAGCACCTGCTGAAAAATTCCTTTCAAAATTGTCAAATAATATCTGATAAAGTAATTTGGTGGACGTTTCAATTTAATCATCTCATATTTATATTCTGTTAATCATATGTACTCTTTTTCTTCTTTATCCAAAATGTTGGGTGGTGAAACAAATTGACCGTGGTTTGAGGCACCGGCCTGAGTTTGGGTAAATGAGTTGAGATTCCCGACGACGCCATTAGCCTGCTTTTTTGTGGAATGACGCCCATCTAACGGACGGAGTGCCATAACTGAAGTTATGTCTTCTCAAGTAGATGTTTCGGTGCCACCGCCAGGATTCAATCCCGGGCCCTCGACGTAGGGGGAACGCCCTAACCACGGCGCCCGCGCCGACCCTACCCGGGCGCCGGGAGACGCGTCCTCCTCCGCATTTGTTTCACTGCCGACGCGTCATTCGCAGCTTCAGCCCAATCGTAGTTAAAGGGGGAAGCCGCCTCGACTCATCTCCCCTCCCCCCAATACAACAGGGAGGCACTTTATTTCCATTCACGACGTCACATAATTTCCACTCCCTTTTCCCCTAAACTGCCGTGTCACTTCACCCTTTCTCTCCTGAGATCCTCGAGGACCCAAGAGCCCTCCGCGGAAGGGTTCAGCAAAGTGATGTCTGCTGCCGCCGCTTCTTCAGCCTTACACGGGACTTAATTTTCACCGCTCTTTTCCTTGCACGCATCCGGGCGTTGTGGCAAATTGTGTAATGCTTCAGGCGATACTATATTCGATACGATATATACGATATTCCTTCCTGGATATGGACAGATGCTTTCATGCGCCTAAAACAAAACGTGTTTATGAAACAACTCTTCTTTATGACTATCTGTAGGCTCCTGAAGTTGAACTTAAGCCCAAACGAAATAGAATTTGGTAGTATCATAAATGATTTTTCAAATATAAAAGTCAAGAAAATAATTTTTTTTACTTTAGAATTAAAAGAAATATTTTTTCTCGCAAACTTATTTTGCAAATTTTGTTTAAGTAGGTGTGATGAGTAGGTGCATACCATATGTTTTCTTAAGGTAGGACGGCAATTGTCAGACCGCCCCGGGTGGCTATAACTGAAGCTACGCCACTGCAGATCCAATGGTAGCAGACTAGTCGAAGCGGAGGGGATGAAGTCCCATGTGACGCTGGATTAATGGTGGTTGCGAATTTATATAGTTTCTCCTCTTTCTCAGAAAGACTATCGGTTCCGCGCGCCTGATTTACGGCGGTCGTTTTTAAGTATTCGTATCTCCGTCTGCAGCACTCGCAATACCCGTTTGTGTACGGGGTGAGTTTAGGGTGCGCAAACCTTGAGTTACCGTTCCCTGAGGTCGAGAGTGCAGTGAGTATTTTTTTCCTCTCTCCCTGAGGCTCGGTACAAAGAATACTCAACAGCGCTTTGCTCGCCACCGGTATTCCTCGCACCCCATAAATATTCCGGTGATTGGTGCGGGGGTCTTTGTTGGTTCCTGCGTGGGACCATAAATATTTTTTCCCGACTGTGGGCTCGAGGATTCATCTCTTTTTCATTCCTCGCATCTTTTTTTTTCAAGGAGAGCCACTCGTGGGAATTGCGGTATACCCTCTGGCTTGGACACATTTCATTCCGTGGCAAATTAGGCGCTGACTCTCCTGAGTAATTTTCCAAAATAGAGTTATTTGAAAGCGTAACAGTGTTGAGGAATTTCAAGGGGGAATATAATTTCATAAGGTGTTGAGAAGCGATGGCTCTGTGAGTACCGTTAAAAACGAAAGAGGTGGAAAACGATATTGTGCTGTCAAGATTCGTGTGGGATTTATGAAGCGTGTTGAGCAATGGAGAGTCGTGAATGGGATATAAATTGTTCTACCATGAAATGTAATTTTCATGAAATTTCTGTCTGGTACAAGCCTTTCCTCCCTGCTATAAAAATACCGGTTAGTACTTCAAATTTTCCTGTCTCCCAGTCGGAATTATTGGAGATCTATCTTTCAGCATTATATATCATCCTCCCATATAGTGTTTGGAGAAAATGTATTTCTTTGGATTAACTCGCATTTTGTACGATTATGAATCAGTTCGTTTTGGTGGAATCTGCGAAATCGAATAAAATTATGGAAGTATTAAAAACGAAGTCTGCACAAGTTGCGGAAAACTTCTTTTACGTCGCCTCCCCAATGCCTCTTTACTCGTATCAGCCCACTGCAAGGGAGAAAAAAAATTCTTTACTCACAATATCTTTGTGATCGCATTCGTTCCACTTGCTTTACTGCGAAATTATTTCAATTAGTATCCAAGCCACTTTACGGAGCGTTGGGACTTGCATATAGTTCATTAGGTTGATGACATGTTAGAATAAGTTGGGACAGTCATTGCACGCACAGTCATTTTGTGCCCTCATCTAAAATAATTAAACTTCTGGGAGTGAGACGGGTAATGGCAAAGTTTTTAAAACTAGGACAAAGTTGACAGCGTACATTAGTTGTTTGATTAATTTTGTTTGCAACATGGTGCTAAGAGTTCATTATTTTCTTCTTAATATCCTTGAACTGTAAGTAATTGGTTAATTACATTTAAGTATGTATTTTTTTTATTATCGGTCAATTGGGTTGAGTGTATTACAATGAGTCATTGTTTCCTGGATTTTTCGTGGAGTAATGGCGACGGAGCTGGGCTTTCGGTATTTGTTTTTAAGTAGCCGAAAACGACGGGCGAAAAGGTGGATGTCTATGTTTCACGCCCTTCATGTCATAAAATATAGGATGATTATCCTGAATTAGCTCAATGATTTTCCCCTCCATCGAAAACAGTTTTGAAGCCACGCTTTTAAGTGGTTGACCGTAATCCTAAGATGACGCACTATTGCTCGGGGACTTGAACAACAAATTACTCTTCTGCTCTTCCTCCCTGCCGCAGCTCCGTCAATGCAGGCTGCGTAGAAAGTTGAAAGATGGGCAACTTCGACGGCAACGTCAAGATCTCACTTCTGATTGGCTACGTAGAGTGCGGCAGTCAGTGCTGCCAAGTTAGCGACTAATTATTTGTGGCAAAAATGAATTTTAATGCCTAACGACTAATCCTTTAAGCCTTTTTTTTCCCTAAAAACTGATTTCACAACAATATCGTCATTATAAGTTACAGTTTCAAGAATAACTTTGTGGAAACGTGACACATGAAATAATTTCTCGCTTTTTAGTCAATTCCACATCTTTTTATTTTTAACCGACCTTTGTTTCGACATATAACCTCATTTTCAAGATAAAATTAAAGACCTTGAAAATGAAATTATATCTCGCAACCATCGCCGGTAAAAATAAAAAAATTATTTCAATATCGTTATTTTTAACACGATACTAATTTTTTGTTCGTCTGTTGAGGCCATGCTACTGCGAAAAATCGAAGGGATTCGCCATTTATGTCATCGCTTGTGACATAGCGAGAGGAACTGGGAGTGGGAAACCCTTTTTTTTAAGCCACTTTGAGCCAATTTTTAAAATTTGAACTTATCCAAAAAACCTTTTCAAGAATTCATAAAAATGCCTGTACAAGTGTGCTATTATATGTTTGTGGAAAGCGAAACAATAAAGCATTGAAAAATTAATTATTTATGGGTAAAATATACATTTAGTGCATTCCCATATAGTGAAGAAACAAGTTATTCCTATAATTTTTCATCTTTCAACAAACCAGCGACTTTTTATTTATTTATTTATAGAGTTTAACGTTTGCCCAACAAAATAATTACAGGGCAAACAAAACAAAAAAGACGAAAATTCAAAAGATATTGGAAAAAATTGATTTTTACATAAATTTCGCAACATATCAAGAAACTATATCATTTATC
This sequence comes from Pyrrhosoma nymphula, assembly GCA_963573305.1. Lineage (NCBI taxonomy): Eukaryota > Metazoa > Arthropoda > Insecta > Odonata > Coenagrionidae > Pyrrhosoma > Pyrrhosoma nymphula. Next base: position 19,195,022 of record OY754328.1, read on the forward strand.
AATTTGCAAAAGAGACTTCTTTTTTGACATAAATCAATTATATCACAGTACATGTTAAAAGATCGGCACATTCTATTCAGTGGTGAGTTTTCACAGTAATTTCACTTTACCATGCTCAACTTAAATTTCCTTGATCATCTCACATTGATACTAGGCACTACAAAATTAATTTTTTTAATTAAGACACTATTTTCTCCAGAATTAAGTAAATTATATAATTAAGATAGATCACACATGGTTCTTCTTTTTTGCAAATATTGAAAATCGAACACTTTTACCAAAGTTTCGTAGCTAACGTAATTTTCATACATTGGATAAACATTATATTGGGTATAATATAGATAACGTAAAAACCTCTTGTATGAAGTTTACGACTGAATCCGATTATGAGTTCGATACACTCCAGTGAACTGGCGGAAATGCGAGAACGGATGCATGAAAACATTGCTTTAGCACTTATTCACCTCTACCTTCACCGTTTAAACCTACTTTACACATTGTTTTTTTAAAATTATGAATCATCAAATTGAGAGCAAGAGTTATCAACAAGTGAACAGTACCTGAACGCTTTTCATGCTTAAGGTTTCATTTGTGCTGTTGGTTGTTCCTTTGAATATGTCCAGATAAAATGATGCCATCGCCTGTGAAATCATCGACAGGGCGGGTGTTTGCACAGCAGTGGATATTTCTCATCGCTCTCGGACACATTCCGGGATCCCCTTTCCGAGTGTCCCAAATCGAGTCGAAGCTTTCAATGTTGTTACAAAGTTTGTGTATTTTCGGTGCGCCTGTCTCGCGGTGCGTTTAACGACCGATAGTAAAATCAATAACGATTGGGAAGCCGCTCGTTTAGATCGTTTTGTGATGAATTTAGACCGGATATCGTGGAATTATTTGGTCTTATCTTTACCGTTTCTTATTTTATCTTGGGTGTGACGAATGTTTCAGTTATATATTTACCAACTGTCGCTTTATTTATATGTATTTCCCGCCGTAATTGTCAGTTATCTCCAAATGTGTTTCTTCTTAATCGTCATGTCTATAAATTAATGGAGAAAAACGAACATTCGGTACACAAAGGATGTAGTAATCTGAATTCTGAAAGTGATAGTGTTTGTAGTTTTTGTGCTCCCCTCGTATCATTTACAGAAGAATAGGCGCTGTAAGTGTATTTATTTAATTATTTATTTCAAAGTCTCCAAAAACGGCACAAAGGCTTCTTACATTGGTCGACAAGCAAACAAATAAATAGAAATTTTTAGCAAATTATACCCTAAAAAATTTAAAACATAACAGATAAATAGAAAAATACGTAGGAGAGAAAGCTTGGGATTGGGATTTATGGACAAGGAGATGGGATAGATGGAGTCAACTCGGCAATATGTTTTCTGTGGACTGATTTGATAACGGAGGGTGTGGAGAAGAGGTCAAGTGGGAGGGTAACTGCGAGGCTAGGGAATTGAAATTTTTCGGATTACGGTAGAATAGGGAGCGCTGGGACATTGAGAGCCTGAATTTGGGAATGTCAAGAAGGGAGCTATTGCGTAGGGAACGAGAAGGAACATGAAGAGGAAAGAGAGGAAGAAGGCAGTTGGTACGGAGACAGCCACACCAAATGCTATGGAGGAACTTCATGTCGCATAGTACATGACGGAGAGAGAGGTTTGGGATTGAAAGGGAAGAAAGGACGTATTCTTTTGATAAGTTTCTGAAGGAAGGGAATGGTTTCTGTAATGGTGGAGTCGGCGATTAAAAGGGTGCTTTTCTGGGTAAACCCTTAGTAGTGGAGCATTGCAAGAGTGGACTGTCAAAATCTGTAATTTCTCGGAGGATTTTCGCTTCGTCTGTGGAGAAAGTCATGAATTTCAATCCCTTCTGCGTGAGTTTTTTATCCTCTCATAGCTTGGTTCTCTCTATTATTCTCTCTCTAGTGCATAAATATCCATTTTATTGCAATAGGGTTTCTAGAGTGTAACTAAGTAGATATTGTGATTAGATGAGACTGGTTACTTGCGCATTTTGATTCCATCCTTTTTATCACTGAAATAATGTCACATCAGTTTACACTGAGGTTCTTAGACTTATTCCTATGGAGATCTCCTCAAATTTAGGTATATTGGGTGGAATTTTACATTTTTTTAGTTAATATGTTTATGCACCATGATTTGCTTGGTAACTTTCGGTTTTCTTCTTGAACGGCTATGTTTATTTTTATATGAATATGTGGAAATTTGGAAGAGCTTTCTGCATTGTTCCAGCTCAGTGCTAGTTGATTGAATTGTGCCGCAATTGAGTAAAAATCGTTATTTCTAAGGATATCCCATTTATTCAAAGCTCTTTTCATAGAAGTGGAATTGATTATTATGCATATGAGCCGTAGACTGCCGTTGTATTGAGTTTGCATGAGATATGGCTCACTAGATAAAATATTGATAATATAAAATTTCTTTTTCAGTTGAGGCCCTCATCCACTACCCAGTGTCATTTGGAATAATCGCCAGTGCCTTGTTCTTCGTCCATTGGATACACTGCCGAAGTATTTCTCCTATGTACGCTGAAGACATTTGAAAGGTAGGATTGAACTCCTGACTAATTAATTCTCATTTTTAGAGCGTAATTATCCTCTATATTGTGATTTGAGACGAATGTAGTGATTGCTGTATTAACTTAAAAATTACAATCAGATGCTTCAAGTAGTGCACCAGGGATAACATATTTTTGAAAGTTCTATTTCCAAGTTGTGAATCAACTCAATGCCTGTCGTGTTTGGAAATTTCCGCGTTGAACCGCAAGAAAGCGAAAGGTACCAGTTGAACTATTGCCGCAGTTATTATGTAAATCCACATTTCACTTTCTATAACATAATTACATGTTTTCTTTACCTGCCAAAATGTTTCATGACTGATTTTTTTGTGCGTATGCATTAATCAGTGCAGTCAGTCCACATTGTCGAAAACGAATTATTTACTTATCCGAATTGTTGAAGGTCTATATTTGAATTATAGTGTCGTAGACGTCAAATAATTCTGCTGCAAATAGCTGAATAGTCTCACATGAGAATGTTTGCTGCTTGGAATGAATGACGGCCGAACTATTCCCTAACTGACCCACCTTGATGTTATGATGAATTTATGACTCCCAAGGGGGGGATATATTGATTTTTCTTAATGTGTATCAGGTATTTATTGTTCCTTGTTATTTGTTTTTATGGACGGATTTGATGTTTATGTGATTACTCAGCCAAAATATAACTCACAGTTGCAAATATCATGCGCACAGCCTGACGTCATCGAATGACTGGGGTGCCTTATGCTTGTCGCAGACTGACCGCGAGTCCCCTCGTCTCTTTGCTAAATTATAATGACCTCGAAACGGTGGCGAATAATTATTTCTCCTTTGGGGGAGAAAGGGGAGATGTAATTCGGACGTCGTCTCGGCCGGCCGACTGGTAATGCTTCCCCTCTGTTTCCGGGAACTCACACGCCATCTGCCTCCGGGCCGCGGCGAGACGTGAAATTATGCCTCACCTTATCCTCTCTTTCTCTCCCTCCCCCCCTGGCAGTTAAGCTTTTTTCCTACCCCGTATTCCCTTCCCCTCCCTCTTTAATAGGCTCCAGTGATCCCCTAGTGGTCCCCCATACCACCTCCGGACCAAAGCACGCGCTCTGCACGCCTGGTTTTTCACAACAAAACAAGAGAGGTAAAAAAAAGCGCGCGCGCATTTCGTTCCCCCATTGTTATCGTTGGTTGCTGCGTCACGGACTGCGCGCAGGGGCTTTACCGCACGTGGTCAACCAGCGTTTTCTCTTCTCAGCCCATCCTCATGACTAGGGGTTCCACTATTCTTATCGGCCGACGGCGATGCTATCGATAATTCATGGTATCGACCGCTGCGATATGTCAGTTGATACGTATCAGCATTTCGAATATCAAGGAAGAGGTGACGACCATTAGGGTTTCCGGAAGAATGCTCAAACTATGAAGCGACGATACTGCGTTCCAGTTTTACTTGGCATTTTGGACCTAATGGAGAACGCTGTTGCCAAACCTGCGCTCCGTGTGCTCACCACGTAGTCAAACATTTCCAATACCGCGCCAATTTTTTGTTTATTACTTAAGGGAATAATTAAATATGTTGACACATTGGAAAACCCTTAGATTTGCAGTTCTTATACTGCGTAGCACCATGCTTCTTTTCCTGGTGCTAATGGCAACATCGCACCTCTGGCCTTAGGAGATGTGTGCCTGAAACAGGGATGCTAGATGCCTGGAATGCCTGGAAAAGTCATGAAAATTGAAAATGTGCCTGGAAAACCTGGAAAAGTTTGGAGTATGAGAAACTAGCCGGGACATTTCTCTTTCTAAGTCAAAGTCCGATTGTTTGAAACAAGTCAGGAATTGCATTGTTTGTGCTTTTTAGTACCGTGGCTGAATGAGACAGTGGGGCTCTTATTAGTTGTTAAGCCAATTAATTATGCTCCTAAAATTAACTTTTAGATACTATTCTTTGCCCTCATGCCGAGGAAGGTGAAATATTTGTTTCCCATTAGATTTTGTGCAAGTAATATTTGGCCCTCATCGTGTTTTAAGAATAATATGCCATCAGAAAGAAATCTTTTCGTAGGTGATTATCATTACAAGGGATCCTCCTCATCATTAGGTTTTCATGGTTTGGTTTAATATCATTCCTTTCACTGTGGACCACATCGGAATAATTTCCTCCAAGAGCATCAATCGTAGCATATTTTACGGAAAGGAAAAGTGTTGGTGCACGCTGCCTTGTGCTGCATTATGAAATGTGGCCGCATAGTGAACTTACTGCTAGAAGCTTAACGAATAATTACATATTCGTGACGATCATTTTAGTAGCATTAAAATAACTCCAAACAACATTGAAATAAGATTGGTAATGATGGGAAAGTATATATATATATATATATATATATGCAATCGGATCGTATAGGGATGATATTATAAAATGTGCTAGTCAAGCAAGCAAGATGAGCATTTTACCATCCTGGATATCTTAAATTTTTGCATAGTAATTATTTAGTCCCCAAACATCAGACGTACATCAGTAGTTTCACAATTGAATGTTTCGTCGTCGAGGAAGTTGGGAAACATTATTTTCGTGAATTCCCTTTATATGCATGAATTTGTTCTCCGATTATTCCGCCTTAAAAAATACAAATCAAATTACGGATATTTTCACGTCGAAAAAAGAAGCTTTTGGCCGGAAAAACCTGGAAAAGTCCTGGAATTTAATAATATCTGTTCTGTAGCAACCCTGATGAAACGATACTCCATAAGAGCCCACTCTGTCAACTAAATGTGGAACGACCGCTAGTAAGGGGTTTATAGGACCAAGTATCGAAGGGCATTTTAGTCCACTAAGTATGGTAATTGTAAGACAGAGTCATTTTTCATTAATTTGACTGTTAATGTACTTACTTTCATTCAGGTTGCTATTATGGAGCCTTTGGATCTAATGATGTGTGCAACTTATAAGTGGAATTAGGATAAAGGTAAATGCTAGTTAGATGATCTTGAGATGACAATTACGCAATACAAGTGTGAAAAAAATATATTGAAGTAAAAATTATTCGTATACTAGAGGGAGCGGGGAACAATATTGTAAATAGAAAATAATTAATTTCTAGAACCTAGTCCTTCGTACTATTGGTTAAAAACAGATTACGAACAAAGAATAGAGGTCTAGATTAAACCAATCTAACGATTCAATACTTATGATGGCGTTAAATGCGTGCCCTAAATAAGTATGTTATAATGCGAATGTAAAATTTAGATTCGCCCATGACTAGAGAAATTATCAGCACAATCGGTGCGACAGCAATTAAAATGTTGGTAGCGGCTTGTATCGGAAAAACTGGTATCGGGCCTGCCCATCCTTCTAATATAACCCTTTCGATTGCAATCCTTTTTTGGGACTCATGGGATAAAGACGACGTTTACCTCTCTGTCAGTCAGCCATCGGCCGTTGTCCTTAACCCTCCTCTCTGATTTTTTTTCACTTCCTGCTTACTCTCAAGCAAGCGTCCCGCCTTCCACTCCTATGCTTCAACGTCTCCATTGTCTGTCCCGATGGATCGCCTCCCATCCAATGCATCATCGAATGGTCCATTGTTTCCTCCCCTTCCCCCCATAATCCTTTCCCATCTCCCCTTACTTCCTATTACTTTTGAGAGCTCCCTTTTCAAATTCCCCTTCCCCCCCAACGAGAAAGGGAGGAGGCTTCAGGTCGCACGAAATGCCCATTTCCCAAACCCCTCTTCCTGCCAACCTCTTCCACTAATAAAAGCCCGTATAAATCTCTCGTAGTCCCGCACTCTAATATCGACCACGAGGTCCATATTCGAATCGTTTTCTCCGCTATCCTTTTTTCGATTGAACAAGAAACTCCGATCTGACCCTAATGTTATGCGATTCTATTGACTTAATCGGTAGTATGATTGGTACATCAGTTAGGTGAAAGGTTGGTTTGAGTCAGGTGTCCCCAAACGTTTTTGACTCTTGACCCCATTCAAGAATTTCTCAACTTATCGACCCTCTCGTCTTTACTATCGCCTACGTAATAATACTAGGACAAGCAAAAAAAGAGCCGTGTTACCGCTTAGAATATCCCTTGAAAATAACTCTCGTTGTAAAGTAGTAGTGGTAGCGAACCTATCATAAAATGTCGCTTAATTGTAAATACAGTATTAATTGCTAATCGAAAAAGAACAAAATTGGTTATTTAGTTATGTTCCTAGTGCTAATGAAGAGTGCACATGAAAATAGAGCAATGTTTTCTTCTTTCGGTCATCCTTAGCAAGTTGCATTATAAAACCGACGACGAGAATCATTTCAACCTGAAAGATGACTTTAAGACGTTGGTTTTTCGAGCTATAACAGCAAACTTTCGTGTTTGACATCACGCCACTTGAGAGTTTGTGTGGACACAACTTACTTCTCTGAGGCATGTTCTAAGGCAGAGTTTCCCAACCAGGGTATTCGCACCTCTTGGGGATGCGAGATAGCATTCCAGGGGGTGCGAGATAACATTTCTGTTTTTTGTGTACAATACCTATATTAAGGGTACTTTTTTTGGGTTTCTGCAACTTTTAATATGTTGCAATAGTTTTATTTTCCACCTGTTTCATTTTTGTTTGTACATTAGTAAAATTTTGTTATAAGAATTTAATTTGGTCACCTTCACTTTTAATTTAGAATAAATTATTATTTTTAAGAGGTGTGAGATATTACGTGAAGGGGTGATATAACATATTAAATTCTTTTAGGGGTTTGGGGAATGCAAAAGGTTGGAAACCACTGATCTAAAGTAAAGCCAACACTTAAAATAAATAAATAGCGAACACCAGCTTACAGCATTCGGAGGCATACTGACTCCATTCACCGCTAGTGATTCGGTCGCTCCAATTAATTCACCCTTTATCTCCTCTTTTTAGGGCAACCGTTTTTCTTTTTCCAATTTTTTCCACCGCTTTCAACCCCTTTCAACCTCCACTCTGTCAAATCCTCGCGGCGTTTTCGTTCTTTTGTTACGCGATATTTTGCCCTAGTGCTTGTGTGTGTTCGTCTCTTAGCGTTTTGTCCCCCACCCCCCATTATTAGTCATCGTAATGAACCCGGTTTCAACAGATCAAAGACGTTGAAAATTAAAGGTATACCTGCGGAAACCTTATTAGGTGATGAATAATGTAGTGTAATTTTTGTTCTGAAAACGTCAACTATAATCTTTATCAACTCCTCGCGGCGGCGGAAAACACTCGGGGCGATGTGGAGGGATCCGGGTTTGATTCCCGGCCAAGGCGACTGATTTTCCTCCGTGGAATTTCGCACTTATGTACACTTGCGGGTGACTCTGTAAATGTAATACCGTGGCTAGTCCTGGTATCCTCAAGATTTCTCTCTCCTCTTCCACGATGCTGTCCCCATCTGTGCGCTTCTCACCACGTTTTCAGTAGCTCATTCCACACATTATATCAGTATACTGACCAAGGATTCCACAGATAGAAGACGTTGAAAATGAGTAATAATGAATTGAGATCTCTCGAAATGTAATGCGGTATATTGATTAAAAAGTGTTGAAAATGTAATATTTTGAATTGGCGTCAAGTGTGTGAAAATTCATATTCATTCAGCGTGGAAAATTACCGTGCGATATTGCTGTGGTGAGAAATAACAATATTGTGTGTGAATCCATGTTTAGTTCTCCAATATAGTTTAGAATCTCTAAAAGGCATGGGGTATCTGAGAAGTGCCTGCGGTAAAAACAGAAGAGATCGAGGTAGGAATGAGTGGGTGAAAGAATGAATCTGGAATTGATGCTCCGTTATTGGACATGCATGCCAGGAGTGAAAAAGAAGGAGGAAGGAAGAGCTTCGTTGGTTTGGCCACGTTGAGAGAGAATGGATGAGAATCGAAAAACGAGGGAGATTTATGATATAGGAGTGAATGATGCAAGAGGAAGGGGTAGACCGAGAATGCCATGGGTGAATATGGTGGAAGAGACTCCTAAGAGAAGGAATATTAGGAGTCTCGAGGACAAGAGTGCGTTTAGTGGAGGCATGTAAGGATTGGACAGTAGTGAATAAATTATCAAAGCAGAGTCAGCTTTAAAGGCCTATCACTGAGAATTAAACTTTTTTGGCAGTCCCTACCGCGAATGGGAACTGCCTTATTTATATACCTCCAAAAATTAAAACAGCAGACGAGTTTTACGGGAAGAATGAATAGTTGAACGGATGGAAAATCGAGGAAGAAAATGTTTAAGACAGTGGGTTAAATAGGGGAGTGCAGGCTCACCATCGAAGACATACTGACTCCGTTCACCGCTCATAATTCGGCCGCTCCAATTAATGCGCACCCTCATTCTCTCCCCTTCTAGGGCTCAACCCTTCTTTCTCCTTTCTTATTTTTTTTGACCCCTTCTGCTCCACTCCACTGTCAAACCCTCGCGGCGTTTTCCTTCTCCACTCCCGCGATATTTTCCCCTTTCCCCCCCATTCTGTGTGCGTGTCTCGCCGCTTTTTATCCCCCCCCCCCTTCACGGCAAAAGAATCTCCCCCCATACATACAATACCCAAACACCCTCGCGGCGAAACCTGGGGACCCCTTTTCGCTCTCGGCTGTTTCGGCGGCCCTCCAATCTGCTTCTCTCGTCCCCTCTCTCTGCCGTCTCCATGCGACGCAATTGCCTTCCCCTTTGCCTCGTAATCTTCTTTTCTCCTCCTGGATGAGAGGAAATTTAGGCTCTTTTTTTAATGCCATTAGGTAAAGTGATCCGAGACCGCTCAACCCTGTGAAGTTTCAATTAGCACATTCACGGAAGCCCGCCTTTAATTGCCAATTTTTCTATCTTTTTGGTGATGTACGTGGTTTTTCTTGTTGTTGTTGCCTTTTATTCTTTTTCTTAATTCTTCATCAGTATTTACGAAGTCCTTCATGTTGTAGATATCGACTAAGGTAGTCATGTTTAAACATGACGATACGGAAAGCCTATTTTTTTTTAATGCTACTAGGTAAAGTGATACTAGACAGCTCAAATTTTTGACACTTCGCCGAGAATATACACAGAACCCCGGCTTTAATCGCTTATTTATTCCGCTTTTTAAGAGATTTATTGTCTTATTGGCTTCCTTTTCCTCTTTTAATAGATTCTTAGTCGTTCATTCTAGAGGGAAATATTGACTTTCTTACGGGAGTGGTCATGTACGAGCAAGCCTGCCTGGAACGCTTTACGGTTGCGTCTAATAATTCCACCTCAGGAATTAAGTTTTCATAAAATGCCTTCATATTTTAGTTCTTGCGAAGTACTTGTGAAGCACGCACATGTGGTGATCGAAGCACCTCCTGTTTGAAGAAAGATAGTGCAGCTGCTATCCTCAGAAGATGTGTTCATCTTCTCAACATTTGTTATAGCGTCATTCGATGTCATTAAGAACTCAAATGCTTGTTTCTTCTATGTTTTATTATCTTCATCAGAATTCCTTTCCTTCAATCCCAGAAGAGTATTGTATCCATTCCGTCTTTATCGTTGTCAATCAGTCAGATTCATTTATATTTTTTACGGCTCTACAAATGGTATTTTATAGATTGTCGAATTGGCACAGCTTCTAAAAATAAAAATGGCATGATACCTCTTACTTTGAGTGGATCTGTTGTTTTCGATAGCATGAGTGGACCACTGTGGACCAGAGCCTCTTTGATATGTTCCTCATCTTCCCTTATCCTTTTCTCTTGCCAAATGAAATCTAACTGCCATGACACTCAAGGGATGACCATCGAATGGGCCCAGTCGAACGGTCAAAGGGATTCTTTACGCTGTTAAATGTTAATTTTGTTGGAAAATTAAACAAGCAAAAACATTCAAGCGGAGAGGTATGGTATACTTTTTCTAAACTTATTGTTCAAGGCGTTGTGGAGTGCTAGTTCGTTGTATTCTAAATTTTGGAGCATAAGTCTTTGAATGCCCTAGGTGCTAATTGGGCACTTAACATTTAACAGCCGCCGTGAAAGTTGTTCACTTTATTATCACATAGCAGGTTACAAATAACCCATGAGCGGGTTATAGGCAATTTTATTATGTCATTATGCTGTGAGTAGACGCTATTTAACACTGTTTGATGAGTAGGTTTCTTGCGCCTACTTACTAAAATGTGTGAATTCGTATTTATCCTCATTAGGTACCTCTGTTTCAAAACCCGTTCTCACTTCTTGCGACTGTTATGGCCCATTTACATTAAAATGCCCTTGATCTCTGATCATTTGATCGGCACTGTTCCCGTATCATCACATTTTTTTATCTGTGTGATAGCCTTTATCCGCGTTTTCCACAGTAAACTGATTCATTGATTCTTGAATTTATGAGTATTTTTTACCACCATATTGGCATCATGATGCCAATTTATAAGCTTAATTTTGTGACTTATAGAATAGAATAGAATAACTTTTATTTAGAACCTGGGATCCCATGTCCCCTGGGTTCAGGTGGATACATAACACATATGAATTTAATTGCAAAAATACAAATGCATACAAAAATAAAGATAAAGACCTCGAAGGGCATCTAAACAAATATTGAATGCAAAAATAAACAAAAAAACACATCAAACGACAATATATCAGTTGAAAACAGGTGTAAAAGTTTACAACTAAATTAATTGAAACGTTTCTTTCAAATCAAATAATAAAAAGTAAAATACATGTTTCACGAAATAGGACTCGACTCAATGAGAGATCATTATTTAAATTATACAAATCAGTTTATCAATAGAAAAATGTAACAGATATTATGAGAAAGACGGAGTGGGGTTACGAAGGTAGTGGAATAATTTTGTCTGGAATAAGTTCACCGACGATGTTTGACGAATACCATGGGGGAGAGAATTCCATATTCTAACTGCTTCTACCGAGAAGGAGTTGTGAAGTAGAGTTGATCTATTGGTTGGGATATAAAGTATATATGCACTAATGTTAAATCAGGAATTTATCAAAAATCACTTCTTTATCGTATTGTTTTCAAGAACTATTTGAAAACGATTTATCGATCGCAGCTGGTGAATATGGGCGCGGGACTTTAGTCAGTTACGATGTTTCTGACTTCGAAGAGATCGCCAGAGGTGTTACCAGTTCAGCGAACGTAGCGCTGTACAGCTGATGGTCCAGCCTGTTTTTTTATTATTGGGTTTTGCTGGACGGTTGGAATGGGCGAAGCGGAGGACGAGCTGAGCCAACGTTGGCTTAGCGCGCTCAGAAAAGAAGCAGCTTCATTCAGTATCCCTCAAGAGATCCATATAGCCATTGGAGATGACTCATCTGTTATCGACCGAGCTTAAAGATTTTGGAAAACATATAGACCTCTTTTGATCGTTTTTGAGCACCAGTTGATTTTAATATAAAAGGTTATAAAATTGCAAACACCACTTTCATATTATTCTCATTGGGGCTACTTTTATTTTTATTTTTCATGTTGATTTATTAAAAACATTTCGCTACCTCCAGAAAACATGTTTAAAAAAATTTCGCTACCTCCAGAAAACATGTTCTTTGCCTTTTTTGTGAGCCTCAATGTCCAAATGCGTATCATGTATTTCTTATCTTGGATATCCTAGCTTATATTTTATTTCCGACCATGGTTTCAGCAACCCATTGCTATTTTCGAGGTCGTTGTTGAAATTGTTATTAGCTGCTGAAATTAAGTTTGGAAATAAAGTACGAATATGTGGGGATAAGTAATGAGCTGTCGTTTTTATTAAAATGACTTGGTCTCACGAAGTTAAACCTGAATTAGCCTCTTAAATTCTCATTCTGGCACTAATAACTTGGATATTGACGCGCCTCTAATACCTCCACAACAACAACTATTTTTTTGCTACACAATTACTTGTTCTCTGAATACTTTTAGCCTTCTGACTAGTTTCCATTAGAGCTAAAATATCCGCAATACATTTTCGAGTGTTGAGCATTTTATCTGTACGCCATTGTTTTCTCGTTCGTTTCATGGTGGGTGAGGAGAGGAAACTTATAGATGAGATTAGGGGAAGACAGGGTAGGTGGCTGGAAGGGGTAATGAGGGGCGATGGTTTGCTGAAGGCCGTGATAGAGGGTAGGATGTTGGGTAAGCGGGGAAGGGGAAGGAAGAGAATCGGTTTTATGGACGGGATGAAGAAAGGTAGGACTTATGCTGAGATGAAGAAAGAAATACTAGAGGTAGAGAGGGCACGGCACGTGTAAGAGTTCGTTGGATATTCTCTGACTTTCATCACAACCTACCTCTAACCGGTAGATTACTGTAATGAATGAATGAATGAGCATTTTATAAATTTGATTGTTTCAGGCTTGACTTTGTGGAAGTGATAGATATCCATTTTTAATAAAAAACTTTGTACTTTTCCACACTTTATTTCTTTTTTTGAAAAAAAATGTGGAAAAGTACTAAGTTTTTTTATTAAAAATGGAGCATTTTACATTTACGCCATCGTTTTCTCGTTCTTCTGCCGTCACTCTAGTGTCTCGAATCAGTCATCGTAGTGGGACTGAACTCCCTTAGATTTAAGAGCATCGAGTGCAACGACCAAGCTTGCAGTTCGAAGCTAAAAATATATATAGGAGTCCATTACGAACGAAGCGAGCGAATTTTCTCCTCCTCTTTGGAGCGATCCCTTTCTTCTTCTTCCCCGTCGGCGGCGTCTCCGCTCTTCTGGGAGAAAAACGGGAGTTGGTCGAGAAAACGATTCGGATTCCACGGCAAGTGCATCTTATGCCGCCCGTGGCGTGGATTGAAGGGATAATGGCGGGGATATGGATGGGATCCACTAGCGGTTTATTGCGCCTTTTGTTGTGTGTTCTGTGTTAGTCCTGGCACGCACGCGTGTCTCGTCGTGGGGGAAAGAGGGATGCGAGTGTTCAATGCCCCGGCAATCATCTTCCAAGAGGCTGTGGCTCATCTTCTCACAGCCGTCACCACCGCAATTTTTACGACGCCATATAAGAGACGGAATGACGACATTTGTGATCGGCTCTGGGGTGGGGAAGGTGGAGGGAGAGGTATCTAGCCCCGTGAGGCCGTGCTCCTTGCCACCTGGACGATAAATCGGTCTATCGACTGCGATATCTTATGCTAGTGCAGAATCATTATCGATATGAATTCATTGGAAAATATTTTTGGGCGTTGCGATGGGAATGAGATGCAATCGTCGTCATCATCAGCGTTTCGATCCAAAAGACTGGCTGATTGCATCCCTCCACTGCCAACCGAGGGTTGCTATCGTTGCTATGAATCAGAGTATGGAATGCGATATCCAATGGTCATGGCATATCTTTATCGATAAGGGTTCATCAGGAGATGCGACGTATCGCTAGAGTTTCGATGGATTTTCGGTTTATCGTTTGGCATGTCATCATCGTTGGTATTTGGACCAAAAAAATTGACTGATTTTAGCTGTATATTCCTCTCCTGGCAGCCATGAAATTTCGATATATCGATGGATTGACTGTGATATTCAATTGTGATGTATTTATTTTAAAGTCATTATAAATGCATAGGAAAATACGTTGCTGCTAGGCGTCGCGATGGAAATGAGGTTTCATTCGTCGTCATCATACGTGTTTCGAACCAGAGATTACCTGATTGCTGCCATCTACTAGCAATCAGAGGGTGCAGTGTATCAAAGTATTGATGAAAGATTTAAGGCTTTCCAGGCGTGTAGCGATATTGGTGGTTCTTCGGGTTTCCGACCGGGTCAAACTCCCCATTTCTGCCGACGTTTCGATGAACGAGTCGTTCATCATCCTCCTATGCCCTGAGGATGATGAACGATTCGTTTATCGAAACGTCTGCAGAAATGGAGAGTTTGACCCGGTCGGATACCCGAAGAACCACCAATATCAAAGTATTGACTTCAATAACTATCTAATGGTCATGCGATATTATTATCGATAAGGTTTCATCAAAATATGCAAAGTATTGCGATGGATTTGCGATGTAATCGCCATAATCAGTGTATCTTTCCAAAGATTAGCTGATTACGGCTCTCTGTGCCTCTACTAGCCACGATGGCAGTGCATAGTATTGACGTATCGACTCCACTATCAAATGCTCATCGCAAGTGGTGTTGACCTGCTAATAAAAGTGAGGTATCGCTTTGGAAATAAAATTCGATGCCATCATCGTAATCATCAGCGATTCTATCAAAATATTGGCTGATTACTGCCCTCTTTTATTACCTATTCAATGGTAATTACCTTAAAATCTGATGGTTTGTCTTACCTAAACAGCTCTTAATTTGGTCCAAGTATTTGTCTTTCCAGTGGGGCCTTCTATTTTGATTTTCTACAGGCTAATCAACAAATTGATTAATCTCCTTGCTAATCCATTTTGTCCTTGGAAGTGCCCGTAAATGCGATCCATCGACATTATATTTGAAATATATTGGCTTAAATTTACTGTGTAATGTAAAAAGTGTTATTTGAAGTACCTACTCTTTGAAACGGTTTGATAATCTCTGGTTGAAGATTTTCTCGTTATGTAAACTGAAGTTCATACGTTCTCCCGTAAATTACGCTCGCGTCAACTAACCGACGGGCTGATGCATCGTACAAAACCCGAAACCTCAGGGAACACCAAGTTTACCAAAAGGCAACGTCATCGTTAACAATGTTAAACGGACATAACTACGGGCTTTTATGTCGTAAAATGCTGTTAAAATTTGTTTATAGTCAATCCCCTTGCCACTCACATTTAAGACATTGGTAAGCTTTAGTCGGCTGCATCCCGTCCTTTTTACTCTTCTCCATCTCTTCCAGCCACCAATTTTCTATTTTCTTCTCGATTCGTTTCGCTTTTGTTTCGTTCCCCTGAACCTCCCGTGCATTCCGACCCGTCATGGGTTTAGAAGGAGAGACTGCATCCCTGGTGCCTTGTCCCGGCGTCGCACCGTCTCAGTGACGGATATTTATGTGGTATGTTTTTCCGGAGGCATCTTTACGACTTGTTACCGCATTTCCATGGAAATAACCCTTTCTGTTCCGACCGCACGTTCCTGAATGTTCAGGGTTCTCGAGTCATAAAATAGTTTCGATGTTTGTAGAAGACTGTTGACTCGCGAGGTATTTAGCTATCTTTCCTTGTTTTGCGTGACGAGGCACGGTGAGTAATACCACTTCTTTCGACTCATATTTAGTTGCTCGGTGAAATTATTTTATCATCGTTCGACCGACGATGTTGCTCGAGTGTCTCGAGAGAAAATTGATATTCCTCTTTTCTTTTTGAGTGAGTAATTGTGTGACTTGAAATAAAGAATGATTGGGTTAGTTAATAGGAAGGATCTAATAACGTGTACTTCATTTTATCTCTGTGAATCATTAATTCCATAGCGAGAATTTACCTTAATATGCGCCTTGAATGAGCGATATTTTATTTTAAGTATCCTACGATTTTATTTAAACTAATCCATGGAAGTTATTTCGATGGAAGTAAGAACCCTCAACTTTTTTGCCTGTCCCGTATTTCTCAAGCGGGGTCTTCAGAAGATAAGTAATATGGCACAGTTTTTTCCTGTATATTTCTTTCTTTTTTTTTTCTTTTGCTCCCCGACGATTCTGGTGGTCCGTATGCCCCTGCGATCCCGAAAAGCCATTGGCTTGTCTTCAGGTTTTTCAGGGGCCGAACCACCAGGACTTGACAAACACCCATGCCCTGGGCAAGTGAAGAGCCGATCCAGGCGGGACTCGAGCCCACGACCGTCGGATTAGCAGGCGAGGACTTTACCCCGCCGCCACCTGGGCCGGCTATATATTTGGTATATTCTACTATTTTTATAGCATGTTTCCGGGATATTTTATAACAAAATGGAAGAATACGGGCCCGTTTGTGACATTATCGCTCTTATTAAAGTATGTACCGTAATGTTTTTGGTTACTTAATGGTGCTCCCAGTGGTGACCGGTACAAGTTAATATAGGCTTAAAATACCTTGTAACTTTGAAGGTACATATGTACATTTTAAAGATCCTACTCACTAGAGAAGCAGTAGGAGTTATTGATGAGGCGTTCTGAGGAACTTGATCATTCACTTTCCATTGCTTTAGGCAGTGGAGCCTGGAAGCACAATCAGTGTAGGTATGTTCTCTTCGTTTTTATTCCAGTCTCCAATCTTTTTCTCGCACTTTCATTTCTTAGAGTTTTTTCTCATTCAGGGAAAAGATAGGCACGTTGTTTAGCAAGAAAGCCGTAATTTCTCTGGTGGTTTGGGAATGAATCATCCAAGACATGTCGAAACAGCATTTATGGACCCAAGTCTTGAGGTATACGAATTTCAACGTCCATCGATTTCGTGTGGTTGCATCTGGGCGATCAATAATAATCGATTTTCTGAATTATTTCACCGCTGAATGCATTGGAAGACCCCTTGTAACCGCAGATGCGTGATTCCTGTCTGGGAATTAAAAATGCGATGCTCTTTCTTGAAGGAAGACTTGTGCTCCTTTGCAAGAGGATGGGATATTCGTAGTTCTTGGCTGCCGTCTGATACCTCCAAATGGCTTTTATCTGATGATTGGAATGTGGGTATGGAACACCGAAGGATTTTCTTCGTGCCTCTCTGCCCTATTGAAAGTCAAAATGCCATGCTGCTCCCATCTCGAGGCGGTGGTCGCAATTACAATAGACGTATCCAATAAACAAATGGCCTCCTCCTTGGCGCTCGTAATGAATATTAATGCGGCCACGGATGTTTTTACCCCGGCGGTAGAGAAGACTGGAAGCGTCGAATCGGTCGATGTTTCTCCGATCTCGCTTCCTTCTCTGCGCTCTTGTTTTTTTTTCTTGGTGCGGGGAATGCAGCAGATGCGGCCACGCGATAATGGAATGGAGAACCAACCGTTTCCAGAAAGAGGATACTGGGAAAGAAGTAAAGAAAAGTTGGTTGGGAGAGGCCGTGGAAGAGCGAAGTATCTAGAAGAGCCAATTCATGCACATATGGTGCGCGTTGCCGTCTCAAGGAGAGGCTAAGGTTGTCTTCTCCTTCTCGTCTTGAACGTAAAAGGCTCATTTCCTGAGTAGTATCAAAAAGATACATTTCGTAGTATCGGTAACAATTTATTTATCCCTTTATAGGTATTACTCTGGGTGTGGTATCGCATAGGTTCCTTAAGTATCATGGCTGTGATAAAACTTGGAAGTATTGAACAATAGGTATCTCGAGCCAGGAGCATTGAACTCCTAAAATATCTCTTCTCTTAGGAATCCAATACCTCGGATCCATGAAATATTTCTAAGTAGAGTGAATTACATTAATTCATCGATGATGTGGTTATACCTAGATGGCGGTAAATAAAATATTTCTGTTTTCACTATGAACTCGTACATTTAGAAATGTATTTCCGTGAATAACTTTGTGGATGCTCTGATTCACTGTATTCTAGTGCTGGTAAAGCTACAAATTGATGATTGATTTTAGGATTTATGCTCTCTTTTGTCACAGTGAATTTTTCGTACGGAAGCAAAAACGTACTTCTTCTGGAATCGACGTAATAAATTTGTAAAATAGTAGAAGGGGCAGCCATGAATGTGCCATTGTATGCCTTATCGATGAGAGAATTTTAAGTTCAGTAAACCTATTGCCGTGTCACATCGCTTCCCAAGCGTTGGGAGAGTAAAATCTCGATGCGTCGTTCTCACCCTGAATGGGTTCTTTTCAAATGCAATGCGGATATGCTAACGTGCGTTCGTTATAGGATCGGAATTTTTTCCTCACAATGCCACCCACCCACTTAGGAGCCGGAGCCAGTACGACGGCGTCGTTGCTATTATCATTGGATATCGTGAATGCGAGGATAGAGGTATGGCAAGAAGAGTAGGAGACGAAAGTATTCTATATCGAAATACTGCCCCGAGATCCACAGCCAGGACATGTGACAGGTGTTGTTAGAAAATCAGCCATAAAAAGAAAGGGTATAAGAGAAAGAAATGGTTAGAGGAAAGGGATAACTAATAAGGAGTTATATTTATACAGGATAAATTCAGGGAGTTATTATTTACTAAACGTACCTTGACGCTTCGAACGACAAAATATTAATTTTCGTCGGACCTCCGGGAAACGAGAAAAGGTTGTTTAACGCGTAGTGAAATAACTTTTGTTTACATATAAAATAAAGTTTTAAAATCTTGTTTAATAATTAGAATCCCGTTTAGTCTATGCTAATAAACAATTGTTGCGTATTAAATGAGTGCACGAGCTTCTACAATGTCCCAAAGTTGTACTACGGGTGGAGGAGGCGAATAAACGGGCACCTTTTTCTACCCCTACCACAAAAGCTCTCACTAGATAAAAGATTTTTAAAAATTTTTCTTTTCAGTCACTAAACGGGGATATGAACAAGTGAAGTTCGTGAAAATCGGCTAATGTGTTTTCATTGTAGAAGAGTTCAAACACGAGTGCATATTATAAATAAATTATTTAGTGATAATTGTTTTTCGTAGATCGTTTTCGTGTCTTTCATCGCTTATGTCACTGTCGTGATATTGGCGCGGGAATAAATTAATAATAAATCTCTTCGACCGTGAATTTATCATATTGTGTCGCTTTTCCTTGTCGTACAGATTTAGTGTGGAGTCAGAGGAATATTATTCATTACGATCTGAAATTTGTGAGATAATAATTATTTTCACGTGACATTAACCTGGCGTGAAACCTAAGAATCTATCGCGACTCCCATTCCTTACCTTCCAACATGTGTAACACATTGTTTGCATGTGGCAATGTTTTAAATAAACGCGTGACTTTTATTTGTATTATGTTGAACTCGTGGTTTAAATTTTTCTCTCCTCGATCCCCAATGCGAACATTCACACCACAACTAAGTCTGGGTGGGTGGTGTGAATGTTCCCGGGGGAGGTCGGGGGGGCGGTCGCCGGGGACTGGGAGCCCGGGGGGCGGTCGCCGGGGACTGGATGGAGGCGCCCTCCCTCCATTATGTGGAAATGGTGGTTTTATTTCTCCCCCGCACCGTATGGGTGAAGTGAGTTGTCGAGCCGTGTCTGCGACTAGGGTGCCTTGGAGTAGGCACAGGGGGATGCGCTTAGACGCTGAATGCGCGCGTTGGGTGGGAATGCGGAACGTTTTATAAGAAGAGTGCATCGGGAAAGCTCTTTTGCCCTTAACGACATGTCTCTCTCGCAATTTCTCTGAACCCCTCGGTTGATAACATCGAAGAATGTCACAGAAAGACTTGGGAGGAATCTTTGGAGGCTTACGTTTATGGAATATTTTTGTCGAGTCTTTAAAGTGGGGTGTAATATTTTTATGTTATAATGTTCAAGAGATATTTAGATTCGCGTGTGAACGCTCCTGGAGTCATTCTATAAGGGCTGTCGAGTTGTTTCGCAGCCGTGATATAAAATCGTTTTTATTGTTTATTTTGATCAGTGTCGGTTTTGATGGGCATGAAAATACTTCTATATGCTCTGTTACAAATATGGACGCCTTTTTTTCGCTGTTTCTTTCTTTAGCTTACTTCTAACCTCTTCCTGAATGAAATGATTTTTAGTGTAGCTCGATGGAAACGATTCATGGATGAAATGGTGACAATTAGAGACGAAAATCGTGGTCGTAAAACATAAAAATAACTTAGTTTGTGCAACAACCATGGTACACATTTTAAACATACCACATTCTCTACTGATTCAAATAACACCCATTATTGTAACTTATCCTTATCTTCCCGTCCGAATGAGTGTTTTTATTTAACTGCTGGTAGCACTGAGAGAGAGAGGTGCATTACTCCTGCATGCATTCTTGAATTTCATACGTCGTCAGACGTATTTCTGCGTGGGATGCAATTCCTTATTTCTACTCGTGCGCCTTAAAAATTGCGTAAAGTAAATCGCAAAAAATCGCGCAGGTACACCAACGTATATCCAAAAAAGTCAATGTTTTTAATACTTACAACAACCTTAGTGCAACAAGCAAAAAACATCCTAAGTGTACTTGATGACCTACCCCTTTTCCAATCAAACCGACATATTGCCAGTCGTCGATCATTGATGTTTCATAAAAGCCATAAACATTTATCGAGCCACGTTGCATTCATGTTACTAACATTTTGGCCGGGATCGAATTGAAGATACTTTTTCATTTATTTCTTGTGATTTCAGAAACTTCACTCAAGGGTTGGTTCGTAACGATTTCTCGAGTATTGCCAAAATTCCGATTACTGTGTCTTTCAATCTATCTATTTGGTGGAAAAAATAGTGATTCCCATTAACCATAGATCTCTCCCCATCTCCCGGTGGTACGAGAAAAAAACTTCACTTAAATGTTGCTGCGCGAGGTAGTCCCGTGTATTCTCGTGAAACGGCCCATTACGGTGTCTGTCAATCTTTCCGAATCGAGAATAGCTTTAAATAAAATAAAATTCTCCCTTCCATCAGAAATGAACTTTTTCTCTCCTAACCCTCAGCGAATGTTGAGGGAAGAAGGCTTTTGAGGGCGTGGAAGGACGCCACTTAAACCGAACGACAGGCATTACCGCCGAAAACTCACTCCCTTCCCCCGTGTGTCTGTGTCGTGGGGAACCCGAAATTTACATGCTTTCGGAGGGGAGGCCGAGCCCGCAATTTTGTCGGATCGGTCGCCACGCTCTCGGTGCATATGGTTTTATTTTTTACGGCGAGCATCCGGACATGCGTAAACAGACGGTACGTCGCCCGGCCAGCCGTGAGTTTGCCTTGCTTAGTGGAGGAAGCTGAGAGAGGGGAAGAGTTGCAGTGCGAATCAATTATTCAGATCCCTGCGGGGAAAATGAGCTCAATAAATCTCTACACCCTCTTTAATACTTTCCGGGATAGGTATGTCCTCCTCCAAAGTGTTGTGGGGGACAGCGAGAGGGGTGAAGTAGAGACGAGTCTATGGGGCTGTACGATATTGGAATTTAGGTATCGCCTCTCGTGATATGCGTTGTGTATCGCAACTGAGGTGCTACGTATATAAGTGGCGTAGCCAGGAGTGGACGAAGGGAGAGGTCCACTCCGGGCAGAATTTTTGGAATTCAAATATTTAAACACTTTTAATAATAAGAAAAGTAAAACCATCAGCTATTCTTTGAGTTAAATATGGCAGTCAATTGTTAATATTATTTAAGGAATCTCTCTATAGTTTCTATAAAACATCAACCAACAAACTAAATACATATAAAAACTGATGATATCAGGCCTGAACTCGTGGAAATTATGGATATCCATGTTGAAAAAACCACCTTTGTTATTTCCACAAATCTATATTCCGCTGGCACGACGCGCGTTTCACCACACTGTGGAATACTCTAGTGTGAGTAAGGTATGCCACGGTGTGTTGAAACGCGCGTCGTGCCAGAGGAATAAAGTTTTGTGCAAATAGCAAAGGTGGTTTTCTCAACATAAATACATATTAATAGAAATGTAATTGATTTTGCTACGTGAAAGCATGAAAAAACCAATTTTATAGTTTTGCACTTTAATTGATTAATGAAATAAAGAAAGCTATCTTATCATATATGTATCATTGAAATTGTGTCTAAATAAGTTAGATGTGTATCATGTGTTCCTCAAAGGAAGGACGGCAATTGACGGACCGCTTCGGGCGGCTTAAACTGTAGTTCGGTCTCTATTCGCCATCGCGGTTTTAGTAGACGATGCTGGAAATTGAATGCATTCCTTTCTGGGTTCTCAGCGTCCTGATTTAATGTAACCAACGTCTCTTCTGCCCTGCTGAGGACTTCCTCATGGCGTAACTGGTATCGAATTTTCGCATCTCAAATTTGCATTCTGACGCTCCTAAGTCTGTGAATGTTTCCACTCTTAAGTCCCAAATACGTATGAATAAATGTGTGCACTACGTTGTCAATTGTCATATTTTGTAAAAACACGTCCGCCTAGTGCATCGTCAATATTTGTAAAGTTTAGTAAACTGGCTAATTTATGAGTCGGCGCCCCCTAAAAATTTTCTGCCTCCCTCCTAGACCCAAAACCTGGCTATGCCACTGTTTTTATCTATGTTTAGCATTGCATCGAGGCAAACAACTCACTAACCGAAGTTTCACTAGAACACTTATTTATTATATGTAATTAAATACATATATAAACAATATATTTCCTTAATTTAAGGATTGTTTGGTTTTATTTTCTTGACTTTCTACTTGCGTTTGTACTGAGCATTTGGAATGTCGCGCTGAAGCGACCAGCAGTAGTCAGCCAACATGGCTGCACTCCATCGACCCTGATACCTTGACTCCATTACTGGGATGTCCTGATGAAATCGTTCACCATGTTCGTCGCTGACTGAACCTAGGTTTTCAGGGAAGAAGTCAAGATGCGAGTCTATGATATGAATTTTGAGGAACATGTTGCAACCCAGCAGTATGTATGCACTAATGCGTTTCTGCACAACATTCACATAGTCATCAGGTTTATAATTTCCAAGGAAATTGACGACAGCTGACTTGAATGCCACCCATGCATCTCTTTCAGTAGCACCCAGTAAGTCTTGGAAATGGCTGTCAGCAATGATCTTTCTTATTTGTGGACCTATGAACACTCCTCTTTTCACTTTCGTATAGCTCAACTCCGGAAACTGGTTGCGCAATTGTAGAAAATCATCTGAGTTTTTGTCGGAAAGAAAATTTCTTCATGAGCCTCAGCTTAAGGAGGTTCGGTGGTTTCACTCAACTTAAGAGAATTTGACGAAACTTGCTGGAAGCATTACACTTATGTTGTCTTAAATCTATCTGATTTTTTTCAGAATTATTTACTGCAGATTACTTAAGATATTTGATGGAGAAGTGGACAAAAACTACATGGGTTCTTATGGGAACACAAGGTACGAGTAGCTTAATTCATCAAAAAGAACCTTTTTATAGAAAAGAATAAGAAAAACGAAAATAAAAAGTAATAAAAGTATATCAAATGATTTTCATGCATTTATCTATTAATGGTTTAAATTATTTTTGTTTTTCTTATTCCTAACTAGAAAACGTTCTTTTTGATGAATAAAGCTAGTCGCACCTCGCGTTCCCATAAGAACCCATGTAATTTCATGCCCACTTCCACATCAAATATCCTAATGAATCTGTGGTAAATAACTTTGAAATAAATTCAGGTAGCTTTAGGAAAACATAATTAATGCTTCCAGCAAGTTTCGTCGAATTCCCTTAAGTTGAGTGAAACCACCGACGTCCTTAATATGAAGAGGTGGCATGATAACTTTGTCACGGTCTACCAATAGCACACGAACGACGTTTTTACTTCCTGGCTGCATATTCTCTCTCTGATCGGCCAATTCCTCTTTATGTAGTGGTGATTCCTGTCTCTGATGTCCCACTCACAGATGAAGCAGTAGTACTTGGTGTACCCTGTCTGCATTTACATGAGGATAGCGATTACTTTTAGATCACCACAGATACGCCAATTGTACTCGCGATAGTGTATTTTTTCAAGGAGCAGCGACATGGTTTTGTAAGTCTCTTGCAGGTGGCCAGAATATCCAATGTTCAACCCCAAGGCTAGATCTTGAACGTCCGTGCAATAGCAAAAGTTGTCACTCATTGCAAAGAACTTCTCAAGCTCTTGATGTCTCTGCCGAAAGTGTGAAGTCGTTGTACTCGGTGCAAGCAAATGAAATTCTCGAAAACGTGAACCAACAATCCAGCTTTGCCTTTTATAGTGTCAGGTATCGTGCGAGGTCGCAAAGTTCAGCATTATTCATCATATATGAATATCTTCTCCAGGTTGGTAATATGTAGTCAGAATCTGATTCGTCGGTGGGAGATGGAGGAGAACTTTCTTCATGCGATTCTTCATCAACTGTGTATCTTGCAGGTGGTGTAGGTTTAGAAACTGAGGGGACGTGTGGATACTCTACAGTTGCAGGTGTTTTTAAGGAGAATCAGGTGACATTTGTCGAACAAAAATAACAGTGTGATGTGGTTGCGTGACTCACACCGTATCATAGGTACTCCGAATGTCAGATGGTTGTTTTTCTTTGCCTTCCTTATCCAAGTTGCAAACGCATGTAAAAGAGATGAACTGTGGTTCCCACGATTTACCACTGTACACCTTCGAATTAAATTATAATTCATACACTTTCTTCGGTAATGGTGTAAAAGTCTTCCGATGTGATTTGTCTGTTACATATCCGCAAACGTAGAAAAAGAGATCTGGTGAATTTCTGCAACCTCTAGACGCCATTATTTCCAATCTCACAGAAAGTAAAAGAGAAATAAAAGAAAGTACAGCAAACCCTCAGAATACGCATTTCATTAAGACGCGATTTTATTTATGTATGTACCTAATTTTACAAGACGCGATCGTTCTTCTCAATAAGACGCCGATTCCGATGTTCCATCATAACGTACTTGGGAGTCACGCCCAATCATCATTCGCTACATCGTTTTAAAGAATAGGAGGAACGTTTGAAATAGTAAACCTGTTGAGTCAAACCACATTGTGGGTAGATAACGTTATTTTATTTATTTATTTTATTTTAAAGAAAATGGTACATATACAGCAATGTTGCCAATTTAAAGTGCACTTACAAAAATCACATAGAGACACACTTTAACAAATAAAAATCAAACAATAACAAAAACAACAATGCCAAGATGAAAGCAATTTGCAGATTATTGACTATATTTTATAGTTTTTTTCCGAAAATATGAGTTGAGGCCAAGTCAGTGAAATTTTTAGGGGATAGAGAAAAGGGGTCAATGTCAGTAGGGAGAGAATTTATTAGGGCGGAGAGACAGAAGAAAAGAGAACGTTTAATTAATGATAATCTGGGTGTGTGGGCATGTGGAGTAGTGAGTTAGTTCGGGTAGGACGAGAAGGTACTCTGATATTGATGGTAGAAATAAGATGGGACTCTACGTAGGAATTAATGATGTTGTAAATTAATTTTATGTCTGATTGAAGTCTATGATGGGAGAGACTGCTAATAGATAATATAGCGTCCGTGGACGCATTGCGGAGATTTGGGTGTCTATATTTCACAATTTTTGCAAAAAAAGTCGTAACACTGTTTAGGGTGGCAAGATTTGTGGCAGCTGACATTGACCATATAGGGGAGCAAAAAGTGAGTACCGGAAGAATAATGGATGTGAAGTAGGACTGCAGTGCTTGTGTACAATTATAATCCATGACATTTACGACACACTCATCGTTTCTCTACGACAAATGTGTTACTCTTTGCCAACTTTTAGAGGAGACGTCATCTACATTGTTCACGTTCGATGTTACAGTGTACCACATGTTCTGCGAGTCATACCTTCAGCCATTCCTTCTAGATGTTGCGGGAGGAGTGATGCATGAGAAACTGGCACGCGGCAGGTTGTCTCGGAAGGAATATCTTCCCCAATGGATCTCTGGGCTGTAGCTATTCTACATCATCTACAGAAATTGACTTAAAATGCACAAAAGATGCAAAACTCAGTGGGAATCGAAACCTAGAGTGAGTCGGCTACCAGAAGAAACAACATTAATTTCAACGCTTCAAAAAAGTAAGCAGTATTATTTTTACGATCCATGAAAATTTTATATCTCATTATCTTGAGGCGCGACTTTATCCGCCGATGATGCTGCCTTGAGTTATTTTGTTGTGATCGTTTTTCATTTTAAGGACCCTACTGTTCGATGAAAGACCAATTAGCATGGATTTCATTTTGATTACAAAGAGAGGGAAAGATTAGCAGCATCAGCTAACCGTGCCCCATGGTCCTCCGTGGTCCCAGCAAAAGACGTGCATCAAATGTCTTGTAATTTTTTTTTCAAATCTTTAGTTGAAGCCATTCCAGTTTGTCCTGGAGACGCCCTAACGCGTCAATAGATCTATAGAATTCAAAAAAGATATGGTACTTTTTTCACAGATTTTTATTTAAAGTCGACCGGTTTCGTCGCATAGGCGACATCATCAGGTACATGAATAGAATAGATCTATAATATCGAAATTTTTTATTTGAAGAATAAAATTCTTGTTTTAAACTAATATTTTGATTAAACTGGACGCCTTAACTAAAAAGCAAATATACAACAAAAGAAACTGTGCTTAGCAACAGACATTTACGAAATTATTTCCCAAAATGCAAGATCACAAAATTCCGTGCTGAATAAATCATGAGGTGTTAAGATTGAGGAACGACACTCAGTATTCCCCATATATTCTTAGTATATTCTCAGAATTTTTCATTTAGTACGACTTTACAAGACGCGACAGTTACAATAAACGTTACTCCTGTTATGTGAGGGTTTACTGTAAAGAGATTTCGAAATTATTTCGGCCATAAACATAAACCATTGGCAAAGGACGGTTCCTCTGGAGTTCCAGACAGGGCACTTTAACATAAAATATTACTCTTTTCCAAAACGGTGATAAAAATTTTAGCGTAGCATGACAAACGATGAAAAACGACGCAGAGAATATTGTTTGACGAGAGGTGTTCCATGAAAATAATTTTTTGATGAAATCTTCAAAGCCTGACGTGATAGAGAAAAACGGTTTTCAGATTTGAAATCAGCATGAATAACTACATAAGAAAATGTGAATGCAATACCAGGTATGTACTACTTGTTTATCAGTATTATCAAATGAACCTCACGTGTTGTGATTTTTAAAATCTCTCCTTTTTCTCTTGCGTTGCCATCCTTGATGGATGTAGTTCTCTTGATTCCTTAATAATTGCCACAAGAGTGAGGAAGCCCGGAACGCTTGGTAGCTGGGTAGCCTGGCAAGCTAGAAGCCTGTGGTTCGATTCTCGGCCCAATCGTATTTTTTTCGAGGCAATTTTTGCGTGTGCTATATCAAAATTTAATGCATATCATATCGTGTATCATGCCTCATGATACCGTGCATTATATTTCTGTCGTATACAATTTGATATCGCATTCATTTCATGTTTAACATTTACCTTATAGCGTGTCAAATCATGGCAAGTAGTTTTCAAACGCACATCGCAAGGCTGTGTGTTGTATCTGCGTCATCCGACAGCTCCATATCGCATCATGCTATCAAGTTAAGTATCGCATAGCGATAAACGATACACGGGAACATCGCAGAGCGTCCTGCGGGAGGGACGGATGCAATCGTACACAAAGCCACGCAGGCAAAAGGGGGGACAGACACCCTTTTTCGTCAGGGTCGGATTCCACCGGAGTCTCTAGGGCGTCCGAGAGGGGTGGCGTCGTCAGGGAGGGGGGGTCGTTTCGGGATTAGAGTGAGGGGGGTAGGGGAATGTGGGGGGGGGGGAGGGGAGGTGGAGTCGAGGCCATACACGTGGTGGTGGGTGCGAATGTACTGCTGGGGGAAGGAGGGGAGAGAAGAAGAGGTGCAGGGGGGTGAAGGGTGCGGATGGCAGGAAACGTTTCACGTGGGGGTTCAGTTAGGGGGTGGGGGGAGATTGGTAGGGGAGGGGAACGCGGGGTGTGAGGGTGAGTAGGGGAACACGCACTGCCCTGCGATCCTTTTATTGGCACCGCCACACTTCGAGACCCAAGTCGGAGGAAGCTGGTCAAAAAAAGTAAACATTACGCATACATAAACTTTACATTTGCTGGCATTCATCACTTCGGAGAAGTAGTTAACGTTCGCATTCATATTTTACTAAACACCTACATGAGAACGAATTGATTTTGCCCCCGAAATTTTGCACGTCCTAAAAATAAAGGCCTAAAAATGGACGCCCTCAAGCAAACCGATATTATCAGACACTCCACGAACGTATGCAACGAATAATTATTCCCGTCCCCCTCCGCACTCCTTTCTGACAAAATTATCTTGAAAAATGATAACCTTTCTTGCATCTCTAGCCCTTGATCGACGTTTCTACTGGCCTCTGCATTTCTCAGCCTTCCCCAAACCTTCGTATTTTCTCCTACAACAACAATAAACTGAAAATAAACAAACGTTCTCTACCTGATGATGCAGTATATCGGCAAAGCGCGTCGTGATATTAAACTATTGTAGAAAAGTACTAAGTATTTTATTTAATTATGAATACGAATTACTTACACACAATTAGAGGGAAAAGTCTTCTTTTGTGTATTAATTTTTTTTAGCACTTTAACTTCACAAAATTTGAGGATACCGAGACAAGCTATGGTATAACCTTTACTGAGTCATCCGTAAGCGAAAATTCCACAGAGGAAAAATTATACGCTTAGACCGGGACTCGAACCGATATCTCTCGATATCGCGCCGTCGATATCTCTCGATATCGCGCCGAATGCTTTTATCAGTTTTGGAATTAGGCTTTGTGTGCCACCACTTATACCGCGGTAGTATCTCAGTCCAAAGTAAAATATAAATATATCAGATGATGTAAAATATTTAGGAATCACCATAACTTCAGACCTAACGAGGGTAAAACATATGAATAGTATTTGTGGTGCAGAATTAAAGAGACTTATGATTCGTCTAGCAAACAGTAGGAAGATCCTCAGATGAAAAGTGAAAGATAGATGCTGTAACTTCGATTTAGTTAGACCACATTTCGAGTCTGTCGCGAGCTATTTGGGACCCTGTACTGAAAGATTTTCTACGCGAAATAAATAAAATACGAAAAAAATCCGCACGTTTCGTTAAAACCTGAAACGAGCGAACACCTGATACGTTCCGTGTAACACAGCTGTTGGAAGGAGTAGGTCAGGAGCAGCTTGAGACTCGGAAGCTAGACACAAGGCTCAAGATTACTTGAAAAGTTCAGCTTTCTCGAGTTTGAGGATGTCACGGAGGAAGTTATTTTAAATCTGCACTGTATCCATTTACCTGATAAAAGCGACAAAACTAGAGAGATATCCTGCCGAACTGACCGGCCATAAAAATTCTTCTTCCCTCGTACCCTTAATGACAGGAATAAAAACAGTGTGAAACACTAAAGACACTCCATGAAAATATACTGATTCACTTTCGTCATCTCCCACTTCCTATTCCCTTTCCCTAATCCCTCTCCTAAACACCCCATGCCGCAGACCTTGGCTCTTAGGAAAATATGTATGTGTATGCAGAAAAAAATGTTTGGAACGTCATGAAAATTTCAAGTTGTTTACAGAGTGTGTACTTCTCTCGGTACTAAGTACCACATTTTCTACGTCCCCACGGCAGCACGGCGTAGATGTGGAAAAGAACGTTTGGATTTTCATGAAAATTTCAAGTTACATACGAAGTGTGCACGGTGGTGTGCACTTCTGCAGCCGCCAAGTACAATGTTTTTTTAAACGTAATCCTGATCGGTTGCTGTCGTTGGGAGAAGGTAGGGAAGGGAAGATATGAAGAGTCGAGTGTGGGTGGTGTGTATCTGCGAAGGGATGGGAGCCAGGGTGGGGATGCCAGGAAACGTTTCGTGGGGGGATTGAAAGGGGAGGGTAACACGGGGTGTCAGAGTAGGGGAGGAATACAGCCGCCCTGGGGCCCCGATCGATACCCTGCGTAGGAGGGTCGGATTGTTGGCATGAGGGGGAGGGAAGAGAAGAGGGGAAAGGAGGGGAAGAGGGGTGGAGGGCGAGGAGGGGGTTTTGGGAAGGCACGGGATGCTGTTCGGCGGGGTGCGGAAAAAAAGTCGGAGAGACGACGTGAAGCCGTTGGAGTAGAGTGGGAGGATGCGTTTTCCCTTCTTCTTTTATTTTTCTTTTTAAAGGAACCCTTAGTGACGGCGGAGATGAGAGAGATTTTCGTTGAGAATTAAAGGTGTGTTTGTCGTGGGATCGGGGGATGAGAGGGAGGAGGGGAAGGAGGAAGTCCTTAAGCCGAGAGTGGAGGGTTTGGCGTGGGAGGAGGAAAAGGGGGAATCTGAGAGCGCGCTAGAGTGGTTAAGGTGAGTGGGGTTATAACATAACGCGGGAAATGCGTCGGATAATCGATGTTATCGTCGGTGATTCTGTTTCGAGATTGGTTGGATCCAGCCTTTTCATTCTTCCTCACTCAGAGCTGATTCTCTCCATCAATTGCAGTCATCAATCCAAAGAATAGATTGCTGCAGCTCTATACTCCACTCGCCGCATATCAGCTGACCGCGTCAATACTGCATTAGTCCTCACTTTAACGTACTACTTCATAATATGCTTGATGTATCTCCATCCTCGGTCTTCCTCGATAATTTTTCCCATTCCTTTCTTCTATAATTATTTTAGTTTTCAGAGGTTGCAACGCCGCTGAATGTATCAAATTAGTTTGTCTCTTCTTCGTTTCTGAGTTTTCATTAAATATCTTTCCTCTCCGACTCTTTGTAGGAATACTTTATTGGCGATTCACTCCTTCTATTTTATCTACATAATTTTTCTTCTTTATTCTCTTAAACCCTGGTTATTCTCCTTTCCCACATGTATACTTAGATGTTCGGCATGTGCGCTCATCTCTCAGCCTTCCATGTGGGAATATATGGTGCACTTCTACGTGAAATGCGATTTTCTGTCATTCCTTTATTCTATTACCCCTTCCGTTTTGTTTCTAATAGCAAATTTTCAAATTAAAATTCAATAGTTTCAAATTAGAAACCATTAATTTTATGTTTAACTAATATGCGTGAACATCGATGACTTGTGTTTCTGGTATTCGCCCTAGAGCTTCAGGATACATAACATCAAACCGTGTCACAAATTATGCATACCAACATATTTTAATAAGGCGATTCGCATTTTACATTCATAATATTAGAAGGATGTGTGTTTGACGTGAATTTTCTTTGTACAAATGGTTGCATACAGCTACAATATCGGACAGATAATGAACGTTTAAAAGTATATGGGTGATTTCAAGCATCGTAGAAATATTGTTATTATCTTTAATGTCGAGGTACTGCGCATTAGAGGTTTTCATAGAAGTGTTGAAATATCATCGAGCAGCACATTGAATCGATGCTGATGTTACCTCTGGTGCAGTAAGTGGCAACTGATTAGAGCATTGTAGGGAAGGAAAAGAAGTTGAGACTAGCGGAGCTTTCTGGGAGCGAACTGACAGAAGAATCACTCAGGAAGCGAGGAGAGAATGAAAATATTTCAGGTATTAGTAGAAGATTTATTGGTTTCCCGATTAATATGATGATTGGTAGACTTATCCGATAAGACTAAAGAAGTGGCGGGGTAAATATATAGAAGGACGTTCCCTTAGGCTGGGACTTGAGTTTGTCGAGGGGAGTGGAAGGCTGAATCCCACTTACTTTAAACAGTTTGTTCGAGAAAAGAAGACTCGGAAGAGGAATTAAGAGAATGAAATGCCTCTGCAGTAAACACGCAAAGAATTTGATATTTAAAAATATTGGGTCCAAATGGAGTTGGCACAGTTGCCCCTGGGAATCTGAAAAAGGGGAGGATAAGGGTGACTCTGCTGCGAGCGGAATTGGGACGGCCCTGTTCCCAGCCAAATTTACGTCTCGATTACGAGCGTAAGCAAACGTCCGGAATTAAGGGCAGTGGGAATGAATGTGTCTAGCCAGAAAAAAGGGTCCAGAGAAAGGGATTGTTCATGGGAAAATGAACCAGGCTCTGTCGTTTCCCAGAATGGGGAGGGTGAGATGGGAAGGGAAAAGCGTTAAAGAGGACTACCGGAGGAGGTGTTGAGGGAAAGGAATCCCACATTGAAGACTCTCAACCCCTGATTTTATTCGAGGCTCAAGCGAAATGTGTAATTATTATTTTGTGAAAATTATCAATCGCAAAGGCTTTATGAGATCAGGAGTTTGGTTGATTTGGTGGTGAGAGGAGTATTGAATTCTCATTGAAAGATTCGGGGTACGGATCCCTGCATTGGAGGAGTTTTGTCATTAGAATCACGATCCCTACTCCTGGGCTATGTTGAGAGTACTTCTAGTTCTCCGTTCGTCGGAT
Organism: Pyrrhosoma nymphula; assembly: GCA_963573305.1. Classification (NCBI taxonomy): domain Eukaryota; kingdom Metazoa; phylum Arthropoda; class Insecta; order Odonata; family Coenagrionidae; genus Pyrrhosoma; species Pyrrhosoma nymphula. Next base: position 19,227,383 of record OY754328.1, read on the forward strand.
GGGACGTGAATCATTTGACCTTTATGCCCATTTCTTGAAGAGCAACTAATGGTGACGCTGGGTTTCTCTCCTCTCTTACACCATTCCAAAAAAATCAAACCCTACCTTGGTCTACCTATCAACCTAAATGGTGCAAATGACCTCAATTGTCAGTCCGTCTTCCACAATTACAGCTACTTCGTGAGTGAAGTAGCTTAAGAGATTGGCTCCTGCGAAACAATAGTTATATGAGTACAGCTCCTGATACATTCACATTTATGTACGGTTTTGAGATCGATTGCTGTATTGAAGCGGTGTGCGGTTTCTTTCGTTCGCTTGGGAAGAACAAAAGTAGGTATTTATAAATAAATTTTGAAAAGTCATCTGACCATTACTGGCCAAATTTATCCCCTCTGCACAGTGTAATAGCGGCAAACGTCTGTAATCAAGGCCAGTGAGGATATGTGTGTCTGGTCCAGGAAAGTGAATGTTAATGGGAATTTGAACCGGGATTTGGAAATGTTTTCTTTTCCTTAAGTACGAAAATGGGATGGGGGAGAGGACGTATTAAAGAGAAGATGTGAGAATGGAATCTAAATTGAAAGCTCTTGCGATTTCTAATCGAGGCTTAAACGACGTTTTAAATACTTTGCCAATTGCAGGAACTAGGGAGTGAATTATTTTTGCCTTTTGCCAGAAATTTATAGACGTGACGAGAGCTTTACGTCCCCTCTTAGGCTTCTTATAGTGTCTTATTCAGCTTTATTCTGGGCGAAGTTTTGTGAAGGAAAGCCGTCATTGTAGTTGCTGTACTTACAGAAGGATTGATTTTGGTGTGAAAAACCAAATGTAAGAAAAAACACCATATCTGGATGCATTCGGCATGCTGATAGCAACTCTGATCATTTCTCCCCTGCTAATCGCGTTATTTCTAAAATAAACTTAGTTGAAGTTGAGAATGTCAATTTAAAAAATATTTTGATTATTTATGATTTTACTTGTCAAAAACAGTAAACTCTTCATTAAAATCAATTTCAGAATAATCTTTGTCAGTATTCCCTCTGTATCTCTATAGTTTATTTTTCGTTAATTCAATTATAAAAATATCTATTCTCACTCACACTAATTACTGAAAAATGCTTCAAACATAGTATACGTACTTGAACGCTAGTATTTCAGAAATAACGCCATTTGCAGATGAACGACGGGTACATCCGTGATCCGCATATCGAATTTATTAAGACGACATGTCTTTTATTTAAATTGATTATTCGTTCAAAAATAATGAGCATTATTAAATGCGTTAGGAGCTTCATTCTAGGTGTTTTTTTTTACACCGTCTTGCTGAATGAAATTGACTCCTATTGAACTAATTCTTTGTTATTTTCACTTGATTGAAGTCAAATGATTTTTTCATAGAAAATTTCATCCCTTTGGTGTATATTAAAACTGAATTGAATGTTACCTATGCTGAGTGATAATGTGGCATGTTGTCAGCAGATTATAAGGAATACGGATGTTACCGGTTGGATTCTCATCTCTTACCTTGAATCCACTACTTGACGTCTGTGGTCCATTATCACTATCATTGCGGTGAGCACTTGATCATTCTTGGAAGTTAAATCTCCTTGAAACGATTTCTATGTTTCTCTCAGCATACGTCCCATCTCTTTTCACCCCATCCGTAATAAAGCCTATTCCCTTTCTTCCCCTTCCCCAGTTACTCACCAGCCTACCCTCTGTCATGACCTTCAGCGTCCATTCGCCCGTCATTTCCGTTCCAAACACCTACTCTGCCTCCTTCCAATCTCCTCCAACAGTTTCCTCTTCTTACCCGCCATTTTTACTAATCTTTTGTAATAAATTCCTAAATGTACTTCAAGACCATTTTATCAGTTCACCGTGCATTTTTATCTAAAGTTTACTTTCTCATAAGTATGAAAGCCAATCCTTGAATTGAACAAGTATTTCCTTCTCTCTGGGTGAGTACGTAATGATTTTTGCTAAACCCAACTTGTCTTTTGTCGATATTTCCCCAATGCACTTCTATATAACCTGGTGAGGGATAAGGAGCAAAAGAAGGAGTAGTGCGGGTGTTGAGGTCTTGTGTACATGGGAAATGGCAAAAGTAATGACTAGTCGGTTTCTTTTCGTTGTGGGTTTATTGGGTTGTATAGCAGTTCATTTTATTGCATATAGAGCACGTTGGGGTTCCACGAATGAAGTGAGTTGCGCTGCATCGGGATTTATTATCCCCAATTCAAAGACGCGTGTGGCGTGTTGTGAATGGTGCTATTTGGAAGCTTTCCAACTTTCGTCACTAGGGAGGAAAAATCGTTACCGAGATGGCGAAGACGGGGAGATAAGGCAAGGAGCCGAGAGGCTGTCATCCGTGGCCTGTAAATCGACTCGATTCACGAAGTGATTGAATGACATTTCGAGAGAAGCATGCCTGCACTATGATGCTTGAGCCCTAAAGACTTGTTTTCGGTGAATTCGGTGAAAGAGTGCCTTGTTTTCGGTGGATTCCCGGTCGACAAGCCGGTTAGCCTTTCGTGCGTATGCACTGCCGGCAGAGGGAAGGTGCCCGGAAGGGGGCGTGTTGGGTGAACGGGAGAGAATGACCGACAAGGGATCTGTTCCACCGCCTTAACTGGTGAAATCCACGCGAAGAGAAAGAGCTTGGACACGAATCGAGTGGTTTTTGGGCAACTCGATCGAATCCTCCTCTCTGCTTCAGGTATAGCTTGAGCGAGATTTTTCTCTAGTCTTAATAGATACTATATTCAAATTTTATTTTCGAATTGAAGCAGTCGCATGCACCATAATGTAAATATGTTAATTTAAATAACGCGAAAACTTAGTTTTATAAGACTGATATTTTTAGTAATTATATAAATATGCATGCATGAGGATTTAACTTTACTCATGTGTATCAAGTCGTAAGCTGAAAAATGCGGTCGCAATCGAAAGTTTAAAAAAATGATATTGTAAAATGTATTACAGTAAGTAAAAAATGTATTCTAAAAATAGTTAAGAAAGCATGCGAACTATACACCCTCAAATTTAAACACCTCATTAAAACAAAGTCTCTCCGTACCATATACATTGGAAAACTAATTGTATTTTATGGCAAATGTCTCGATAATCAGTAAGGTAAGTGGCTAATATTTTGGTATCATTGGGAATATGAGATCTTTTTCATCACAATGAGGCAAAATTCTTGTTTTTTTTAAAATGAGTTTTATGCAAACCGATGTCTCCCTCGAACTGCTTTGAAGTATGACGTTGCTTCACGGCATATTTCTTCCCTGTACACCTTAATGGACGCTGAAGGTGACTTTACAATTAAAAGTTTACTAGTAGAAGTGGCCAGGTGTAGCGATGTCTCGATTTGTATCGCTACTTTCATGGGATTTAGTTCTGCTTACGCATTACTTCCGGTTTCTCCGAAAAAATTTGGAGTGACGGAGGTTATAAATGGACATGGCAATGACGTATGTTACCGAATATCGACATTCTGCATACCACACTACTCGAGTTCCGCTGGCATTAGTGGAATTATTAATTTGTAAAAATTAAATATGAAAAAATTCGTCTATAAAGCGTATAAGTTGTTGCATTAGCTTAATCTTTATTAATCACGACAAGAGCAAATGCAAGTCTTACTTTTGAGTTTTATACTAGAGCAACAAAAATGTATGATAATAACCATGCATATTTATAACAACAATTCTATCCCGGGATAGTTAAATTGTTTTATTTATTAGATTTTTATTCACGCCTGCAGTCACGTGATCAGGATTTCACCAGCGTTCAAAGTTAAACCCTGGCTCGAATGACGGGGCACTTATTTTCCACGATTAATTCCACAAAGTTACTTCGCCTACCATCGAGTTGTTAAACTCTGGTTTTATGGTTCTACTTACTCCTCATCTCAGTAAGGATTCCCGTGAAAGTAAAAGTTATGCGGTTTAGACTAAGACTTACATCAGGGTGCTATAGGTTCAACTTTTTCTGGATTAAAGTTGCCCGAAGTAAGATCTGGTGTATTCCCGGCGAATGAGGAGCGGGAACTGTTTTCGAATTTCCTACGAGAGTCTCGTACGATACTCGAGACCGAGATGGGACTTGAGGTTCACGAGACCCGAGTTCGGGAATCGAGAATGATTGTGAGACAAGCCTGATCCTAGTCTCGTCTCATTTCGTCTCGTGATAACACTAGTTAATATTAAACTTCATATCTTTATGAAGATATTTGAAATAAACTAAGAGTAAACTAAGAAATAGGTGCTCATTTTCCTTCCTCAAATTGATGACATTAGCTTTCTCCAGTTAACGGCATCCACAGTGGCTTATATCGATTGAAAAATTCCTATTGCTGAGAAATTATGCATCTAGTTAACTTATTTTACCAGAAATTTATTTCACTCTTGAATAGGAGTAATTTATTTCTTTGTTACTTTGAGTATGCCAAGCGTGACTAGTTTTGTCGCATCTACGGTGAGAATTCAGTGGAAATGGACTGTGATTTTTATCGTAATGAGCTCTCAGACATTTTAATACCATAGATGTTGTTGGTCAACGTACGAGAGCATCTCATCCGTAAGACCCATTGTCAGGGGCGGATTAAGGTCGTTGTTTTGGATGGGGGGATTTTCCGCGGCGCCTGGGGGGTCTGCAATACCTCTCAACTAAACGGGGTCCAGGTAGACCTCACTCGGATAATTAAAAGAAATGAAACGTTTGGAACGTAGTTTTGGTGTGGCTATATTACATAGTAGATGTGACAAATTATTAAGTAAAGCTCTCTAATCGCATTTGAAAAACGTAAACAAACGATATAAAGAATGTCATTCTTGTGTGTTGTGTAAAGAAGGTCTTCCGGGTTTTACACCGGAAACCTTCAAGTGGGTCCAACTTAATGTTAAAATAAATGAAATAAACAAAGCATAGACTTTTGCTTTGAGGTAATTTAGTCACCCTCACAAATACAGATATACGGGCTCACGTAAATTATGAAAATATTATTTAGTTGCAATGTTTTGAGCACCAACTTAAATGCAAATAGCCTAGGTCTTGACAGTATAAGATTTATGTATACAAATTACAACAGCAAATTTTGCTTTCTTGTTTCTTCAGCATTCTGTTCAGCAAACCGGTTTATTACATTGTCGGGGTCTACATAAATATGAAAGTGGATGTACCTTATAGCAAGGCCGTTTAAACGACTTTCACCGCATCTTGATCGCACGTAACCTTTCAGAAGGCGTAGAGCATAAAAAGACCTTTCAGCATTTGCAATACTGACAGGCAAACTTAAAGAAGACAAGGAAAAGAGTCTTTATTAGTGGAAAAAGGACAGGAGGGAATGCATTATATGAATCGATGACAGTTGAAGGAATAGCTTTACCATCATCAATATCCCGGTTCCATTTCACTATCCACTGTTCATACTCTGATTTTATCTGAGAAACAAAAAATTCTTTTTGGAGACCAAAGAGGTCAGAATACTTCTGGCAAAGTGTGTTTATATCACTTTTGCGTTTGCGTTTTTTTGAACAACACTCTTAGCCAAAATGGCCTATGGGAGAGAGAGATTTATGCTGAATACGTCCATGACCACATCAGAAAATCTGGAGGAGAAGTCCTCCAGAACCCAGTCCAAAAGGGGGATGTAGATGTTTCTTCGGAAGTATTCCTCAGCAGATTGAAACGGTGCATTTGAGCGACATGATTGCCGTTGAGAAATCCTCGGGGCGTTCATCTATCCTCCTAAGGAGCGCGATGCGGCCGTTGCTTTTGAAATTTTCAGCCAAAGGAGGTGAAGAAATTGAAGCTTCAGTCGATGTTTCGTGGCTACGTGGAGGTGATTGTAAAAGGACCATGGACTCAGCTTGAGTGCCATTGTCAGTTGTGCAGCATGAAGGCATGTGTTAACAAATTGTGTTTTTCCTCCTGCTTCTTCTGACGTCTTTTGTTTTTGGACGCGAGAGAAAAAGCTTCGAAGGTCCGTAGAGGCACTATTAGGTTTCTGCTTTGTACCAGGCCTACTAGAAGAGGACGCCTGTAAACAAAAGTAAGCCTTAACTATTCCTTCTGCGACGAGTTGCAAAAAAAATATAAGCATATCTTTTTCTCACCCTCTAGCAAATACTTAAAAATTATTTGGCTTTACTTAGAGAATCCTCTATTTTACTGCTATCAAAAGGAGAGGGGTCAAAACTACAGCGTACAAAAGTACACCTCTTACAGCATTTATATGATAACACAATGGAAATTAAAGTCCTGTAAATAGGTGGGTGTTCAATTCCTTGATCAAAAAGCAGATAAAAAGAAAGAGAGGCTAATGTGGGCTCGAGCTTGAAGCCGGTTGTCCAACCCTAATGAAGAGCGCGAGAAAGCGCTAATAAGTTATGTGATCGTTGTAATTTATCGATTGAACTTACCATATCTGGCTGAAAGGTTGATCTTCACGTCAGGTATATCACAGAATAGAGGAAAAAGTTCGCAAAGTCCTAAACATGTGTAGAACTCTTGAACTTGTTACTCACTACAACTGGAACAATACACTCGCTTGAGCCGGGCAACTGACATGTCTTGACGAGCACGAGAGGGGAGGGTGTGGCATAGTAGGCAGTGCTGAAGTTGGGCGTGGAGACTGTATTCCCCTCTCGTAGGCCTACTGCGGCTCAACTACCCAAACTCGCGGCACTATTCTATTCATACATATTATATACCTTATAATTTTTCCGTTACGGCACAAAAGCTTTGTCAACATTGCTCATCAAAAGACCTACAAAAGTACAATTGCGAACATTGAGGATACTGTGTCTGTTTAAACAAGTGGCTTTAAGATATTTTCCAATTATCTTTAAACATTGTATAATTGAGCTGGTGAAAAAAAAACTTGCATTTGAGAACCACCTTAATTAGAACCATCTTTTCTATTTTCCCAGGAATTACGCCCCCCCCCTTAATCCGCCCCTGCCCACCTCCTCCGAGATGAACGCGGGTCATGAGGGCCATTGGGAATCGGAAGACAATGCCTTAAAGTCTTGTTTTATTCTGGTTTTTCATCATTTTATTTTATTTATTTCACGAGAAACTTACTCTAGCGCCATCGTCTTTAATGTCTACACTGATACACGTAATAATGAGATCCTATATGTGTTTGTATGGATCTTTTTACGCGTGATTACGGACCAGGTGGCCCATAAAAGGCCGTCGTCGCGTTCTTCAAAGAAGCGGGCAGGGAGGAAGGATTGAAAGAGGGATTATAAGACGTGAATTATGCATCGCAGTCAGAAGAATTTCGGTCACGCCGAGCGTTCTTCCTCTCCTCTCTTATTCTCTCGAGGCTACCAATTTCCCCGCAGCATCCGCCCCTAATCGACTTTCTTTCTCGTGGGACTCCACGTTTGGGCGGTGGGCTGCGGTTTTTCATCCCGTCCAATTCCCTGCCTTCTCTCCTCTTTATTATAACTTCCCCTGTTCCCCTCTTCCCGCTCCAACTCTCCCCTCCCTCCTAATGCACCTTGTTCCCCGTCCAGGGGAGATAGCCCGGCGTACCGTCGCCCACGCGGTGCCCTGGCCACCACCCACGCGAGAGGACCTCCGCACGAAGCCCTCGGCGGCGCCGCAGCCGAAGACTCGGAACCTTTGCCGCACCGCTGCTTCCCCGCCCATTCAAATGAGAGCCCCTCAGCGTGCCCGTGAGAATGGGGTAGGTGCGCGGTGAATCGTGAACCCGCCTCCCGACTCGGGGTGGGCGCTCGATTCACTGTTTAACGCAGGACGGTATCAAGGAAATACATTAGAGGGATACTAGTCGGTATAAATTTTAACATATGGTGCAAATTTCATGAGTTTAGGTAAAATATTTTTTTTTTAACTTTTGCCGACGTTTCGGATGTTTATTCATCCATCTTCTGGGCTATGAACAATGATGTATGATGTTAAATGATTGACAGTTCTGTTTTTATTACATAATGGTAAATTTACAGACATTAAATATAAAAATACATAGACATAGACATTCAAGATCGTTGCCTTTAAAGTTTGGTGCTGTTTTTATTTATAATTACAATTTTAATTTGGTTGCTTGAATATATTTCTTTGCTGAAAAGTTATTTGTCATTTATTAAATTATGATAAAATTTGCTTAGATAAGTAATGTCTATTCTTTTATTGCAACTTTTTTTTATTTCTGGATGTATGGTACTGGTTTAATGGTTTATATTTATAATATAAATTTTAATGAATTGTTTATCTTTGTGCTAACTACAAAAAGAGTACTTTTTGCAGTAAACACGAAGAAAAATATTCCAATAAAATTTACACCAACTAGCCTCCCTCTAATACAAAAATCCCCTTACTTCCGGCCATGAGGCACAGGTAGAATTCGAATTTCTTTTTTGATCCAGCTAATTTTGTTCACCCCTTGCAGTAAGAGTTAGTCGTATTAAAATTTGTTTCTGACAAAAGTTTAAGATCATATTTAGAAGATCTGCAATAACTTTGAATGAATCTGATATTGTGGCTATTGATGAAGTTATGATTTTTTTCTCCGAAAAACCTTATTTTTTCCACCCCTTGAGGAAATAGTTGGTGTTATCAAAAATTCTTTCAAACAAAGGTTTTTGGTAGTTAATAGTCTTAGGAAGTATAATAAATTGAAGCGAATGCAATGCATTTCATACTAAGGGAGTTATACTGATTTTTCAGTTTTTCAAAAACCCTTTCCCATTTCCACCCTTCCTTGGTCTGACTATGAAACGAAAAACCAAGTTGAAATTATTCTGAAGTTGCACCATGGGAACGGCTACAGTAGGTAGTCTTTATTCGAAATCTACCTTATAGGTAACACATACATTGGAGTGAATTATTGTTGACGATGAGGTAGAACACTAGCTGGAAAATATGAGGTCATGGGTTCGAATCCCGCCTAGGTGGTTTATTGCATTCCCGTAATTTAAAAGCTTTCAGTCAACGTTTCGTTTACGTAAAGACTCCATCGTCTAATGGAAAAGAAGAACCATAAATTATAAAAGCCGGGCCTTTTCTATTTGTAATTGATTACATTTTTGTAACCCTTCTTTTACCGTATGACAACTAGAATATTTGATTTTCGTTGGTGTACTCTTCCATTTTTCTAAATAAAATGTTAAATAATAACTATACATCTTAGAAATGTAAAGGAAAGAAAACATTGCCTTCGTATTTTCTTTATTTAAATCACTTCGAATCGTTGATAGACTCCCCTAATCGAACTAGTCAGCCAAAAAGGACGTAACCTAAGAACTTGTTGATTAAACTTAAAAAATATTATATGCCATGATGTAATAAAATGTCTGACCTTGCTGTGGAGCACAGAAAGAACTTACGTAGTTTATACTTTGCACTACGTTCTTCTTTGCCTCATTTGAGTGTAATCAATACCCATTCAACATTCGACCCTGCCGCTTGCTAATCGTTCCTCTTTTAGTGCTCTCCGTTGAGAGCAGACTGATGCCAGCGGTGACATCTACTTCACAATATTTACGTGTCCGACAGCTGAGGTCATTTGTGTCATTAGGGTCGAGTTGGTTGTTTGGTCATCGGTTGTTTCCAGGTATTTGGAGGAGAGAGAGAGAGTAACACCTCAGCGAAGAAAGTAGAGGGTCATCTGTTATCGTAAATAAGCGCTCCACTCAGCGAACAAGACTGCTGGCATTAAATTTTTTTTCTCCACACCTAACCCGGTTCGGATATCAGATTTGTTTCTACTGTTATCTCCGTCTCTACCTGTATTCAGAATCTGACTTTTAAAAGCCAATTCAAAAGCCTCCATTAATGGACCCGAGCTGCGTGTTTCCCTTCTTTTTCTTTCTGCTGTTTCAACTCTCTTATTCCTTTCTTCGCGAAGTAGTTTGCCGATATTGAAAGAACATGAAAAAAAACTTATTAGCGTACTGTTGTCATCCATGGTGCCGACAGCTCCTGCGAGATCCTCCGTTGAACTGGTCAGTGTGGCGGCTGGAGTACTGGCTTCCCATCCCTAGGGCCCGTGTTCGAATCCCGGCAGTGACGAACTGCAATCCCTATCCCTACGTGGCGTGGGTGTCAAGTGAAGAGAACTTCAGAAGTTCAGTACTCCGTCCATCGGATGGGACGTAAAATTGTGGTCTCCATGCCGCCTTTTAATGCCGACGCTGGGCTCTTTTTGCCCTTCCTCTATTCCCCTAAACCCTACACTTGCCAACCTACTCACCTACCCATGGTGGCGTAAATGTCCTCAGTTGTCAGTGGCCTCACCAAATATTCAACTGAACAACCAAAGAAAGAGAGAAGTTCAAGATATTAAAGAACAGTGAACCCTCCAACGTCGACGAGAAATGGAAGCCAGAGGGAATGGAAAGCGAGTATAGGTATAGCGAAACTTGGTGGCACTCACCACCGGAGATTTAGTGATCACTGAGGGTAAATCAAGCTTTGATTAGTGGACAAAGGTACCGAAGGACTCCCAGAGTGACATCTGGATGAAGACTCGGCCACTTAATCCCACATCACTAGTATGCTTTCCTCTCCCTTGCGTCATACTCTTAACAAACGAGTGCCACCAAGTTTCGCTACACCTATACTCAGCCACCACATGCTGACTGCTCGGCGAGAAAAATCACTGGGCAGTTATCCTCAGTGCGTTGTAAACGAGAGAATTAATTGATCTGGTACAACGTTGGCATTCCGATCACGAAAATGCTTCCATAGTTCTGGAGCTGGGCCTTTAATCTGGTTAGTGCCCCTGCATGGGGGAAATGACCTCCCCACAATGGCCGACCCCACCCATGCGTGTTCTTGAGTGACACAGGGGGAGGGTGATCGGACGGGGTTAGGCAAAGGGGAGGACCCCTTTGCTCGGCGTCGCGGTGCTGTCGTTTGCGGCCGGACCGCCTCACGTCACCGCCAGGCGTCAAATCATGCGAGACGCGCTCTCTGTGAACTCGAAAAGAACAGCGCGACGCCAGTTTTCAGACCACCCGGACGTGCACGTCATCCCGGTTGCATAACTCCCCGCCCTAATTCCCGTCTCTTTTGTTTTTTGGCGGTGGGCGAAGGTTCCCTCTCCCCTTTTGTTGGTTGGTCAGAATGTGTTTTTGGGAGCCGAATTTCTATCGCTATGCTCAACCATAATTTATATAAATCGTCGTGTCGGCTGAGGGAGAATTAAGGAATAGGAGTGTATTGAAGAAGGGGATGAAGAACCATGTTATGAGGCAAAAACGCTTTAGGGTGTCTTGACTTTGTGGAATTGCGCGCTTGAAGAAACGAAAATACTTCTAATGGTCCTCAACAAATTTAATACCGACAAGAATTTAGACTTTGACTCAGTCATTTTTAATGTATAAAAAAACTAATAAATTGAAAGTGAAACCTGCATGTTGGATCTTCCAGTCTTCGGCTTTTCCCCCGCGTCGCTACATCTTGTGGATAATATTTCACCGGCTGTTCAGGCTTCTTCATGTCCGATTGACAGGGGTAGTAAAGTCAAGTCAAAAAGGCGTTTATTTGCCATTGTGGGAGGCATAAAATATACATACAAACATAACAAAAACAGAAATATATGTAAACCCTGCCACAATGGCTCCTCGTTTTAGAAATAATTTCTTCTTCGTGGTCTGAAGATTCCATGTAATAGATTATCTTTGGCTTATAAGCATTCTCCTTGTAAACTAGGAGTGGTGAAAAAGGCGCCGCCTTCTAAGGGGTGGTTTTCCTGCCGTTTTTCAGTTACTTGTATTGGATTGGTCTGCCGGGGGTCGTGGTCGGGGGGCCATGGAGAAGTATTTTGCAGTCACGGATAGTGGGTACCCGTCGTCTCCGTTGAAATATTTTTCTTTTTCCTTTAAAATTTACACCCGCTTCTCTGATGAGTCATGGGAAATATCTTTTTTCCTTGTGGAGGACAGGAGGAGAGACTAAAAACATTTGGCAACAGATACTCTCAGTTATATTCATAAGAGATAGAATACAGGCTAGTCCTTACTCTTCGCTGGCGCCAGGGTCACTCACTCAGTGATTCAACGCGAAGGTTGGTTTGGATAGTTGAGGGTAGAGCTTACCCCGGATTAAGCCACAGGCGTGTGAATTTCACACATTAAGGGTAGGGGGGCCAGTCCCTTTCCCTGGGCCACCTCGCACTCCGAGGATTTTTTTGTTCGGGGTGTGCTTCGGCACCCGGGTTTGAACCCGGGACCCTTCGACCAGTAGCCAAGCGCTTTACCCACTAGGCCACCACGCTCTCCTGGCGCCAGGGTATATACAACAATAAGTCGACTCCTTCACTGGCAGAATGATCCTGCGATTCACACATGCTTGTGGCACCCGTTCCCCGACTTCTTATAGTCTCAACTCTAGAATTAGGAGGGTAACCCTCCGACATCGTCTCATTTGGCGCTAAATTCAATCCTGCTTTTAGCAATATAATTTAATACCCAACTTTTCTCTCATTTGCCTTGGACGTCCATTGCATAATTGTATGCGGGGCGGATCCCAAAAAAACGTTATCGTCTTCAACGTAATTTGCAGGGATGAGATCTTTTATCACCCTATCGTCAACTTCGGGAGGAAGGGAGACTGCTTAGCATGACGGACATGGTTTCACTGCTGTTGGGCGCCGTGCGTACTCGACGTCACGCAATGTAAAATGAGACCGTGGGCGAGGTGTAGAAAGAGGAGAGGACCGTTGGACCACACTCCCTGGCTCTCTATGACGAGTTGGGGGGATGCAGTGGTTCAGCCATGCTTTAACATCTCGGCAGTAAAGAGTTAATTAAATAAACCACCGGCGGTCTCCCGTCCTATAATTGGCCCTGACTTTGATCTCTTGCTTTGCTGTGCTTGGTATCTCGAATCTCTGTTCCATAATAATGAGATTAAAAGAACGTCATAATGTATCCTTCCTAGGCGGTCTCTTTGCTCGATTTTAGATACGGAATTACGACTGTCTGCAGCTAAAAAAATGATATTTTTACAGTCATGGTATGACGACAAAGACCTCCGTGTCGATCGCATATTTAATGTATTAAAGATAATCATAATATTGGTATTTGAAATTGTAAAAGTCTGTAATTAGCTATAAAAAGGAGGGTATAACTTAGACCTTTTGAAGTTTGTGTCTTACTCAGAGTATTTTGTTGGAAGAAAACAAAAAAACTAAAATTATAGAAAATATATTGGGAGGACAATAGCGCTTCTTTAAGAACCGTTTACAGATGGGAGAGATGAGAAGGGCTGCTGACAATGAGTATAGACGTTAATGGGAGATAAGCGAAGGCTTGAATGTAGAGCGCGGCGTCAAAAATCATGGCTAAAAATCTGGACTAGGATGAAAGGCAATTAAATATTTGTTGTCTTTGGACATGCTGGCATGAAAGAGGATGAAGAAAATAGACTGCACTTAAAGATAGACAGACGGAGGGTTGTGAGGGATGAAAAAAAGGAATTTGATGGAGGAAATTCGGAGATGGCAGATGAGTTGGATAAGGGGATAGTAAATTGCTGTCGGCTGGTGGAAGTCTTGAGAGAAGGGAGAATGTTTGATTAGCAGGAAAAAGTAAGAAAGGATAGGAATTTTACCGGTATGAAGGTAGGCAGAAGTGCTCCGAACTTAAGAATGAAATATTGCGAGGAATTATTTGTTAACAAGTAAAAAATATCGTTTTATTTAGCTTTTGAAGTCCATCCAAGCCTATATGCATAGGCCAGAATATTAATTAAAATAATCATAGATTCTTTAATCAAGATCTTCCGGGTCTTTTACTAATGGATGACAAAGCTTTGTTCCCATCTGCTTCGCCTTTGTGATTAATTCATGCCATCTTCTTTTCAATGTTGACGTGTAGTTGAAGACATTATTTCATATAAACCTAAGTCGTCATAAATTTTCACCACTTAGAAAATTAAAAATTCATTACTTATTCCCTCCATCCTATATTTCAAGTATTCCTTCTTATTGTGGTTGTGCTTCCGCAGAATGTAATTAATTTGAAAAATGATAATGCTTATGATGGATATTGTTTAAATTAGCAATGAAATAATAAGAGATTTTTTTCTTGCGTGAAATTAATGGGCTGCGTCTTCTGGTTCGCTGCTTTGGCCAATAATTTGAGCTTTTCTTGTTTAACTAATTAATTTTTTGATGAAATTTTATATTTTTAAGGTCTTTAGTCGTCTAGTCGCTAATGCTCATTATATTAAGATGTGTTCCATATTATTCTCGTGGCGGATGTCATGATCATTCACACTTTTATCCGCTTTATATAACCGAAGGAGAAATTCGTAGAGCATGTATTTTATTCAATGCTTCCACTTTATCATTCATTACGTCTTCGTTTTATTGGGTTGGTGAGGGTAATTCAGGTCTGCATATTAGTAGGAGCCATCCATGGATAACACTGAAAGCTTTATTAAAGAAAAAAAAAGAAGAATGAAGGTAGGAAAATGGAAAAGAGGCTTAGCAGACAAATAAGCGTGGAATGTTTAAATGAAAATGATACGTCATCAGAATGGAGCGAACTCTCTACTCCTCACGAGTCAAATTTAAATCCTCGTAACTTGCGTCTGTCGCGGTTATTTTTCAAAAATAAAATGAGTGAAAAACTTCCCTTTCCCAGGATTAAATGCAGTCGCCCTTCTCCTAAGCAATTATCGTTCTCTATTTTCCGAAGGCGGAGGCGAGTCTCCGTTTGTTTTTCACGGCGATCGTTGCGCGTTTGTTTTTATTTTTGTTTACCCTCGTTTCACGCTCTCGAGAGTTCGAGCGACGCTTACAACCCCCCCTCCTACTCGAGTGTGTGTGTGTAAGCAAACGTTTGAGGGAGGAAACCTTATTTTTAGCGCCCCCGAACAAGAAAGCTGGAAATATAAAACGAAAAGAAAAAAAAAATAGAATTATATATATTCCGCCCCCGCTAGTCCCATTGTCCCGACTCCCCAAACACCACACCGCCCTTCTTCTTTCCTTCACGACTCGTTTCGTCACCACTCCCTGCTCACCCCCACTTTTGCCCCACTCCTCTAGTTTTGTTTCACGCGGAAGAGAGAGAGAGAGAGTGAGCGAGACGTAGTAACGTGATTTTTTCTTTATATATTCATTTTTATATTCTCGTGAATTCCACAGGGTAAACCCGTGCAGGCGTTATATATACGGGTGTGAATTCCGGGGTGTAGCACGAGATAGGGTGAAAAACCGTGTTTTATTCGGACGAAATGGGGATTGCAAGACTTTTTTTTTTAAGATACACGTAAATCAGAGTTGAAAATAGACAACAATAGTTGTTACAAACATAAGCTCAAAACCAAATCTAAATCCTATCGTGAACAAGTAGCATGTTTCCTGGAACTATTTTGAAGATATCTCAAACCGCTTGAGGTTCGTGGTAATTAATTCGTAAAATCTAACGGGTATGCACCGAATGTATAATCCGTGAATTTTGAACTTATAATATGGTCGCATTTTTGGGGTTATTTGTTGATCTTCTTATCATTAATTCCCACCACTGTTGCATAATGCTACTTACGTGATGTTAACATAAACTCAATTTTTAGCTCATGTACTCAGAAAATTAGGGAAATGAAATTAAAACATCACTGTGTGTTGGTCTCTTCTTATTAATATTTGTCTTAAATTGTAATCCTTTTGAGAAATAACATATATTTTGAACTATTTGCTGTCATATTGAAGTAAATTTATTGTTGCACAAAAATAAATTGGTTGCAAAACGTTCTTTATCACATTTTTTCTTTATATTTTTATAAGTAATTTGGCAGATTTATTGTTGTGAGGAGAATTTTCATTCCCAAGTTGTTAGAGTTGATGCATTGCGTTGCTGAAGAATAAATGACTTAATAATTCTCCTCACTTTCTTTGATTAATTGACCGGTTTCTTTGCCACAACATCATCATCAGAGTTCGACAACATCGAACTTTGATGATGATATTGTGACATCTAAACCGGTCAGTTTAATTTAAAAAGTGTGGAGAATTAGAAAGTGATTGATTCTTCAACTATGTCGCAATTGCATTAAGTATTAAGTTACTTCGCTTTCCATCGCGTTAATATTGCGTAGTACCCAGTGACGTATCTAGAATTTGGCTCTGGGGGGTCTGGAATATTTTTGATAGGCGAGTACCGGGGGTCTGAGACCAGCCAAATTGAGGACCCTGCCCCGGAAAGTTTTTGAAAATTATAGATAATAACAAAACTGCATTCAATTGACCTTTTTTGGTGTAACTATTTAAAGGTATTTAGTTCATTTTTTATATATTAATGTTGGTACAGTTAACAAAGTTGCTTTTGGGGAGGGTCCGGTCCCGTTCGTCCCCCCCCCCCCGTAAATACGCCCATGGTGGTACCTGTAATGAATGGGCCCAGAGAATGACTTGAATGTTACTGAATCAATTTTGACACATTAAAAACTTCGTAGGTATGAACCGAGGTTACGGAAACACGAGGTTAATTGAAAAAAGGTTGGTATTTACCCTCAGCAACAAAATAAAATCCGCATTGTTAGCGTGGGAAGCCGGCGTAAGGACCACTGGCAATGAGTCTAATTTCACATCGAGGCAAATAAAAACCGCCATGACAGACTGTCAGAAAAAGTGGCGTTTGTATTAAGTTTTCACACTCAAGAGTTGAAATTGTAAATACTTACTGCGTCTTCTCTAATCACAATTTTTTTGAAATATGCACAAGCGACTCCTTTTCTCCATTTTATTCTAATAAATCTTCGGTTACTCCTCATTGCCAACGCCTCCAATCTTCTATTTTACTTCTGTTGTAATCGCCCATTTCTCACAGTCTAAATGGAAAATACGTCACATCCAAGAAGCATTAAAAATATTGGTCGTATACTTAGCATTTGAGAGTTAAAAGTTGGGTAATCATGGAATGAAAAAGTACCTTAACATGTGATGCATGCGACACCTGGTTGGCTGTTACATATCTGCGTCAGATTGAATTGGTGGAAGTCGAAGTGTGATTGGTTCAAAAACAAGGGGAAGGGAGTTAAAAGAAGAGGGGTGGTCGATTGAAAGGGAGGGTAGAAGAGAAGTAGCAGACAAACAAATAACATGTAATCAGTGAAAGAAAACATAGAAATGATATTTAACGTCAAAGGTTTATGACAGCGCAGTAAAGAAAACAAGGGCCAGATCACCTCGCCAAAGCGATTAGGAGATAGTTGGTAGATACATGTCTTAATTCGGCTGAACGAAAAACCAAGGAAAAAATAATCAATAAAAATTTAAGTGGAAGAAGAATGTTGAATATAAGTTATTTGTTGGACAGATAGTTGCATCCATTTAAAGAAAATATGTCATTGAAAATTAACGCTTGAATTTTTTTTAAATCAACGACTCAACTACGACTTTTTATCAGCAACATCAAAAGCGGCTCACAGATGTTTGTTTCATGTCTGTGCCGAGGTGAATGAGTGAAACCGATGGAAGAAACATTAAGTTAAAGAAATATAAAAGGGGAAGAGAGTGAAAGAGGAAGATGTGGGTTGAATGGAAGAGAAAATAATTGTATTCAATGAATGAAAATATACTATTGATAAAAAGATGAAAAAATTGCGATCAAGGGATTAAAAACAAGGGTCCGGAGAACCTGTTAAAAACGACACGCGAGAGGGTTGATACACACAACATTCAACGTCTGATGAGTGGATGAAAGTGAAAGGTGGAGGAAAAGGAAAAATATGCGATGAATTCAGTAAGAACCAGGGATGGAGCGAGAAAGTAAGAGAGGGAGATATAAAGGATTTAAGGTTTTCCCAGCGAATAATATGAGTGAAAGTTTCTCGGTTTTCACACCGGGTAAGGTTTTTTAAATGTATCAACGTTTCGATGGTTGACTCAGCCATCGTCATCAGGATAATGAGTTAGAGCGAGGATGCTGGCGATTATATATAGGAAAAGGGCAACCTCGGCCTGAAAACAAGAGGGGTATACCGCATACCATGCGAGTGTGGAAGGGCGTATATTGGCGAGACAGGAAGGACCATCGAGAAAAGAATCAAAGAGCATGAAAGAAGTATTAGGCTTTTTCAACCGGAAAAGTCTGCATTAGCAGAGCATATCCTTGACCATGGACATCGTGTCGATTTCCCAAATTCCACGCTACTTTCCCGGGCGTCCAAATATTGGGAAAGAATAACGAAAGAAGCGATATTGATACAGATGGAGCAAAATAATATCAATAGAGACAACGGCTTCAACTTAAGTAGGACTTGGCGCCCGGTAATTGACGAAATTCAAAGTACAACTTCCACAACAATTCGCCGATTCGTCAAAAACTGCTACGGGCGTACAGACAGTGTTACACAGATGTTAAACGATTTAGTCTGGGAGCCGCTAGAGACTCGGAGGCTGCGCGCTAGGCTTAGATTACTTGAGCAATTAAGAATAGATATCTTTAAGAGCGACACGGAACATCATATTAGAAACCCACTATATTTCCAGGTCCGACAGAAACGAAAAATTAAGAGAGATATTTTGCCGAACGGATAGTTATGGGAATTCGTTTTTCCCCCGAACAATAAGGTACTTCAATAAATGCTAGGCGTAATTTCATTAGAGCGTTTCCTTTTTATATGTAAATGGCTGGTGTCCTAACACCCCCCGCCACACGCCTATTGAGGTGGCTTGCGGGGTAGTATGTAGATGTAGATGAACAATGGGGCATCTGTGGCTATATATAACCGCCAGCATCCTCGCTCAAACTCATTATCCTGATTTCGATGGCTGAGTCAACCATCGAAACGTTGATACATTTAAAAAACCTTACCCGGTGTGAAAACCGAGAAACATTCACTCATAAGAGAGGGAGAGGGTTTGAGGGAAGGAGAGGGTGGATGAAAACGAAGAGAAGTAAGCCAAGTTTGTTTGACCGTTGGAAGAGTGAGAAGGTGCGATGAAGTTAGGAGAGAAGGCTTGGAAGTTTGCATCGGGTCCTCCCCCTCGGGAGAAGGGGGCCAAGTGAGTGGAAAGGTGGAGTAAGGTAGTATAAACAGTGGGGTGGGTAAGCCGGTGGTGTGTTTGTGTGTAATGAATCGAAAAAAAAATGTTTTTTCTTTGGACCTGTGAAAGAAAGAAGGAAGAAATAAAAGAGTCACTCCCTCGACAAATTAAATCGGAAGAGGATGCTCGTGTGGGCATGGCACGACGTGCCTTTTTTTCGAGTCGGACGTGTTTTTTTTACAAGAGCCCGACGGTGAAGTTTTTAAGCCGATGGAACGTAATACATAAATTACGAAATAATGGTGTGCGCCTCTCCCTCACCACGGGTCCGCCGAATGAATATGGTATGCGCGTTAAGTCTCCTCCGTCTATTATTACAGTAATATACAGTATTCACGAGGTGTTTCAGTCGGTCCTGGCATGGTACCCAAAGGAGAGGTACCCACGCGTGGGTCGAGTTTATTTTTTCATCCAAGGCCGTTTACTTTGTCCGCTTATGGTAATGGATGCATCAATGTGGCCGTGAATGCTTCTCACGTGAAGCTGAATAATTTTACGGAGAATTAAGTTTTGATTTGGAGGCTTTTGGATATTTGTTGCGTCTTTCATACATTATGCGGTTTTAATTCTGAGTTTTTTTTGCGGTATGTATGTGTGGGGCGCGGTGGCGTGATTAGCTATTTCCTCTTCATGAGGCCATATTACTATGTTCACGTTTGTCTTACAATTTTGACGACGTTTTTAACTGCTGAAATGTTTCACTCATGTCGTCGCATCTAAATTGGGCGTACTTACCCGGTAAAGGCTAACCGGTCACTGCCACGAAACAGGTAGTTGCTTGTCCACTAATTGGTAAGGCTAGGATGTTGTGTAATAAATGTAACTGAGATTAGAAAGAGCTTGAAAAGTAAGCCACAATTGATGGATCTGTAGGAAGTCCTTTCCTAAGAATGGATAAGACCTTCGAATGGTCCCATCCTTTCGTAATCGCGTGAAGATGTGTAGTTCTTGCGTTTTCTCAATTATTAAAGAAAAAACTGTTACTTGTAATAACTTTTATGTAATCGCTAAAATAAACCTTAGTTTTAGAAAGGCGTTTTCGGCGTACGGCGTGACATAACTCAAGTTAATACCTATTATGCATTTACTTTGTTAATTACTAAGAAGTTCAGTCTTAATTTTTGTCGTCAATAATATTACTAGAATTACCTCGTGCTTCTTACAACCACTCGAAGTTTAAAATAAAACTCAACTGATATGAATTTTCATAAAATCTTTTTTTCTCTATATATTTTTCTCTGTTATGACTGGGGACACATCTCGCTCAAACAAAATATTTTTATCTCAGTTGAATTTGGAAAATTATTTTATTGTAGCATAACTTCTAAAGAAACAACTGTCAAATATAGGATCTTCGAGATAGGCCTGATAGGCTGTAGGCTTCAACTGTTCTTGCTGAGGAGTGAGCATGAGAAGAGGTATGGATACTCCTCCAAGATACCAACTTTTTTTTGAGAGAGAGACGAAATTGAGACGGTGAAGTCACACCGTGCATCTTCAAACCGAAGGAGTGGGCGGAAGGATAACTCTTGAAAACGAAGATGGGGGTTGTAAGAGGGACGCTTCAGAAGGAAGAAGAGCCTTAGAAAGTGAGAAGAATTCTCTTCGTTAATGATTTATTCCAATTTTCTTCCTCTTTCGTCCGTGTATTGACTGAATCATAGATTATTTTTTGATTTCGATTCCCTGCCTATTGCCATTCTGCGATATGGAAATGTTTTTATGGTTAAGAGTAGCTGTTTATTTCCTGACTCGGAGGGAATTATGTGCTCATAAAAATGATTGACAATTTTCCCTTCCTTTACTCTGCTGCAACAAAGTTTTTCGTGGTTAGAGGGTAAATTTGCAATACATCCAACTCTTAAATGAAACATACTGCGACGCATCCGATGGGACTATTTGCGTTTAAATTCCCTAGCTTGGGATTTTCCGCTTTCGACTTATTGCTGGATTCACAGAATATAATAATAATAAGTTTATTATTACCCCATACACAAAATACATTTCAATAGCAAATTTTGAGTAACTTTAGGTAGCCTTGAAGGAGAACCTGTTTTAAGGCTACCATCAAATAATAACACGTTATGCTTACACTTAAAAAATACATATAGCTCATGTAGTGAGGCCTAGACAATTAATTAACAATGTGAGTGCGTAACTTAAGAAGCAACTAACTAAGACTAATGGAGTTAATTATAACACATTAACAACAATATTTACAACAATATTTATAACACGTTTACAACAATATTTCCTCTACACTCTTTGGTGAGAAGCCAAGATTGTACATTTTTCGAAAACATTTTCACAGACTTAGAACTAATGCATGGATGGGGTATTAGATTGTATACCTTTGGTCCTAAATAAAAAAAAACATCTTTTAAATATCGTCAGATTTGGTTTAGGTAAGGGTATACTTTTTTTACGCAGGATAAAGGGAGAAGGGTATATGGTTTGAAGGTTAATTGGGCGCTTGAAGTCTGAGCTTAAATTACTTTATGTTCTTAAATATTCAATGTGAGCTGGCTTTTATTCCTGGCCGAACAGAATAATTATTACACCCGTAGTGGTTGTAAGGTGAAAGATAGATGAAGAGGGAGAGGAACGACTGATGCGGAAGGAAAGGAACACGATAGTGTGTGTTTTTTTAAAAAAGGGAATAAAAAACAAAAGGTAATACTTTTCGTTCCCTCCCCCTGCGTCGAAATAACAGCGTCTCGTCTGTCTCCTACCCTTCGACCTCTCTGGCGTGGGTGGCCCTACCTGGAGCAATTTTCATTGTTCCCGCCAGTTCTGATTTAAAGGGTCATTGGAACGCTAAGCCCTTCCACCTCGTCAACGTTGGAATCCATGGGAATGGCATTCTAATATACGGTGGATGCAAAAGTCCCATTCGTCAACTTAAGGAAAGAAGTATTCTCATTTGTTAATAGCATCTTGAGCGTAAGCCTAGGGTACGAACGATATAAGAAGCTCTTTCATACAAACCATGCGTGACTCTGACACCTAAAAATCAACTCGAAAATATATTTAAATTCATAGAATGACCTAGTAAATATATTTCGTTCAACTTTTGAGTAGATTTTGCTGTTAAACATTGTGGGAGAAATTGGACCCCAGCATTTAATCTCTCAAGATGGAGGAAGATTTTTATCTGAAGTATCTATTTGCACAGGCTTCAAAATTATCGATTATGCACGAAAAATATTTTAAAATTTTCTGTACCCCTATCTTTTGCACATACATGAATATCTACAACAAGTTAATCTCACTCTTCTGTGGCGTAACTTTAGATAGTTTATTGACTAAGTCGCATTACGCTATGCTATTCAGCTATGTTTGTTGTTCTATTTGAACCGGCCACTATACCAGGTGTAGCAAGCTTATAAATGCGGCCGGGAGGGGTGTATGTGTGAGGTGAAGGATGGACGGAGAAGTAGAACGGCCGACGCGGGCGGAAAAAGGAAGGAATAGGAAAAACACAAGTGGGACCCCCGGAGGTGTGTTTCTTAAAAAAATACTAAAAAATAAAGGAGGAGAAAATACAAAAAGGTACAGTCCCACCCATTTACCCTCTCTCTCTCTCTTTCCCTCCCCTCCGTCGAACTCTTCCAGCTTCTTTTTCGAGGACTTCCCCTCGCGGTCGTCTGCCTCCAGAATCCCTCCACTCCTTTCCCACCCGCGTGCTCGGGAAACCTCGGCGCCCTTTGTCTTGGCCCTCTCTCTCTTGACTAAGGATATGCTTCCACCTCCTCTCTCTCCCTTACGTATATCTTTCCGGCCGCGTCTTGACGTGAAGGAGGCGACGCCCCGCGTAGACATCCTCGAGGCGAGCGACAATGGACCGCGGCGACGCCATCCGCTCGCTCACATTGTTGGGTTGGGCGCGCAATGGATTCCCGCCGCGGTAGCCATCTTGGTTCAAAAAAATGCAAGTCAATGCTCACAGTAGCAGAAGGGGGGGAGGTATTGGTTTGGTGTGGTTGCTTGAGTACAGGCTTCTTATCTCAAGGGTCCGGGTTTGAATTCCGGAGAGAGACCTTTGCGACAGTCGGCCACGCCGACGTCAACCGCTTGCATTGTTGGGTTTGGCGCCCAAAGGGTTCACCGCGGTAGCCATGTTGATTCAGTGAATTCCGAATCGTGCTCGGTGGAATCGGGTTGGTTGGGTGGCTTGAGTACTGGCTTCCCTTCCCGAAGGCCCGGGTTCGAATTCCGGATGTGGCGGAGGTTATTTTGCTGTGGAATCCAGATCCCTACTTAGGAATAATTATTAGAGCTCAGTTTTATTATGTTTGGGTAACTCCTCGAGCGCCTACTACTAGAAGTAACGTAATATGGCATCTGCTGGCGCTTATGCACTATCCTGTGATTGATGGATGCAGAATGCTGCCACCGTCAAGTTTTTTTTAATCCTCCTCTATTTTTTAAATTTATTGTTGACTTTAGACCATATTCTGAGAACTTGGGTAACGGTGCGGCGCTTCGTCACCTGTGGCAATGAGTCGTCCACATATCATACCATTTATCAATAAGGAAGTTCCTATGTAGTGATGCGAATGAATACAATTAATTTCACTGTTTAATAAATATCAAGGCAATTTATTGATTTTTGTTCTTTCAAAGAATGTAAGTTAAATTCATTGAAAGGTTCTTGTATGTTTGTGCATATTATATTGACTTGACTTGATATTTTCTTTGTAAAATCTGTCACTGTATTTGATTTAATTTTATGTTTGCGTTGCAATGGTATCTTGAATGTTTTTTTAAATTTTCTTTTCGTTTTGTTTTCGTATTGTATTGTATTCATATTGACTGCTTTCTCTGATGGTGTTCTTTAGCTATTAGAAAACCAAATTTCGGCACAAGTCATGCATGTTACCCGTCGAATATATTTTTGATGAATACTTTTTTCAGCCTCGGTGGAGCCAACGTACCTATTGGTGAAAATACCTCAGATGTTAGTCGCCTCCCAAAACAACCAACCAACCAACTTCGTGCTCGGTCATCGAATCCTACGATTGGGATAAGAATGCCTGCGAACAAAAAATAGTTGTTACCGCTTGAAGTTTTCTATCCTTTGGTACGCTTTTGTACGCACGTACTCCCCCCGCCTCTCCGTTGCAATGTTTCTGCATTCCCCGTCTTCTGTTCCAACGCCCGTTTCTTAGGGTTTTCTACTGAGTTGTTCTCCTCCCGCGCTTGAAGATTTTTATCCTCCGCGGCATTCGTTGTTGCTGCCCGTCCCCCCCCCCCCCCCCTGCTTCGCTCTCCTAGTTGCGTGGGTCGCGTTTAATCCGCACCGGTCTCGGCCACGCATCGCGTTAACATAAATCTAAGTAGGCTGACTGGATGAGCGCGTCCGTGATCTTTCGGTCATAAAATGGGCGTTTGTTTGTGGGAAGCGTTGTTGGTCAACCGGTTGCGCAAATTAATCCAATTCTCTACGCTGATTCGTCCTTCACTCGAGGTTTGCTATGAAAAGGTCTTTAGATTTTAATTCCGCGTAACCTCCTCTCTGTACTCTCTTTCACTTTGTTAACATTATCAGTTCATACATTTTTTAGACCTTTTTCCGTAGCTGTTTCGCTGAAAAAAATCTACCTCTGTCAACTGGGAAAAAATTCTCCTAGACGCACTTGTTCACTTATCTTCCCGCTTGGTGGTGCTTGCGACTTAAGCTCACGGAGCTCGCGCCTAACAGTAGCCTAGTAGTACCTAGTAAATGTGGCATATGCTGCGATGAAGCAGACAAAAACAAAGAGATTCGCTTTAGCATCAGTGTTAAATGAACATTTTGGAATGGTAAAACGACATTTTACATGATTAAATAAGGAAAACAAAATGTTCAGCGTAAGGATTTAAAGGTGAAACTTATTCTTACGAAACCAAATATTTAAATTGGTGTTGAAACTACCATTGGGAATTTTCCTATTAGAATTTGTTAAATCTTGGTAAATGGTGTGACACGTATTTTTGCGCTTGAAATTCCCAGCGTTGCGATGGCTTCAAGCGGCTACAGGTGCTTCAGCTGCTGAAGAACTTTCATTTCGCGGATTTGACGGAGGAAAAGATATTAACTTGACTACCCAGCGCGAGGCGCGAGTACAACCGTCAGGTTCTTGTCAGTGCGGAAGCGCGCTATCTTACCTTGATATTTCCCGGTTTTACCATCGGCAATTAAGCTGTATGCACAGTAATCACGCGCTGTCAGTTACTCGTTCACATAGCTCTTTGAGGAAAACAATACCCTTTTGACGCCCGGGAATTGTTTCTTTTAATTTGGCGTATAATTAATGATATTTCGCTTTACAATTTGGCGTTAAAAATGAATACTCTACCGATTGAATTTTGTTTGAAAGGATTACTGATATTCTGTAAGAGTATGCGCGTGCTTACGTATACTATCGGCTTATTTATTGAGGCGTATATATTACCTCCTTCCATCTATTCCTAAAAAATTGTTATATTCCGCCTTGCAAGCATTCCCACGATAAATTAAAGCTCCTCAAACATCAGAAACACGAAGAACATCTTATACTTCCTCCAAATGTTAAAATACACTTCCCTTGATATTTATTAGAGCTTCATATCCACATTGCAGGAACTGAGTCCTTGGTAAGCCCAACCCTAATCCTACGTGCCTTTCAAGCATGAAAAAGGGGAATCCACTGTCTGCTGCCCCACTGGATTGATAAAAAAGACGGTTGAGCGTGGGAATGTCCATTTCGACGTGACAGGAAGAGTGTTCTCCGTGAAATAAAATCCCACGCCTTTCCCAAAATTACGTTTTCTTCCCCGTGAAAGTATAATTTTATATTCGTGGTCATATGAAATGCGGGGGGCCGGTAGCATCACCTCTCTCTGGATGCTGTAATATTGAATATGCGTCTTCGTGACACTTTAAGCTCGGACCACAGTTCGGTCGTCACGTATGCGTGCGTGGGTTGGTGTAGGGTGTAGTCGCGACTTACTCCACCGGAATTTTTAAAAAAGATGTTCTGGCCCCTTGAAATATGGAGGAGCGAGTGAGTCATAAATTAAGTGTGTGCGCCACGGGTCCAGAGGAGGCGGAGCGATGCATCTTTTTTTGGGAGGTCTCTTGCCCACCTTCCTTGTCTTCCCTCACTCTTAATTAAAAGTTCTGAATGGAAAAGATCGATGCTTCATCTTCCACTCTTTGGTTGGTAATTAATACTAATTAAATTTTTGTGACGAGGAAACTAGCTTTCGCTACGTCTTTTCAACTATCATATACCGTTAAATCTCTTTGCTAAGTATTTCGATATTTTCTCTAATAATTGAATCCCTCTTTCCGAATAACGTGTATTGTTTATTACAAATACATATTTTGATTTCAAGGATTTTTTTGTAATACGTGTAAAAATCTTATGTTTATATTATTGGCTCTTGTTACACCCTTTTGTCAATAGGAGGAAAGTGACATTTGCGGTGCTCTTTGCTAACGTAGGATGGCGATTCTTAAGTCTCACTTTTCTCAGGCTTTTGAACAGAAATGACGTAATAAATGCACGGAGCATCTTTTTATAACGAAATGTAGGTATTTGTAGCAATGGTTAAATATTACAAAAGCATAATTATTACCTAATTTTTAGTTGAAATGCCGTCATAAATTTTACTATTTCATTTCATGCTGCGAAGTAATCCCTGCGGTGGGTAGCTTGGAATCACATTTTCGTGTCGATGTTTAAAGATCAGGTGATGCAGTAATAGCCAATGACGCCTCCAGACATTTCATTCCTTGGTACTCAAGGTGAAGTTCAGTAGAAGAAACAGGCCAGATGGCGGTCGAGTTCTCATGACATACCTACTCTATTCCCCTCCTTCTATTGAAGCATAGGACTGACTATCTTGTGCATACAATTCCGCCTAGAGGGCAGTTCTACTTTTTTGTATTGATATTAAGTGTACCATCAAGGTGCTAAGTACCTAATCTAACGGTTCAACGGTTCTAAAATTACAGTCGGATCCTCTACCTACTTTTTTTTAATATGCCTTATTACCTGGGTGACTGCTCCTCTTAATTTCCATCATATTTCCCTTCCTTGGCATTATGTTTTTTCTACACAATGAATTGTTGATTATGAGAAGGAAACATTTGATATTGCCGTACCTAATTTATCCTCCACATCCTATTGGCTTACTTTGCAAGATACGTA
Source organism: Pyrrhosoma nymphula (assembly GCA_963573305.1). Taxonomy (NCBI): domain Eukaryota; kingdom Metazoa; phylum Arthropoda; class Insecta; order Odonata; family Coenagrionidae; genus Pyrrhosoma; species Pyrrhosoma nymphula. The sequence continues at coordinate 19,254,605 of OY754328.1, forward strand.
TGTACAAGTGTGCCTATCATGCCGTTCCCCTTCTTGGTTGGCACAGTGTAAAAAAGCTTCATTATTGATGCTGGATCGATGATGGTGGAGGATATGTACATCGTTGTATTCCGTCGAGATGATTACACATCAAAAGGCTGCGACTGTTATCTCTCGAAATTCAAGGCGTGCCTCAGATGTCTTCTTATGTCTCGAAAAGGATGCTTTTTAGTTTCCCCTTTACTAACATCGCTAGTGGAATGGACGAAATTAATTTATGGAATACGGTATCTTGTGTGAAGAGGAATCGAAAAATAAATCCTTGAAAATCTGCGTTCTTTATCTCTACTTCTCGGTCCAAGGTGGTAAGGGCGGAAGATAACGATACAATTAATGTTAGTCATGCATCCTTGTGGATTAAAGTGATTTATGACCGGTGTTAGCCGATGTTACAAATTGGCTAGGGCGTGTTTTTCTTTTTCTAATCTTTCGTGCATCTATCTCCGACATCCGAGTGAAGATCCCCTCAGTTTTATAGTCTCTTGGATCAATTATTTTACAAAATTTGCCGAGAACCAGCTGGTGTGGACGTTAGCTCCATTATAGTTAGCCTCTTGGTGTGATAAATGCATAGTATCTGTTCTTTCGAAAGTTTTTCATCGTTAAAATTTCACCGGGGTGGATGTATCACGAGTGTGTAAATGGCGAAACTTGGAAGGTGAGTTACGCGTAGACCCTCATATTTCCAGCCTAATGGTCCCATGGACATCAATTTTAATTTTTTTCACTTCACGCTCTGAAATATTCAGGGCATTAATGGCCATAACGTGAGCCTCTTTAGTGTCCTATCCTAAAGTGTGATATGCGATCCCCCCTTAACTCATTCGCTGCTAAATTGTAGTATTAGTCTGAAATTTTTATATGAAGCTTTATGATATCCTCCTCAGTCCCGGGAAATATCCAGCGTTATTTTTGTTCTGAGTTTCATGTATTCTGGATAATTAGATGTTAATGAACAACTGAATACTTGTTTTTGGTGGGCTGATTTTTGAGATATGGGAGGTATTGTCTTCAACACATTGGGTTTCAATGGTGAATAACAGTGCTGAAGTTATGAGTTGATTATGAGTGTGTATTGTATAAAATACACCAGGACCGAGCAGGATATATTTATTCAATTACAAAAATAATAATAATCTCGATTATCATCGCAATCGTATCTATAGGCAATGAGGTTTTTCGAACCTTTAGAATATAAATTACCTTAAAAATCTTCTTCACTTAATCTTGAGTTTAATTTTGGCCTTTAAACTTTCTGCTAAAATAATTAAGCAATAGACTGAGACTGTGAGATGCGCACGTTTTATCAGCTGAAGGTTAAAATGATAATTTGTAAGTTATAATTCAAGCTCGAACTTCACACCATTAGAATTAAAGGGGCAATCCCGTATAATTACACCGAAGAACTATTTCGGTTGAAAATTTACAGAATTTTTTCCGTCACTCTTTTTTTCATTTATAAATCATTACACCATTCAACTTGATCACCCTCTGAATATACGTAGCTTATTCAAAAGTAATAGTAGCTATTCAGGATTTGCAATTTTTCGTCCATTTTGATTAATTCCCATTTATGTTATCGGTTTTCCCATCAGAGTAAAAGGAAAAGAAAATATTAAATTTTTTATCAGGGATAAAACTTATTAATTATTGTCTGCTAATTAAATATAACCTTGGAATTATTGAATATTTTTATTAAACCGATGCGCATTAATTATTCTGTACTAATTTCTTGTTTCTACAATTTTCTTCGATTATTTTTATATGTTCGCGTTCTCTTGAACGGGAAATTTGTCTCTTAATACAGATTCTTTTAGTTACGTCGGGCTTTGCGCTATTTTAGAAGCACTTCTAGATGTGGCAGCCATTCCATCCAACTGCGGGGGTTTCTCGTGAAACAAATTTAAACGGGTCGTCATGCATTTTATTTGCAGGAGATTAGCCATACAATAAAACACGAATTAAATAGCATAGTCTCTTTTGATTCGTAAGTGAACACAAATTACATTTGGTTCATTATACCAACATTTAATGTGCTTTGCAAACAATGATGGAGGAAGAAGTAAAACGCTCGGGTGCAAATTAACACCAAAGTGATGAAAGTCGCTGTGGAAAAATCATTTGCTGCATCCCGTCAACCTGTTAATGGCCTGATCGGCAATTAGGAGAGCGGGGTTCGTATCCAGGTCATGTTGAAAGATCTAATTTGTGGCGAATTTAATCCGTTTCGGTGTGTATCTTTGATTATGTTTGCATCGTAATTTACCATGTTTTGTAAAGTTTTGTCGTTACCTACATTGAAGGACGGTAAGGGGTTTTAGTTTTCGTTTAAAAAAACAATCTTATTTAGATCTTTCTTTCTCTTCATATACCTTTCAATCGAAGGTTATACAATGTATAATAAGCAATGCAGTAATTTATTTTTGCTTTTACCCTAATGCTTCAACCTTAGTCAGTGTACCGATCTCCTGTGCGCTCCACCCAACGGGGTAACAAGGAGCGTCTTGAGTTACACAAAAGGGCATCGTTGTGAAGCCCATACACGGGAAAGCTTTAAGACTAGATTGCCTCACGTAGAGAAAAAAAACCTTCTCGCCTTAACTACCCAAGTGTCAATTTTTATTTTTCCTCTCCAAGAAACACGCCCGCGACCGGTTCCGACGGAGTAGCGGTCGTTTGGGTGGATCGTCATTAGGCTTAAAGGACTTTCCACTCCCCTCTTCCTATGTTCTTAACACAGTTTTTTTTGCGTGAATGATAGGATAGAGTTTTTATTGACGGTGCATCAGCTTTAATGTTCAACGTATTTAAGGGTTGTAATGAAGCCATTATCACCACAGTTCTCGTCGCTCGAAATCTCACCTAGGACTTCGCTTATGAGAATATTATAAGTGTCGTAGAGGTTGTTTGAACTCGCTTTAGGGAACAGGAAGCGAGGTCAGGAAGAGTGACATGGATGGAGAGTACGAGCAAACCGAAGGTGTTTCACGGGGACCTCTGGGTCTGTTTATCCCAACATTTTTGTATCCTTACCTCTCCTAGAGGTCGAGCGCCACAGTGGCGAGTGCCACCAAGTTCTGCCGGAGCTATACGTTGTGAATAACTCACGTGCGAGTGTGAGGACGGTTTCTTTGAGCATCTAGTGGAGGTGTTTGCATGTTCGTGTCATGCGTGGTTGTTTTATTTCGAGAAAATATTAGAATTCATACTTTTCCGTATTATTTTATTTCATTAGAAATTTGTAGAAATATTTCAATTCCCTAATGCTCTAATACATAGGCCGAGTATAGCGCGTTATTTTTTCTCCAATAGGTACTTTGAAAGTCACATTCGCGCTATATGCGGATGCTTTTAACTTTAAAAACGTGTGAATTCCTCGTTTCCACACGCGTTCCAGCGCGTCTATTTAATATCGTTGTATTTTATATGAATTTGGCGTTCACGTTACGATGCTATGCTGTTCAAATACCCTGGATGAGCGTCTTGAAAAGAAAATTTTAAAAATAGATAAAATTAAAAATATAAAGTCAAACGATCCTCTAAATTTCACTCCGAAATACTCGTGGTAGTAGTATATTCCGGCTAATACGTTACTCCACATAATAATAACTAAGATATTACAATTTTCCACCGATAAAGTTTTAATCGACCCGGGTTTCGATGCACTGCATCACCTGATGATGATGCAGTGCATCGAAACCCGGGTCGATTAAAAATTTATCTGTGGAAAATTGTAATATCTTAGTTCTTATGTTCATATTCCACAACATCACGCCTGATTCCTCCCCATTTTTGTACGTTACTCCACCTTTCCCATAGCTCGTCCGTTGATGCTACGCTGTACAAAAAATAGAATGAAAAAACGTCGCGCAGAAAATAGTAATTACATCAGTTCAAAAATACATAGTTAAATTTTCCTTTCTTCTTTTCTAAATTTCACCACAAAAAACTTCGGACCGCGCTCTATTCGGGTCGAATTATATTAAGAATAATAATGTATATAGTCCAGAATAATCATTAGAAAATAGCGTATTTTTGGTGCAACATATTTGCGCCAAAATGTATTCAGTCACCACTGATTTTCAGCATTAATTCAAGGCCTCAAGGTCACAATAAAATATTCATGAACAAGTTTCATATTCCTAACAGCTGTAAAGGGATTTGTATCTTTTGGAAGTATCTTGGAGTCAATTTTTGTTGCCCTTGCAAGTTCGGCACTCGGTGATTGATTTTATTCATTCCCATTTTCCTTTCTCTTTACCGCCTCATGATCGAGTTCACATAAAATCCTGCTTTAGCTTTACAGCTTTTCGTTGCTCCCTGCATCTCTGTCGTGATGACGTAAACCTGCTGAAACTCGATTAGATCTTATGAATGCGTTATTTAACGAGTCTACGTGAGCGGCGAAATACAAAGAAGGCCGTAAACCACATACACTCTTGAATATGCGAGCAGTATCGAATTAAAAAGTACCATGAAAACTCTTTGATTTTTTTCATTTTTTTCGCATTTGTTTTCTTATTTCTCATCCTTTTGTGTCAGTAAAGGAACTGATGTGGTCACGATTTCATTTTGTTTTAAGCAGCCTTAATTTTTAGTACTTTAATTCTTTAATTGGCTCATGTATACATTCCATAGTTTACTCTACGTTTTTTTTGCTGATAATAGGAGGTAGCTTATGACGGGGGCCTTGTGTAAGAATGTAAAGAAAAGGTTTACAGTGATCAAAATATAGAATATGGCGTTGAACGGTGTGTAAACGTGGACTCTTAGGAAAGAGAATGGGTGTGGAGGAGAATTAATTTCACAATTTGGTCGCTTTTGAAGAAATGTCTCAATAATTTCAAATGTGTATCACATAATCGTAATCTTTTGCTTCCAGGCTTGATTTAAAAAAAATTCCATCTGGACATGAGAGAGTCATTTGGTGGCAAACCACCGTCTTGCTCTCTGTGGTTCTTAAATAAAAAAATAAAAGCTTGAGGAATTCCGTTTCTGTTTTATTCGCGGTCCAGCGAATTCCTGGAGCTCAATTCGGTGGCCAGTTTTAGGCCCTGACCGCTTCGTCGCCAGTCTGCGGTTCCCAAACTGGGAGACTCCAGGTCAGGTCGAGGAACGCCATCCCATCCCTATATGGAAGGGTTGATGGAAGGACCTCTCTTTATCGGCAGGGAATTGGAATTCTAAAGGAGGCAAGAGGGTGAATAAAAGGAAGGCATTGACGAATGATAGCGGGTAGCGGAAAGAGCCTTGGAGTGGTCCGGTGAGATCCGACCGCAGGAAATAGAGGAGTTGAGCCTCGAGAGGAGAGTAGTCAGACTGATTAAGGACCCTTACAATCGTGTTCCTAATATACCCGAGGGTAGAGCAATTAGGATGTGCTTGTAATAAAATTTGTCTTTGTTAGACTCGTGGTAACTTTGAATCGAATCCAAATTTCTGTGCACACATTAGGGCAAAATAAATTGCAAGTAATTCATCATTTCATTTCCTTTCTTTATGCGTATCCTTTGGCTATGCTCACATCACTGAAGTCACACATTCCTCCGCAGGTGAAATGTAGGGTGCTGTGAATCTGTGAAATACCAAAGTAAAATTTCGGGAAAAGGGAAGTGATTTGTTTTAAAAATGATTAAAAGTATTTCATGTTCTAGTCTCTGTGCAGAAATAGCATATTATACCATGGAATATCGAATATTTGAGTGTCTGCCATCGCTGTTTATTCATATTCTTTTCATTCTGTTGGCAACCCTGCGTAAAAGTTAATATGGTTAGTTTAACTTCTCCGTGTCATTAGAAAATATTTTCGTTTCATACCTGTGTATTGACTATTTGTCTTTTTTATAGCCTTACATTTCAAATTATGTGTTTGCGGGTGTATTTTCGTTGGACTGAGAGTTACCGATTTATTGTCTTATCCGAGTCACAGATCTACGTTTTCTTTTTTTTTTGTCATAACTTCATTAGCTATTTTTGCTTTAAAAATAAAATGATAGGAGTTTGACTACCGACTATATTTTTCAAAACCATTAACAATTTTTGCATATTTTCAGAATTAGAATCATAAATAATTATTATTTCGTATGCTATTGTCGCCAAAAATTCTACCTTATTATAATGGTTTTCGTGGGACTACATTATCTTTTTTTTTGGCTGAAAAGCAGCTGTAATAACTCATCAGCAATTACGGAGTAGGATACATTCCTTGCAAAGGGCTCTACGTATTACGTAAATTATCTGTGCTAATAAGCATAGTGGGTAATTAGGTCATTCATAAAATTACATATAGTTGTATAAAAATCCTATATGCATTTCTAAGATACCGATTCAATGCTACGTGTAGGTACTCCACCTTGTTATTGCAGTCTCTGGCTTCATCGTTATTTGAGCCTGAGAATTAATTGAACTTCGAAGATTAAATATTCCATGGCCGGTATTAGTGAAAGCTTAACAGTTGCACTCGAAAACGGAACCATAGCGGTGTGGGTTAGATGTTTGCTGAATAACTTAATAATCCTTGGAAGTTTATGGGAGCAAGGAAGAAAGTCGTTTTGAATTAATGTCAACTGGTGTCATAGGCAAATTAGCCCTCCTTCCTCGGAGATGTTGATTGAATCAGGCTTGATAGAAAACTATGCCATTGAAGTCCAGTCATTGAGAACGTCAGTTGAAATTAATTTTGAATATTAAGCTACCGCAGCAAATCTTGAATACCCATTTACCTCTGACAGCTTAATTGGCGGTAGAAGTATTTTGAGGTCTGACTAAAGCTAATGAATTACCACTCATCACATTGCTCTCTCTCTATCTCTCTCTCTATTGCCATATTTTATCTCTTTTCTAATCGAAAATATTGACTTTTGGTGGAAGCCCTTCTTTCTATCCGGGAGAAGTGCTTAAAAAACGAACCTTTTTCTTCTCCAGTGGATAATCGCGAGTATATTTCAATGCCGTTCCTGGTCTGCCTCTCTTTTTAATAACGAGCTCAAGGAGTCTCCGAAGCCATCTTTCTCTCTCAATGGGATTGGATAAAAAGTGGAACGTAAAAGAGATGAATTTATAAAAAAAATCTTCTTTGGAGGGCCAATCAATGCAAAAAAGAAGTGTAGAGGTTTTGTTACGACAGCAATGAGGCCACGAGGAGTCCAATCCAATGATCTCCATCTCTATATTCGGTCGTTTACAAAGCCTTCAATGCTGTCCCGGGAAATACCCTCTCCGATAACATCGAAATCAATATCAATTCGGTCTTACCCTTCGACATATCGACTGCTACGTCTTTATTGCTTGCCAACTGCAGTAAGCCATCGATATGAATTGAAATCCACTCGGTACCTATGTCATCAGCCAATTCCTTCCTTACCCGAACGAGAGGGGAAAGATGGCGCACTGCACGCACAAGATAGTGATTTCACATTTGTTTTTCGAACGTTGAGAAGGAGTGGCTTGGCCGTTTCGCCCTTGGCCGGCTACTCTTCGTTGCTAAGAGGTTTCATCGAAAAATATGGTGAGAGATAGGTTTTACAGAAAGGTTGTTTATTTGCCCTAGGGTACAGAGTGCGCTTTTCTGCGTCAAATTGATGATAGTAGGGGGATCGGGTCGTTGTGTTTGCTGAATTACTGGTTTTGTGTCGCGAGAACCCGGGTTGTAATCCCGGCGGAGGTTTTGTTTTCTTTGTGGAGTAGACTTGTAAATCTGGAACGTTTGTCTGTCCGTCGAATGGCAAGTAAAAATTGGCGACCTTCGTCAGGAGTACCTATGATAATGTAAATGTCGCTAGTGGTCAAATAGTATTGGCCAATTACCTACCCGACAAGGTCATTTGCACCGTCAAGGATGGACACTAACTTAACCCTTGCGAAAGGGGTCAATTGGTCGACAGTTTTACATCCCATCCTACGAACGGAGTTCGGCGCATGGGCTGTTCTCCAAAAAGCGTGCAAGTTGAGATAAAAAATTACCTTTAAAAATGTCTCAGATTGCTTTGATTCGAACCTGGGCCCTCTGAATGAGAAGCCAGTACTCTAGCCTCCGCTATAATCTAATTCCCAACGGCCAAGCCTTAGAGAAGACCTGTTGTTCCTAGGGTCGATTATATTATGGAGAATACGTTATCATTACTCTCCGCTCCGTGCAGCAGAAGCCTGGTTCATCTATTACAAAATCTTCCTTGAATACCCTTATATTGTACAAAAGGGTGAAAAGAGAAAGGTTAACAGAGATGCAACTCCCTGTGTCTGACCTATGTCATCATCTTGGCTTCCCGCCCAAGATTAATGGGCAAACTTTTTCCCTTTGCTACAGTGTGTTGTGGTTGTGAGCTGTTTTATGCTCGAATTCCTTCCACGTCTGTCTGAATTCCGGTCTCAATTGAATTTCTTTCAAGGTCCATATTAATATTGGGCGGCATCATTAGCTATGGAGTTAGACGATCGATTGGTAAAGCCGTGAGCCCCGTTTACATAAGACCGCAGGTCATGGGAAGGCACTGTCTTGACGAATTAAAGGATATAAGGGGAGAATAAAGAGTGCATAGATACCCGTGTTAGCCAGGGCCTCCTCTTATGGAAAGGTGAATAGGGTTTGCAAATCTTGACGTCCACTCAGACGGACGCTATTGGGTGTGGATGGGGTGTTGAACTTCAAGTGCTCTTGAGGCAGTAGTCAAGTGGGAAAGCTGTTGAATGACCTTGAGGTATTCCCTCTGCCAATAAACGTTGGTCTCACCCTTTTGAAAAGCTAGTTCATTAGCCGAAGCAACGATCTCCCTTTAATATCCTGGATTACTCCTAAATTATAATTAGAGAATGATTGGTCGCCTTCCGTATCAGTTTTTAAAGTAACTCCCGTCTCTTGAGTTTTTTGTTACCTCGTCGGTGTGTAATTCTAGTATGATAATTTTTTTTACCTTAGTTCCCTTTAGAGGTACATTCAAATCCAGTTTGAAGTCGTCGCAATACTGCAATAAGGCAATAATGGTATCCATGTTCATTGCACTACTTGAAGAAAACCCCCGTGGCGTGGAAAGATGCAGGAAAGTTTGCTGTAATCATAGAATTAATGTTCCATGGACACTGATATACTGTGGAGCAAGCCTAGATTATTCTCTAATTTTATGTTATCTGAGTTTCTCTCCGAGGAGATGTACAAATACGCGAAAAAAATCAATCGCCTGAACATGTTCAGGCGATTGATCTTTGCAAAGATTTGAACCCAAATCAACCGTGTTCTCTCATGGTCATATATGTGGCATTCACGGTAGGAGGTGACGCCTGGATAACTTAACTAGGTTGAAACACGGTACCAAATCAAATGTGCGGTATCTGGGCACCAGTCCCAATCCCCGAGGATGATATTTTCGGTGCAAATTTTGTACTTTAGTTAATAGAATGGGGGTTTATCACGATTTTTGCTTTTTACTTTATCGTGCAGGGGACCATGGCAAATGATCATTTGCAAATCATGCCTTAAAGATTCCAAAAATTGCCAGAGATATAGGAGTCTAAAGTTGAATAGATGGGCAACCTTCCCATAATGGCCGTGACGTCATGTCATCCATCGCTCATTCGCTTCTTCCCTCTTCTTCCCGATACATTCTAAAATATGTCTTAAAAAGGCTTCCGTGAAGATGTCCACTTCTGCCATAAATAAAACAGTATACAAATGTAGAGAATACTTTGAAAAAATATCCGTCTTCACCGGGAATCGAATCACGGGCCTTTGATCGATGGATGAAATGACGTCAGAGGTCGTTTTTCGGAAACGAAAAAAATGAAAATTTTTACGATTAGTTATTTGGCTATTAGGCCCTAATGTTTTGAAGCAACTCCGTAAATCTACATGAAAACCTTGACAAATTTTATTTCAACGGTAATTTCGAATAGGCATTCGAATGATAACCCCCCAATCCTTCGTCCTTCGTCTCACTTCATGTGGTGATGTGACGAACGAATGTGAGTTAATCTCGATCGCCCGACGATATTTCTTTTGGCGATTTTCGCCTCGTAGTCTGATCGGGAATGTGGGGCGTGGAGTTTTCGAGCAGGAGTGGTCTCGCCTGTGGGAAAATGGAGCCTCTCATGTCCACCCTCCGGCCTCGGGACTTAACGATGCGATCGTTGTTTTCCGAGAAATGCAGTCGCCGCTTGCATGTGCGCGTCGAGGCTTTAGAAGGGAGGAGACGAGGTAGAAGTCTGGTTTTACGAAGTGAGGCTGCCGGGAGATGCTAGGATGGTTGTGTCTGGGAGATTTAAAAGAAGGGGATGTATCAACTGGCAATCCCTTGTGCAGCAAGGTGGGGACACTACGTGTCCAATAGGGCTTAAGAGAAATAGCGCATGGGAATATCTACGTAAATTTTTTTTAAGGCATGCACTTTTTCTAGAGCACACTCATGGGGCCAGTCTTGGAAGTTACTTTGTAACATGCTGATTCACAAAATATTCGCGAACAAGGATTATTTTGATAGATTTCCTCAGAAATGATGCTTTATTTGAAAAAAATCGCCCTAAAATAAAATGACATGGTTTTGGTTCGCGAGTTTTTTGTTACCTAAAAACGTTCCAAAGAATTACGTAATTGAGAGGGGCATCCATGAAATATTTACAGTGTTTTGTGAACAAGTAGTCGAGCATTTGCCCGCAAACCGTGAGAAAATCCGTAACTAGCTTTTTGCTAGAGTTGCAGGCACAGTCACGCTGTATGAGGCAAAAGTTAACTCATACGATTCTTCAAAAACTGTCCAATGTCTCAGATGAAATAAAATACAGTCATTTTTTATTTAAAAAATTTATAAAAAATAACCAGAATCGACACGTGAGAATTGTGATGTTTTGTTTAATAACATCCATTATTTTTTCTACTCGATGGTTTCCTCTAAAACCTTCATTAGAATTCAATATGTATTGAATGTTAATTTTTCCAGGCAATCCGAAATGAATTCATAAAAAGCCTTTTTGTGGTGCAAATTTCATGAGTATAGGTCAAATGATTTTTTTTTAATTTTTAAACTTTTGCCGACGTTTCGGATGTTTATTCAACCATCTTCTGTGAAATTTGCACCATTAAATAAAGAGGTCGAGAAAAAAATACCATTTGGAAAAGCCTTTTTCAGAACTGACTAGAATATTGAATAATTTTTAACGAATATTAGAAGTTACGTATTTTTTTCCGTGCGTACTGGTAGGAACGAAAGTTCAACCTAAAACTCAGTAATTTTTACTTACGGTCTCTTTGACCACGGTTGGTAACACCTGAGACTTTCAGTAGTTTTTTATTAGTTTCGCTAATGAGTATGGCGGTGAATTTTGTGAATATTTCTTCTCACATCCTGTTACATTTTCAGCATTGTACGACGTTTTATTGCATTTCTTAGTCAATCAAATATATTTTCGTCAGTTCATTGCATCGTTAACGTCGTCTATGAAACGTTCATGTCCTTTTTGCTGTTGACGTCATAGGCCATCCTTTTACTCATGGGACCATGGTTACCCTCCTTGAAATCAGTGAAATCTCCTTGGATGTTGCTGCGTCCTTGAAATATCTGGATTCTCTCTTCAATTTCGCCTTGATTTTCCCAGTTTTTCATTTTAGCATTAAATAATGCCGGGAAATTTTGCATACTTAATGATCTAGCCACACATTCATTTTTTGAGTACGTGATGGTATTTCCCTTTCAACCCTTACTTCGGCTCGCTTGTATATACTAATAACCCATTTATTTCCTGTGATGCCCTGATTTCATTTATTTTTCCTTATGACTACTCTATAGCACCTCAGCCTCTTGATGAAAAATTCTTCGCAGAGTTTTTCATGCACTGTGGCATTTTTCACCCCCCTTTTTTGGCCAAATTCCCCTCTTTGGACAGTTTACCCTCTGCGGACTGTTTACCCTCCGGACTTAGCCGAAGGACTTAACGACATGTGCGCCAACGACGGCCAAAATGCCTACGACTACAAAATGCAGCGACTACTGCCAGCGACTTCTGCCACGACTTCTGCCACACCGTCCGCCAAACCGTTCGCCGCACCGTTCCCTCACCAGGTCCTGCATCGTTTATATAGCCCGTAAAGTGAGGAAGGATACCAAAAATGCGGTCATTCTGACCAAGGCACAAAGGCTGTGATCCTGTATTCTGGGGCCGAAGCCAGAAAATAGTTCCTGGCGCTCCAATTAAAAACTGCCACCCTATCTATCACCCATCCCATTATTTCCTCCCCTCCAAGGCTACCAATCGCCAAATTCCTGACCTTACCCATTCCACCTTGTCCTTGTCGACATACCCCCTCCTCAGCTGACTCATGGCTGAGCTCGCCCTCTATTGCTGGCGAGACGGCGACCGGGTAACACCGTTGTGTGAGCCTGCTGACTTTGTCATTTTGTACTTAAGGGAGAAGCTCAACCTGTCTTACTTGTATATTACTTGTATATACTTTAATTATTTTCCGACTGGAAACTCTCATTACGGTCGCCTGGCACTCGACCTATGGGTAAATTGTTTGTAACTTGGTTGGTTCTATTTTTGAAATATATTGATAGTTAAGTTATTGATTGATAATACTTGTGTTTCGTTCGATTTCCTCATTTGTCTCACCCTAGCTTGGAAAGAGTTTGTTTTTTACGAGTGTTGTCGGCGAGAAAATCTACACCCTTCTCCCGATAGCGCTTCAGCAGATGCATCCCTGTACTATGTTACAACTACATAAATTGTTGCTTAGTCAACAACTTATTGTTAGGATAAAAACTAATTAATTTTCTAAAGTGGAAATTCACGCAGCTATTCCTATGTATGGGAATTTCCTTTTCGTCAGTTCATTGCATCGTTAACGTCGTCAATGAAACTTTCATGTCCTTAAAAGAAGCCTTTCATGAAGAAAATTGATCTCACCTTAAGCCCTGATGACACTTTAATTAAAAGGCGAAACGTTGGCAAAAAGGATGTTGAGATTTAAAAAGAACACGTGACCTACTCTCTATAATATAAACGCATACATTAATTAAAGTAATCGATTACCAATTCAAAAAAGTTCTTCCTATGCCTCCAATCCATACTTATGCTGTTGAATTGGAATAGAAAACCAAGCCCAGATGGTTTCAGGGAGGAAGTGAAATAAATTATACCTATTACATGATATGTGTGAAGTACCTATACATTGAAAAAATAATTCGCCTCGACTGGGATTTGAACTCAGATAGCGCGATATAGCGCCGGGTGCTTTTGACTGTGAATTGCACAAATTACTACATAGCGAGTATCACCCGTCAAAAGTTTTTTTATGATTTAAATTAATTTTACTTTAGTTTACAAATGCCACATTGCATCGTAATACCCTGTGAACTAACGATTTCTCTCCTGGAAAACCTGGATAACTAACGATTTTATTTTGAAATGAGATCACCACCCTACGAAGAGGGATTTACTTATCCTAGTCTTTCGCGAAGGGTGGATGCGGTTAAAAGGGGTGGTGGGAAGGGAATGTGGTCTCGGAATTGTCTCTCGATCCTTAGCTCCCCCATCCAGCGTCCCCTTCTCTCAGCTTCCATCCCTCTTTTCTTTTATCCCCGGAGTTTCTGGAATGTTTGGATGCTCTCCGGAGGAGAAGTCTTCCTTTTCGTATTATATAGTACGCCGCAAGCACCCCCCCCCCTCCCTCATTCCCCCTGTCCTCTCCGGTTCTCTGCCATTTGTCCCAGAAACCATCGATCTTCCTTTTTGCCTCTTGCTTTCTGTCTTCCTCTCCCCATTCGTCTCTTTCCATTTCGTTCCCGTTTTTCCCGACTCGAGAGGGAGGGTTGCAAAGGGGAGCATTTTTAATCCGACACCAATGGATATTTCATTATTTTTTTATCCTTATAAAAAATCTTTCCTCAAGTTTTTTTGTTATTTTCCCTCTCTCTTTTTTTCCTCTCTGTTTTATATTCTTTCTTTTTCTCATCTCGTTCCGTCGCAATTTGGATCGCGAAGCCTGGGGAAACCTCTCCTCCGCTGGCTTAACAAAGGCGTCGCGCCTCCCCACCTCTCTCTCTCTCTCCCCCCAATATTTTCCCATCTTTCACCACCACCTCAGCTACCCTTGCTTCCTCGACCGACCCCAACTTTTCTCCGATACTTCTCTGCTATGTCACCCACATAATGGGAAATCTTTAGAGCTGTGGCTCTCAACCGTTTTTGCTCCATTCCCATCTTTCACCACAGTTCAGGATATCAATCCCCCTTCCCAATACAAGTCATTAAATAATAATATGATTCCGCAAATGAAATTTGAACTATCAAACTCAATCATGCAGTTCAGCTTTTGATTATTTAATTTGACCATTGCGCCTCAGTAAAATTTGATTGTTTGGCCTACATACTAGCAAAAAGCAATAGTCGTGCCTTGAATTTCTGTATGGACATAATAATTCACCAATATTAGCTAACGAAAAACTGACGCCCTTCCTTCATTATTTTCAGAGCAGTGATTCTCCAACTTCTTTTTGCTCAATTTCCCCATTTCACCATAGTTCAGAATGTCATTCCCCCTTACCAATATAAATTTTAAAATAATAATTGAATTCCGCAAATGAAATTTGAACTCTTAAACTCATCCACGCTTTTCAGATTTTGATTGTTAAATTCGACCATTGTACCTCATTAAAATTTTATTCCCAGGCCTGTATGCACAGACAACAAACAATAGCCAAGCAATGAACACAATAATTTACCGTCGACACCCAGCGAAAAGCCAACGGCTTTCCTTTGTACTTTTCCTTTCCGATTTTACATGTTAAAGATTTCAATATGGTCACTCCTGTGCTATCGTGGCTTAAGGTTCATGCAATTCTTTTTTGCATCTGGATGCCACACCGCTTCTCCCGGCTCTTTTTCAGCGATGCCTGTCATTTGTCTCGACAATTTTCATGCTGTCCGTATTCTGCGTCTTGTACTTTCCTATCCCCCGTCCTGCAATATGTCTACTTAGATGGAAGTGAGCTCTTACGCTTCTTCTTCTACCTAGTTAACAAAACTACTTCCTACCGTATTTTTTGACACTTAACTCGTTTAAATTTAAAGGAATTAAATCTCATGAGATAAAATCGGATGGAGAAACATGGGAAGAGAAATTTGATACGATAGATTTGTGCGTGGAATGTGGAGCACAAGTACATACTTTTTTTTTTACTCCCGATCGTCCGGTCTTCTCCTGAGTCACGCCACTCGTTCCAGTACCCTTTTTTAATCGATTTCCTTTCTCTCCATCTTCTGTTTTCCTTCTGACCCATTTCGTCGTCCGATACTTTTCTCCTCTCCGTCCTATAGCTGTCCACACGTCGTTTTCTCCGGCTACCTCGGGCACGACTATGCTATTCACCGGACCTTTTCTACATAGAATACTGTTCCTTTTGGACTCTTATGGTCTGCTGGGATCAGAGGGTAGGCTTCCGAGGGTAGGCACTTTAATTAGGCTAGTGAAAAAAGCAGTTATCGAGCTACGTTAGCCCCATTCAGATGGGTCTTTGCAAGCCATGTTAATTAGAAGTCGCAGAATCACTCGCAGCCCGTTTTACCTCGTATGAAATGCACCAGCAACTCGAAAGCAGGGAAATTTTGAGTGAGTTAATTTCGTGTTTCCTTGTTGAAGGCTTCTTTACCGTTCTCCATTCGGCAGCTGGAACTGAAAAAGCTCCGGCTACCATGGGTTGTGGGACATTGTCACAGACGAGAAAAATTGGCACAATGCAATGGCCCTGGTTGGGTTGCAACTTGAATCAATGGCTCGGCCGACCTATAATTGCGAAGTAATTAATTTAAAATACCGTTACTACCAGACAGTGAGTCGGTATTGGCCTGCTACCTCTGTCTTGTGCATCATATTAGGAAGTACGTGGATAGATCAAGCAAGCATCATCATTTATCGACGGAGACGTAATAGTTTTCACTATTCACTTCGTCTAAGATACAAACAGTTTCTTATCCTTTGTGTACATTTTTGTCAGGGCGCGGTGGAATATAATGTGTATTTAATGTACTCTGGGTGTCACTTTTAGAGTAAATGCGAGTACAGATTGAATTTGACTGCACAGAATCGTTAAATACTCTATGATCGCGAATATATTTAACATAAGTAATGGTTCAAAGGTACAGGTAGTAAAGTGATAACTGCATTGGAAAATTCGCCTTTCTCTTCAATTGGAAGAGTCTTTCACAATATTTTATTAGCGTATTTATGAAACCAGTTTTTTTATTAAGTTTTGGAGTAAAGCATTTCATAGTTTGCTGTATAGACTCCGTGAAAGATCCCGAAAACGTTTACGTACGCGTCGAAGAACCCCGAAAGTCTTATCCATTCTATCTTACATCGACAATTTCATCCGGGGTGCTTACAATTAGTTTCGTGCAAAGTATGTCATGTCTGGAGGCCAGATTTACCACCTTTGATCTAAAAAGAACAGCTAAAACTCTTCAAATCTTGAACGGTGGTGACGCTGGTCAGTACTGCCTCGCCATTAATTTCCTCTTGATTTATTTCTGTCTTCCTCGTTGGCTAGGGAGGCTCTTTTTTAACGGTGCCTCACTTTGTTTGTGTCGAAGGGCGTCTGGAGTTTGTTTTTGACGCGGGTCCGTTTCTCGGAATGCCGCCCGGTAATCGTCCCGGCGACGGCGACCCTCCAATCAGAATCCATTTAAGAAAGGAATCTGGGATAGGGTAACCTTTAAGCAATCGATCGGTCCGACGACGATTGGTATCGGAATTGTGAGGATTCGCGATGGATATTCTAAACCAATATGTTTACTCGACGAATAGTCACGTCCGCTCCTTGGCCGTGATTGCCTCCTCCGTTGTGATTCTCGAGAGAACGAATTTGTTCTGGCACAGAAAAAATCCTTCGGAATCCGAGATGTTGGAGAATTCTGTCGAGGTCGGTGAACGATTTCTTCGTTTTATTTTGCACTCAATTGCAGTCGCTTTATTGTGACTGCCATCACCATTCCGATTCCCATTTTGTAATAGTGGACTCAGCGAAGAACACTGAGTAAAATAAGGGATAAATTCATCGGATACTACGACGCTACATCATCTGTGTAGCTAGAAGTTTTACTTTTATAAAAAAATGGTCTCTATTTGTCGCTCAGTGTCTATGCCTCGCTCTGTGTTGGGTTTCTACGAGTTCAGTGAAATATGGTTATGGGATTTGACCTCCTATATTTCAGAACATGAGGAAATACTATTAACCTAGTGGCCTATGAGTATTTCGCAATTTTTATAAAAGTAAATATATTCCTGCCTCCTGCATTTCATTGGGATAGAATTTGAGAATGAAGTCAGATGTACCGTAAATCTCACCTTTTAGAGAAGATGGCATCCACTAGTTAAAATTACTGTAGAGTTTGACTAACCCACGTTAGTAGGCACCCCAAATATTGGTCTTTTTTGTGTGGGTGACCGCTAGTCCTGGGAATGTGGGATTCCATTCCGAATAATTCCTAGCTTCGCAACTTTTATTCAAGTTTGCCCGCTGAGGACAATCGTGGAAGACAAAGGAAACGCAAAGAACTGCGTACAGTTGATAAATGAAGCAGGAAATGCAGCTGGGGAATAGAACTGCGAAATAATTACCGATTGAAGATGCGAGTGGAGCACTGTCTCAGACAAATTCGAGGATCGATCACCAAGTCCCTGACCTGATTGATGACGGCAACGAACTCCCTTGTAAAAAATTAGTGGTGCACTTCAAGTGGAAACAGTCCACCGCCTTCAGTTTTTTATTGTGCTTGAGATGAAAAAAAACACATTTCGATGGGTGAGCATATAAATTTAGGTCAGTTGCGTAGTTTAGTCTATAATCTAATGGAATCGATCTTTCGATGTTTGACTTTGTGAATAGTGTTGGTTGACTTGTCTCATTGAGAGATTCGCAAATGACTGGCTATGTTACGTCGACGTCCCTCGATAAATGAATTGAACTATTTATAATTACACAATATGGAGACTATTCAACGAATAACTATCAAAAATAAATCGAGCGGGCGTAAATAGCGCTGCGTTGAGAGGTTAGAGACAGTTCAAATAGCAAAACGATCTCGCAAGTTGTGGCACAAGCCCTATTTATTGCTGCCGCTGCTTGAGTTTTTCCGAATTAGTGCGCACCAATCAACTGTGTCCACGTCCGTATTAAACATCCACGAAAATTATTATTTTATTATACGCCCACACCACTCTACTCAGAATACCATCACTCAGAATGTTTTTTTGTAGTGCAGGCCCAATAGCTTACTTATAATTGCGGGCCTGGTGTAAAGTAGGAATTTTTATCAAAACTTGGACGTTATGTTTATTATGAAAACCTTGAAAACGTATTTCTTTATGTATATCAGGTAGAAAGGGCATTATTACAGAGTTCGACAACTAGGTATAATAATTTAATTGATTATATGAACTGTAATTACAGTAACTTTTTTCATAGATTACAGTAAAAAACAGATATTAGTAAAAATACCTAATTCAAGAAGAAATGAAATTTCAAAAGCACTTGATTTTTATTCCATGAATTTCTGTTTTTAACAAACTATCCGTTCTAAAATTCGACAAATCACCAAACCAATACATTGTATATAAATATTAATGATATTTATTCTGGAAAACGTAAATGATTACCAAAAATAAATTGAAGACAGTATTTAGTTGGAATTTTTTTTTTAATTATCATCCTGGAAAAATATATTGTGCACCAATTAAAAATTAAACCAATAGCTTTTTCCTTAGCTCCTCACTAGTATTAGTTAATTTATCAATGATAATGTCTTTACAGAAGTTGAAAAACAAATCTCGTTCTACATTCATTAGAAGAAAATTAGACAGAGTATCTTGAGTCAGTGTTGATCTAGTAAGTCGGTCCTTGACGATTTTTAATTTAGAAAATACTCTTTCACATGCTACCTAAGTGCTAGGAAGGGTAACAACAAACTTATATGCTGTGTACAAGTTAATAAAAAGCCCACATTGAGACAGTTCATAGACAATGGGGAAAGCACAGGCCAAACATTTGTAGCATTTTCTATTTTGGGTGCAATGAATGAACTCCATTTCTTCCTCGTCTTCAAAGTTAACTTTACTGTCTTCACTGTCTTTCCGAATTTTTCTCAGATTAGGCATGTCTTCTCCTTCATCATATTCAACTTTTTCTGTCTCTGTAAAACTTTCCCACTAATCTGCAAACTGTTTCAGTTCTATAAGTAAATAACTTCTTTCTACTTATCACAAATTTGGAATGGCGGAAATTAAGTCGGAAAGAAACGTATCTACCTTTGCTATATCGGGAAATTTTATTTTTCTTGTTCTTTTTTCCTCTCTAGGCAATCCATCGCCTTCCTATGAACAACAGTATATCAATTAATCGTTGTATGACTTGCCTTCTAGTATGAATATGTGTGCTCTCTCTCCTTTTTGTTTGATTATAAGCTAGAAGAGATGAAATGTCGTATCCTTTTGCACATTGAAAAGCAGCATTCGCCGCAAGTTGGTGACTTACGGCGTTTTTGTGAATTTCCACTGACTTATAAATATGCTCTGTAAACTCTGAACGAAATACGAACAACTGATAAAAAACATAAGAAATAAAATTTTTCTTGCTTTGCTAGTATACTTCGTACTCATTCTCCGCATTTGAGCCCGTAGAAAACCTTGACGCCACTCCTTTTGGAAATATAGTTTTGTTTTTAGCTATTTAATTTTATTAATATATAAAAGAATGTAAATTATGTCCACGTGGAGAACATTTTTACCTGCTATAAAGATTTCACTTACGCAATGATATTAAAAATTGCCTTTTCTAATTTTCACGTTTTCGTGATTTGTGGAAAAACTGGAGGTGATTTAGGAATTTGAAGGTGATTTTCGGAATCCACAGAACAGTACACTTCTTCATTTCAAACAACAAAATCTTGCATATTGGTGATAGTCACTGATTTTCCTAGCACTCAGTATCTATTCCAAAATTTTTCATCACTTAATTATTGAGAGAATTCGTAGGTAAAGTTGATTTCTGGGCCATTTACGCCATATTTCCTTTTCCCCTTATTGTAAGTCGGTCGTTTTTTATGTAACGCGGCTTACACATAAATGGAAGGTCTATTAAATGACCCATTTCTGTACATTGGGCTGAAACCCATGCAGTAAATCTTTCAGTCGTAAAACGTATCCAACTCGTGTCTGACTGAGGGATGGAGGCGCGTGATCTGCGTCATTAGTTACCCATTTCACTTTGTCCTTTATGATTCAAGGGAATTTTTTGGATGCCTTCGTCGGCTGCGGTCAGGACATTTCATTCATGACCACGGTGAAAGTTTCTGCTGGTTGATGTCTTCCCCAGAAATTGTGGGGATTGGGTCATTGTGGTGACTAGAATACTGGAATCCCATTCCGAGAGCCTATGTTTAAATCCCGGACTTTACCAACTTGGGTGCTATGTGAAGAGCATTTCAAGTGAAGTATTCTGTCCGTCGAATGGAACGTTAAACTGTGGTCCCCTTGGTGCCTTTATTTAAGGTAGAACCTGCGCTTCGAAGTACTGCTTTCATTACATAGATGAACTAGACAGAAACAAGATAAAATGGCTCAAAATGTTGTTAATAATAATTAAAAATAATTTTCAAAGAATCAACATGGCTGTACAGTACATGAGTTTTCTTCAAATTGAAGTAATCCTGTCATATGAAGAATTGCTTTTGTATTGACACCATGTCTCAGAG
The DNA here is from genome assembly GCA_963573305.1 of Pyrrhosoma nymphula. Lineage (NCBI taxonomy): Eukaryota > Metazoa > Arthropoda > Insecta > Odonata > Coenagrionidae > Pyrrhosoma > Pyrrhosoma nymphula. The sequence goes on from OY754328.1 coordinate 19,275,374, forward strand.
GAATTTAAAAACTTTCTCTGGAACTGCAGTAAAGCTGCATAATTAAAAAAAATAGGGATGAATTAAAACAACAGAACTAGTGAGTGCTTTTGCTATTTTAATGTGAACGTAATTAAAACAACTGTATTATATATAATAGCTGACGATGAAGTCGACAACACTGTATAGCTGGTCAACATATCATAGTTTCACTCCGGGCCGGCACCTTCCTTTGTTTGCATAGTTTCACTCCAATGTTTTTGTTTACTGCTCGAACATAGTTGCCAAGTCTGTTTCAATATGGCGGCTACGGAACGAAAGTAAGACTCTTCATCGCTTTTCAAACATAGATATCTGCATTAAATGGCCGATAAGGTAACCTGAAAAACATTCATTGTATCCGTTGATTATTTAATCACCATATGGTCGATTTTGAGGTTGCCTAGTCGAGGAAAATCTCGAGAAATAAAATGTTGAAGTGAGGGACGACATCATTCCGTCATAAGAGCAATGTGATTTGAGGCTGAGAATGGCGATTTTCAAATCCTGTTATCAGTGCTAAATGGCCGATTACCCCAATTATTTTTTCACAGATCGACTAAGGCATAATTTCTCTGCAATATATGAAAATATCAGAGCATGTTATCGAAGGTGCTTGTAGTAGTGGTTCTACCTTAAGAGGCCGATGGCGACATCCTTTCTATATTCTACAAGTAGGCCTTATCCTCTTAACCACCTTTCCTAAAGGCGAAAATGAACGTAGTTGTCGGACGCCTGCCGAAAGAACGAACGAACCGAGAAAGTGGGTACTGTCTCGTCAGATGGTACAGAGGTTTTCCCCTTGACGTTCCTTTGCTTTATCCCACTTTTGTCTTGCCCTTTTCATTGTCATTTCTCACGAAAACCGTAATTCCACGACATTTTTCTTTTACGGTCGCTATGTGTGCGTTACTCATAAGAAACGAAGCTAAGTACACTTAGAATCCCGCTAATCCGAACACAGATAATTCGGAAGCTCGGTTAAGGAGGTTCGGTGGTTTCGCTTAACTTAAGGGAATTCGATGAAACTTGCTGAAAACATTACTTTTGTTGTCTTAAAGAAACCTGATTTTTTTCAGAATTATTTACCACAGATTTCTTAAGATATTTGAACGAGAAGTGGGCATGAAATTACACGGGTTCTAAAGGGAACGCAAGGCTTTATTCATCGGGGAGAGCCTTTTCTAATTATTCAATGTATAATAATTTATATCATCTATAGAAAAATGTATAACAGGTTTTTACTCCGAGCGCTTGATGAAATCCCTTTTCGCGCGCTTTAAGGACGATGTGACATTTTCACAACGAGCAAGTTACTTGAACTTGAATGCATAAATTTCAGGATGTAGAAGAAACCGGTGTAATTTCATGCCTAATTCTCGATCAGGTATCTTGAAAAACCTGCGGCAAATAATTCCGAAAATTTTCAGGTAGCTTTAGAACAATATTGTTAATGCTTTCCGTAAGTTTCATTGAATTCTTTCAAGCTGAGTGAAGCCACCAAACCTCCTTAATATGAACAGAATATTTGGAACATTTAAAACATTTTAAATATAATTTTAGGCTGAATTTAAGGTATTATCAGAACAAAATCAAAGTACAAGCATAGAAAAGCACTCTTTCATTAACGTTTACTACAGTATGGTGCAAAAATACTGTAGGTCGGATAATTTACTCTTCAGATACAGATTTACTGTACAATATAGAATAAAACTGATGACATCATACCTGACATAGTAGAAATGATGGATATCCATGTTGAGAGAAATTAACTTTGTGATTTCCACAAACTTTATTCCGCTGGTACGACGCGCGTTTCACCACACTGTGGAATATTAATGAGCTACATACATGCATGCACATGAATATGCCACAGTGTGGTGAAACGCGCGTCGTGCCAGCGGAATAAAGTTTGTGGAAATCACAAGGTTGGTTTTTCTCAACATGGTACATACAATATAGATTTTAATGTACTGTAATTACTGACGATTGTGTTATACAATACTGTAAAAAGTAGATAAATGTCCACAATATTGTATCAATACATGAATTAAAATGTTTTGAATGGGTTTTTACTGTAATTATGAAATTTTTCGGTTAATCCGAAAATTTCGCAATCCGAACAGTGTACGGTCCCAATTAGTTCGGGTTATCGGGACTCTAGTGTAATCATCTCAATATGAAAGGGAAATACTGTAGAAAATATACCACTTTGACGCATGGTCTGAGTTAAATAAGGTGGTGGAAAAACCACAACTTTCGACACCATTGTCGGAGGACCGTTTACAGGGTTTCTTCCATTGGTACCGGAAATCGAATTGAATGTAGTAAAATCAAAAGTGGGTGTAGGAAGTTTCGAATAAGCCCTGCCATTTGAACTAACTGTTGCAAGTTCATTCCCGCGCGTGGCTAAAATATTTTGTCTCTATTTTGCTCCAAATTGTTCTCAGAGCACGTTTTCAAGTGCGTCCTAAATACTCCTTCCGAATAATTTTGCACATGCATCCTAGCTCCGTCACTTGTAGTATCTTGCTATGCTCACCTCCCCTGTGATTTTATAGCTGTTTTCAAGAAATGTATTGTCACTAAGCTCCGCTCTTATTTCCGTATTGGTTGCGGTAATTGAGTTCAACTCATTCATCGAATATGGTTGCACTTGTTACATGGTAGGATTTAGAGAATGCTGGATTCATTTCGATTTTGAATACTGAAATCATCTACGGCCTTTCGAGAATCCCGAGCTCTTACCGATCACAACATTTATCGGACTTCTTTTTCGGCTTGAAATTATAGTTTTTTAAAACGTTTTTTGGTGCCATTTACTTAAAAACCTGTTAATTTTCGACTTCATGTGTTCTGTCTCTAAACAGGGTGTTTCGTTAAGGATTTTACTGCTATAAATTTTATAGAAATTCCTTTAGGTACCTTACAGACTTGGCTTAGGTTTTATTTGCAAGCTATACACATCAAGGTTGATTCACGTAGTGCTGTAGTACCAAATTCAACCACCAACAAATGTAGCTAGCACCTTTGCATTTCAAAACGTCCATTTCGACTGGTGTGGAACGAACTCGCTGCGTGTTTTGGTCCAACTAAGCAAACTCCGCGACTATAGTCCAACGTTATTTTCGTACTCATGATGGTGACGATGACGACTTGGACGCCCCTGATAAAATCCTCGGAGTGCGAGGTGGACCAGGGAAAGGAACTAGCCCCCCTACCCTGAATGTGTGAAATTCACACGCCTGTGGCTTAGTCTGAGGTGAGCTCTACCCTCAACTATCCAAAACAACCTTCGGGTTGAATCACTGAGTGAGTGTATGGTGAAGATACTCCAAGTAGATCTCCAGTTTACTCTTGGAGCAACAATTTTGTTGAGGCTGGTTGTTCTTTGAGGCAAGAAAAATCTCCCACGAATTCCTGGTGTTTCTGTGGAACTTTAAGTCAGGCAGAGCTTCGCCCGTAGCACCAAGAAACGAACGCGATATGTCTTTTCTGTGGCTGGCATACCACATGTGACGGTTTGGCGCGCATCACGAAAACGTTTGTACTTAAAGCCGGACAAACTTGCCTGTCTGAAACAAATTATTGATGCATATAAAGTCCTTTGTCTTGTTTTCTGTGTGGAAATGTTGGATCGAATAGGAAACGATAAGACATTCCTGGGAAACGTCATCTTCAGCCTTTTTTACCATATCACGAACAGTTGTCACATCGAAATAAAAACCTCTGATAAAAAACTTTCGATATTCAGGACATTCAATTCTTTGAACTGATTTTTGTTCATTTTTACATGACTTTGACGTTATGATATATAGGTAGTGGAGATGAGATGACTTATCTGCTCTAATATCTGTATTATTCGGTACATACTTTAAATATTTCACATATACAGAATTCTGGTTTTATTCTGAGGACGTTGCTGTGTTTTGTTTTTAGAATGACGTCTCAAATGATTCTGTGAGTTAATGTAATGAAATTTTCAATGCTTTCAAAGTTATAAAGTCCTCATCGAAACACCCTTTAATGCATTTACCCTCTGGGTGCACGGGGTAGCAAAAAAACCGCTCAGACAGGATTCTCTTGTCCACACCCTTGTCTTAGCGTAACCCTGAACTCGTGAAAATTGCATGAACAAGGCCGTCAATTGACTCATCCAACTTCCTGTTCGTCTCGACAATTTGACGGTTTTAAGTTTCCCTTCCGCGAAATGTACAGCCGACCGGAATTTGAGACGGCCCCTTCACACGAGCTTGAACGTGTGCAGCATCTCCGCGAGCTCTGGACCCGCGCGTTTAATAAGACGTCTGCATCGCCGTCAAGGGGGCGTCACTTGATTAAAACTTCCTTTTAGTGTCGACGGTTGCGACGACCCTTGGGGGATTTTTCGGGACCATCAGCGAGGGACTCCGTGCATCCGTGACCGAACTCTTAAATTAAAAGTGCGGCGAGGTCGCAACCTTCTTACTGGCTCACTTGAACCCTTTTTCAAGTGTGCTCTCCTCGACGTGGGGGCCGCCGACGTTTGGCGGGCTATCTTCCCACACTCTTGAGCTTCCTCTTCCACTTTATAAGCCAGATCCTCGCGCTCTTTTCCCCATGCCCTCTTTTTCGAGTGACAGCTCTTCTCTCTCTCCCCCTACCGTTCCTTCTTTCCCCTTCACCTAATCCTTGGATCCATTAGCAAGGCACGCATTAGAGGACGGAGGATGCAGACGCGAATGCTAAAAGGAAAAAAATGAGAAAATTACATGCTTTGCTTTTCCCGCGAGTCTTGTCTGTTTCGTGTCTGAGCGCTCTTGAAGAGGTGGTGTGTTGGCGTAGGTGGTGGGTGGAAAGGAAATCCATAAGGAGCTTGGCGACGAACGAAAAAATTGAACGCATGAAAACCATTGAATTTACCAGTCAAAATTGCGAAAAGCAAGAGGAAAAGTTTGATCCTGTGTGGAGCGTATCTTCAAACCGTTGTACTGAAAACCTGCCAGTAAACACGTTCGCACAGTGCGTTCTGTTCATTTAAATCATTCATTTAAGGAGATTCGGTGGTTTCGCTCAACTTCAGAGAATTCGACGAAACTTGCTGGGAGCATTACTTATGTTGTCTTAAATCTACCTGATTTTTTTCAGAATTATTTACCGCAGATTACTTAAGATATTTGATCGAGAAGTGGGTATGAAATTACATGGGTTCTTATGGGAACACAAGGTACGAGTGGTTTAATTCATAAAAAAGAACCTTTTTCTAGTTAAGAATAAGAAAAACAAAAATAATAAAAATAAAGTATATCAAATGATTTTCATAAATTATTCTATTGATGATTTAAATAATTTTTGTTTTTTCTTATTCTTAACTAGAAAACGTTCTTTTCGATGAATAAAGCTAGTCGCACCTCGCGTTCCCATAAGAACCCATGTAATTTCATTCCCACACTTCCACATCAAATATCCTAAGAAATCTGCGGTAAATAATTTTGAAAAAATTCTGGTAGCTTTAAGAAAACATAATTTATGCTTCTAGCAAATTTCGTTGAATTCCCGGAAGTTGAGTGAAACCACCGAACGTCCTTAATCACTATTCACCATTTTATACGTACATTTTTAGTTCTTCTGTTGGAATTTTCCATTGGACAGCAAGTTTCGGACGTATTTTGAAATGATAGGTATTTCTTTCTTTGATTAGTTGCGTTTAAGATGGCCGTTGGAAAGACGTAGCTCGATAAAATAAACTTACACTCAAATCTGGTAACTGCACTTATGTGGAAATGCTATTGGAAAATGCAAATATGATGTAAAAGCAGGGAATACGACGACGCTGAATTTTCTGGAATTGTTTTCATATTAATAATATTAGTACATATGGCCATGCAACCCAAAGGATTTTTACTCACTTCCATTTAAACCTACCTTAAATAGTAGATTGCTTAATGATAGTAATCATTTTCATATCGGACGCCCTGTCCAAACTAATGGCACCATGCAGCCCGAGATAAAAAAATGGTTGGAGTTCGGAGATCAACAAAAAGGACTCCTAGACAAGGCTATTTTAGTTTTGTTCAATCGAGAAAATAATTGCTCTGAATTCGATCATTAAAAGCTTTAGCAGGTACCTATGTGGAATGGCAAAAGAATCGATTTTTAATATATTAATAGGCGAAGAAAGAAAAGTGCTCATCTCGAATGGAAAAATGGCATAATGTGCTCTCTTAGTCCCGTACATATGTATGTACCCTTTCCCTTGCGGCATCGAGGAGTTGGGATGCGATGGGAGCTTGCTATCGCGCCCCTCTGTGGCCCCCTGGGTCAAAGGGGAGATCACTTTTGCTCTCCTGCGACCTCACGCCGCTGACCCTCGCGCTTCTTTTTTTCCCTCTACATTTGGATTGGTTCCTCCGAAAGGATGAGGAGGCGCTGGCAATCATGCTAATGGAACCTTTCATCTCGACGAGTATGAGGACTCTCGGCAAGCGTCCAGCTCCCCTTCTATGCCCGTTCCTTCTCTTCCCAACGCTAACTTCACCCGGTGGAGCTCTTTTGCGTAGTCCGTGAACCAATCTGGGATGTTGAAAGAGGCTTTCAGTGCGCGGAAATGGTCTCCTTAGTTTTCAAGAAGAGCAAATACGTGCATTTCCGGATAGTGCTCCTTCCTAGGTATTGCTTGTTAGGCTAAAATCTTTCGTTTATTTTTTTGGCGAGTTGGTTCTTAAGGTTCACCACCGCATGTGGTTCGCGGAAGAGCATTTCGGGACCGATGCATGTCAATTTACTCGCCCAAAAATTACCCGCCGGAACTTGCCCCATTCCTGAGGCTTTTTAAATCTCTGGCAAAAAAAATCAATTGTTTTCTCAGCCCTACCTATAACTATTGCATAGAATATAGCTATTACCATACGCGTAATGATTCATGTGGGATCATTTTATTCGTATATAGATGTCATAGGAAAGGAAAAAAATGAATCTATAAGTAATCATTAGGTCAGTCAGTTCACCTAACGTACGGATTAGGTTACGGCCAAGGAAAAGTATGCTCAATGTAACAAATTTATAAATAGCTATACAAATTTCATTTTAGGTGCACGTTGCTATACCTAGTGCGTTCTACATCAAAGGTATTTAGACATACATTGCTCAACCTGTACTCATAAACCGTTAATCATGAAGTCAAGTTATCTTTATTGGATTTTATCAGGGCTTCAATCTAAAACAATATGCGCAAAAATTTTCGTCGGTCTACTAGTGAGATAAATAACAGGGTTAACATTGTGCATAAAATATCGACTAGATGTTGACGTTTTTTTAAGCTTGCAAAATATATCTAGTATCATTTTGTTCAGCGTATAAATGTGGACTTTTGAAGGTTTGAAGGCTACTCCTATTGTGTAATTCGTGATAGTTTCGGAGTGTCTCATTGAAAAGGCACCTGTTCAAAAAAATAATTTTAAGCCTAGACTGGAAACCCTCATAATTATAATCCTTTTTAAACGGTCATGTTATCCCAAGCCATATGTTCCATTGATTTTTTCTCTTCCTAGGCTGATATTATTAGGTGACGGAAAGAAGGCAGTCGCTAGACGACGGCAAATATATTTTTGAAAACCCTCAAAATAAATCGACGGAGGAATACATCAACGTGTAATTATCTTTATTTCAAATTATAATCTTGAAAAGAGCTTCACTAAAACATATATATTTATAAATTGCAGCAAAGTGTGGAAAATAACAGTGGTAGAGGAAAGACGATTGTATGCAGTGGAAATGTGGTGATCCTGAAGCATGATGAAGATTAAATAGACGGAGGGAATCACCGATGAAGAAATCCTACGAAGAGTTGGAGACTGAAGATGTATAATTAAAACACATGTGTGAAGAAAAACCTATTGGACATATTCTGGCACACAACAGCCTCTTGAAAGCTATTATACATAGAGGGAAATCTAAATGGGAAGAAGTACTGAAGGGTTCGGGAAAAATCACCAGAAGAAGCAAAAGAGACTTAGTAATCAGAATTGTACAAGCAGAGAAAGCATTTTACCAGAAGAAACTTCTATATAAGGACGACATAAGTTTGGAAGCATAAAAGCGTGAATAAAACTTTTCATGAAAACATGAATATGGAGCATGCTCTTATACTGCAGTGAAGACTTAACAATAACAGCTACGGAGCAAAGCAGATCGGAAACAATGGAAATGTGGTGTTATCGAATAATAGTGAAGTACAAAGTATGGAGAGGATCGCCGATGAAGAATTCGTACGAAGAGATGGAGAGAAAAGACGTGTAGTGAAAAAAAAGAGACAAACTTATTGAGCACATTTTGCGACACAACAGCCAATTGAAACAATCATGGAAGAAGGAATGAATTGGGAGAATAATCGAGGAAGAGCAAGGATGGAATATCTTCACCAGGCAAATTACGAAGGACGTCAAATGAAGATAAATGTTGGATCGAAACAGTTAGCTGTTATGAGAGTGGAGTAGAGAGCTGCAAAAAACTAATTTCGTATTTATTGCGACCGATCGTAATGAAGGTGAAGACTAGCAAATCTCTTTAAAGTAATATTATGAAAGCAGTGATGCATACCTTTTAAATTATTTAATCGGATTTCCTCTCTGTTTAAAAGCATTCTTGAATTTTCCCGTTATTTGTCTGGTGGTCGAAAATCTTTCCGCTCGCCTTTAATCCCGGGGTGAATGTTTCCACAGCGGAGAAAGTCCTCATTTAATATTTCATGCTCTCCACTTCCTGCGGCGGAAGCTGTTCGGAAACTGTGGAGCTAATGGTTTTTAGGGTGCCATTTCCCTCAATGGCGTTCTGAAAATGGGTATGTTGTTTTTCCCAATATTGAGGGTCGCCTCATCATGTGGTCCTCAAGCCGCTTAACGTAAGATGTTCTTGAAAAGTGGAGGAAAATTTTAGGTACCTAGTTCTAGGTTTTAAAGCCTTTGCTTTTTTCTCGGGCAGCTATGTGTGAAAGATCCAGGTGAAACAGTCTTTTGATAAGGCTTTGTGATGCTTCGGCGTAGTGTGAAAATGGAGAAAAATTAAGGAATCACCCGAAACATAAGGTTTTTTTTGGAAATATAAAAAAATTGGGAAATCCCTCAATTGTTGAGGAATATATAGATACTTTGGAGGTGAGAACATCGTGAAAGACTGTTATGCAATCATATTGATGTTCGTTGAGGACTGTTCTTTTTGGGTTACCCACGTCAAGATTAAAAAAAATACGTTTCTTCTCCTTTTCCGGAGACCTCCTCAAGGCTAATGAATGATTCATTAGCCTTGAGGAGGTCTCCGACAAAGGAGAAGAAACGTTGGTTTTTAAAAAAACCTGACACGGGTAATCCCAAAAAAGTCCTTTACAAACATGGGCCGCGAAAGTTATTATAATTTGACATTTGAACGCTTCCGATCGCTTGCTGGATACATTGCTGCGTTAAAATAAGCAATGTTTAGGCGTACATTATTCGTTACACTTGGAATGAGAGCATTTTTAAAATTTCTAATGACAACATTTATAGTCTGCTGTGTGTCATTATCCTGCTTCTAATGAAGATGAACTCCCAGAGGTATATGCTGTGCGGCTGATATCTTATAAAATCCTATAGTATTAAGTACTGTGCAAGTTTAAAAAATCCCCTGTCAAGAAACAGTTGCAATAAATTAGTGGCCGTATGGAATGTGCTGAAGGGAATATCCTCTCTTTTTGTGGAATATATATTTTGAACTATTAGCTTGAATCTTTGCAATTTACGAATGCGTTGTTTTTCTCGTTTTCGCCGTCGCTCATTTGCTGAGGTGGTGATATCGTGAGGTTTCCTTTACACAAGAGGCAGTGAAGTTACATATGCAGAGGACGCGGTTGTCATTGTGTCGAAATTCAATGCCCTAGGGCACTAACTCATTTAGATTCTCCGGGAGCCAGTCCGCCGTCAGTCACATCTGTCTCGCTGCTGCTGCATTCATTCCATCGACGATTGACGACTGATGTTCGAGACATCTCGATGGGGCAAGGAGTCATTCATCGCTGTATCCTTCGAGTTCCTATCCTTCCCTCCCCATCCATCGAAAAATGTCTTCCTCAGGCAGCAGTGCTTTCTTTTCTCTTCCCCCCTCTGGGGTCTTTTCCAGGCGAAGACCCCCCTAACTCGAATGCATTCTGCTCCTTACCTCGGTCTATTAATCATATCACTCGCTCGGCATACATGGTCTGGAAGGTTATTAATAGCGCCAATCCGTCTCTATCTCTCTCTCGAATTACATGCTCCCTTGTATTGTGTGTTGTGCGCGAGCCGTTTTGACTCACCGGATCAAAAGTCTTGTGAGGAGGTCCAGAAGGAAGCTCGCAGAAGTTGCAAGATGCCGCCCACGATCTGCAGTTTTATCTTCGTCCAGTAACTGCTGCAAAAGAAGTCATTCATTCAATTAGCTTAATTTTAGAAGGGTCAAATGAAGCAAAATTCAATTATATCCTACTTTTCAGGGACATGCGCGATGGAAAATCGTTAGGGTTTTCAGTAACTGATGACTTTTTCAAAAAAAAAACATTTTTAGAAATCCCGATCCAGTTCTTTAAAATACCAATGAGCTTACGAATGAGAAAATTAGTTTCTTGCCGGACGATATTTCAGAGCTTTTGATTAAACATGATGTAGAAAGTAATTTGGGACTAAGGGTGGTGACGAGTAGGAAGAGGTGGGCTTTCCATTTTCAACTTTTGAACGATTTATGACCAGGCATATGTTTGTTTTTCTTAAATTTTTCTGAGATAGTCATAATTTGGGCTGGTTTGACTAAAATTGCTTGATAAGAGCCGAAAAATCCATATTTGCTCTTAAACGATGTGAAAATTAAACTAAAATTTTCATTGGGAATGCAATAGTAACGCATGTAAAAGGCAGTGGAATAAGTGATTTTGAATGAAATAAGAAATAATTACTTCATTTATTTCATCAAAATTTCTTGGTCTGTGGACTGATTATGCTCTCCTGAGAGAGTATACCTTCGGTGTCTGACATATACACGGCATTACTAGTGCCGGTTCCAATTTAATGATGTCGACGAGCTAACTACGAGGTGACATTGTCAGTCAATTTTTATCATGTCTATGATTACTGAGGCGCGATCACTGTTCTCCATTACGCGTGCACCAGCGTTAACGTTATTTTTCAATTAGCTCATGAGAGCGAAAATGTAATCGGATTTCTTCAAATTTTGTCAGGTGCTCACTAGTTTCCATTGACGGAGTGCGTTCTTTGGGCACAGTGACTTTGAGCATTGTCCATCTTGAACGGTTTGCGTTTTGGATAGCAATAACGACAACGCGAAAGAATGAACCTTTATCTCACCCCTGGTCAGCTGTCTTCGATTTGGTCACTTCGTTGAGCGTGCGTTTCTCAAGAGGTTGGGTGGATACGCATATCTTATTTGCGGTGAGCTTCTTCGGAATGTTCGTAGTGGAAGAACCCTCTTGACGCGTCGTAGGTACTTCTGAGAGTGCTCCCATGAAACGAAGTCGTCGACGATACTCCAGAGGCTCTCCCCTCCCAAGAGAGTCCCGCTTCCGTCTCCAAGAGCGTCTTTCCTAAGGGAGGGGATCGCTCAGGCGTTTTCTGGGGCCCTGGGGGCACTCTTAAAATCGTCCCCAAGTATATGCGGAGTGATGCGTGTCAAAAGCCTTCTCTGCTCTAGGGGAAGAGGAAGGGGGAAGTGCCTGGGTGAATTATGAGTCGAGAGAGAGAGAGAGGGAAGATAGCCGTCTGCACAAGGTGCCTTGGGGTGCCTCCTCACTTCCCCCAAGCACAGCTGAGGTCCTTATCTCATCTTCCTTATGGTCCCATGCGATGGGTTCGCAAAAGATATTCCCTGGGCTGCGTGCTATCTACCGGAAGACCGTGACGATTTCATTTCTGGTGGCGAGAGTTTTTTTTTTACGATCGGTATGATTAATATCCACCCTTAACGATAACGCATCTTGACCGTGAAATCGTAGTGTCATCGTATGTGTTAAGAGTTTTTGAAAAAGTAATTTTAAAACCTCATTACAACATCTTTTTTTTTTTAGGTAATAAGAGAACTTCAAATAAAAACTTTTCAACCCCAGTAAATGTAATTTTTATTGTTTCAATTAGTTTCGCTGCTCTGAAGCATCTTCAGGAAACAACCAATTCTTGGTTGTTTCCAGAAGATTCGGCAGTGTGACTGAACTAGTTGAAGAAATTAAAAAAATAATTGGTATTGCAATGTTTTTTTAAGTTCTCTTAATTTTGCATTATAATTCCACGAAGTCTTGGCCTTAACCATCGCTCACACATATATGAGGATTTGTGTTTAATAATTGTCATTATTTTCGTGTTTTGTGCTGAGAAACGCTGCTAGAGACGCTCGATCTGCATTTTCAGTTGTCTATTGAAGTACGAAAACATTGCCGAAGAGGTATCCGATGACAACCCGCAGACGAGTTCACTGGTTTCTGTATTTGCTCGGATCGGAATTTTCGCTTTCCCTCTGTAGTAAAAACACTTTGACTTTTAGTGATGAAACTGGCGCAAATTTTATGCAGTTAAAATCGATTACGTCTTATATTTAACGTTTTTGTCCTCTAATTACGGTGAAGTAATGCATTTAGTTTTCCGTCGCAATAATTGGCTCTTTGTCATTTCAGCTCCGTCGGATTAGTCATTCGAAGCATCCTATCCTTGTGAATTTTATCGTTTTCTTCCGCGAATGAGGACCCTGCTGCAAGGAATATATGTTAACGTACACCCATGGCCATACTAGCTCAATAATTATGACAGTCATATACTGAACTAAAAATTATGGTGGATTAACCATCAGAGGTTGGCCAAAAAGCTGCGTCTCCTGTGTGTCGGAGGCTTGACTTGGTTCGATATACCTATTTGAAACGAGGACCGTTGTGTTTCCACAATGACTAGAAAGCTGATGGTTGAATTCAGTAGCGGAAACAGAATGACACAGTGGACACGATGTGTTCAAATTACAAAAACCCTTTCTCAGCTCTGTAGAAGTTCAGAACCCTTTTTTCTGGATAGCCTTAATTTTTATCCGCTGTATAAAACGTTTTTCAAAATTTTAAGGAATAATCCTGGCACAATGTTGCATCGAAAGCTTAGGAGACATTGAATAAGAACTAGGAAGATTGTCAGTTAAAATGTTCGGATCCTTCTTTCGCCTGTCTCGACGGTCCGAGCCGTTGACAGTAATCGCGACATCTACACACAACAAGAGGAACTCAAACATCGCTAAACGTAACTCGTTTACATTCCTGCTCCATTGTGCCATCGTCAGCGGCGTTCATTTCCCTGTCATGCGCTATTGTTGGCTTGCAGGGTGTTACGACCTCTTGGTGGAGTTCATCCATAATCTTTTGGTAAAATAGATTGGATTCAGAGTGATAGAAGCATTTGAATGACTGTCCTTAGACGCACTCAACCATCCTTATTTTGAACTCGAAAGTCGAAATACTTGGGAAGAAACGGATAAATGCCCACGTTTACAAATCCTTTTTGTACGTGGGAATTTATAATCTTGATTACCGGAGGTGGCTTAACACCTGGAATTTACTACTATAGCAGTAGTATTATAAGTCTCTTGCAAGTAGTACTTCGATGTGTAAGCGCGGACTTCTGTGGCAGTACCTAGTTGTCGATAGCAGCAGTAATCTTTGTACTAACGACCACGGTTCGCACTTGCTCGGAAAATAAGACTGTCTTCAAATGTAGGATTTGATGCATGATTTCAGGCTTTCCCGGCGAATTATTGCAGTGAAATCCTCTCGGGCTTCTGACCGGGTCTGGAAATGGAGAACCTGACTCGGTCAGAAGTCTGAGAGAAGTTCACTGCAGACTGTCTTCTAGTTTGCCAGTGAGTAGAATTTTGATTCTGCGATAAAATCGCATCACATCCGGTTGAAATACTGATCACATGACTGCGGGCGGGGATTAAGAAAGTAAAAAAAAACATTAATGAACAGGAAAAGGACTTATTGTTACATTTACATACTACCCTGCGAGCCGCCGCACAGGCTTGTGGCAGGGGTGTTAGGACACCAGTCATTAAAGGGGAGGTAAAAGGGAAAAGGAAGGTGGAGGGAAACGAGGTTAGTTATAAGTTTACGATGTCTTATGTTAGTTTCACGCTGTTTATGCTGAAAGCACTAATGGTGCGAGGAAAGAAGGATTTTTTGTATCTACAAATTCGGCAGTTTATCTCTTTTTTTCGCTTGTATCAGTTCTAGAAATATAGCGGAGTTACATAATATGTATGTACCTATTTATTATGATCTGAAAATATTTTTTCGTTTTTAGATGTTACTCAATGAATCATGTTGCCTCAGGGTAGATGTGATGGAACTTATTCTTGAAGAAAGATAGAATTCTTTGCAGTTTTCTACTTTTTTTAAAATCAGTTTTTAATGCGCGACCGGTTTCAATGTATTTACATAATTGTCGAGCAACAGTTCGAGTAATAAACACCGTATGTATACATCTTGAGGGAGGCTTAGTCGGAGGGGAAAAGGAGGGGGGAGGATTCCGGGGAGGGGAAGGGATGGAGGGAAAGGAGAAAGGGCTAATTGGGGGCGGCTTCTATTGAGTGAATCAATGGAAAGTAAAGGGGAGTGGGATTTCAATGTCTTTTCGTTCGTAAGGGGGGTTATATTCAGGCTAGTGTTTCCTTTTTATGTGATTCCCTCAATAGAAGCCTCCCCCAATTAGCCTTTTCTCCTAACTCTCCATCCCTTCCCCTCCCCATGAATCCTTCCCCCTCATCCTACCTTTTCCCCTCCTACCAACCCTCCCTCAAAATGTTTACTTACGTTGTTTACTAATAGAAGAGTTGCCTGGCAATGATGTGAATACATCGAAACCGGTCGCGCATTAAAAACTGATTTTAAAAAAAGTGGAAAACTGCAAAGAGTTTCATCTTGCTCAAGACGTTCTAAAAAGTTAAGATTTTTGACTGCTGGTATTGAATAATGGGAAGTAAAACAATCCTCATACTAAATACATATATCTTTGATGTACTTTATACAAATATAGGTAATTCACGAAGCATGTGGAACTCGAAGAGTGCGATGCACGGACGCATTTATTTTTCCGAAATTAGATGTTGCAAATTCCTTACTCATTATTTCCATCCATCATTTGTGTGATTGTGTTGTTTGTGAGAAAACCGTAAGAAATGCGTTTGCATGACAATGACCTGCAAGTAGCGATTACGCATCGCCATGCTCGCCACTTCCATATTAGTCAACTTAAACTTCCATGCTCGAAGCCGCCATAACGGAGAAATGCCCACGCTTAAAACAACACTCTCTGTACGGAGGTCTCCGATTAATTATCTTTTGAGACCGAGTGCGTGAAGTGTGATCTCATTCTCGGGTGAATTAGCGAGGGGGGATAAGTGATGTCAGGTCGGGGGGATAACGGGACTTCCTTACTTGTATCGAGACGACATCTTCGCCCCCTCGCGAGACTTGCAGGAAGTCGGAAGCATCCGACAAAGTCGTCCCACTCTCGTCCACATCTCGACGTAACTCCCTCCCCCACCACTCGGCTCTGCGTCGAGAAGAGACGGCCTGTCGCCTTCAAATCGATCCATCCACTCGTGTGTGGGCGAGAATTAAAATCACGGCTCGCGTCATTTGTGCGATCATCTCCGCGCACGCCCTTATGTCTCGCCAATGCTATATATGTACATATATTTTCTAGCTGAATTACCCGGAGTTTCTCGGGATCACACTTCCTGCATAACTCATCATATACGAGGAGAGGGATTAGTTAGTAGTTGTCAAAACATACTACAGTGTTATTCATTATTTTGGTAAAGGTGAGCTTCCGTCTCGCACTCGTTTTCGCGATTTTCACCAACTTTAAACAGAGATATCGAAACCAAATTCACCTCACATATTATGCAAACCTTGAAAATTTGTTTAATACTTTCAACACAACAATGCATCAACTACTTTAGGAATGGAAAACTTTCAAACCTGAGAAGTGCGTTTTTTCCTGTCCGCCATCTTTTGAAATAAATGCCATTTCCTCATATCCACTGTAGGTGGCGCAGCGATCGAGCAGTTGGTTCTCTACCTCTCCTACACAGCTGCTTCCCGCCTTCCACTTTAACTCGCCCCGTAACAGCCATTTACTACAAAGCAATTCCATTCATTCCACCGCAGTAAACATTGCACATTTCACTTCAAATGAAGGATTTACACTTCCTTATCACTCGCATTCATTTCACCGCACTAATAACATATCACAATTCACTTTAAATGGAGGATTTACACTTCCTAATTGTACATACTACTTGTTAAACCATTTCATTATTTATTGAGGGGAAGGATAACTTTTATTAAGCAAATAGCATCATTCTACGCCTCCACCCTAACCGCGGGACACGGTTACACGATTTTTTCGTCGCCGTATCCCGAATTTGCCCTCCTAACCCCCCTTCCCTACCGTAATCCCCTTCACATCTCCCTCTTCCTTTCTATGTTTTGTTGGGACATTGACGGGCTGCCCTGCCAAAGAGTTCTTTTCAGAGCTTGCAAATTATCTGGTGAATGATGCTATTTGCTTAATCAAAGTTATCCTTCCCCTCCATAAATAATGAAATGGTTTAACAAGTAGTATGCACAATTAGGATGTGTAAATCCTCCGTTTAAAGTAAATTGTGATATGTTATTAGTGCGGTGAAATAAATGCGAGTCATAAGGAAGTGTAAATCCTTCATTTGAAGTGAAATGCGCAATGTTTACTGCGGTGGAATGAATGGAATTGCTTTGTAGTAAATGGCTGTTGCGGGGCGAGTTTGAGTGGAAGGCGGGAAGAAACTGTGTAGGAGAGGTAGAGAACCAACTGCTCGATCGCTGCGCCACCTACAGTGGATATGAGGAAATGGCCACCAATTATCACCAATGAGCATGTGGGATTGGTTGGAGTGTGTTGGGTTGGGGGGTTGGGTAAGACCATGTTATAGAAGGGAAATTAGTATTATCCCCCTACCGGATGTTCGCCAAACCTCCAAATATGGCGTCGAAAACTGACGAAAAAAATCGCTAAATTGGTCATTTTCAAACGTCAATATCTCAAAAACTACTAGCCATACGGGTATGATTCTTACATTTTTACAAACGCGCATTCTTCCTCTACTCCTAGATATCACATTCAATGTCGTCAGTTTCCTACGTTTAAAAAAAAAATTATAAAGTGCGAGACGCAAGCTCACCTTTACCATTATTTTATTTATTTATAAGATCTTAGGCAAATAAGATTTATAAGGCTTTGGAGAGATCCCTTACGATTTTGAAACAACAGCAAAGATAACAGTATGACAATATCTCACATAAACAATATCAATAAAAAGTCAAATAACTCAAATATTTGGAAAATCAACAGGGTAAACGGGTATCAGATAAAATTAATTTTCACCCTCTAACTTGAGTGAAAGAAGTTTTAAAAAGCAGATAAATAAACCAAGAGATCCCATACAATTGTGAGACAACAGCAAAGATAACAGTGTGGCAATATCTCACATAAACAATATCAATAAAAAGTCAAATTACTCAAATATTTGGAAAATCAACAGGGTAAACGGGTATCTGATAAAATAAATTTTCACCCTCTATCTTGAGTGAAAGTAGTTTTAAAAATCAGATAAATAAACCACTACATACCCAATTCTTAGCAATCCTAATCAGTTTAACTAGGCAAAATTAATTTTAAATGCGCTAAAGACCAAAATCTGGTTGTCAAGGAAATATGCTGCAGTTGATTTCAGAAAACAAGTTGCGTTTTTGCTGCTTAAAACGCGATTTTCACACAAATACGAATTAGAAAAGATTTGAAAATTGATTAAAAGAATTATAAATTTCATTCTTTTAGCCATTTGATAAAAAAAACCAAAACCTCTATCTTGAGCGGAAGTAATGTAAAAGAAAAATGTGACCCCACTGCACAAAACCCAATACGCGTTGAGATCTTTTAAAAAAAAACCCACAATTTTCCTCCTGTCTTGAAATATTAGCCTGCAAAATTTTAGCTGCAAAACTGTAGATTTGTATAAAAGACACACAAAAATTCTTTCTTTATATATATATGCCAAGAGGGTGGCCGATAAAAATATAGAAACAAATAAAAAGGACACTCACAAATTGAATTTCAATTTGTGTCCTATGTTTGTTTCTATATTTTTATCGGCCACCCTCTTGGCATATTATATATTTATCACCCGAGTGATTCTCCACGAAGCTATATATCTATATATGAAGAATAGTTGATCCGCCAAAACGCCACCCGGCTCGACGCATCGCCGACCATATCCCGCTTTTAATTAGCGCTCTTTTCCGTCATATTCAACGTGGTCATCAGTCACTCTCGCGGACGGCAGGCTGGTGGTGGTTTGAGAGGAAGGATGGATGACGTAGTCTGACGCGTACTGTGTAGACCTTAATCGGCGCAAGGGGATCGCAGTGTGAAAAGAGGCTTGTTGGGGCATCGATCACGCTTGTCGCGTCGGGGCGTATGCCCTGGACGACTGAAGAGTTGGCACAAGAGGTAGCAGAGGGATGAGTAACATGGACGCTGCGCGCACGGTCAACCCCCCCTCTTTTCCGACCCTCGTACGTGTAGGTACATACTAGAGGTATCTTGTATCAGTGCAATGCATTCCCCGTGAGACTGGAAGAAGCTGACAGTTGTGACGTCAGGCACGGTAAGAATTTGCTTTTTTTCAGGTTGGAGGCTGGATACCTCGTGGGATATTAAAAAAAATCGCTCTCAAGTCCGATTTCATACTTTCTAGAGTGTGTTTACTGTCAGACTGTCTTTACTTCGTCGTCACGTCAGTGACGTCAACTGCGAGTTTCGTTAAGCAGATCAGACCGTTGGTCATATTTTCGTGAACGTTGCTCGATGGGATAGCGTATCCAATTGGAATATCTTAGCGAGACATTGTTTTACTGCACATTATAAAACTGGACCTTAATGTTTAAAATTTTTTGTGGTGAATAGGTATTCAAAATACCACTAATTGTGCAGCATTTAGGTTCTAATGGAAGAAGAAGAAGATGTGGTTTGTGGTTTAGCGAGCATTTATGAGGTGTTCATCGAATGACTTTTTTCTTCTTCCTGGCAAATAGTTTGTTGTGAAAAAAACGGAGAGACTAATAATTTTGTAAAAAATATTGATAAAATTTTAAACATGGACTTTGCTGGACAATGCTGTCGTGATTTTAGCCTGTCAAATTTACTCATGAAAAGAATTAAGCTCAGCAAATACCTTTTGCTCCAGCAGGAAGTTGATCTACAGTCACTAAATTGAATGTCGGAGTTGCAACTCGGCAGTGTATCTTTCTTACTTACAATTAGTCGCTTACATCAGCTCCACCTAGAGATGAAGTACGGTAGTTTACTTCCTACGTTGAGGGCGTGTTTATCGAAGATTCCGAGTCATTGTTTGCCATCTAACCTATCTTCTTGTATTTACTCAAACCATCCCCCATCTTAACGGTAAGTATCACGTTCCCTCCTGCTCTCCTTTGTATCTCGTAACCTTGTTATCGCTTCAGGTCTTCAATCATCCGAGCGGCAAAACCTAGAGATGAAGTTGTGTGCGATCTTTTTGACGATGGTTCGGGGTGGAAGGATAATGAACGCCGGGTTTCTGAAAGGGACGAGGTTGGAAATGATTGGGGAGGAGATATGGGAAGTAGGAGGGAGAGTGAGGGATGCTGTACTGCTAGTAAGAATCGGGTGTGGGGGTCAGGGTATTTTAAGGGGTTTGCCGTTGTCGGGGGAGGAGAAAGGGGGCTGAGGGGGGGGGCACTGAAGGAAGGGTGTAGATAGGGGGGAAGAAATGAGGTGAGCACAAGGGAGATAGATTGCACTACAAAGGGAGTGGTTGGAGTGTGGTTTGCTGCAGATCTCGCAGCAAATTGTGTAGGAGGGGATCCTTTGGTCGAGACGTGGAATCGAGTAAAGTAACATCTTTCCTAACGAGGGGTTAGCAACACGCTTTGCGGAGGCAATAAGTCATCGGAAACCTTTTGTACAGCCCTCGCATTAGCTTGTGGCAGTTGCGTAGGGAAGGAGTTATAGACTAGAAGGGTCTGTCGTCTTAAACCTGGTCATTGCGTGTGCATTGGGTAATAGCTATAATTCTAACGGATTTTATTAAACTATGTTCTTCTCAGAATCCGTAATGCTGACATTCTAGATCATGTAAATAATTTTCTATCTAGCCATTCGCTTCAAAGTTAACTGAGTTTCTCACTTTTACCAACAAGTTGTGCAATGTATGTAGTAAAATTAATCGTTGAATGCAAACTATTAAGAATGAACCTGGCTTTTTGACTTCGAATTTGCAAGTTAAAAGGATGAAAAGTGATAAAACACTAAGCGATCTTAAACGAGTGATTAGATTCAACGAGCCGATAGTCGCCTTTTTTTCAAATAAAATTAGGTAAAGTGTATTTAAGACAACCGAAGATTTCAATCTACATCAATGAACGTAGTAGAAGTAAACAAGCTTTCAGACCGTGCATTTTACTGCATTGAATACGGATTTCTCATTTTGATGAAGGAGATTATCAAACTCGAGTATATCGACATAATCCATTTTGAAAATAAAACTTGATGATTTTCGACATTTACGTAATTGTAAACTGCAACTATTTTCACCTTGACAAGGCATCATCTGGCCTGAATATGCCTTATAAATGTAGAACCGTTCGGAGTTTATTATATAGTGTGGAAAAGTACGAAGTATAATTATTATGAAAATGGATATCAGCCACTTCCACGAAGCTACGCCTGAAACTCACGTTTCTTACAGACAGTAGTAGTTCACTTTTGACTACCCTACGTGCTGTATGCGTCTTACTTTCGCTTCCACTCTTCACCTTCCACTACATCCTTTCTCTATAAACTTCTCTATCTCTATAACACTTCCTTCTCTTAGTGGTTTTTCCCCGGGTTTTTCATACCCCCTTTCGTGTATGGGTGTTTTCATGCTGTGGGTTTCTTCCGTGATGGATACCAGCCAAAATCACCTCGTTTTTCATACAATTTTACGTATCTTTTTATACTTAGTTACTTACTTACTTACTCCCATGGCCATTTATACCCTAGATGGTATTTGGCCTCGCCAACTGTCTGCCTCCAATTCTTCCGATCTTTTGCATCCATCTCGCTGACTTTCATTCTCCTCATATCAATGGTCACCTCATCCTTCCATCTTTTTTTCGGTCTTCCCAGAGGTCGCCTTCCATCAGGGTTTTCTGTCCACACTTGTTTTAATATTTTATACTTAGTTAAAATATTTTATTATATCTCGTTAGTTTTCTATTTCTGTTGTGTTTAGTATTATTTCTTTGATTCATATATAATGCAGTGTTTGTCATGTTCACTGTATTCATATACTGACTAGGGGTTAGATGGAAGAAGGGACTTTTAAAGTCTCAACCTCGCCCCGATAAATACGTATTTCTATCCATGCATCTATAACCTACGTACTAGACCAGCTGTACCCAACCTTGCGGTAAGCGAACCCTTGGAAGCACGTGCTTGGCGGTTTAAGGGTACGCGAAAAACGTTGAAAAATGGTGGCAGTAAGTTCGCAGTGGCAGGAAGAACATAAATAATGAACATTTAGGAGAGGTGCCCTTGTGGGAAACGGGCGACCTAGAGGTATGAAATCCAAAGAGGTTGGGGACCGCTGTACTTGACCGTTCGCCTACGTGATGTTAGGTTCTACCGTAGAGTAAGGTCTTACTATGTGGTTCTACGCATCCGTCTCCAACCAGCTTCTACGAAAGCTTTGCCTCCGAAAATGAACCGAAAGCTCCCGAAAAAGTGAGGAGGGGTAACAATCCAAAAGCCCACTGATGCCCAGATTGCAATAAATTAGCTGGAACACCATCAAGAGTGTTGTCTCTTAGCAGCCAGTAAAATACATAACTTTCTCGAGGGACTGGGTCTTACTAAACATAATGATTGTTTAATCTCTCTTTTTGGTTTTCCATTTGAGAAACTCATAAGGAAAGTGCATCTGCTTGCACCTATCCCACCTCAGAAAATTCACCATCAGCGAAGATGACTTGGTGGTTTATCTGGGTATTACAGGTAACCGCTGATTTGGAGATTTGGTTTCGAATCTCGGTCAGTTAAAAAAGTGATGAATGGTGATTCTTTAATAGTGAATTTCCACAAATTGGTATTATGCTTTAGAGGTGGTTATAATCTCCAATGGTGGAGTGCGCTGCGAATACCAAACCTGTTGCAGGTCAAGAGAGGATGTGGAAAGAAGGAATTGAATATTAAGATCCTAAGAGGATCGTACTGAGGATGCCACTGCATGGATTTTTATTTGACCTTGTTTACATTCTTGTGAATATTAGCAAATACTAATTTCGAATTCATGATGAGAAAAAACACAGTACAAATTCCACTATTTTATTCCATTATTTTTCTCATCGTGAATTCTATCTTTAATGTCAACCAAGTATCGCCACAATCTATTAATTTAATACTAACTTCATCTAAAAACTTGATGTAATGTATAATACCCTCATTATTCAGTTAAACTCGATTAATTCTTATTCTTCAGGCCCCCTGTACGTCTTTTACGCTTTATAAGTTCTCAATGCAGAGCAACGATGAAGAACTGGAAGGAGAAAATTCTTAGCTTGGGATAAAGTGAGCGGAACAGACCTCATTGCTTATCCACTTTTGCTCCTGTACTTTCTCGATCGTACATGCTCTCCTTTGCTTCAGCGACTACCTTGGGGGAGATGCCTGGCCTTGACTTAGGGGTTCAATCATTACTTTGATGAATGGCTTAGTTTGTAGGCTTAGGGCTAGCATCACTCATCTCGGGCATCTTGTGGGTGGGAATCGCCCGTTTCCTGCGGCCGGGGGTGTCTGGCGGTTCACGTCGTCGATTTGGGGCAAGACGCGTCGGGAAGGGCGGGAGGCTGAGGTAATTGCGTTGCGAGGATGAGTGGTCATGTTGGGGAGTCAATCGGAAGAAATATTGCTTCTACTTGCTCCCGGGCGGAAATTGTGGGATCAAGGGCTTTGTAATGTATTTGGGGAGAGGTGAGGAGTGTCTAAAAATGGTTTTCTAAGTCTTGGAGGAATGATAAAGGTGTTTTTATTCAGTCTCTCGATGATTATTCGTTGAATACTGCTGGAAGGAGTCTTAATATTATCAGAGAAGACTTGTAGACCGTAAAACTTGTTTACGACTCTTGACAGAATTCTTTTGACTCGTGACATTTTTATTTTTGAGGAGCTTATTCGTACTTTGACTTCCAGTCGCATCGAATTCCCACTCGGATATCATTTTTTACTAGTTATTTTTTATTTTAGTTGGAAATTATTGCCTTTGAAATCGTCATATTTATCGAATATATTGAAAAGTATAAGGATCATGGAATAATGAATAAAAAAATTAATATTTTAATGGGAGATATTTCTCCAAAGTACTTAATGTTTTGCCTTTAGCACAATTTCAGTGGTCACAGGTAATACAATACCTAAAACACAATGTAGTTGCGACTTGCCAATCACACATTAGTTTATGAACTGTGACCGCTTAGATTACTGCAACGTGTGGCTCAATGCGTTGCATTGGTTATTGGTTTAAATAACACGTAGCCATTATCTCTCAAACACATATATACGGATATTTATCTGTTCTTTATCATTCATCCTGTCTTGTATTAATTACAATAAAGGCCAATTTTGTGTTTCGCGTTTAAGTGATATGCGTCTTGACATTGCGCTGGCGAAGGAGGCTTTTCAGCAATTGGAGGGAGCTGATGACGGGGTCCTTGGGTAAGTATATAAAGAAGAGGCTGTTGAAGAGTTAAATATGGAGTGTTGCGCTGTATAGGGCAGAAACGTGGACTCTGAGTAAAGAGCACGAGAAAAGGCAGGCGTTTTAGATGTGGGTGTGGAAAAGAAAGAAGAAAGCGTAAAGGACGGAAAGGAAGACGAACGAGGAAGTGCTTGGTATGTTTGGCGAGGAGAGGAAACTTCAGGAGGAGATAAGGAGTAGGCAGAGTAAATGGTTGGAGAAGGTGATGTGGGCTGAAGGGATGCTTAAGGCCGTGATAGAGGGGAGGTTTTTGGGTAAGCGGGGAAGGGAAGGAAGAGAGTAGGTTTTATGGAAGGTATGTAGAGGAGTAGTACGCATGCTGAGATGAGGAAAAACATTATGAATGTAGATAGGGGACTTCGCCTGTAAAAATCAGGAGGATATTTTCCCTCTCCCATTCATATCTATCTTAACCGGTATATTACCATAATAATAAAAAAGCCGCACGCGAAGTAAAGCTCCTTCCCGGTATTGTATCTTCGTGTTACTCCTTCAACATTCCATAAATGGTTCTGTAGGAGCAAATAAGCGAAAAAAACTTTTTATGTATGTACCTCGTGCGCCAGAGTTAAGAAGGAAAATGTATATTAATTTCAGTTAATATAATAGAATATATCATAATATATTTTTTTGCTCGTTGTATTCATATGAGATGATTCATAGTGCTTTAGTGGAAACGGAATCGTGACCTAGAAATCGCTGGGAACATTCGTGGCTAGGATCAAAATCCCTTTATGATCCTCCTAACCCTGGAAGTGATAAATCTAGGCGTTGCTTTAGGGAAGGGGGAGCGGGTGTTTGAATATCATTTATGCATGGAAGAGGCAAGGAGATGCCCGGCTAGATGGGATAGTTGGGGTTGGTGGAAGGAAAGACGAATCCATTTCAATGAATCGGGGGACGTGCTTCTCCCACCCTCATATCTTTAAATCCTAGGGCATTATGTGGGTGGTTTGTGGCGAGATATAGGCATTGAGGGGGGGGGGAATAGGCGGGTTATAGAGTGAAGGGGAAGTTTTTGGGGGATCGGGGTGGAGGCTAGGTAGGTAGGGTTTGTGAGCGGTTGGATTGGGAAGGAAAATTGGTCCCAGGGGGAAAATCCCGAATGGGAAATTGTATGGTCCGAGAATGGGAGGAATTCGAAGGAGATATTGGAACAGATGAGGCGGTCCGGAAAGGGCATCCTTTGCTTCGGCAACTCTCCTCCTTCCTACCTCTTCGTCGTACTTGGATTTGTGTTGGGAGGAATCCGCGCTCTCCCAGTTCACACTACCACAGTAAGTACCAACGTGATCATCCGACGTGCATTAAAACTACCCCTCAAGTTAGCATCTTATTCCCTCTTCAAAAATCGCAACGACCCAGTGAAAATAAGTGGCTAATTTCAAACTAAATTAGAATTTCCGCGTATCTCAGCCCCTTTGAAATTCTGGGAATGGCTTTAAAAAAGCAAATGACCGTCCTTTTTGATTATTCATAAAAATAAATCTCTCTCTTCTCCATTTCTTGCATTATTTTATTATGGTGTGTCATCATTTTACGGTTTTCCCCCGCGACGCCAACGCTTACTAGGATAAGTAGGTAGTGTTAGGTACTAAAATGTACGTTGCAACCGAAGACCGTTTTGTACCTTCAAAGAAGAAGGGACAAACGTGTTATGCGCATTTTGCGACACATTAGCCAATTGATAAAAATATTGGAGGGAGAAATTATTGGGAAGAATTACGGAGGGAGACCAAGAATGGAAACATCGGGAAAATTATGAAGGACTTGAAAGTGAATGATGATGTGGGAATGAAACGGTCGGAGTAGAGGGAAGAAGAGTGGAGAGAGAGCTGTAGCAAAGCAATCTTTTCAGATTTATGACTGCTGGTGACGAAGACCGTTCACTCACCGTTTTGTGCTTACGACGGTTCATATGTATGTGCATTAGGGTGGGCCGAAACACTCGAAAGTGTCCGAATCGAATCGTAATAGTGCGGAGTGCATGTGAATGTATCATCGGTTTGTAGAAAAACATTTGATCCTTTCTGTCGGCATTTGCAAAGTAAGAGAAGTAAAAGGTGGAACTCGCGGTGCAGCCGAAAGTACCCACAGACCTAAAGTTTCTAGGGCGAAGAGCTGCACACTTCACACGAGGAAAACAACGACCGTAAGGTCACTCATTTTTACGATACATGTCCCTCTCCTCCCCCATTAAATAAGGGGGGAACAGGAATTATATCTTTTTAAAATACAAAGGACCTTATAGAAGAAGCCATATACCGATTTTGAACGCAATCCGATCACTGTAACTCATAAAGAGAAAATCCCGAAAAAATTCTTGTTTTTTACTATTTTTTGATAATTTGAACGCGATGAGCGACTCCCCCTCCCCCTAAAAGAAGGATATGTATATTTTTTTAAGACAAAGGACCTTTAGAAGAGGCCACATACCGATTTTGAACGCAATTAAATCACTGTAACTCATTATAAAAAATCCCGTAAAAAGTCATATTTTTTGATGATTTTTCGAAACTTCGACCGGAAGATGTGATCCGATTTCAAAAATATTTCTTTCTTTGTGATCAGGGGGACGAGTAGCAACTTTTCCGCGCTATTGCGATTCGATTCGGACACTTTCATTTTTTTCGGCCCACCCTAATGTACTACATACAATGGTGGGTACGCTGTTAGTTAGATTGGGGGTTTATACGAAAGGGGAACGGGATGTATTCGAAGGAAAGATTAGAACCAATGAGGCGGTTGTTCCGTAAGGGCATCCTTTGCTTCGGTACTAACCCTCCTCTTGTCCCTTCTTGAATTTGTATCGGTAGGAAGGCAGTCTGGGTCGGTAGAGTAGGGATGACTGGGATAGTTAAGGATTAAGGTGGGTGGAAATGGACGGGGAACGTTCCGATCGGTTATTGACTTTGCTTCAGACTTGGACGGAGGGATAAAGGGAGGGTCGGATTGTTTACGGTATCCAAGGGACTTGAGGAGTGAGGGGGGATTCTAGCGGACTCGTGCATGTGTGTGTGGGAGTAGAAGATAGTTTGTGTGTGTATGTGTATACGTTGAAAATGAGGTTGGGGTGGAATCGAGGCATTTTTTTTTCCTCTCTCGTCCTTCCTGGAACTCTCAGTCGTTCTTGGCGGCGTTGTCAAGGCTCTCTTGCGTATCCTGTCTCCTTTTATCCTCCCGGAAAGTTTGTACAGCTCCTCTTTCGTTTCGGTGTAAATGAAAATATATATTTCCTCCCCACACATACACTATAGAGTCGGTGATAATTACGTCTGCCCTCGTGTTTATTTATAGCTGTGCTTCAGAGTTAATGTTGCTTGCATGCTTCCCTTTAACTGGAACTTTTGAGATCTTGCAGGACCATTAATTTAGTGTTACGGGTTTTGATCATTGCACGGAAAGGGGACACAGTTTTCACCTGCGTCCTTTTCAATGGAACATATATTACACCGCCCTTATAATTCCGCTGATCTCACTTACTTTTCTTTCTGGTGTTTTTTTTTTCGTAATCCGATGTTTTATGAGCCATTTAATATTTTTTTTAACCCCTAGAACCGTCGTCGGCATTCTTTTGAGGCGGAAGAACCAAACCATTCCCTCACGGCAGTATAAATATTTATAATAGCCATGAAGATATAGCTTTGCTACGAATGAAAATTTTAAAATAATTTCATAAGCAATAATATTAATTAAATCTATATTAAATGAGGAAAGATGACCATCATGTGAGCAAAACCTTGAAAACTTTTATGAATGAAGCTATGAAGTTTTTTTAAATCTCACTTTTATTTCAGAGCCCCTTGTATGCAACGGATAATTCGTTTGCATATGGCTCCCGAGCCGTTAGTGGTGAAATAAAGTATTTTCGGAGCGAAACGGCTGCAGCCGAAACTGTTTCGGTCAGGCAACTGTTTCAAATGACTGTTGCAAACAACAGGTTAGTTTCGTGATCGTGCCGCAGCCGTTGCGCTCTGTGCTGTGCAGCGACAACTGATAGCTGAAGCTGTTTCGTCTTTTATTCTGTTCCCGTTGCACAGCACGTGTGGGTGCGTTGCGGTTATAAGCTACAATCTGCTGTACCTATTTGAATCTGTTGTTGGCGGTTGCTGATTTATTCAGCCAACACATGTCCGCCCATCGTTGCAGATAGAATTACAACTGTGATGCACCCATCTTTCATGATTCCAAATGAAATTGTTACTTTATTTAAGTGAAGACTTTCTTATTGCATAAAACTTACAGAACAGTCAGCCATGTTCTAACAGCGCCGATCGATCGCCTGTTGTTTGGTGTGCCCCTATCTGTTGTCCCCAACACAGGGTGTTTCGCGGAACTGTTTCGATTTGAAACTGTTTCGATTGCGAAACAGTTGCAATGAAACTGTTGTGTTCTTTTAGTTCCACCATCTGTGCACTGCGAGCCGTAGTTCGCCCATCCCTGTTCTGTAATGTTAATGGTACAAATCAAACATTACGTGGAGTAACTTGGTCTTCTCCACGGAAGATAGCAGTGGAATTCTTCTGTAAGGAAGCTAACGTCCACCTAGGTCACTTGCTCGAGTCAATGACGCAAAGGACATTCACTTTTAGTGAATAACGTACGTTTTACAGTGTGCACCTCACATTTTCTTCCCGGAATCTTATCTCGCATTATTCTCGCTACTAAACAATGGATACCTATGCATTTTAGGATTCTTGAATTTTTCCGGGTATTCAATGTGTTCGTTGTATCTATTTACAACAGCTTCTCCCGCATTATAATGGGCATCTTCAGATCGAAGAACAAAAGGAACTTTAGTCAGCAGATGAAACGAACGCGGTGAATAACCGGAAAAATGCCGGAATCCTCGCATCTACGCCGCGAAAAACTACGATTAGGTACGTATTTAATATTTCCCTATTGATTACGCATTGCAGATAAGACCACAAATTCTATGGCATTCTACTCACCGAGGACAACACGTTCTCAGAAGAGACTACCTTTGCATTGGCACTCTTTGTAAAAACAAAATTTGTGACATAGGACCCTATATAAATAAATGGTCGATAGCTTGGTGTGCCATTTGGTCTTCCTTGTGAATAAATTCCCTCTCAAATGTCTGGCGCAGTCCAATGGGAAAGCTTACTGTCAGTAGGTACTCCGTCCGTCGGATGGCAGGTTAAACTGTGAAACGTCTTTCGTTAAGAGTAGGTACTCTTAAGACCGACGCGACGCCTGGATTCTCTTCAACATTACTCCATTCCCAAAGTAATCCTACCTATGCCAACCTATCCACTTTTTTGTAATGACTTTTGTGACTGTAGGCGTCGGCTGCCATGTGTAATAACTGCTACTAACTTAATACGAGAGTGATCAACTTAATGAAACGGATATAAACTTCATATCTCGCTGCATCATTTGGGAATCATGAATATTTGAGTATATGTAAAAAATTTTAAGCTCTTGGTAATATTTTCACCCATCCCACAAGTGTGGGATGGTCGGTGGAAGGCGGGCCCAGGCGATTCTCTCATTCCCCCCCTACCAAAGTTCCTAGTTTTTTTCAGTAACATAACTCAACCATAATTTGTAATATATTTGTGGTGTTATGGATCAGTATTAAAAGTAATTAACGCTGTTATCAATGACTTATGTTTTCATTTATCTTTTTTCAGGTAAGTCAGACTTCCGGAAATAACTGTGAACGTCTTCGTACCTGAGATTCACGAACCCACACACGATGGACTGGTGGTGAGTGAAGCGCAAACATAGTGTATTCAACTCTGGAAAGTCTGATGTGGGTGAGTCCTGAGAGATTGTCTCATTCATCATCAGCAGTCATCAATACGAAGATTAGTTTACCTGCAACCCTCCACTCCACGTCCAAATCAGCTGTTTCATTCCTTCATGATACTTTACTTCGGCATCATAATATGCCAGTTGTAATTCCATTCTTTGCCTCCCTGGATAAATCTTCCTATTCAATTCTCATCCGAGTAGGTATGGGCGACTATAAAAAGTAATCGATATTTTGTAAATCGATTAATTGCAAGCAGCCGATTAATCGCGCCCGATTAATTGATTTTATTATTCGATACATCGATTAATCGATTCGATAATGACAGCATATAAAACATTGCTTGCGAGGTTATGGTCCCTCCATAAATAAAGTAAAATAATTTCTTTTAAATTAAGTTAATTATCAATTATTATAAATTATCGATTATTCGATTAATCGAAATCGTAATAGCCCATCCCTACCTCCGAGTGTTGTTAGCGAGAGGCTGTTGTGTTCATTAAGTTTGTCTGGTCATCTTCCCAGTGCATTATCACAAAAAAAAAATACTTTGTAAATTTCCACGCAAAGTTTATTTTAAGCGACCTAGGTTTCGGCAAGCGTTGCATTTATCAAGGTCAAACTTGAAAATTGTATTCCTAGTGCATCTTTTCTCGCCAACAATTCGAATGACTTCGTCATTCGTGATGTTCTCCGTCATTCTTCGGTAAAACCACATCTCCATCCCTTCCAATCTCTTTCGCTCGTGAAAACTATAGATAAACAACGTTCAAGTTGTTTTTGTTGAGAATGATGATATGCTACAATGTTTTATAATTTCACAGAAATTTTTATTCGGTACATATTTGAGGGTGAGCTGGGTGGCGAGGAAGACGCTGGTGGCTGTGGTTTGGAGAAGGCAGAAGGGGTGATTGAAAGAAGTTATGAGAGGAGAGGGCATGTTGATGAGGGGGAGAACACTGGGGAAGCGTGGAAGAGGAAGGAAGAGGATAGGAATTATGGACGAAATAAGAAGAGGTACAAGAGATGAGGAATTTTAGAGGGATCCAATGGCGGGACATCCTTAGGAGGGAAAACGAGACAATGTTTCAGAAAATGGGATGCAGGATGGAGACTGTCCAAGAACCTACCAATCAGCTGGTAAAAAATACTCAAATGAAAATTGGTTTCAACGCATTGGTGCCATCTTCAGGTACGTTAGAATGACGCATGAGTGTCGAAGGCAGTGTTACCGAATAAAAATTTCTGTGAAAATCATACATCGTTTTGTACTGTCACTCAAGATGAAGTTTCACATAGTAGAAGCCGATTTGATCATTTCACTTTGTTTCTCTAATTCATTTAGTTCAGCATCATTGATTTTACCCATTTCTTTTGAGAAACTCGAAAGTTGCAACCACATCGGTTCAAGGTTGAGGGTCTGACACTCACATTACTCCAATGATTATACATTTCACCCAGAGCACTCTAGCGGTCAGATGCTAACTATCAGCGTAACAGCGCGACAGGCATACTCTTTAATTGAATGTCTTGCAGATTTAAGTGAGAAATTACCTATTTATTTCTCAGGGTAAACTTAAAAAGGTAATTGTATAATCAATTCTGCATCCTGAAAAATTCTGGAACCAGATTGCAGCGCAATAATGCCGTCCAGTCCATCTCTTGGCGTTTTCGCAGTGTACTTTCTCGGCCATCGTCTTTGTTTATTTACGGTTGCGATGGCGATGTCTCGTGTGGTCCCATGCGTATTTTAAATGGACGCTGATAAACGTCTTACGACAAAATGAATAATTACTGCATTTTTTCACATAAAATGAAAGATTTATGACAAAAGCATACAATATTTATCTTTTTCACGCATACGCATTTTTCCATTTGCGCCTGAAACAATTGGCGCTAATAATAATCCATACGAGTTATCGCAATTCCGTCAGACCCTTGCAGTTGCAACCAACAATATTTTATAATAGCTTGAACACAGGGATCTAGCTGGAGCGTTGTGGGGCGTTGCCGGAACATCTGGTTCCGCTCCTCTTGCGTATAAAATCTCCGCAGTCGTCGACCTCCGCTGGTGGTCACTCCGCGTCCAGTCTCATTTTATTCGTCTCTCCCATTTTCCGGGCGAGCGAGAACTCTGGACTGCGCTCTAGTTCCCGGGCGCGTCGGGCGGTCCCTTTCTTGTGATGTCTCATCACGGTCGTCGACTGCGCGAGTAGAAAAAAGAAAAACGTATATCTTGAGGGATCTCCGTGCTTCATAAAACTGACGCCGAATTCGTTTGGGGCACGCGCGCGACGTTTCCGAAACATAAAACTTTGGGAAACCAACTCTCAATTTCCTTTTTATGAATCTCTCGACGGACACCCACATTTCGAACCACCTCCAAAACATGTATATGGAACCGAAAAAACCCGAAAAAAGTTTATGCCCCTAGTCACAGCTAGTTTCATCAGAGCCCCTACGTTAATACTGGTAGTAACTAGGCAATGCTAGAATTCACTGATAGGTTTTAAGAAAAAGCTAGAATTTGCTGAAAGTATTATTATGTTTTTAATAGTCAACAATCTTTACCAGTTGAAACTAATTTTGCCTAAATTGAGTCAGTTAAAAGTGGTTTTGAAGGTCAAGACCTTAACAATGCATGTCCACCCCTGCACATTTTTCGGAGGATACGATTTCGCACGTTGTATTTGTAAGAAAGCTTGCATTTCCAAATGATGTTTATGCAGGAAGAAAGCTATATTTTGCAACAAATATATCTTACTTACACCGTCCAAATATATCTTACTTTTCACCTTTCCCCTTTCAAATTTCATTCTCTGTACACTACCTATTATGTTTGGTGTCCTATAACACCCTCTGCCACTCGCCCATGCTGTGGTGACGTAGATTTAGCGTAAATGCGTCGATGATATTGTCCATATTGTTCGATACCCCCAGTTGCGAACTCGTCGTAGAATTATAAATTATCTAAGATTTTCCCGGTGAATCTGATGTATAAACTTTTCACGGGTATTACACCAGGTAATAGGCATCAAATCTGCCAACGTTTCGACGAATGACTTGCTCGTCATCATCAGGGCTTCTGAATGCCGCATGAGTCAAAAATGGCCATGTGGTGGCGTATTATTATTCCCGATGTGATTTTGCTGGAATCAGGTCATTTTTTTCGCTCAAGTGGAATTTATTTTCTATCAAATGAAGACGGATGGATAGAAAGATCGATTAAGAGAGCCGTTGCTGGGTATTTTAGGGATGATTATATTACTCACTTTGATTTGATTGATTATTGGTGATCGATGACGCGGAGGAACGTGGGAGAGGATTGGAGGTTTCAATGAAGACGTTGATGTGACACATGCACTTGTTGAAGGCATATATATATACTCTTGTTGAAGGGCCTATCAAGATTCAAGTTCCTTTTGGCAAGGGGTTTGTGAGAATGTAAATTGCAACGCATTTCTGTGTTCCTTGAGCTAAGTAGCGTGGAAATATTTGACAGGATATTTTAGCACATTGAAAGTTTTTATCTATCTACATCATTATTGAGTGTTGGTATCTTATTCCATGCATTGCCTATCCACGTTAGGTAATTATTAATCTTGAATATGTACTGTCGAAGGAATACCCTAGATAGTGCTTGAAAATTATTTGAATTCTCTCCTTTTAATGATTTGACGAAAACTCCTTAACACATATTCAGTGACGACTTCAGGCCTCGTTTTCTTGTGTGTGAGATATTTCAGTGAAACTGGTTTTTAAAATTCCCTAAATAAACTTCAAAGTATTAATCTTTATGTTCATCTATAATTTTATTTTAGATAATTAATTTAGGTAGGAATAGACGGTTTTCCTTTTCATTTTATCTGTCTTTTTCTGAGACACAAGCGGCTTTTTTTCATTTCAATGCTGCTATGTTTTCACTGCTATCTGGCATATGAGATTTCTACTCACGCAAACTATAATTTGCACGTTATGCTATGTTTGTTTTTTACTTTAGCTCAAATAGCTTGAAAGCTTATGGGGTCGCGTGAGTCAATGGACGGTCCCAATGTGCTTTCCTTCCTTAAAAAAATCTGTATCGATTGCATTTTTGGAGCATTTTCCCTCTCCGCAAATGTCAAGGGCGTTGACGGGGTGGGATCTTTTATGGGTAGGGTCTTTTTTATGGGGCATCATCTATGCGGGTGCCGTATTTCTCTGGGATAATATTTTTCGAAGGGAACTTACAAAAATGTCGTTTCTCCGCGTTTTTCATCCTTTCAATATCCATTTCTCTCTCTAGCTCGCTATTTTTTTTCAATTCTCATTTTTTTTGTTTTGGCTTTCACGCCTCGAGTTTCCTGTTGTTTTTCGCGTCGCTTGACAAGACACACACTCTCTTTCGCTTAAGTGCACTCCAGCGGTCATCTCTCGGATCGCCTTTCCCCCTTCCCCCCCCCCCCTCTTCTGTTATCCCCGACCAGCTACGTGGCTTGCGTCATCGATGCGCGTCGTCCTTTTTTACTGCAGTTTTAAGGTTCGCGTCGTCTAATTTGCACTCTTTTTTTTCCTTAACCCTTCGGATTGTATCCATGAACTAGAGAGAGAGAGACAGCATGAGAGATTGATCGCCTTGATTCGCTTAATGCTGCACTTGCATTCCGAACGCAGTTTCTTCTGCACTTGGAGCCTTTCACGACTGCTCGGTACACGTCGAGCAAATAGATCATCCCATAGAAACAGCTCCCTCAACGTGCGATCTGCGGGTATTATGAACCCATTAACGCTGGAATTTTTTTTCTGGGCATCATATTTGAAAAGACGTATGATAAAAATATTCCGTTTCATTGACCAAATATTTTGACACTCTAGATGATAAAATACATTGGAACATTGTCACACATAATAAGGTACTTCGTTCTTTTCCACACTTTTTATTACGATACGACCATGGTTTCGACAAACTTGTGCCATCTTCAGGTGACGCAAGATGATACGATTTTGTCGAAACCACGGTCGTATCATAATAAAAAGTGTGGAAAAGAACTAAGTATTTTATTATGTGTGACATAAGGAATTCCCACCAGGTGAACTCGGAGGCTTTGCCTTACATTGGAACATTATAACAAAGGCCGCAGTAGCTTAAGTTTGACAAATTAAACATTGGGGCAATTTTAATCAAGAAATGTTTGCTGTGATCGTATGATCCTGCTTGGTGTATAAGGGCTAAGCACAAGTTAAATTGCATGTATACATATGTTGTCACTGGTCTTTAACATCAGTACTCAGCCTCTTCGTGATCATGATCAGTAACCAGCTGCTGTATCGACTTGTTACTTTTTTTACCACTCCAAGTAATCAGTCAAGTTCATCCCTGGACTCTTGGTTCCTCGCGTGGAAGTCTCCAATTACCTACTTACCGTAATTATCCCACTATGTGCCAGATAACAGCATCCCAATCTGTGTTTTTATTTGAATATTTTATTGTAATAGTTCATTTATTTTCAAATCAATTAAGTCAATTTGTTAAAGCGTTTACTTGCCTTCTTTAAGACACAGTTTCTCAATCAATGGGGTATTCCCCGCCCCTGGGGAGAATCACAGAGGTTCTAGGGGGTATTGGGATCACTTATCAGCAAATTTTATTGTTCTGTATATTATGTGTAATATTTTAAATTGTAGTTTGTTTTAATTCATTCTGTGGCGTTTAATAAAGTTTTTTGAATGCTTCAGATTAAAATCGATTCTTAAACATGTGCATTATTTTCATTCGAAGATGATGTATCATATCTGAACAAGAGCATGAACTAGGTCTTAATAAAATGTATTTTTCAACCAGCGGAAAATTGTAACTGATTAGTTCGCCAAAACGTACCTAGTTTACCTTAACGCCAAATTAGATGGATGTGTATTGATTTATGATATTGTTTTAGCTCAAATTAGTGAAAATTCTTTTTAACTTAAAACATAAACTATTCATGTTTACACAAACTAATTTAAGGTGGTTGCACGGTAATATTTTATTTATGTTATTTTATTCAAACATAATTGTCATTCTGGATGCTTATGGAAAAAATATTATTGAATTCAAACATAATTGTCATTTTGGATGCTTGTGGAAAGACATTGTATCTGATATGTACAACAAAATGATATCTTTCCATGCTATTTTTATGGCAAATTGATGGCGTTAAATGCGAGAATGAGAGAAACACTGGGAAAGATAATGTCTTTCCACCTAATGCCATTACCATGTTCGCGGAAAATAACAAGGGAATATAACTCACGATAAATTGAATAAAAATGAAATAAAGGCATCTTATGACGTTATTATGGAGGTTTTAATTAATTACTGTGATAATTCTAATAAAAATGCGGCAATTCCATAGAAATGACACTGCAGTCTGCACCTATGGCAGGAAAAATGAGCTCATTAAAAATATATGCGTGGTATGATCTGCATATTTTGTATGTTAATTTTGTTTTTAATAGCTAACGCATGCCATCAGCGAAAGCAGGATTTTTTTAAACCAAATAAATAATAAGATGGAGGTTAGTATTTGTTTTGACTCCCACAGTCGCCGTGGAACCTCCTTAAAATACGACCGATTTTATCACTATTGGTGACATCCTCATGTGCGACATTGTTACCCTCAACCCATCCTCTCGTGGTCCGCCTCCCCTCTCTAACCTCCATCCCTGTGCCCCAACGCTTTCCCCGTCAGGAAATGGTACATATGTACCAAAAGGCTTTAAAATTCTATACCTTATGATGTCGTCAGCATGAAGAAGCCGGTCGTACCTTACATTAATCAGGGAAAACCAACATAGTTAATTTATTCAGTGAATAATATTGGTTAAAAATAGGTTTTCTGTAGTTGAAGCATATTCTTTTTATTTGAAGCCGTATCATTTAAAATAGGAAAGGTAGTCATTAGAAAGTAGTTTCCGTAAATGTAGAAAAATATTTGAATTCCTATTTTTTATGTAAGATGAACCGTCATTAATAAATTTCATTTGGAGAATAATTAATATATTCTTTAGCTAATAGCAAAAAGCATTTTCTATTCTGCCCTTCACCGCAGTGTGGGCGTCCCACGGAATGCTGTTCAATATTTTGTAAGTAAATTGGTGAAATGGATATTGCAGGAAATTGTTGGCGAAGTAATTTTGAAGACAAAAATATGGGATAAAGTAATGCTGACTTAAATGTGTTGCTGTAGTCTGAAATGTTAGTAAACCTACGATGAAACATCGCAACTTCAGTTGCTACACTTGAACTCCTGCTTTGAAATTTATAAAGCCATGAGGAGGCATTATTACTATGGATCTCCTTGGCATTCGTAATTATGAAAACCAAACCATTATCCAAAATTTATTTTGCAGTCTCGGATGTATATGGTTAGAAATGCCGACTCCTGCAGGAGTTATACTTGTAATGAGCGAATTTTCTCTTCCTGCGAAAACTACCCATTGCCACATGGGTTGTTATTTCCTTATTTTATCCTATATACCGCACAAGCGTACTTGCTCTCTGGGGCTCATAGCCGCGCCGCGCAGGGCCGCTCTCCCGAGTGGTAGTGACACCTCTCGCAAGCTCCCGCAACTGCGCCTGCCGATCGATTCACTGCAAGACTTCAGAGAGCCTCCGTTAGATGACACTGGGAGTCCGCGGTGTGTAAAGCCCTTTAGCGATGAGCCTCTCGCTCTCAGAGCGCGGAAAAGATTTTGGTTCGATTTCGTCGTCGACGCAATCGTTTCTTAACGCCTAACATATTTTGTTTAATGTTTGATCTTCAATTAATAAACCCATCACTGCATAATATTTTGGCAAGCACATTCTTTTTTTCGTCACATTGGTCTTTCTTTAATATTTTTTTGGCCGGATAAATACGTGTTTAACATTTTTGTCCATCAATTATTCCTAAACTGGGAAAGCTCGTTCATTTGTGAAAAATGCCGGGTAGTTATGAAACAGTAGTGGCTGCGGAATAGTGGACGAATTCGTTCATGTGAGCAGTAGAGGGTTAATCATCATCATCAAAGTAATGTTTTGGTTAAAGGTAGGTTTCGAAAGTCAGAGAAAATCCTTAAGATTTTTACACTTGCAGGGCCCTATCTAACTTACATCTCCTCCCACACGCCCATGCGGCGACTCGCAGGGGTAGTTTGTAGGTGCATGTCTACATGTAGATATAGTATTTTTTTCTTCATATACGCGTGCGTCCTACCATTCTTCATCCCGTCCATAGATAAGGTCATTATTCATTGTGTACTGTGAATGAGTAATCTAATTTCTCATCTACAATTAATCGTCAGAAAAAAAACTACCGAACAAACCAAATTTAAACCACGCAATAATTATTCAAGTGAAATTTAAGGTATATTTCACTGTTACACGTAACTTGAACTGTAGAATCAGGAATGGCTCAAGAGAACGTCGTGTATTTGATGATACAAGAATATACATCCTTATGTTTTCAAATAGCAGTGACGTATGGTTTTAGACCGTATTTATTTAGAGAAATTCACTGATGTGGTGCATCCCATGATTTTTTGGTGCAACTGCGTGCGTCAGCGTTTAGATTACAACAGTTCTGTTACAGGATGTGCCGTTGGGTCACTTCGACCTAAAAACGCCTCCTTTAACGGAGGAGAAGCTGTTGTCACCTAAACGCTGACCCACACAGTTTTTTTTTCATGAAATCATGGAATCCATTATATCAAGCCACTAAGAAAGCCTTCGCTCCAACTACGCTGCAGTAGTATTATAGCATTTCCTTTTGGAATAGTCGTAAAAAGTTGAAGTGAACGAATAGCCACATTAAGTCTCACTGAAAAATTGTAAACAAATCGTAGTTTTTAGGAATACCTATCCATCTCCTTTCGCGCCCTTCTTCGTAAGTGAGACTAGAAGTAGAAAGAGGTAACACTGTTTATTTCTGTAAAAAGTAATGAATATTTTAACCGTTGGAGGGTAAAACTCAAAAGTCTTTAACGTATTTATATTTACATTACAAATGTCTCAAAGCCCGAAACTTCTCCTTAATGTATCTAATGTTCTTTCTTTTCCGTTGTTCATTGTGCACTGGGAGAATTTTCGTCGTTGAACTGCACTGATTGGTTAACGCAAGAAATGAGATTGCAGGAAAAGGAATTTTGCTAAATTTTGGTTTCCTCTTAACTTCCCCTTTGGTGGATTACCACACTGGGCTAGATTATTACTTGCCACTGGGGTCATTTCCTACGCTTGGTTGAAACTTATAATTCTATTTCCGGGAATATGACTTAAAAGAATTTCTTACGTAATATTTTTTTCTCTTAAATAAGAACGATGAAAGATTTTGTTTTTGGAATCAGGTAACTTTTGCTCTCTTAGATTCTCATCACGATAAATAACATTGAGATGACAGATAACACGAGAAACGAGGAAGTGGAAGAGGAAATGACCAGGTGGGCCACTGTGGAGATGAGGAGAGCCAGATTAATTATATCCACCTTTATACGCTTAAGGTTCGTCAGGGACGAAGGGAAGATTCCCTCCTTCAAGAGGAAGGCCAAGGTGCTTATACTTAGGACCAAATCTGGAGATTTGTGAGAAAAAAATAGCTTAAAAAGCTGAAGAGAGATAGCGTAGGAAATATTGGTGGTGTTTGGTCGAAAAATATCAAGGAAGTATATTGGAAACCCGCACGATCCTCCTCCTCCTATTGGTGGTCATCCTCACCCCTGAGCTCTTGAGGTGGGATCGCGGTTCCTTCATTCGCGTTGTCGTTATCGTTATTCAAAACGCCAACCGCTCTAGAAGAGCAATACTCACTGCTACAGTCCTAGAAAGGCACTTCAATCAATTCAAACTGGTGATTTAAGCACCTGGCCAAACTTGAAGAATTGACGATCATGACCCGATGAAGTCTCCGACTGGACAGGGGACGAAACCGTTTATCATTTCAAGTCAACCTACGCGACGGGAAAGATGGACTCTTGAATGACGATCACGTTTTCGCTCTCATGTGCACCAGTGAAAAATAACGATAGCGCGAATGCAAGCGTTGTGGAGAACCGTGATCTCGCCCATGATCTCCTCACCCATAATTCCTAAGCCTTGTATTCCGAACCGGATTTCCGATAAAAGGATAAATGAATTCAAACCATATTATCGGTTAACTTCCAATGAACCAGCTAACAAGTTGATTCTGTTTCGATTACTAGACAACCGAATCCACGCGATTTATCGTCATATCGTTCTATGCTGTCGACCAAATTACGACTCCAATGATGCCTTGATACTCCAATAGATTTCTTCATATTGAGATTGAATATCTATCATAATACTCACTGTCTTCTACATATTTATATATCTGTCTGTAACTCTCACAAGAAATACACTTGAAGCGGATTTTTCCTTTCGTTACCCAAATTTTTCTTTTGCAAAATGCAATTAAAAATATTGATTGTACGAAATTGAGTAGGGTACAAATGGAAAGAAAATTGAATAGAGGTTCTGATTTTTATAACTGAATGCGGTTTTCCAGTCGAAGTTGCGAAAACTTTGACAAAAATGTATCGATCTATAGCAACATTTTAGCGTTGTTGATAAATCGTTCCCATAACGAACATGCTGATTGTTGAAGTTGAGATTCCGTATATTTCCATTTACTCTGAACTAAATAAGGAATTCATAAATTATTATCTACTCATATGTAAATCATAAGTCTCTAGGAAAGTAATTCAATAAAGTCGACATTTACCTACCTTCTCCTGTATTCAGTCAGATTTATCTTGCAGCCAATAGGACAAGGAACGAAAATGAGTTAAAATTATTAATAATAGACAAAGCCGAAACTCAAGGGAATTTGTATGGAAATAAGATTTTTACCAGAAGTATTGTTATTAAGGACCTTCTAAATTGAAATAATAATAACTTTATTTGCTCGGGGATAGATCTGTCCCTTGGAGACCGAATAATGTCCGAAATAAGAGGCCCGATTTAATTTCGCAAGTATTCAAGATGAACCAAACTAAAGCAAAATTCCTATGCCTTTTTTTATAAATTTCACGCTGATACTACAAAAAAGGTACAATTATGAAACTGAAGAAGGGAGAAACAAAGAGTACAAGATAAGAGGCGAAGAATGACAAGAAGAATCAGTATTGAGACAGAAACAAAGAGAATGAAAGATTTCGAATTTAAGAGGAAGGGCACGTGAGAGGATATTAAGTCAAATTCGCTTTTCCTATACGTAACATTATTGCGCGAAGGTTACGTTTTTTGGTCAAAAGACGGTTCATTTTTTCACCATTCCAACCACTTAATTTACTTGGAAAGCAGCGTGAGATTTTAATGGGAACATATACCTAAAGACTTTAAGTCAAAACTTAAGTGATAATTATAGAATTACGGTAAGATTTTACTAGTGGTATTTTACAACCCAACCACTCTTTGAGTGATTAATGACTTCTAAATAGTACTAGAATTTATAACGTCCATTAAAAGGATTATTTCAATCCCATACATCAATTTTTTCCCCGTTGAAATTCAACGAGCACCCCCTCCTATTTATTTATAATTTAAAGTACCCCTTACCCTAAATGTCAATTTTAATTTCTTTCTTCTTTCAACTTTCTGAATTTAATTATATTTTTGTGTATTCTACATCAGCAGCTTTAGCTAGTCACTATATAATTTTAAAAAAATGAATTCCTGTTGAGTCTTCCTGTATGTCTTGCGATTTTATTTTAATCCGTGTTTATTTTTATGGAGTGAATGAAAATTCACAAGGTATATAAGTATGCTGGTTGTTGAAGTTTGTTAACCTATTGATTTTTGTTGAATGGTTTACTGAGTGGTAAGGTTTATTGGTTAGCAAATTGTATCTGGTGACTGGTCAGCGGAAACCGATGATATGGAATTCAACCGCATCAATTCCTTGCTGAAGCTTAAGGTGGCTGGAGCGATTTTTGTTTATGCACAGATTTGCGTGAAACTTTGCATACGTGTCCTCATTAGTAATATCTATCTTACTTACTTCCTCGGCACTACAACCCGGTATGGGCTTTGGCCTCCCTCAAGACGCCTGTCCATTCTCTCCTGTTCTGCACTTTCTCCCACCATCTTACGATCCTCATAGCCTTTATGTCTTCTTCCAAATCTTACATCCATCTTTTCCTTGGTCTTCCTCTTTTTCTCGTTCCATCCTAGTAATATATATCGATAAAAGTGAAAAAAAACTGTATGCTACCGATTTGGTTTCCTGGCAATTCAATGATATTTTAACAAGTACTCTTATGGCACGTGGTATATATTTTGAAACAATTCGATTACTTAAGTACAGACTTTCTCCTAAATGCGAAATAGTAAGTTTCCTATTATTTTAATTGCTGCTAACAAATATCAAGGTATCATACCGAGTAAGAAAAGCGTATTTAGATATGATTTTCTCGTAAATTTCGAATTTCGCGCCGAAAATCCAAGTCAAAACAATGCTTTAATTAAGGCGAAAATTTGAAATATAACTCTTGCATCATATACATTACTACATGTATGGTGATTTCCTGCACGTATAAACAGGCGTATCTGAGTGAAATGTGGTCCAAGAATATTTTTTTCGGCTTACTTAAGTTAATAGAATGTGCCTTCAACGACTCACGACTACCGCTACAGCCACCTTAAACGGTTATTTGTTTTATTGTTCTTTTTGAGCTCCAATATTTCCGCTGCGTCTCTCCACCAACCCTATTAGCACCTATTCCTGCTGACCAGGATAGACGTGCCAACGGGATGCAGGCGTGCCTTACTCTCCTTCTGAGAGGACCTCGGCGCCAGAGGTATTTTAGATTGATGTTTCCGAGCAAGTGAAAGCTTTGGGGATGTCCGACAAGGGACTGGGAAGACTTGGGGTGATGCATCACGATCGAGATTACTGCGTTGCTAACCATATCCTGCTTAGGGAAAAGAAACTATTTTAACTGAATATTTTTCAGGTTTGCCTCTCATCGTTATAAATATCTGTCCCAGGAGAGCATGTGGTTTTAAATTTCTTCCTTTTAAGGACGCATTTTTAAGTTCTTCTTTCCGTTATAGAGATTCCCTCCATTCGTTGAAATCGATCGTAGAGAAGTGCTCATCCTCCGTTGAGATCAACCATTATTTTTCTCAGACACATATAAATATTTTCAGCTCTTCCTTCAAGTGGGAAACGTGTGAATCTGTCAGATTATCGTGGTGAAAGTCGCGACCGTGTGGGGACTTAAAAGAGTGACTTCTATTTCTTCGTGGTATGAACGCAATAAAATATGGTTCGAATAGGCATTTTGTGCTTTCCGATCTGCCTTGGTGGCATTCAATTTCTTTTATATTGCGACGTTAAGTACCACAATGGTGCGGTCTCTTTAAAAGGTTAAAGTAGAGGGAAAGTTTCAATCCATCTATCACGCTTAGTGGAGAAATAAGTTCTCATATTGAAAAAAAAGATGGGGGAAAGTTCAACGTTTGAGTTACGGTCGTGTGGTTTAGCTTGCGGGTGTCAGATGTTAAAAGCATTCTTTTGATGTATTTCAAATGCAATGAATGCCCTTCGAGTTAATGGAGATCTGTGACCTGTTTAGTTAAGTACTCGCATGCATTGGACATTTTTGTGACACTGAGCTATTTCTGATGAACAATAATATTTAACAGGATTAGCAATTTTTTGTAGATGGTCGCAGCTCATTGTATATGCTATTCAGGCTTTTGATTCTGCGATTAATTATTTAATATTATGCAACAGTTTCGCCGTGCTATGCTGCCGGATTCGTCGGGATTTTAAGAAATGTTGCATAGTATTAAATAATTAATCGCAGGATCAAAAGCCTGAATAGGATTAGTAATTTTTTAAAATTTACCATGGTAGTTTGATTGAGATACTTCTCCAGCCATATAAGTGGCCA
The DNA here is from genome assembly GCA_963573305.1 of Pyrrhosoma nymphula. NCBI lineage: Eukaryota > Metazoa > Arthropoda > Insecta > Odonata > Coenagrionidae > Pyrrhosoma > Pyrrhosoma nymphula. Next base: position 19,318,983 of record OY754328.1, read on the forward strand.
TATTCGAATCTTATTTTGAAATTTGAGCATTTTTTGGGAGCATGAAGACAATAGAATAAAATTATAGCTGTAAGTGTTTATTATTATGGCTGAAGTTCTCAGTAATTATTTAAGTATACATATTTGAGGCGTTAACATATTTGTTTCATGCCGTGCGCTGAAATCGATTTCACAGCTGAAGGATTTCCTTAGATTTTATAAAAGGTTTGAGTTGTAAATTAATTTTTAAATAAAAAAGAATTGAGCAAACATACCTACTGCTCTCCGTTACATTTCTATCGCGGTCTGTATCTGAACTTCATTAATATTGTAAAAATTTTGTCTCTCTGGAGCTCAGTCGTACCAAATCACATGGAAAACTGCTTATGTCTTTTGGTAACTATTTCGAAAAAAGTGCAATATGATTTGGATCTTTTTTTCTTCACAATGGATCAAAATTCATTGAATTTTACGTATTGTGATATCTCACTCAAACTTCCTTGTCGGTAAACAAGTGTCGGTGATTGAATTACTCCGCCTGAAAAAAGCGTATGTTGGAATGAGTATTTCGTTTTTAAAGGATTGCTAATATACGTTTTTTTGTGAAGATGCTGCCTTTAATTGTGGATTAATTTCTTTTAAGGTCCTAAGATGTAGAATTATTATCTTTATTTCTTGAAAACTATTTTGTTGTTAGATCTGTATGTTTCTCCGAAGTATGATGATTCTGAGAAGGTTTTCAGGTGTTGCTACTTCCGGGGATTGTTGTGGCATTCAACCTTTACCTTGGCTTTGTTATAAGTCCCCTCAGAAACGAAGTAATTTACTGACTTTACTTTTGAAGATTCTCGAAGCTCTTAGCCAACCACACCCGAAAGCCAGCTCAGCATAAGTTGATGTAAATTTTGGTTTTAGACTTCCATGAACTCACGTGGTTTATGCAAATAAAAAACAACGAATCATCTCTTGTGCTACCTTAACAATGGACTTTGATACCGGCTACCTAGTGTCGAAATGACACAAGAAAAATGTGATGAACCGATGTGTACATATATATTTTTTTTATCGGTGGAAAGACCATTCAAGAATCATCGTCAGTGAAAACCCAACTCTTGGTTTCGGTGCAATCTTAACCTCCAGCATCCTTGTTTTAAAAAATTTCAATGACTCATTTTAAATAGCTAAATGAAAATGACAATAAAACATCCACTGTTAAGCAGATCCGCTGCTTGGAAACTTCTTCATTAGCTCCTGTCTCCATTCAATTCGAGAGCCTTCTATAAGTTAGAATTGCATCACCTTCGCGAGACTTACGAGTAAGCATTAATTACTGCGTTTGATCGAGTATCCGACTCCTTTCTCCTGTTATGTTGGAATGGGCTGCGCAATACCTTTCGTGACGTGTAATGGGAGAATTACCGGTAGAGTCGCCTTCCCCATCTCCCGTCGATATAAAAACTGGGATTCCGTGAGGCTTGCTAAGAAATAGGCTTATTCATTGTGGTATGGTCTTTTAAGAGTTTGTTTCAGTGTGGTATTACTTCATTCTTAGAGGAGTTTGGAAATGACCGTCCATCCTCATATCTTAACAGCGAAGCAGTATGCTATGCTTCTACAATCGCTCTCAAATATTTACTAATTGTTTCTCCTATGTTAAAAAAATAAATGAGGCAACAAATAATAGTTACTTTCCCGCTAGGCAACTTTTATTTATTTATTTTCGTTTATTGTTAGATTGTAAAATCAATACTGATCAATTTTTTATATTTCCCTTCGTTTCCTCTTCATTCTAAGGACTTCGTAAAAATCCTTGCTAAATATGCTTAAAGAAAACTTTATGGCATTTGTAACGATGTTGTATTAAAATAATGTGTGCATTTTATGTACTATGTATGTGTACTATGTATGCGTACATTTTATGTACTTCACCATTTCTAGAAATTTAATTATACATCGTCTTCTTACCTTCGTTGTAATTATGATTCATTGGTCGGGACAGTTAATGAGGTAGCGTATTCGCTACATTTGACATATATTTTCCTGCGTATTTAAATAAGTACATCACAAGTAAAACGCTTAGCAAATCCTGATTATATTTTTATAATATAAAATTCGTTGGAGTTCGTTATTGGTCATTTTCTCTATTCATTTTATCTTCTCCCGTCTATTAACTAAATGTAAACAAAAATACTAAGAAAGCACTGAAATGCCACGTCCCCTAAGTGCAAAACAATTCCCAGGTAATTACTCAAACAATGGAGAACACGTAATTTATTTACTACTGATTGCACTACCTATTTGGTATAGAGATGAAAAATGGAGCCATGTATCTAAATACACGGCAGGTGAGAACATAATGTTGCCCATAAATACGCTAATAATGATTGGCAAACAATCATAAGGCTGTAATAAGATAGAACTTCGTGCGAATTCTTTCACAGAAGTGCTCTCCTAATGCTTTAACATAATATTCATTCTGTAGGAAAATATAGAGGATGTTTTAGCGATTCTACCGCCACAAATATTTACCGTACCGGACAGATTTAAAATGTCATTTTTCCCACGAACGATAAGGGGCCATAACAGCTGCCAATGAGACTTTTATCTAGGTTTGTCGTTAGGTAGTGTAGCTCTTAGTAGTAGTAGTAGTACTCCCTAATACTTGAATCCTTATCTGTTACCCAGTACATACTAACAGCACGCCTTGCATGTTTTCTACATGGGTCTTGAGTCTCTGTCCATCTGTGTAGTTGCAAAATACATATATTAATGGTCCCTCTCAATTGTGATATTATCTGTAGTGTAGTAGTGCATGCTTGTGAGGCTTCGCCTTGTGACAAGCATTAGCGATTTATGCTAATGCATAATTTGTCGTAGTTACACTAACTCTAGGGTATAGTGTAATGCATGTTGGTGAATACTCACCCCCTGCCACACACTCCTGAGGTGGCTTGCAGGGTATTTTGTAGATGTAGATGAAATATATATCCATAATTATCAAAATTTTGTGCCGAAGTCTACAGAATTCCGTCACGTTTTTAGGCATAGTTGTAAAACTGCCGCGTATTAGTAGCATCGAAATAGCGTACCTCACTTGCATTATCCGATTTCCGTCCACCATTGGCGTCATTCCCAAAGTTCCATTGGAAGAAAATCCCTTCGATCGAGTCAGTTTGCCCTTGCGCACCTGCTTGATCAAGTGATTTATGCTTCCCTTTCGCTGAGAGTAATTGAATGACTGCTGTTGTCTCCCTGCTGCGGGAAATATTCAGCGGCCTCTAGCCCATCGCCGGGAGGAAGTGGTGTTAAAGTAGAGCTGTCAAAACCTCATTGACGAGCCATTTGTGCGTATGCCTCCGCCCCGAGAAAGGCTCTCGGCTCTCTTGGGCCGAGCCGGTTGAAACGTCTTCGGATTGAGTAACGTGCGCGATTGATTGTTTTGCAAGAGGGGCGGTGGTTGAGGATTCGAGAATGGGAACCGTGACGACCGACTTGGAGGGTGTCTCACGAAAGGCCGTTTTACATTGAGCGTGGGAACATAACTTAGGAACGTGACGTAACTTAAGGTATTCCGAGCGAGATTTTTTCCAGTAAAATTAGAGTCTGCATTCGAATGTTACTTAAATTTAATCCTTTTTGAAGGAGAATCATGTGTATATAGTTATATCAATGACGCAAAAATTATTACCTATAGGTATAATTGAACTTGTCAGTAATAAACTATATGTGTATTTTAACTAAACTCAGTAAAACTTTTCAAAAACATGAATTTTCACTAATTGATTACTTCTATGATATCTGAAGAGTTAATAAAATTTTATTTTCCGTAAGAAAAGTAGAAAAAAATGATCAAGTGAAAATTTCTTGACAATAGCTCTATGTTCATTTAGTACGAACAACGGTTTCAGTGACACATTACTAATATTATAACTCCTATAAACTTTGTTCAATATTTATAAACATTAAAAAGAGTCGTGGAAGCAGCCATTCAAAATTATTAGTAACTCCATAGAATGTTTTAACTGTCAACATTTTTAGTGATTATTCTCCGCATTCAAACGCGCGCCGTTTTAGAATGATAATTTGTCATCCTGATTAATATTTAAATATAACGTATTTTAATAACCGCCCGGACGGAGTTCCAATAGTCAGTCAAATAAATATGACTCGACTTTTTTGGTTCAGACCGTACGCTGAAAATAACTTCTGCACCAAATTTTATTTTTGTGATTTATAAATGCACTATGGTGAGTGATACACTTAGCTTTTTTTTGTTAATGAGAAAGCATAAAAACAACACACCGTTACACTTGTGATGCGATATTTGCGTCAGAACATCCTCATGTTTTTAAATAATGTATTTCTGGGGCACACAGCCCCTAGCCGTATTGTCCCATGGAAAACGCCCTCTATATCTTTGGGGAATAACTCGAAAAGCAGTGCGATAAGTGGGGGATATTTCGGTATCTTGAAAAAGATTAGATCTTTTTATTTTTAAATGACGCAAAATTCATTAAATATTTGTGTGAAGTGATAACTGCTCAAACTGCCCTAACCTCGAAATCATCTCCGTCATCCGACCAACCTATGAGAATTTTTACTCTACTTCTAAGTTGACCGATGAGGCTATTTCTTCTACATTTCTACATCTACATCTACGAAATACCCTGCAAGTCTCCTCAGGGGTGTGTGGCAGGGGGTGAGTTTAATGTAGTTACTAACTTTACAGTACTTTAAAAGTCATAGTTACATTAACTTTAGGGTATAGTTTAATGCATGTGCATTAAAATATACCCAATACATGCATTAAACTATACCCTAAAGTTAGTGTAACTACGACTAATTATGCATTAGCATAAATCGCTAATGCTTGTCACGAGGCGAAGTCTCACAAGCATGCACTACACTACACATATGATACCAATGGTAGAGGGACCGTTAATGTATATGTATATGTATTTTGCAAGTACACAAATGGATAGAGACTCGAGACTTATGTAGAAATTTTGGTATTTAATGCGCAATTTCCTCGAGTGGTTCCATTATTTTAATATTGCGATCTATTCTGTTGTAACCATGCGATCACTTGTCAAGCCTCTCAATGAGATGCTTCTGCGTCTTTGTAACTTGTCTTTACCGCAGAATAGAGGCTAACTACCATAAGTACCGGTGGACTACCATGCTACGTAGCTACCTATAAAAGTAAAGCAACACAATAGAGGGAAAAACCGCAGGTCTTGTGCTTTTACTTTAGTTCCCGATTGATTATCCGGCAAAACCAACTCGAAGACGTAACTTAAGAGATGAATGAGAGCAATCTTCTACCTCAAGTTATGTCCACAAGACGCGTTTTGAACGCTCTTCACGTGACTCACACGCGAAAGTTCAACCGTCTTAAGGTAGTTTGAGCGAGATATTTCCCTAGTCATAATGGAGACCATACTCAAATTTTATTTTTATTTCAGCGTCTGCAAGAAGTATCAAGTAAATATTGTAACATTAATGGCACAAAAATATAGTTATATATGACAAAAATTCTCAGTAATAATAGAAATGTATCTACTTAAGTCTCTAACTTGACTCATTTTTTCACACCGCACGGCTAAAGAGCCTTCAAAAAAGCATGTTTTTGTGCGATTCTGTAAAAATAACTGCGGTGAGTAATTGATTAATTTTTATAACTAGTTGAGAAAGCATACAAACTACACACCGTTAGTTTTTTGACGAAATCTAGGTGTTATAAATTATTAATTGTTTCAATATTCTCCCTCTGGAGCGCACAACCGTAATCTATCCCATGTAAAACAGCTTGTATTTTGAGGCAAATTGCTCGGAAAGTAGTTCGGAAAGGGGTTAATATTTTGATATCGTTGGAAAGATGGGAGTTTTTCCTTTAAAATGAGGTCAAATTCATCAAATTCTAGGTGGAGTGATTATTCGCTCAAACTCCCTTAATTCACCTCCGTAACTTATATTCTTATGTTCCAAGTGAACTGGTCTTTAAGATCGGAAAACGTGGCAACCGAGTTGGGGATTGAGAGAGAGAGGGTTTCTTCTGTAAGAACGCGCCCGAGAGAAGAAAGGAAAATCAGTGAAAGGGAAAGGATTGGAGAGTGGGAGGAGAGGCTCCCGAAACGCCGAAATGTTACGAGGAGGGGAAGTGGTCGAATCGGATCGACTGAATTAAGATGGCTGGCCGTGATTGCGGGGATAAGTGAAGAGGGACGAATGGTTTCATTCAACCCGAGTGGAACCTTGAGGAGGCGAACAGTAGAGTAGAGGATGGGGTTGGTCTTATTTTTTTCTTCGGTAGCGTTGCGAACGAATCATTGGGCGTGATCATGGATCTTCATCACGTCCGATCACTATTTTTTTATGACGAGGAAATTTTTTTTATATAGTGTGACATCCGGCGTCCCACAAGAAAGCGTACTAGGTCCCCTATTTTTCATCGATGTTAACTCCAGAATTACCATCGAAATGAGATTATTTTCTGCCGATGGGGTAATTTTCCCGAGAAATTAACACAAAAGAGGTTCTTTCATTGGATCTTGCAACGCAATCTTTTGTTGCTTGAGAAAGGGCTTGAACTATCTTGGAAGATGAACTGCCATGTATATGTGCTTGCTGATAACTGTTTTATGTCAAAAAAGTGGTTAAATGCGTTATTCATACAGGGACCAAGGAAATATCTTGGGCTACGTGTGTTTATAGTGTTTTAATTCTAACTCCATCTCTGGACAAAGTTATTTACTCGTGCCCCTTAAGGTATAATTGTGTTTTTTTTAAATAGCTCAAATTTTCAAACACCGTTTTCTTAAAACTGTGTTCGTAGACATAACACACTTCACGTAGCGAACTAAAGATATATATCTTAAGAAAGATCAAAGTCACTTGTAGGAATTGGGGGGAGTACATTGGTGGTGGGGTTAAGTCCTTTCCTGTTCCGAGGGTTCGAATCCCGCCTGGGTATTATGTTCAACTCCCAGGGTAGGTGTTCTTTGAAGGAGTTATCTAAGAGAGGACTAGATAGTCCTAATATTACTCGAATAAAGACAACATTATTATTATTATTTATGAATATATTGGATACCTGGACGGTGTCAAATTCCATGCATCTCTTTATTTTTTAGTTCGTAGATAAAAATTTGCAGCCATATGTAGGGCCGCATGTGTATCAATCAGTAATTCTTTATGAAACTGTGCGCTCGCAGACTCTGATATAATTTTATTTGGAACTCCATGGTGAAATTTCGCGCGTATGCTAAAATTCGCGACTTTTAATGATTCATTTGGTGTTTATCGCTTCAAATACTTGGTTCCATGAGGAAGTGTAAGGATAATAGTGTCCTCCCTAATAGTCCTCCGGCCAGAGAGTACAACTATCATATAAATTTAAAATTTTTCTAATTACTTGAATTAGTCTTACATTTGATCAGCGGCTGTCGTCATCATTTGCTATTTATAGTTCTTGATTTGGTTTTTGTCGGACTATCTCTTCATTCGTTGACAAGTCTACGCCTTAACTTCCTGTTTTTGTAGATGTCTGCTTTTATTGACTTATCTCGATTGGAGTGACCCATTGTTGATCTTCTCGTTTTCTTAATGAATCAAAATGCCTTCATTATCATAACGTCAGTTGAAGCAAGTTTGATAATTCCAACCATTCTTTTAGGCGTCAACAATAAAATATTCCCTCTTTCGTCAGTGAAGTTACTACCTTATGCAAAACTTGATACAAATATTTCATCTTCATCTTTCATCTTTAGAGTAGCATATCCCTCGCTCAAAAACGTATTTTTCGTGCTGCTACCAGGGAAACGTCTCACATTGAAAGAGATTCCATTTGTCTCTCACGTTGAAGTACTTTCAGACGTTGAGACCTATCTTTCATTCCTTTTTGGTAAAAATGCATTGTTTTAGTAGTTATGCCCGCGACCGCCGGTACAAGTCCGCCACGCGCCGACCTGGTAACGCAGAGGTCACGGGTTCGTGTCCATCCTCAGGCTTTGATTGTGTTTTTGCTTGAAGATTGGTCTTAATTGAAGATTTGTCATATAAAATTAACATTTGGAGCTTTGAAAAAATGTTTACTTCCTTTCTGATTCTGCCGTACTTGATTTTATTTTCAATATTTATTGTCCATCAGCGGAGAAAAATTCTAAGCAACCGTCAGCATAATGATTTACATGAACAATGGAAAATTGATTTTGAAAATTGGTGACGCTGACTAAAGGTGACATGCTGTCATTAGCGTAGTCGCAAATTGGTCCAGTTCCCATGCCTACGTATCCGTCAAGTGTCACCATCGAGTAAAGCTTGAGCTCTCCGCTATGCAGACCGAATCATTATAGACGTACTCTGGCCTTGGGTATAATTGGTGAATGCAAAGTCTGCTCATCGTCCATCATTCCTCTCGGGACCGATTCGAGGAGCGACCAGCATCCATCTCCTCGTCCCCTTTGTTATGTGTACGTGAAACAACTTGCCTATTGGCGTGCCAACTATGGGGAGAGCTTTGTAAATTCACTGGAATTTATTCACAGCAAAATACGCAGAGAGGAATCTATGCCATTCCATTGTGCTATCTTCGAATGCCTCGTTTGTTTTTTTAAATTCTCAGTAACTATCCCCAAGAGTGCCGTGATGAAGCCGAGCTCAATTCCGCTCGCTCATTATACCGTCGTGACGTAATCTCTTTTGAGATATGGACTGGTTGTTTGTCGGTCGCGTTCTCTCAATGCGTTTATGCGATGGCGGACCATCGCGATAAAGATTTTTACTCGTTATCCCGCGCGCTGTCGTTAAGAGAGAGAGAGAGGGCCTTCATTTGGGTAGCGCTAGTCTCCGTCACCGTGGAGTTTCCGTTCCCTTCCATGAGGGGGATTCGCCCCCAACTAGTCCAATGGGTTTGAATGCAAATACGCCAGGGGGTGTGTGAATGGCTGAGAGTGATACATGTGGCAGGGGTCATGTGTGGCCCTTTGTAACGGGGTGGATCTCCTCGGCGACCACCATCCCCTAATCTCCATTTGGAGTAAGTGATGTTGCGATGTATCGAATTTTATGTCGATATTCATGATGCAACGCAAATCGATATTTACCATAGGGGTTATGTGATATTATATTTACCTTCTTAACAAATAATAAATAATTATCAGGTTATATACTATGGAGGAGGAGACAATATAATATGAAGGCAATCGCAGCAGTATCATATAATTTTTATTATTAGGTTATTCTACCAGTTAAGGTAGGTTTAAATGGAAGAACCGCGTAGATGTTTATAGGCGCAGGCCACTATTTTCGAAAATGATTTCTTTCTTCATCTCTTCATACGTCCTACCTCTCCTCATCTTGTCCACAAATTTTGTTCTCTTCCTTCCCCTTCCCCGCTTATCCAACATCCTCCCCTCTATCAAGGAAGAAGGGACTTTTAAAGTCTTAATCTCGCCCCAATAAAGACGTTTATCTATCTATTACGGCCTTCAGAATCCCTACGCTCCTCATTGCCTCTTCCAACTACTTACTCTGCCTCCTCCAAATCTCCTCCAGAAGTGTTTTCTTATCTAATAAAATATGACATTTGTATCTCATTGGTGTATGTTCAAAGTGCTATATAACTTGGATTATTATTAGTGGTTTGGGCAGGTCGAATGTTTCACCTTCAAGCGCCTCTTTCCTCACGGATATTTTCATCTCTTCTGACATACATATTCTTTTACTTCTTCCTGTCTGCTCTACTAACATTAGATGGACATGTTTTCCTCCCCCCTTAAACCTTCTTATCCCTCCCACATCTCCAACATTAGCAGATTATCCTAATTTCTTCTATCCATGGTGAACGTTTCGCATCCGTGTTGCTTCTGTCCCATTATCAAACTCTTTATTTACCATTTCCTACAATTTTGCCCAAAAATTTATTTCCCGTATTTAACCATTCTTATCTTTGACTCCTCATTAGTTTTTTCTTCGTAATGAATGTCTCATTTGATTACGCTATTGTCATCCAAATATCGTTGACACTGCAATTATCATATTAACGTTTTTTTAATTAATTTGCGTTTGTACGTTTTCATCCTAAGGGATGCTAAGTGTTATTATTTTGCTTCTCCAGTGCCCGCTAATACTCTGATGTGATTATATTTAACTTTGGTTTCTTTTTCATCGAAAATCTCGGTATGTAGATTTCTTATGAAGAAAAGCGATATCCGGGGTGTTTGGTTGGAGAGTTTGGAGAGGTGCCTACTCATGACACCCTTATAAGTTGTGCCCTGTATTGTAATGTGATCATTGACATGGGCAATATTTCGTTTTTAACGTGATGCACTATGTGAATCTCAACGAGATGTATTATAATTCCGGCATCGCGCAGTCGCTATTTTCCATCCCTCTACGTTACCCCAGCGTGATCCACCCCCCTCGCATTCAAATAGCGCGAAGGATTCAATGGCCCGTGGATTCGCCCGTACCCTTTTTCCCTCCAAAGCCATTTCCATGCCTTCCATCGCCTACGCCCCTTCGATTTCGTTTCACCCCTTCTCTCCGTCCATCCATTTCATCCTGTCCCTCATTTATTTCCCGGGAAAAGGGGTTGCGTCCAATCCAGATGCTCTGATGCATATTTTCACCTTAAAAAGGTGCGGATGACGGACAATTTATCCCGAATGGAAGATCGAAAACTCGTCCACACATTTTTCGAAAAGCTGCGGTATGTTGCGCGCGTGTCTAATACTTAATTTTAAAAAAGTCCGCAATACTTACGGGTTTGCTCTTCCAATGTACAGCGTTGAACGAGAACATCGATTTAGTCAACCTGGTCAAGCCATTTTTGTTGTTTCAAGTTTTTTATTAATTTTTGGAGTGGCATAAGCCTATTTTTGAGGTATGTTTATTGTTAGCGTCTTCAGATCGAAGAACAAAAGGAACTGTAGTCTGCAGATGAAACGAACGCGGTGAATAACCGGAAAAATGCCGGAATCCTCGCATCTACGCCGCGAAAAACTACGATTTGATACGTATTTAATATTTCCCCATTGATTACGCATTGCAGATAAGACCACAAATTCTATGGCATTCTCCTTACCGAGGACAACACGTTCTCAGAAGAGACTACCTTTGCGTTGACACTCTTTGTCAAAACAAAATTTGTGACACAGGACCCTATATAAATAAATGGTCGATAGCTTGGTGTGCCATTTGGTCTTCCTTGTGAATAAATTCCCTCTCAAATGTCTGGCGCAGTCCAATGGGAAAGCTTACTGTCAGTAGGTACTCCGTCCGTCGGATGGCAGGTTAAACTGTGAAACGTCTTTCGTTAAGAGTAGGTACTCTTAAGGCCGACGCGACGCCTGGAATCTCTTCAACATTACTCCATTCCCAAAGTAATCCTACCTATGCCAACCTATCCACTTTTTTGTAATGACCTATCCACTTTTTTGTATGAAAGATGATGGTAGTGATTTTGGAGGATATTGTTACTGAGACCTCTTTTTACTGCCCTGCCCAGAAGGGGTTCCCTAATATCACCGATTCCTCCCTAAACTTTGAAAATCATTTGTACACCTCCGTGCCCTTAATTAGAAAAAAATAGTGGGTTACTCTTGAAAATGAAGGATTTGAGGATCGATAGGCCCTAAATATATTATTGTTTGAGCACGAAAATTAATTTTCTGATCGGTGTTATAGTAAAGAAATTTAAATAATAACTATTGGGATTTGATGTTCCAATTCTAAGTAATAGTAGGTACCCTAAATAGAAGCACTCTCTTATATCCATTCTAACCCACAAATAGTTATATGCAACCAATCCTCGCTTTTACATTATTAAATACATATTATTTATTGCTTTTTTATCGAAATCTTTTGGCACAACTTAATTGAAGTGCCTTCTTATCCACTCTTGCTAAGAATGTTTTGATCGGAGAATCTCATAAGAGAGAATGCTGTTGACATTGACGTATTTCAAGTTCCTCGGTGAGTCTATGAAACTTCTAGTGGAATATCATCACTTCCATGCTGTTTTCTATAAAATCAAGTACCTCTGACGCAGTGTAACAACCCTGACAACCCTTGCCAAATCAACCCTTATTCCTTCCTACAGAACGATTGTCAGAAAACGATCGAAAGTTATTGCGTATCTCGTGGATTCTATCGCAGTGGGGGTCTATTGCGGTTGTAATCGACCACGGTTCGCACTTTCTAGGGAAATAGACTGACTTCTATTGTGACTTCTTTCATTATTAATTCGCGTTTTAGTTGTATATATATATATATATTTAATGTAATTTATACAAATTTCCAAAATCCACGAATGACTGTGGAACTCGGCCAGTTCGATTTACGAACGCATCGAATGCCGAAATTCGAAGATTTTCGAAATTACCGTATAAATTATTTACTTACGTCATTAATTTCTTTGGGGAGGGGGGAATACGGAAGTAATACGTAAGCAGAACCATTCGTTAAAAGTAGTGATACAATTCGAGACATCGCTACACTCACCGCCTCCGTGCATGCCAACGTTCGTGAGGGAAGCCGCCATTTTTGCCATTGCTAAGGTGGGTTTACACTGGCAATTTTATTGTGCAAGTTACTTGCAGCCAGCGACTTTTGGTGCAAATTCCTCGTGTAATCGGCTCCGCAAGTCCGCTTGCAGGACTTTTAAAAGTTTCGACAATTCACTTGCAGAAGCGTATTGTTGCCGTTGCAAACAGTAACCAAATCTGCGTCTGCACTAACTTGAGAAAAATTTTCCGTCAGCGTTAAATTACACGCAAGCTCTTGCAGAATAAACTTGAGGAAGTAACTTGCCAGTGTAAACCCACCCATAAGAATTTTTCGGAGCTGTTACGTTAAAATTTTGCCATTGTCGTTGCTCGGAAGTGTCGAGCTCCTCCTCTCGTAAAGGCCCAAAGGTTCATTCCTTTCTGCCTTTCTGTTTTCGCGAACAAAAATGCCAGATGGGCCTCTTGTTTCGCACCCAGCTTGGAGCCCATCGCACCTTATCAGCCTCCCATGTGGGGCGGAGAGCTGGCAGGAGACTTCAGCGGACGATACGGGGCGGGAGGGAGGGGCACATTGATCGCACCCCGCCGCCTTGTGTGTGTGTCTCTCTGTCTTACTCCTCTTGGTGTGGTCTTTCCCATCTTACGCCCCCCATCCACCTCCTTATCGTGTCTCAAAAAGAAAAGGAAACAAACAAAGAGAAAAGAGGGGAGCAGCACAAAGAGAATGAGGTCTGGTGGAAGTGGAGGGAAATGTCTGGGGGAAGGAGACGAAATGGAATGGGAGGAAGATGATGGGGGGGTGTGCAGCGCCCCGGAGTATAAACCAACGGGGTTGGGTCTCCTTTGGGGGTGGGTTGGAGGATAGTGTTGTGGGGAGAGGTTAGCTGTAGCTTTAGGGGCGGCTGGGGCGGTGGCTGACGAGGATGGATGGTTGGTGAATTGGAGGGGGGGATGGGGTGATTGAAGATGGCTTGTGCGAGGGAGGGAAGTGAAGAATGGGGAGGTCAAGGGGGAACGAATGCACTCTTTTGGGGTTGGGGGATGGGTTTTAGGGGTGGGGTGGAGGTGGTTACTTCGCTGTTGGAGTGGAGGGGTTGGATGGGACGGGATGGAGAATGAGGTTGGGAAACCGGAAGGGGTGGAAAAGGCGGAAGGCGTTGGGGCGGGGGGGGGGATGAAGTGGAGACACAGAGGTAGAGAGATGAGGTGAAATTGGAGAAGGAAGAACAGCAGAATGAAGATTTATCCGATGGAAGGCGATTTTTGGAAGATGCTGCGTCGTGCGTTTTCTTTTACTGCAATAATTTTTTCTTGAGCATCTTACATATAAGTATGCTTTTTTGTTTCATTTTGCAGTCAATTGACTACCCCACGAAATAAATACGTTCTGTAGACTAAAAGGACTATAAGTTACAGTTTAAGGCTTAACTTGGTGGAAACGCTGCAAATGAAATAATTTATTGCTTTACATTTCACGCTTTTTTATTTTTTTACCGACCATGGTTTCGACATTTTATGTAATTTTTAAGGCCCTTTGTGTTACACTGTTTCAGTCTCTACTTTGCGGAATTCGCTAATCGAGGCTATAATAACACTAAATATGCGAATTTCACAAGAGAAAAAGGTTAATAATCGATACCTATATTTTTTGACACAATTCTATTTTGAGGAGAAAATACACTTTTGTTGCATACCTCCAATCACTTTGATTTAAGTCTATATTTTTTTCAAAATACTGTCATGAAAAAATCTGAGGATGGAATTTTATGTCGAAACATAGATCATTACTCTCCACATCCGTTTAAATTGCGTAATTATTTTCCTTCCATGATACCGATGACTGTAATATTTCAACCGCATAGTATAAAGCTTGCACATATATTTTATGGTGACTTAAAATTGCTGCAGGGTTGTCGTAGCCCTTGACAATAAAGTGCTGTTGTGCCTCGCTCAGATGGAGTATCGTACCGTCTATGTCAGGCGTCGACGAACTGCGGCTCGAGAGTCACACTCTTTGGTCAAGCACATGTTGCTGTGAAGTGAAATTGAAAATAAAATCAAAACTATCATACTTTCTCGTTTAAAAATATTAAAAGGATTTGGTTTACACGATAGTGTGTGTTTTTAATTTTATACATGTGTATTGATGTACTTCGACTTTTTATAATATTACTTCAAATTTCTTTCTTTTCAAATATAGATTTATGATTCTCCAATAATATATTATTTGAAACGCTGGACAGGTTTATTTCTTCCATTTTAAAAGTTTACCGACCCCTGGTCTTATGTTTCAAAAGTCGTATAAAGGAGTAGTAATCAATCTTAGGTTATATGAATGAAAACAATGTGCGAAAATGCCCTGGATTATTTTAAGCTGAAATGTCCAACTTCTTTCAGTCGGGGTTGTCTGATGGTATTGAAGTAATCAACTAAAGGAAAGCGCTTGAATTTGATTCGTCGCTGTGGTTGTTTTTTTTTGTAATGTTGTCGATGGCTGAATATGAAGTCTAAAATTGGAATCGACATTACTTGGTGATCCTTGAAAACTTACTGCTGCTTCTATAAACAGTCTCAGTATTGCTTGAGCTAAAGTATTGAACAGCGACTGATTTTTATTTATCTTTGACTCGGATACTTGTATTTATTGCCTGTAATTGGACTAAAAAATGTTCCCGACACAGGGTGCTTCCGCTCAATAAAAACTCCAGAAGATCTATTAGCTTAATTGCTCTGGCTAAACAGTTTCAGAATATTGCCATGTGAAGCCAACCTTCAACTTGAAGATTGGTTATATCGGCGAGAGTGAATGAGAGTCATATATCAAGGTTTGGGCTTGGGACGGCAGTTTTCCGGTAAAGATCATGCACCCAAAAAAAACAGCTTGGGTTGTTAGCAGATAGTTACATTGAGGCTATTTTAATCAAAACAAATATTAAATTCAACCTTTTTATATGTTTTATCAAAAGATTTTACTTGTTCTGATGGCATGACTTATTTTTGAAAGCTAAGGTACAAAATATGGAGATTATTCAACGCATATATTTACAATTAACACTTTTTTCCAGCCGTAGGGAACGACTGATTGTGAGTCGCCATTTATATTAAATTTCTGCATTTTGGCTGAAATGATTTCTGTAATTTATTAATAGCAAAACATTGGATGTTAAGG
Source organism: Pyrrhosoma nymphula (assembly GCA_963573305.1). Classification (NCBI taxonomy): domain Eukaryota; kingdom Metazoa; phylum Arthropoda; class Insecta; order Odonata; family Coenagrionidae; genus Pyrrhosoma; species Pyrrhosoma nymphula. Next base: position 19,334,640 of record OY754328.1, read on the forward strand.
TGCCTAAGTTTTATATTTATTCAAATTACTTAGAGTTTTCGCTTCAAATACGGTCTGTTTTTTCACGAAAATGTCATTTGTATTAGATAGAAAAATATGCACTATCTTCCCCATGTTACTCCCATCATCGCATATAACACTCTGTAACATCAAGTTCAATTTGTCAATAAAATAATTTGGTTTATGAATTGGTGGCCCATATCAATTTAAGGACATGCGTTTTCTGCAAGTATCTGGAACATGTATTATGAGGCAATTGCGACATTTCACGGTAGAGCCACCTGAAAATGATTCCCTTATAAAATGACGTAAATGTCATTTAATTCATAACCTTGGTACTTGTAGAGTAATGGGACCTGTATCTGATACAAACAACAAAATGATACCTTTCCTTGCCAATTTTCGGGCAAATTGAACTTAAAATTAAACGGTGTTAAATGCGAGAGTGGGAAAAAACTTGGAAAATATTATTTTTCTATTTATTTTCGCGGAAAACTGTTAACTAGTCGGCTCTTAGGACAATTAAACATTGCTCATAAAAATGTATTCTTGGAATAATCCTCGTATTTTGTACCTTAATTTTGGTTTTCAATAGCTAATGTATGCCATCAGTGAAAGGAAGATTATTTATAAAACACGAACAAAAAGTTGGAATTTAGTATTAGTTTTGACTCACACATTCGCGGCGAAACCTCCTTCAGCTAGGTGAGACCTGAAACCTCACTCGGGTTACATTCTGGAGCCTCAAGTCAGTAACCCAACACTCCGCTCACCCTAGGTGGGTAGAAAGGAACCTTTCTACACACCTTGACGCTCAACGGGTTACCTCGTCGTCATTTATTATTTATGTCCGTGGCTTTTACTGAAGTTTATTTTGCCGCACTTGGTAATTATTCGGGGTTAAACGGACTACACCCCTTGCAATTCCGTCTCGAGTTAGGCGGTTCTCACGAGGATGGGGTGGAGAAGTGCTTTCAAGCCCAGCCAACCAAAACCGCCTTCTCATCTTGTATTCATGTGTTCAAACTTATGTGCATAGTGCGTTTCATCGACTCTCTCTCTGTCTCTCTGGTTCCATCACTCCTTGAGCCACGTAGTAGGGCACCATAGCGGCTCATTGGCTGAAATTCGCCCTCCCCTTCTCTATAAACATGGAAGCCAAGAGGGTGTCTGTTTACCCAACAGCGAAAGGCGTTCTGTAAACATTCATCCCCCGCGTATCTGAACAAATACCATCTGTGCGTGCTTCTGTGAGCGACAAGATCTCAATTACCGGTTGTAACTACCGTTTGTCATTTGAGTGATGTATGAATCCCATTGTCTACTTTGATATAACGTGAGCCTGGTCAATCAATTTTTAAGCTCATGCGTAGTTCACGTCCAATTATGCCCGATACAGAAAGATTGGTGAGAATCTCATTTGGATCGGGGCGTAGATTATTAAAGTGATTGTTGAAAATTCGGTTGGGCATTTGTGGAGACAACAGGCAACTGAGGTATTTTACGACATTGAGGATTAGTGATTAGATTGGAGTGGGAAGGGTTAATTAGGCATTTGAGGAAGGGTGGAGAGAAACCCGGCTTCGGCATCTTTCTACAATGGGGAACAAGCATCCTTTTTTAAAAACTCCTTATATTTGAAGTGAGTATTTTTAAATATACAGGACATGGTTTTTTCCGGAACATAATGTTGCATTAATGAAATATTTATTATTACAAATTGCGCGTGCTTAATGGCGTGGAAATAGTACGTAATTGGGAAGCCTGGGGGATGACGTCAAGGAGCGGTATCGCTAACAAAAATACGACGTTCCTGTTGAAGTTTGGGTTGTTTATCGTAATTTGACGAAGGTATCGCTTTAACGCCCTTTTTGGAAGACAACGAACTAGTATAATTTGATCCTTCACGTTGAAGTAATTGTAGGTAAGAGAAGCGATACCGTGCGGTGTCGTCAAACCACCGATATACTGTTTAGATCATGTGACTTTTTTCAAATTTTAAGTACTTTTGAAAGCCAGAATTATTAATGTCCGCGGTTGACGCGTACACAAATGGATTATAGAATGTAGTACTTGAGGGAATGTTTGGTCGTGTACGCCACTTAAATATGAGAAATAAATTTTGTTCATCTTCCCCATTGACGGAAGGCGCCAAGGGGTCCTCAGTTTAACATCCCTTCCGGCTAGCAGAGTTCTACTCCTTAAATTGCTCTCCTCATTGTACTCAAAATAGGGTTCGGGAATCCGGTTTGAAAAACCTCATCGCCGAGACTCAAAACCGTGTCTGGGGATGGGAAGCCGGTACTCTTTCCACGACACCGACCTGATGCTCGTTTATTTTTTTTACAATATCAAATGCATTAACTATCCTTGAAGAAGTTAAATGTTTACTCGCTGAGTCTCATCTGTTCTCTCGCTTTTGAGGAAGAACAATATTTTGCCTAGGGATGGGAAAACACTTGTTTTCATTCATTCCGAATATTCTGCCATTTCGGTAGGATTGGATGGACATTTAAAAATTAGGAAAACCTTAACGTAGTGTTACACATGCAAGTACCCATTTCTTCCACCACCTTCTTCCCATCCAAACTGGCTATCCTTTTACTCCCCCCTGCCCCCGCTAACTATGCATTGACCAGTACATTCAACTCTTCATTGCTTTATTTAATTGAGCCAATTTCCTGCTGCAACCTCCTACTTTGTCTGTTCTTAATTTCCCAAAACTAATTTTCTTCCATGTGCGTAGATGTTCGTTAGAGAGACTTCGTTATTTTTTCCATTCATAGCACTCTCTTTATTCTCCAAACCCGCATCTGTTTGACGCATCTAGTCCATTCTCATCCTATTTAACGTCCAGGATTTCAGCATCATACAATACCGCACCAAATACCAAACACCTCTAGTGCTTTTCTGTAAATCATTAGGATCGCTGTCATCACCCCCTCCTATTGGTGAGTTAACGAAGTCTAGATTACCCGTTATTGATTATCCTTGATCCTTGAACAATCATTGAAATTTGAATCGAATAATTGTACTGATATTGAAAAAACGAATATTCCAATCATTATAAGTTTGTACCTTCGCGGCACTGTTTTTAAGGAGTAATTGTCGTGTCGTTGTAAGCCATGTTTTACTTCCGCTGCCGTGGCGAAATTTAGGATCCCATATTCCTATCCACGCGGAGTAAACTGCTCAGACGACTGCCGTGCATCATTCTCACGCCTTAAATTGCTGTCGGGAGGTCGCTAACTGGGGCGTGGTCCTCCTATCAATGCGCAGGGACGCTCTTCTTCTTTTTATTCGACACTTTTATGTCGACGTGCACGGGGGATGGGGAGAGGGGGACTGTGCACACAATGGGCAATCGTGGCGTAGTGGTGCGAGAGAGGGGTGAGCTGTATTCGTATAAGGGTGCAATGGTGCGCGCACGGTGCGGGGGTGGCAGTTGATGACGAGGGCGCTGTTCACCGCCCCGCACCGAATGCAGCGGGTGGGGAGACTTGAGGCACGCATGGAATTCGCTGATGATTGATCGAGAGATGAGTATGTTCAATTCTCCGGGCTCCAAATGAGCACACCGACTGGTGTGGTAGGCCAGTAGACTTCACGGCCCTCCCATCTAGCACCTCGCCACGGAATGCTATCCGTTATATGACAGCCGTATAAAATTCATTGAATACAGTCTCCATTTATCATGACATTTTTGTGTTCTAACCTCCCCATTTATCAATTGTATCCTTGAATACCATTACAAAATCTTTTTGTAGTTAAACGATTAATTGCTTAATAAAATTTATTGTGCATTGTGGAAATTATTTTTAATTTTAAGCCACATCTCATGACGTTTGTTTCATTGAGGAAATACCGTAAAATTAACGGAATGGTTAATAATTATCGTCAGCAAATTTATATTGCGTGATGTCTTTGTAATCTTTGTTTTTTATGCGTTTTAGGGAGTACACACTACAGTTTAATGACTGTATTATTTTTATTCACTTTTAATGAGGGAATCTCTTTTTTCGAATTGAAGTTATTTTTTTCACATGTACATTCTTTATTTAAAAAAATATTTCGTCGATTTGGCAGAGATACTGGAATACGATCTTTAATTGTAAGAATACATACTCTAAATTTTTTTGCATAAATCTTAAGTTGCCCTTGAGCATCCCTGGTGGATTAAATCTCAGGTCATTCATGCATTCACCTGTTACGAGATGTTCGCCTCGGCGAGGTATTACATGCGATGACGTTAGTTCTTTTGCTTAATCCTGAGTTATTGTCGTTAAAATTCTCGAAGGCTCCATGCTTTGTCAAGATCATTTCTTAAGTCCCTTTAGCATTGCATTGTGGTAATTAAACCATCCCAACGTGTACGGAGATGGAACTGAAGGTACGAATATCTGCCGGGGGTTTGGAGAAAGAATCACCGCGTGTGGAATGTTGTCGTGAGGGCGATGGTGCTTAAAAAGAGGAGAGAAAGGTGTGTTTGATAGCCGTGCATTCACACAAGTTCACTCGAAAGAGGGGATGTGAGGTGCACGTTGGCCCCCGATGTTATTTTTTAATGAGGAAATAAAGTGAAGGGGCTACGGCTTAAGGGGAACGTTAGGGTTGAGCGCAGTTGGGGAGGCATGCGAGGCTGCCTGACTCATTGTACGACGGTAATTAGGAAGGGCACGTCAGGCGCTCATCACGGAGCAGTGCATAGAGGCTGTTTCGATGCTCACAGAGATTTTAAAATCGCATTGCTACCATCCATCGCAAGAGATTCGAGGGGTCGCATCGCATTATATCGCGATTATAATAATGATTTAATAACATAATAATTTATTACTTTCCAAAAGTCATACTCGTCAAATACCAAAATCTTCATACAAAAGCTTAGAAACCTTCAGATAGTCTCTTAGAATGAACTGATTTGAGGCTACCTTCAAAAGAGTGCATTGCTGCATATATCTTTGAAGAAAAACAGTATAAAAAAGCACAATGTACAAATTCGAAAAATTTTAATTACTAATGAGCCAAAAATAAAAAAACAACTTTATGCTTTAATATGAAATAAATATTCAGCATCTGGCTGTGTAAATAGCCATTCCACAGCCATTTGAAGTATTTACATTAGTAGACTTTAACGTTATTATTCTCTGGTAGCACGTTATACACTTCTGGACCTATAGATAAAAAAACATCTTTTAAAGAAAGTTTTATTGGGTTTATTTAACGAAACTTTTTATTTAACGAAATATTTATCACGTAAATTACAAGATGTTCTTCGCATTGGTAGAGACTGTTTATTTCCACTTCTAAAACAAAATAAATACTTCGCATTGCTTTGGATCACATCGCATATGGCCGCCTTTACACAAGGAAGTTACCTACATTTAGGACAGTAGCCTTGGAAGTCGCTCTATAGTGATACTTCCATGCGTAAGGATGTACTGCGAAGGCACTAGGGGTCGACAGCGATAGTAATCGACCTCGGATCGCACTTAGACGGGAAATAGACTGGTTTCTGACGGGAAATAGACTGGTACACACATTTACACGGCTGGTGTCCTAACACCGCCTGCCACACGCCCATGCGGCGCGGCGGCTGGCAGGGTAGTATGTTGATGTTTTTATTTGCCTGGAAATAGAATTTCGATTCTTCGATAGAATCGCATCGCATCCAGTGAATTCCGGATAACATTACAAAAATTAATTATAAATAAAAAAAATGCAGTTGTTAAAATTTAGTGTATTACACCTCCTGTCACGCCTTAAAAACCACGATTAAAAATACATCACGCGCTATAAATCTAATGGCAAAATTATTTACCATTCATGAAGTGATTTTTCCTCAATGGAACAAAAACGCAATGGGACGCGGCTTTAAATGAAAAATAATTTACGCTATGCACAATGAATTTAATTGTATTAAGCAATTAATCATTTACCTCTTTCAGTTTTATCTTCATAATGAAATAGAGGAGGCTCGATGTAAACTTCCCTCGCGTTGATGAATTATTAGGTGCTGCTCAAATTACAAAAGAATGTATAATGGAATTCAAGGATAACATTGGTAAATGAGGTAATAAGAAAATAAATTGGCGTAATAAGTGGAGACTATAAATAATTAATTTTATACGGCTGTATCGTACAACGGATCGCATTTCGTGGTGAACGGAGATTCCAATTGTCGGCAACGAATAAATTTGTCGGAGGAAGTTTTGTCACATGCATGTAAATATTTAGTTTTACCTGGAAATTTTTTTTTATCATGTTAAAGATTACTTTAACGTGATAATTATGGCTGTTAAAGATAAATTTGTGTTTGATTTAATTTTTTTGAGTGTTATAGATGTCATTTATGCCTCAGGAACTCGAAAAGTGAGATGCACAAACCCATTGATTGCCTATATCAGATGATTTTCGAAATGTTACGTCTTAGTCGTTTATTTCCGCTGTTCAGTTCTTTGTGAAGAAACCGGAACTATTGTGTATGCAGAACGATGCCTTTCAAGAAACGATGCTTATTGAGACATCGCTATTTTCGCTTCTTCCATAGAAGTCAACTTCCATCTGGAAAGGAGGAGACTCTTCCAGAGGCACAGGAGTCCAAGGAAGATCCACCGTCCATCCCACAACAGTGCCTACTAGCTCCTCCTGGCATCTATATCACGATGTGAAATCTCCAAAATGTCGCAAATCGTATTCGTTATATCGTAACATCACAGCGACGGCGGCAATGCAGTTGGGGCCTATTCCAGCAATGCGAGACCGTGTATTCCGCGGACCAGCTAGCGTGGCGTGGGACTGCTCTCGCAACGGGTCGGCAGAAGAGAAGAAGTCCTCCGTATTTCTCATCACTAGGATTCCGCCCCCCTTCTCTTGCTCCTCTTTGCGGTTGCTGGAGAACGGAATCGGAGCAAGTACCTCGAGTTGCTTGTTATTCGTGATGTACGTGTTCCCTCTCCTTGAATACCTTTCATGGCAATATAGGGTTTTGAGAATATAAGAAGACGATGGCAATATACAATGAATTTAAAAACAAAATTTGTATGCAGTGCATGTGGCATTACAATGGCGAAAAACCATCCAGAAACCATTTCATTGAGATTCTCAAAGAAAGCATCTCAATGGACATTTATTAATTTTGAAATCAGAAAATTCAAACAACTGAGGAAGTGAGAAATGGAATTGAAAGGGGATTTGAAACTCCCGATTCTTCTATTTTATTCCCTTCACAATGCGATAAGTACAATATCGGGATCATAACCTGGAGTTGATATTCTCTGAAAATATTCAAATTTGTAGAAGAGACAAACTTATTGGACACATTTTGCGAGACAATAATCTAATGAAAACAATAATGGAAGGAGAAATATGTGGGAAAATGTGAATGGGAAATGGGATGAAATACATCAAGAAAATTATGAAAGACGTCAAAGTGAAGCAATAATGTGGGAATGAAGTGGCTTGCGGAGAGATGAGTGGAGTGGAGAACTGAAGCAAACCAGTCTTCGGATTGATAGCTCCTGATTATGATGAGTATTGCTCATGAAGTTTATCATTGAAGCTCGAAAATATTGATGAAAAACATCTGGCACTATACCTACGCAATCTTATCTATGCTACAGCAACTATCTATGTCGCAACTATCTTGCATTTACTGATTTAATGATTTCTCAAGACCTGAAGGAAATTTTTAAAAATCAAGAAAATCAATTTTTATAAGTCGAGTATTTTAAAGGAAGTTAGGCTGCAACATTATGTGTGTAAAGAAATAGAATGAATGCAATGGAAACATTGATCTTAATAGAAATGGAAATTTGATGAAAAATTCAGTCCTGATGCATGGAATGTTTTAAAGGAAGCTAGGGTACAACATATATGTTTGCGAAGCATTTTAATATCTCCGTCCTCTAATCTATTTTATGTTGTAACTCTTTAGTTTGGAAATGTTCAGTTTATGCTTAGAAATAATATTTATATGTTCAGAAATTATGTTTATATAAATATAACTATTTCAGGTTGTTTAGAAATTTTGTAGAAATGGAGAATTTAATGGTAGTTTACACCTTTTTTTCCCCAGATAATCCTTTCCTTTTGACAGAATCATTATATCCGAAGAGCAATCTTATTTCCCGAGCAGTGAGTTTCCGTGGCAATCCACATCCATCGAGATTTCGGCGAATCGTTGAGAATTTCCGTCGAAAACTCGAAACGGCGCATCGACTCGATTCTTACGGTACAACGTGAGAACGTTGACGACGTGTGCAGGGACACGTGTGTGCGAGAACACTCGAGATGGGGGAGATCGACGGGAACGCCGAGGTGTCGGGGATTTTTTTTCCGAGTGGTTGCCGAATTTTAACGATTGGCCCGCCCGTGGGGTGGTTTGGCTACGAGTGGGGTTGGGGTCGAGACGGAGAGAGAGAGAGATAGACAGATGGAGGGGTGAGAGTGGAATTGGGAGTGGAGAGAGGTCGGGGTGGTTGGAGGAAGGTGAGGGCGTAGCGCGGGGTCAATGAGGGGGAAAGGGACGGATGGGGAGAAGAATGAGTCAGGGGGAGAGAGAGAGAGACTGGATATAAAAAAAAGTTGAATGATGAGGTGCGAAGTCGCTCGAGGGAGGGTGGGAACGAGAGAAGAAAAAGAGGAAACTCAAGTAAAAAAGGGAAAATGAGGGAGAGATGTAGTAACTGACTCGTGCCGCGGGGGTGAGCTGTGCGATGTACAATTTCAGTATCGCAGGGTTTTCCACGCAAGCACTAAGTTAACTCCCTCCTACGCAGCAAAATCAGGATCAGTTCCCTAGTCATAATAGAGACCATATTCAAATTTTATTTTTCGATTTCAGCGTCTGTAAGATGTATGAAATAAATATTGTAGTATTAATGGCGCAAAGATATTGTTATATATGACCAAAATTCTCAGTAATTAAATAAATAAAGCTACATAAGTCTCTAACATGACTCATTTTTTCCCGCCGTACGGCTGAAAACCCTTCAAAACAGCAGATGTTTTTGCGATTCTGTAAAAATTACTGTGGTGAGTAATAGATTATTTTTTATAAATAGTTGAGAAAATATGCAATCTACATACCGTTAGTTTTTTGACGAAATCTAGCTGCTAGATGTTCCTAATTTTTTAATTATTCTCCCTCTGGAGCGCACAGCCATAATCTATCCCATGTAAAACAGCCTACCTCTTCAGGCAAATTGGTCGAAAAGTAGTTTGGCAAGAGGTTGATATTTTGATATCATTGGAAAGATGAGAGTCGTTTCTTTAAAATGAGGCCAAATTCATCAAATTCTAGGTGACGTGATTTTTCGCTCAAACTACCTTAAACCGAAGGTAAAAACGTTTTAAATACCTTCGATAGAATCAGGCTCAACTTTTTGACATATCGTCGTCAAACGAATGATAAAAACTTCGTAAAATTTCATGGAATGTCATATTCCTGATGACGACCTCTGTTGGATGGAAATGGTTGTTTTTTTTAAATTCTGTGAAATTGTATGATAATTATCTTTTGCGTAATTTTGGAACAATTTCAAAGCTGGAAAAATATGAAAACTGAGTTGTATTTTTAGGAAAACGTGGATTAGGGAGTTTGCATGTGTTTATCTATTTCAGTGTTACCCTGAAAGAATTTGAAGTAATACTCTATCCTCAAGTGACCTTCTCTTTTGCGTTATTCTGTCGTGTTATCTTCAGGTAACTAGTTATAACTGCTCTCCGGAGGAACTGACTGCGAGACCAAATAAAGTGACAACGGGGCAAACAATAATGAAAAAGAGTGAGTCTATGTTAATTCGTCGCGAAGGCGATTTTAGACTTCTGCATGGTAGAAACTCATCGATACCAAACCTTTGTGTCGCGCTTCTTTGCAGTTTAATCACCTTTATTGATTAAATGAGTTTTTATTAAAATTTAGGTACCCAGCTCAAACTCACAAGCGCTGAATGCAGGGCCGTCCGAAATCAGAATAAAATGTTGCGAAATTTCAGTTTTCATTTTAATGTCGCTATGCCATGAATTTGTCTATACCTAGACTTTGTTTCAGGGTTTTCTCTATTGCCCGATTGCATAAGAAAAGGTTCTCGTAAGTTGAAACCTAGTTTCGGAAAAAACAGGGGTGGGATCACGAATCCTTTTTCCGCGTTGTCGTTATCGTTATCCAATACGAGACTCGATCTAGAAGGGCATAGCAATCCGATATAACGCACTCAATCAATTAAAACTCGTGATTTAAAGCACCCGACAAAACGTGCAGATCGACGATCACGTTTTCGCTCGCAATGATCGCAATTGAAAAATGACGGTAACGCGAGTGCACGCGTTATGGAGAACCGTGATCGCATCTCAGGCTAATTAAAAAAAATAACATATTCGTCCCGAAAACCCAAAGAACTGGGAAAGTCGTCGAAGGTTTAACTATACTTGTTAGGTACAATTCTTCGAAATTCTTAGAAATTCATGCTCCTGCCTCCACCGTTTAAGAATATTTCGCGCGGGTTCCCATTAATTGCTATGGTTGGTAGTCTCAGAAATAAAAAAAGGGTATACAAGATGGTTGAAGCGTTTACTTTGTGGAATTTTGACATGATTCAATAATTAAAATATTGTAATGTTCCACACTTTTTTTATTAATGGTGCAAGCCTGACCGGTCTCAATGTTAGCACATCATCATCAGAGACTAAAATTACCTCTGATGTAATTTTAGTCTCTGATGATGATGTGTTAACATTGAAACCGGACAGGCTTGTACCATTAATAAAACAGTGTGGAAAATTACAATGTTTTAATTATTGCATCATAAAAAAGTGTAAGTCTATAATAAAAAACATAATTTTGTCGAAATTGTAACTTCACTTTTTAGAAACAATTCTATAAAAATCATAGATAATCCTGTTCCTGCCTCCGCCGTGCAAGAATATTTCCCGTCGAAGGAGGCACTTCGAAATATCGTCGCAGCCTCGACAAGAATGGGAGTGTGAGGGAGGACAAAAGGTGGGGAATGTTTTAACGAGGGAAGTCGGAGAAGTGTGGCGACGGGAAGTCGTCTTTTGGGAGTAGGTGGGTAGGCGAGGGAGGGAGGGGGAGGAAGAAGGCGGGGGGAGGGGATGCGTGTGTTGTCAAGAAGGGAAGTGCGAATGGGGGAGGGAGTTGGGAATGGCGTGAAAGGAGAGGGAGGGAGAGAGAGGTTCTTATGGAGGGAGGACGAGGAAGAAGAAGAGTGGGTGCATGTGTTAAGAAGAGATGTGAGTACCACGATGAGGTGCGAACTGAGTGGCGACGTGTGCAAGTAAGAGAGAGAGAGAGAGATGGGGGCGTATGAGGAACTTGAAGAGGATGCACACGGCCCCTCCCCCCCCCCCCCGGCGTGAAAAAATAATGCTCCTTGGAAATAAGAAAATATTTTTGACGTTGCCATGTAAAATTCATGTGCATTGTTGCATTTTATGGCTCAGATACACGGGCGATTGGGAAGCTGGGTCTGGAGAGAATAGAGGCTTTCGAAAATTGGTGCTGGAGGCGGATGCTGAAGGTAAAAATCCTTTTTGTTCTTCCTGAAATGCGTCCATGATAATAGCGCAGTCGACAGTTATAAATGCACTCAATTTGTAAACACGTCCAATGCCGCTAGGGGAAGGGAGTCACGTGACCGAAGAATCAACGATAGTGGCCTTTGTTTAAATCATACGATCGTTAAAAATTTTCTTTTCATTTCTTACTTAACCAAATCAGAATATATATCTACTGTGCTATTATCTAAAACGGACACTTAAGTGAAGACAATTTTTCATTCATTGAGACTGCGCATAATATGTGGTACGTAGTCATGGCTCACGCGGTCAAACTGGCATTTCATGCACGGCCACGTCTCCTGTCCTACAATGGAGGATAAGAGGGGAAGAGAACAACTTGTTATAACTAAGAAAAACGTAAGCTTTTTACCACGAAGTAATTAAAAAAACTTTACGGTGTCCATGCCTTTACCAAAAATCATACAGTATCCATGTTTGATGCCTTTACTAAATATCAACACAAAAAAAATAATCGCAGATGCGATTATAGACGTTCTTTTGTTGTTTAACGCACATCAACTCAGCTCCCGATCTATTTTGAAGTACGCTACCTAGTGCGCAGGGTCTGTAACGAATGGAAGGCAGGTGCGCTGTTGTGTTTCAACGTGATTAGCGCACTAGAGCGAATGAGAAGCTCCCTAAATATCCTCTTCTTGTGACTCACGGAGGGAAAGGGGACCCCATAAACATAAACCTCTCTTTTTTCACCGTCTCTCTCCCTCTCTCTCTCTCGCTACTTAGGTTTCAGTACTTTCCCTCTCATGCTCATCCGTCTCCTTTCACTCTTCCAAAAAAAGAAGTATTTTTTCGCATTGTCTCCTCGAGGACTCCAGACCAACTCCTTTTCACAGGTTCGGATGCAGTTCATGCTTACAGGAGGATCTCAGCAGTAGCGTGGGAAGGGAAGAGATTTCGGCGGAGTGTTAAGAAATTCACGCGTTAGAACGCGGTTCCGAAAGTTGGGGGGATTTAAATCTGAAAATTTTTTCACACTAGTTCGATGGATTTCAATTTGAAATTTCTCAGAAGTTCGACGACCGAAGAATAGAACTACTATTTCCAATAACTTCTTCGCCGTGGAGTTTATTTCAAAATGTTGGTGTTGTGAATCGTTTCGTAAAAGCACTGTAATATTCCTACTGTGGCAATACCGCTACAATAGGATTACCTAACTATTAATAGGGACTGATAGATAGGGAAAGTGACCAATTTCGAACGCGGAAGTCGCTTCTGCTGCGCTTTCCGCTGGGAACATTGCAAAACGTGAGAAATTTATAATTAGATACTTTAAGCTATGTAGGTGCGCTATTGTATAACATTATATGTGCATCTTTCTTTCTTAAGTCACCCTTTAGTCATCTTAATCTAAGAAATGCACAAATGACTTCACGCGCACTGTTGCAAAGAAGACGTTACTACGTACCAAATCATTATTGCATTTCGCAGTGATATTCGTTGGTATATTCGTTGGTAGGTTTTCGCGGCGCTGGAATAATCTCAGCATTTTTTCGGGATTTCTTCCGCATGAGAGACAATTGTTTATTTTGGTTAAGCGTGTGAACCCAATAGATGCAGATGCATACAGTTCATGAAAAAATTAATAAAACATTTGGGAAGACCTCTGCGCGATATTTTTTTCCAACATCATCCGCAATTAATGTTTTTAGAAGTAAGTCGCTACAAAGGGAAATTTTTTTGGAGTTTATAAGGCTGGGCGGTTTTACAATATATTGGTTCCAATATCAGTATGGGGATATATATATTTAAATATTGGGATTTCAAAATCACAATTTTTGAACGACCAATACCAATCTCTTGTATTGGATATTGGTGGTTGTAAATACCAATATTTGTAATGGGAATATTGTATGTTAAAGAACCAATATTTTCAATTGGAATATTGAATACTGCATCACCAGTACTTGCTCGTACACCTCTCCCATCTCTTCCTCCCTATGATTGCTTGTAGGCATGTATACCTGGACCAGTACGAAATTCGTCGGGCGTGCTTTTATTTCTACCACTAGTATCCTGTCGCTCACCTGATCAATTTTGACCACCCTCAGCCCCAATTTTGTGTTCAATACCATACCTACCCCACGTTGACTCTCATCTCCCCTACTTCTGATCACCCTGTAGCTGTCACTCCAATAGTCCCCGCTATCCTTCCATCTCACCCCGCACAATCCCAAAGTATCTATTTTTCCTTTTTCCATTTCCTGTTTAATATTTTCAAGCTTCCCGGACCTCATCATGGTCCTTACGTTCCAAGTTCCTATTTTTCCCACTGTTTTCCTCCTCCTCTTTTTCTTCTTCTTCTCCCTCCTATCCCTTGTTTCCGCCGATGATGATGCTGTGCAAGGATTTCGTGTGGTGACGACCGCGGAGGCCTTGCCTCCCCCACTGCCGGGCACGACACCCGCCCTAGTGGGCGGCGTCCCGTAGTTGCCAGGAATCAATTCTCTTTGAATGACATTCATGTTCTGGGAAGTGATAGTTGAGAGGTATTCCCACGCGACTCAACGGTATTTTTAACGTGACACCATCACGGAACCACCTTTCGTCTGGCTCCTACCCTTCGACCTATCTGGCATGGGTGGCCCTACCAGGAGCAATAGTACTTGCTCCTACCAGTCCAGCTCTAGGGGTCATTGGAACGCACAAGCCCTTCCACCACGTCAAGGTCGTAGTTCAAGGAAGAGATTCATCGATATAACTGGGGAAAAGAAGCTTACTATGCTTTTCTTGTTTTATTAACAGAATTTTACGTAGCTAACACAGGATGCATTTGCAAACCTTTGTAAGCAAGATAATTTTAACTGTTATTATTGATATTTTCAATATTTTCCAAGACAAATATTTCATTTTTTCAGAATTTCCAATATTCCAATATTTTTTAATATTCATTAGTCCAATACAGATTATTAATATTGGTCCATTTTCAATATTTGAAGACATTGGATATTGATATTGGGATTCAAATACCGCCCAGCCCTATTGTGGATTGTATTCGTGAACATCTATTTCGCATAATCCCCGCTGAAGTTCGTCTTGAAATTCGGCTTTGCGGTGTAACTGGCTAACACACCTGACTGGTATTTGGAGGATCCTGGTTCGAATCCCGTTCAAATGAAATAATTTTTCGCGGTGAAATTAATCCCTTTGGTGTGTAATGCTACCTTCGGGGCACTCTTCCTTTGACCTCTTTGAGTCAGTGACCCTCGTCGTATCCGTTGCGTTTGGAGAGCGAGAGATGATTGAGAGTATTGGACGGGAACTTGCTCGTCCGGGGGCGTCTCTTTGTTGTCCGCAAGGGCCCCTCCGGGGGCGCGGGGGCGACCAATACGGCCATTTCCGTCGCGTCCTCTTTCCGGCCGCGTTGCTCATCTCCTCCGCAACGTCACCTTACCGCCTCCTCATCGAAGCGTATTCAATGAGTTGGGTAGAGGGCGTTCTCCTAAGTCTCCTAGGAGATTCAATTTGATTTGATGCCCTTCATCAGGTGGGTGAGTTTCCGGTTCAAACGAGTGAGGATCCCCATGCCTAATTTGGTTGCCTACCTTACGGGAACATTCATTCACGGTATCAACACGCATGGGGTAATATTTCCGTGCAATGTTCCTCACTCTATTATTGTTTTGTTGCGTGCTTGATTCTGCCATAGCGTTCGCTGAGTTTCGCTCATTCAATCGCATCGGTTGTTTTCCGGAGATATTCCGCGTGAGATGCTCAAAGTTTGTGTGCGCGCACTCGTAGTTTAATTTTGCCTCTTGTTACGAAAATTCATTTGACGGAGAAAATGTTTGACGCAAACTTTAACGGAAACGGAGTACAAAAAAATGTAACCTTGTTGAAAACAATTAAAAAATTCATCGTAATATTAAGAGGAATATACCAATCATTTATCTCCCTCGTCAGGGCCCTTTGTCCTGTGACGTAAAAATTAACTAAGAATTTTTATGAATAGATTTCATTCATTTATTTCTCCGCTGCAATTTAATATGAGTGGAGAGCAAATGCACTTAAATGGTCACTTTGTGATTACTTCCCGATTGCTTTTCTTGTTTTATTAACAGAATTTTACATAGTTAATACAGAAAGCTTTTGAAAACCTTTGTAAGCCCGATGTAACCATTACCATTACCACGAAAAGAACCCGAAAGGAGAACGGAAATTCTGCGCAATGAACGACATCCGTGCACGAAAATCAGGAAGTGCACTAAGAATCACCATAGATTTTTTATTTAGCAACCGAAACCAATGATTATGGCTACCCTTTATGCCGAAAGCGCAGTCCGGGTGATGGAGGATTCATAGATGAAATAAACATGGCTGATGCTGCAAATGCTCCTTTTGACGCTGTTAACCGCTGGATTGTACCCTACTCTCCGATCATGATTAAGATACTCAACGTACATATCGATGTTGAATTGCGCAACTCAACTGAGTCATTGAATGCAAATATATTTATGTTACCAATGGAAGCAATCAAGCTGCTATTCACTCAGAAGACGGCTCAAGAGAACTTGAGGGACGAGGTGACCATCTATCAACCTGGGTGCTATTTTAGTAGTAATGAGTCTGCGTGGCCCAATTTTGGGTTTCCCATGAATGAAAGAGGACCTACAGTCACCCATCTCTCCGTGAACCTGGAAAACGGTCAGCGTATCTACTACAACGAACTCAACATACAATATAGGTTACGAACTCCTCAAATAACTACGCTGACAGTATTCTTCAGGCTTTGTGTTTTTCTTATAAAATGCGTTCAATGTTTAATACACCCTTTGAATTTCAACGGGTACCTCCTGCTAGTAAATACATGATATACAGTACAATACAGTAAATACATAAACTTAAAATACTCAAGTACGTATTTAAACGTAAGAAAATATTTTTGGAAAACATGATAATATTAATCTCACCTTAATGGACAAGTCATAAACTGCAATGTATTATGATATTCGTCATAGCACTACAGCCGACATATTATCTTGGAAATATTCGTCCATTCAATAAAATTAGTTTAATGTCAAATATTTTTTAATTATCTGTAGAAACTTAGAATTAATTGTAGTTTTAGCACCATGGAGCAATCTATTGAATACTCTAAGCGCCAGTACATTGAAGTTTTTTTCAGTTCTATATATATTCTACAGAATGGTTCCTCCAGTTTATCTTTTTGTCCTGTGTTATAATTTGATTGTCTGATCTTGCTGACAAAGATAATTGCTGCTTATTTACGTGAATATAAGTAATTCAAAATTGTGCAAATTGAGTGAACCGTCTTTAATTCGGGCTGTGGAAATGTACAGCTTACAATAATCATCCCACTTTAACCCAAACAGTACTCGAATGGTATTTTTCTTTACGATCATTGTGATTTTTTGTACTTTTTTAATGTGCCCATAAGAAAATCTCATTACCTGGTCCCCGTGAAGCACTTTCACGTGCTTCCTTTATTCAAAATGGCTCGTCTGCTGAGATGGATAAGCTCAATTTTCCCTTGTGCTGATTAGTTTTTTTCTGCTCAAAGAAGAGTCTTGATGAGATATAATATTGTATGTATTTGAAAATTTGTATACGGATGGTCTTCGTTTTTTGATTTTTCTAGTAATCTTTCTATTATTTTTATACGTCGCAATTTTGATAACAATGGAATTGTCATTCTTTAGTTTACTGAGAGGCTTAGTAATCTCAGGGTACGTTGCCTTATATCTTGGAAAAATACTGCGAAGGAAGAAACCTCATGAAAATTAATTTATAATTTTATGGTGAATACAATTTTGGAAAATGTCAACGACATTTCGAGAACATGAATTACTTTTTATGGAACGAAACTATTGTATGTTCTTTTGCAGACATTATTTCCGAATTTTATTGTCTGATTAATTATTCTTGAGGATTCCGTGGCGTCTGGCTGGTGGCTCCATTCTGCTTCTGAGGTTCTCCGTCGCGTTTAAATTGTTTTACTGACAACAGTTTCACCACTTATCCAGGGGGCGTCTTCAGGTCGTGATCACGTTGAATTTTTGCCGTTTTACATAAAGGTTGCTCTCTGCCCGTGAACGCGCTGATTGGCTGTTTTTTGTTTTGGTCAAATAACTCTTCTCCAAGTTGAAGTGAGAGAATATCCGTCCTCATGATTGAAATTTATCGATTTCTTCGTAATTTGACGCCCTGGCTCTGATCACGCATGTTCCGCGATTGCTGAGAGGCGGAATTGTTGGGAGAATGTATTAAGGAGGTTCCGCCGCGACTGTGTGAGTCAAAACAAATACTAAATTCCACATTTTTTATTTTTTGCCAAAAAAATCCTGATTTCACTGATGCAATGCGTTACCTATAGAAACCCAGAAGTAAGGTACAACATATGCAGATTATTCCACGGATGTATTTTTAATGAGCACTTTTTTCCAGCCATAGGAGCCGACTGCAGCGCCATTTCCTACGAATTACCGCATTTTTGACTTCAATTACGGCATTAATTCTTCAATAACTAGAAAAATAAGGTGGTTAGATGCCTGTATTTTATTTTTATTCAATTTATCTGGATTATTTCCTTCTTAGAGACAGTTTTCCACGAAAATGGCATTTGTATTTTATGGAAAATACTATTTTCTCCGTGTTTATCTCATTCTCCCATTGAAAACCATGTAATTTCAAGTTCAATTATAGAATAAAATAGCGTGGAAAGGTATTATTTTGTTGTTCATATCAGATAGAGGACAACCTATTCTACAAGTTGACAAAATATGAATAAAATGACATTTAGGTCATTTTACGGTGGAACCACCTTAACGTCAATTAGCATATGGAAAAAAATATTTTACCAAAGGATAAGAAGGCGGGCATTAGCGGAAGTTATCTCCGAAACATCGAGATTTCGCCTTCGTTTGTTTGCCTAATGTCGGAGGCAGTTGGTACGTTATATGGTAATCCGTTTGTATTAGTTAGTCACTCACAATGTTTCACGAGACTTGCGCTGCTAGTAGTTCGAAAACCATTAACTGAAGCTCGCAATCCGTCTACGGTTTGTTCGTGCGGTCCTGGACCTTACACTCTCCTCCCACAATTGACGCAACACGTCCGTTTGCTCTCCTGATTGACTCCGAGGGCAACAATGCAAAGTGCGCTCCGGAGCGATCCAGGCATTTGAGGGGTCGCGAGACGTGATGAATCCCGTCCTCAAAGGGGCCAATTAAATATTGAACCCCCCGATCCGAGTTCACAAAGGGGATGATTAGTCTCTGTGGACAAAGAGAGAGACCTTGCCCGCGTATTTGCGGTTCATCCTCGTCGCTGACCGTCGTCCAGACAGACAGAATGGAACAGACTGTGAAATTCATGATCTTTGTCGTATCCATTCGCGGCCACAATGGCCTCGATCAAGTTCATATGAGTCTGTAGACCTTAAAAATTTCATTCCGTCGCAGTTTCAAAGGTCGAAAAACAGTCGCGCAAAATTCCTCGCCCACCAAATTTTGTTTTTCAGACCATTTTCCCGTGCGGTGAAGCATGGGTGCTGGGATGTGCTTGGCGCTTGGAAATTGCGTTTTGAAATGCGATACCCGCACATTACACACGATAACAGTCATGTTTAATAAAAATGTGGAGTGTAAAATGATTCTTACGAGACAATAGGAACAGTTATAGCTGTTTGTACCAAAGCAAGGCACGAAATCAAAGTAACAACTGGCAGAAGAGGTACAATCTTCAGCTCGACGGATCAAATCCTAACTCAAGAAAACCTTTGCATTTTATACCTAAATATCGATTTTCGTCTGAAGCTAGTTGAGCCTAGTTTATTTTTGGCTACCACTTCTATTTTTAAGAGTAAGATAGACGTAGAAGATAAGAAGAATATATAATTTAGGCAATAAAAAAAATTTCAAGTAGTAAGATTAAACCCAATTCTGAAGAATAGAAAACGGTTTATTATCTATACAATTACATACTTATGTAATTCTTGGAAATAGCATAATTTGAAAGCTTTTTATATATTTGTGTGGAGCGTATTTGTCTTTCGTACTGGAAAAATAAAATTCTTACTAAATCGAAGTATATAAAATTTGCTAATTCAGGGAAGGGAGGAAGTTAGCTAACACACTTTAATGGGTATGGTAACCGACGAAATAGGTTTCGCAACTACGTAATCAACAAAACTGAAACTGTGTCTACAAGTTACCAACTTTGAGTCCTGGGGGCTTATTCGGTATGGCCTCGGAATATCCGAGCCTCGACAGTGACGTAATTTTGACGTCACAGCCTCGAATATTTCAAATGGAGCTATTCAAAAGTGGAGATTTGTCGGGGGCTGTGATGTCACATTCACGGATTTCCCGAGGTTCGACCGTGTCGAGTCCTTACTGAATAAGGCCCCTGGGGGCTTATTCGCTATGGCCTTGGTATATCCGAGCCTCGACAGTGACGTAATTTTGACGTCGTAGCCTCGAATATTTCAAATGGAGCTATTCAAAAGTGGAGAATTGTAGGGGGCTGTGATGTCACATTCACGGATTTCCCGAGGTTCGACCGTGTCGGGTCCTAACTAACTAAGGCCACTGAATGCAGCGAAATGTTAACTCTACCTTTTCCGCTTACTGACTGTAGTACCTTCGCGCATTTGAGGTCTGCTCAGTCTCTATACAAGTGTGTTTTTTTCCTCCCGGCAGCGGACTCGCCCCGAAACCAAATGGAAGATAAACACTCCACCCATTGGCATCAGAAGGACACCGAACGACCTTCCGAGAAAAGTCATTCCTCCTCCTCCCTTTCCCTCCCTTTGCTATCCACCCGCTCCGTCTCGCGTGTATGCGTGCGGCACGCCGCATTCAACTGTCTCTGCGTGATCGCCATGTGTGAAAAAAATCTACGCGGGGAAATACTTGCGCGTCCCTCGAGAGAGAAGCGGTTGTCTTATCGATTCGTATCTCCGTTCTTTAAGGGTGGAGACACTCTTCCCCCCCCCCTCCCCCTGTGTGTCTCTTCTATTTTCTCCTCCCTTCGACGTCCGGGTAAAGGGGTTACAGGCCACGATAGAACGTCGGTTATGCCAGTCAAAATGTCTATACCTCGTGACGTGTGACGTCTCTTCATTGTCCGAACGTAACGGTATCCGATCCAAGAGTGGGCGTTTCGGAGAGCGTCTTAAAAGACGAAACGGTGTCATTGTGCGGCGATCAGTTATCGTTTATTTTGGCGGTGGTTCATTATTGATGGCAGCCGTTAGCGTCTTTCACACTTTCGAAGTCGACTCAAGAAAAAAGCGCAATGCATCTTTTTTTCTGGCAGAGATTAAGTGAGGATTTCGGGTTCCTCGAATGTTTTTGGGCATTCTTAATTTTTTTTCGGATTGTCCGAGAAGAAACGCCGTAATTTGAACTTAGATGGCGTGAATAAAACTCAAACTTACGACAAATAGCCCATGTATGTGTAGGTTCTTTAGTTTATGAAGGTTGAATTAGTTTCCATTACTCCTAGGATTGTGAAAATTAGTAAATGCTCAAGATGGTTTGTCACGCTACCTGACAGTTAATGCAAAAGGCTAAGAAGGCGTTCTATTTACTGCCGTTGAAATATTTTTTATTTTAATTGTTCTTATGTAATCGTGTGTTTCGTGTATTTAAAGTGCACACTGAAAATATGTTTTCCCCCGAATTGCGGAAATTAATTTAGACTTCTTCCTCATTTACCGAGTTTTACTTTACCTTAGGATATATAAGTTTTCATTGAGGAAAACCTGCTGAATTATATGTTTCCGAACTGTAGAAAGTTTTTCCCCCTTCTGTAATCTATCAGGTTTTGCTGCATAATTTGATACATCTAATATTGCAGTCTAGTCGTTATTTTCTAGGTGAGACAAATAACCAAATACGTGCATAGTTGCAAGTTGTAATTTGTTCTTTTTGCGAATCTGGTGGCTCGTTTTGCGACAGCTTCTATTTTCTCAATGGATTATTTATTAAATTTAAATATTTCACTGATAAATATCACAATTTGCATTAGGGATTTTACTAGTAATGATATTGCCGTAATTACGGCCAATTGTTTAAAGTAATTCCATGCCTTCATGTGTTGTATCACCTTCATCATCGATAGCGAAATGGAAAGTATTTCTGGATGAAAGAAAATGTGGAGAGGTTTTAATAGCTCTCTCACTCTATGTCATATCTTCATATCCAACCGCTAAGATTGAGACATATATTGCATTTCATGTCTAAGCGTCGCGGATAATATTGTTTCATGAAATTGAGGTCTTATATAAATTTTCGTCCATTCTATGTCTTCTTTCAAATCTAGTGGAAAATCGATGGAGTTATTACGTTGGAGGAGATAAATGGAAATTACCGAGTGTTTTTTCTCTTTGTGCCGGACCTTAGGCGCCATTTAAGGATTTTACATAAGGCTATTATAGCCACTTTTTAATCAACTCCCTACCCCCAGACAGTATAAGATTTCATGAAGCCTCCTTCTCCCCTCACAATCTCACGTATGCACACAGATGCACTGTTTAATGAATGATGTTATGCGTATTTGCAGCTAACCGTGGGTATGTAGAGGAAAAGGTATAGAAGGTTTTTTTTTAGCGTTGCTGAGGTGAAACAAACGTTTGCTTTGCGCCGCCATGAAAAAATTCGCCGGAAGGGAGTTCGCAGATCAATTGTCAACACGTCGCGATAATTATCGCTCGCGAAAAGTAACAGATTATCGCACGGTTTAGATGAAGTATCGCATGCTGCACCACCACTATATTTTTCATGCAATTATTTACACTTGCGGACAGGATGTGACAACTCAAAAATACCGGGGGTCAATTCTTGAACGCCGTGATAATTATCGCATGCGAAAATAGCAATGTTGTCGTTTGGTTTCGTCGCTTCAGTATGATTTAGTTGTCGTACCTTGTCCGCATCATGACTTGTGATAATCATAGCACTAAAAATATCAAGGGGTCATAGTGCATGCGATATTTCAACAAAATTGTGGGATAGTCTGTTATTTTTGCATGCGATAATTATCGATAAGAAATCATGGCATGATATTTATTTTCGCATACGACGATTGTCACATTGTTCGAGACTTGAACCCATGAGACTCGTCGTGGGGACAACTTCTAAGTAGGGTGAACTGCGTGCTGTTTGAAATGGCGTTGGCATATTTCTTCCGATGATAATGCAAATGGTAGGTACTAATACGATCTCGAGAGTAGTTAAAATCTTACGTTAGATGATGTCGTGGACCCCTACATTCCACAACCTAAGTCAGTGTAAAAAGAGCCCACCGCCTCCCTCTCTCCCCAAAAGGTCTTACGTTCTACTTGAATGACCTCTTAGGGACTAAAAGAATTAATAATTCCATTATCCTGAGTCTCTAAATTGCTTGTCCTACTTTTTCCATCACCCACTTGCTAGTGAGTCAATGATTTGTCAACAAACGCCCGCTTCATCTTCAAAGGGTCTTTTTGCCAAAGCCGTTCGGTGTCCGCTTAGCACACACACACACATGAGGAGGAGTTCGTCTCCGAAGCAAAGAGACGTCTCTCGTCACACGGGAATTGGAGGGAAAGAAGGGAAAAGTTAAGCGTCCAAAGTCCTTTTTAAGAGCGAAATCTGGCCTCTCTTAAGAGAATTAACCGGGGGGGGGGGGGGGGGAATGTTCAGTCGACTGCGTTCTCTCCTCCCTTAAAATACACCCTCATGGCCACGAAAAGACGCTGGGTCTTTAAGAAGAAGGACGAGAAAGAAGCCCTTTTTGTCTCTACTCGGTACCAAATTGACTCTCTATCCTTCTTTCACCCTGGCGTCTCCGGCGCTCTCGAGTTTCTTAATATTTTTTTCCTTTTTAAAGAGTTCGTTTTGGGCAAAAAACGACGCCACCCACAAAAACGCCGTCCCTCCCACCTCCTCCTCCTCCTCCTCCTCTCATCCGTGACTCTTCTTGGCGTCTGAGCAGTCATTAATACTTCCCTTTTTTCCCGTATGAGCCACCATGGACTACGTTAATTTTAAACTGTTTCTTCCCTTCTTTCTTCCTCTTCTCCCAAATCTCCTTCATTCTATCCTAATTTTTTCCTTTCCTTCCCCCAGTTCACACCACTCCAGTCTTCTTCTTGTGATTTTCCAAGAAAATTCCTTTGGATTTTTGTAGTTCATCCGGCGAACGTTTTTTTTATCATATCATCTCGTGTGATTTATAATTCTTGGATATCTTTTTCAGTTTCTGTAATCCACGTGTTGGCCATTTTCAGTATTCGCAGATAGTTGAAGAGTCTACCCGTGAGCCGGGAACTTAATAAAATACTAAGGAAAGCTGCGTGATTCGTCAAAAACTGCTACGGGCGTACAGACAGCGTTATACAGATGTTAAACGAATTAGGCTGGAAGCCGCTAGAGACTCGGAAGCTGCGCGCTAGGCTTAGATTGCTTGAACAATTGAGAATAGATATCTTTCAGAGCGACACGGAGAACATCATATTAGAACCCCACTATATTTCCAGGTCCGACAGAAACGATAAATTAAGAGAGATATTTTGCCGAACGGATAGGTATGGAAATTCTTTTTTCCCCCGAACAATAAGGGACTTTAATAAATTCAAGGCGTAATTTCATTAGAGCGTTTCCTTTTTATATGTAAACGGCTGGTGTCCTAACACCCCCCGCCACACGCCTATTTTGGCGGCTTGCGGGGTAGTATGTAGATGTAGATGAGTCTCTTGTGTAGCTCATTCTTTTGAAGATGTTCGTAAAAAGCAATTCTTCCGTAGAATGTAATAACCCAGAAGAAGATGGTGGAGGCAGTCATCGAGACGTCGACACCAAAATACCTGATCTGGTGGAAGAGCCTAGAGGACTTCACTCGCAGCAATTATTCTTTATCCAATTGTATCTGTGATTATTTTCAATGCGTGTATAGAGCTCATCGTTATGGGGCTTTCAGTATCGTTTCCCTGCTTCAACTAGTCTCAATGCTTTTCTTAATATTCCTCTTTTAGTGACTTACAGCTCTACCATTATCATCTTCTAGTTTATAGTCATACATTCTTTTGCATTGAGTGCTTCTGGACGAATTATTGTTGAATAGTGCCAATGTTTAGATTTTATGGATGTGAATTTCTTGTTGTACTCATATCGGTTGGGTGATAGACTACCATAATAATAGATGATCCTTTCCTTAATAACGATAGATAATCCTTCACTTTTTTTGTTTCTCTTTCAAGGAATTTTCCACGGACCCGGCGACGGTTGTGATGTGGCGGTGCGGCCCCTGTCGATGGAGGCTTAAGTGGAGGTGAGTGTGTGCCTCTGTGAACGCATGCGCAATAATGCATGCCCTGCGCTTGTGTACGCCGCCGGTAAACGAATCTCTTTAGATTAATAGCGTAACTTGGTGGCAGTCGCCCGTGCAAAGCGTGACGTCGAGGAGGGGAAGAATCATGTGGAAGGGGTCGTAAAATGAGCGGAAGGAAGAGAACAGAACATGGGAGGCAACTCTGCCAACATTTAACTGCATTTAACTTAACCCTCCGGTGGGCGCGCCAAATTCACTCCCACGAGTGGGCGCGCCGCGGCATTTCACCGCAAAAATAAATCGCATTCCTATATTTAAGGGCAAGATAATTAACTAATAAAAGAGGCTGATTAAGTTGTTACAGTTACATCTTTTATTGTTTGGCACTGAATGTTCAATGTTAATCATCTTAGTGCATATCTAGGTCCAGTTCATCTTCCCATCTCATACATGTTGTCTCTTGACGACAATGCCTCCTACATACATTATTTTTACATCACTGGTACACAGTTTTTGACCTGCAATTTTTATGAAACCTGCAAATATGGCATATTACTGGCATAGGTGTTTCAGGAACCGGTTCCTTGTTCTTATATTTTCCTAAAATTTCTTTTATATCTATAGCCAAACGTCAAACTCTCTTCGATGTCACACAGCTACTGAAGCGTCCGTTGGATAATTGATCCGGATATCGGAAATAATCCCTCCTATCATGAAAAATGAACACCTGGAGACACAGGCATTAAATACAAACGGTACCAAATGGAGAGGTCAGAAACTAAAATATGCGGCAATTTGTTGCGGGCGCGCCCACCGGAGGGTTAAGAGGGATGTAAGATGTAAGTAGCTCGTTTCTCTACAGTGTTAACCTACCAAGCATAGGTGTATCAAAATACGCTGATGCCGTTTTCAATCCATCGGAGAAGCCCATTTAAAACAATTTGATCAATAGTCATAGTGGTCTAAAACGCTAATGTGAATAACAGATTGAACGTTTTTTAAGTTGGCAATGTAGGTTGGCGACATTTGAAACCCTGGTAGTTCAACGCGGGGGCTACCTTACACCCCCGGCTGGAACTAGCTTGTTGGCAATAGACTTTCATTGATTAGAGCTTTCTGTGCAACTGCCACTATGGTTCGCTACCGTTATACTCAACTCGGACTGAACAGGTTGGGCGAGGACTGAATTTAGGACTATAATGACAATTAGCTGTCGCAACAACGCCCGCGATTATAAATAAATGCTCTCGCACCCGTTCCACTGTAATGCCTGTTGCTCACGGTAAAATTTTCCATAAAATAGTTTTATACAAATTTTTATTGAAAGTTTTATGAATAGTACGTAAAATGTATTTGCTTGCTCACGGTAAAACTTTTCATAAAACCGCAATGTCCTGCCATCTATGAGACGCTTTACGAACTCTTGAAGTTATAAATGCACTCTCTTATGGATGAATGTTAGGTTAATAACTATATGTATTGTTTATTTACTTACTTTCTGATCACACTCAGCGGTGCTAAGGCTCTTAACACATTCTTCTAACAAGATGGAAACTGCCTCAACGTTCCATGAACTTCCAGCCATGTTTGTTTACGTTTTCCTTGTTTGGCTTCCCATGGATACGAGATTATTATGAACGCGATGAGCGGAACGTCTCATTGGTTGTTGCATAAAACGGTTTTATGGAAATAGAACCTGTTTTATTCCGTAAAACGTATTATAAAACTAGGTTTTATGAAACGGTTTTATCGTTAGCAAGCTTATTTTTATAAAATTAGTCGATTTTATAAAACGTTTTACGGAAAATTTTACTGTTAGCAACAGGCATAACATTAGCTTCGAAACCATTATGGTTTACTCATAGGGAGTGCCAATACTGTTTAATCTCTTGTCTTAGTACCGTTCCGCTCGAGATGTTAGGAATACACGACAGCGATTAAAGAAATCTTTTTGTTTTAGGTGGTTGGGGCGATTTTTGTTAATACACAGATTTGCGTGAAACTTTGCGTACGTGTTCTAATTCTATATATAAAAGTGAAAAAAGTTCCTCATACCGATTTGGTTTTTTACCGCTCCATCCACCTTAATCTGCTGTATTTTTCGATGGATCATTTGATGCATTTGGATTCGATAATTGAATTGTTTGAATCATTATCCTATCCTTCCAACTTGTATGAGTCTGTACTATCACTCCGACGCTGCGGGCGATGCTCAGGTTAAAGATTATATCAGAATTTAAGCGACGCCTGAAACATCTAGTAGTTACGTGTATCTGTTCCGCCGGAGCGAATCTTTTCAAAAGCCGAAGTATCAGCAAATGTTAAGGCTGTTTTACACGGTACATTTGTTTGTACAAACTCTTCCGTGAACTCTTGCATGAGGCAAAATGTATCGTGTAAAGCGGCAAATTGTATGAACGCTTGTGCGAATGTCTCAATGCCTGCACGGGAAATAGAACCTGTTCTAATTTCGTTGAGACAAACGTACAATCTCACGTACATTCGTTTGTACAAAATCTTTCATCGTGAAAAGCGGCCTTTAGAAGAAGGAGGCTGGACACAAAAAAAATGAACATTATTGTTTTTGGAATGCCTTGCTGTAATATTGTGTTTTATGGAAGGGTTTAATATTTCACGAAAAATAGAGCTCTTAATATCAAGTTGTTGGACAATTTACCTTCAGTATAAATTTTGTGCGTCGTGTGTCCCCAGTCGA
The DNA here is from genome assembly GCA_963573305.1 of Pyrrhosoma nymphula. Classification (NCBI taxonomy): domain Eukaryota; kingdom Metazoa; phylum Arthropoda; class Insecta; order Odonata; family Coenagrionidae; genus Pyrrhosoma; species Pyrrhosoma nymphula. The sequence goes on from OY754328.1 coordinate 19,362,223, forward strand.
AAACAGTTTACACTACCGTGGGCGATGACGCTCTGCCTATTCCCTCATTCAGTGGCTTTGGTGTGTCTTTAACTCGGTTCCAATAAAGCTGTCGTAACATCTTTATTGCCTTTTGACCTTCTCCCTTCTGTCTCCCTCAAATTCTCTTCTGGGCCCCTTAGTTAGAAGTTCCACCGAACATTGGAAGGAAATATTGAGCACGCAGAAATAAAATCTCATGTGGTAAGATATTACTAGTGGAAGTACTTGTATTTTTTTCCATCCCTTCGATCCTCCCATTATTCTGTAGCCACGAAGGAATCTAAGGCTCCATTCAACAGTCGAGGAGTGACGCCTTTGAGTGTTTGAAAGCATCTGTTATTTATTAGTTGAAAAGCCTGATAAAAGTTTTAAGTTTGGCAAAATATCAACAAAGTAATGAATAAAGTAAATAATTTAATAGAAATTAATGTCGTTTTTTATTTTGAATGAAAAAATATGTGTAACTATGGCCAACAATATAATATATCTAAATGCCCGAGATTTTTTGTATACTAAAGTGTTGGTCAAGCAGGCGGAGCTGTTGCTGAGCAGTTTTCCTTGCGTGTATTTGTCAGTTAGTGGATAACGTACGTGGGAGTTCGCTTGCCATCTATCGGTGCACATCTGAAACACTACGCCTTGCAACGGAATCATTAGTACGTACGAGTGGCCTATTGCATTGTAGATTCATAGAAAATAATCCACACCGAGCAATGCTGCTAATCTTTTCTGTACTCGGAACATACATGTCTATGATACGTACACACATAAAATATTTACAAGGCAACAAAAAAATATTCCGACAAATGTTGATTGTTAATTCAGTCGGTGAGCTCAAAACCGACGTATCAACAGAGGAATGGAAGCTGCTCCGCGATATGAGCCGTTGTGAGCAAAATTGGTATTATTCAGTTATTTCGCAATATTTAAGCTATGTGCGTACGCTGCAAGTTTCCTTTAACTAAATTCTGTTTTGTGCAAGAATGATGTGAATCTAGTTTCAGAGTTTTTTCTTTATAAATACGTACTTGAGGTAAATGAAAAGGAAAACTTTGTTATACTCCTCCAATTTATTGTCAGGTACAACTACTTTCGACGCAGTGGCGTTATCTTCAGGTCACCTGAAGATGACGCCACTGCGTCGAAACTAGTTGTACCTGACAATAAATTGGAGGAGTATAACAAAGTTTTCCTTTTCATTTACGATAAAATGAACTTCCACAAGATTGAGCCTGAGACGATGGAGATAAACGTACTTGAGGGTTTATTTTGATACTGGTCTTACTTTAAGCATAATTTAAAAAAATAATTCACAATATTTGCTCTCAACGGCATGTTTCTATTTTTAAGTGTAAGCAGAACATTATATTTGGGTATTCTACTAGTTGATGGGTAGGTTTTTGGACAATTCTTACCCTAGCATCCCAGTTTCTGGGACATGGTTTCACTTCCCCTCTCATAAATGACTCGCCTTCAAGCCTCTCTTAAATTCCTCACACTGTTGGCCTTTCCATATGTGGTCAAAAATTCCTACCCTCTTCCTTCCTTTTCACCGCTTCTCCAGAGTTCTCCCCTCTATTACTCTTTTCAACATGCTCTCGTCTCTCGAAACGTCCTCCATTCACCTTTTCTGCCTTCTCCGAACCTACGCCACCTACTTCCTTTCCTCTCTCACCATATACAGCTCCTCTTATTTTGTCTTCCTCGCCACCCTGCTTAGCAACATCCCATGCTGGACCAATGTCCCGCATCTCAAATGCCTCCTGTCTTACGTACATCATCTCTCCGTAATGACCAATTTTCCGACCCATAAGCCGCTACGCTCCATATTAAAGTTTTCATCAGTCTTTTCTAGGCGTCACCCTCGCAACCTTTTTGAAAATGCTACCTTGGACATGAAAATTCTACACCTGATGCCCCTACCTATAAATCCATTTTCCTCCAAAATACTACATAGATGCATAAGCTGTTCAATCTGCTCTGCTTTATCGTCTCCCACCCTTAAACTCCTTCCTATGTTTTGCCTTCTTGCTGCCAAAAAAAATCATTACCTGCTCCTCCTTATGATTAGTCTTTATCCCATACCTTTCGCACTGTACCTCTACCACAATCAGCATTGACTGCAACCCCTTGGCTGACTGACAGACCAACGCTGAGTCATCTGCAGATGTTACTTACTTTATCAGATCCCCTCCTAAGTTTATTCCCACCTTCATCTCCCCCCCCCCAATTCTTAACATTTCTACTGGATGAACGGTAAGTATAACATAAAAAAGCAGCATTTTATATTACGTGGTGGGTCGATTTGCACTCAATGGACTGGCGTTGTTTGGATCGTATTTCACGAAACAGATACGGGCTACACTACCGCTCGCGATGACGTTCTTAAATCTCTCTCTCTCTCGCTCTATCTGTCGCTTTGGCCTGTCTCAAAACCTTCCGTTCCAATAAAGCCGTTTGAACGTCTTTATTGCCGTTTGCCCTTCTTGTTTCTCTATCCCTCTCTCCTCCCCCTCTCATTCATGCCTCGCCAACTTCGTCGCCACCGCCCACTGCATCTCTCTTTCGATCCCTTGTCGGCTGAAAAGGCATTTTATTAGGGCGAGACGATATCCGTCCTTTCAGGTCCGAGACCAAGTCTCCTCCCTTCCCCACATCCTCCCCATAATTCCCATTCGTTCCCTCTCTACTCCTATCCCTCGTTCAGGTCTCCCTCCGTAGTCTTCCCCTCTTCCCCCCATTTTCGCTTTCTGCTGTGTTAGCCAATCTATGCTGAGGTTTCAGTAGAAATCCTTGTTTCCTTAGCGAGCCAACCTTACGTTGGTTTACGTTTCCGTAACTATTTCACCGCTATTGCCTCGTTAGAGTCTTCCTTTTAACTCTGAATGCCTCTACTTCCAAGTAATTACGCAGGTATTGATTGATTTTTGGGCTTTTCTTCCTGTTAATGAACCAAATGTACGCGGTTTGAAGTCCTTTCATGCCAACTTCGAGTTTAATCTTGATGGGAAAATAACGATGATCGGAACATTTATTGTTCCTGGTTTAATAACTGGCATAACTAACAACCTATTTTTATACAGTGATGCATAAAATATAACTAATTGAGCTCGAATAGACAGTAAATGACTTCTATATACTAAAGGATAATTTTAAGTATAATAAGAATACAAGGGGACTTTTAACAACAAAACTACTCGACGTCATCTGTGCTTAAGTAAAAATGGAATAAAAAAGACAGGAATGAAATATTTTTTTTGGAAAATTTCCAAGTGATTGGTATTTACGAAGAAATAGTTGTTATAGCATTATCATTCATTATATGTCAGAGTCTATCAGTATGTAACCATTTAATATCTATTTGATCTGATATAGTTATTAGATCATTATAAATATATTTTGATTTTATTGACCTTTATGTTTCTATTAGTAAACTTACTCCTGCAGTTATGGCCAATCTATTCAAATTTTTTTATATTTCTCAGGAGAGATTAGATCTCGTTTCCGCAGCCATTGACCGCCATCGATTCGTTTTAGTTTTCGTTCGAAGTCCCCCCTGCGTTCCTCATTCCCGAGTGTTTCCACAAGAATTTACTATTTTTTTACACTACTATACGCTTTTGCTCTTCTTGTACCCTATGGCCTTGGTTAAGTCCTTTCAGGGCGACTAGGAGTTTCTGCATTAGTGCTAAAGTGGTAGTATACGTGATAAAAAATGAGTGATCAGGAAAACTTTGTTTTGGTGTGCTTAAAAAACAGCATTTCTCATTTTATTAAGTGATTAATGGCTTGATAATTTACTATAGATTCTCCCTCGGATAGATTTAGCCATATATAGGTATTAAATATTCATATTTATAAAACCTCATAGACAATCAATATTTATCCATTTAATTTTTTTAATCCTGATAACTCTCCACCAGGGATCATAGTTATTGAAGAATTAATGCCGTTATTGAAGTCAAATGCGGTAATTCGTGGGAAATGGCGCTGCAGTCGGCTCCAATGGCTGAATAAAAGTGCTCATTTAAAATACACTCGTGGAATAATCTGCATATTTTGTACCTTACTTTTGGGTTTCTATAGGTAACACATTGCATCAGTGAAAGCAGGATTTTTTTGACTAAATATAAAAAATGTGGAATTTAGTATTTGTTTTGACTCACACAGACGCAGCGGAAACTCCTTAAATGGATTGGCTGTGAACTTATTTTTGCATTGTTGACTAACTGTAATAAGGTCTGCCAAGCTAAGCCAAGTCATGCCAATTTTTCTGCAGAAAACTTTGTTTATTCACGAACTAACCTTAGGTTAGTATACGTTTCAGTTCCTAATTGCCGCTATTGGTTTGTTTTGAGTTTTCCGTCAAACTCTTCCGTGATATAATAATTAGAACTTTGTAATATTCCACACTGTTTTATTTCAATGAAAACACATCATCAACAGAGGCAAAATGCAGCGTACAGAGGTGGTGCCTTGATATACTGTCTTACTTCCAAGTAATAAGAACTAAGACGATGCAATTTTCTACAGATAAACATTTTTAATCGACCCGGGTTTCGATGCACTGCATCATCATCATGTACATCATCATCATCACACCTGATCATGATGCAGTGCATCGAAACCCGGGTCGATTAAAAATGTTTATCTGTGGAAAATTGCATCGTCTTAGTTCTTATTGTGTTCATATTCCACAACATCTCGCCTGATTCCTCCCTTCTTACTTCCAAGTTTTAACACAGGAATAAATTTATATTTGTGATTTTAAATGTCGCTCTTAGGGTCCATTCAGGTTGCGAGTCTATATTAACGGTAAAATAGTCGTTTGTTCAATAAATACTTGGATAAAGTCAAATTTTTTTTGCTTATGCACAAAAATACGTAATTCGGTTTTATTTACCTGCTTGTTACCTTGATGGAATATATATTTTTGCCATAAAATCTCCCACGGTTAGGTGTTGACCGAGAATAAGTATTAAATGCCTATGTATCCTGATTTATGATGCTTATGTAGAGTCCCCCGTCATCTTATCAGTGAACTTATTTTTTCTGCAGTGCTTGCAAAGCTATGCGAAGGTTCCAGCAGAATGCTTGTTGTCTCTTTGGCCAACCTTAGGGTTTGTTTGCGTTTCCTTACGTAGTGACCATTATCGGTTCGTTTTGAGTATTTCTTGGAACTCAGAATTCCTAACTTCTTGTTGTTTACGCAGAAATTAATTGGTTTGTGTGCGTTTCACTTTTGCTCGGCGTGTTTATGGTTGAAGTCCTTTCAAACCAACCGCGCGGCCTTAAACGTTGACGGCAAAGTAGCAATTTGTGAAATAATTCGGAGAAACTCAATATTTTGTTTTGGATTCAACAAAAATATATGATTCACGAACTTTTCAAACTTGCCTAATAGTTGGATCTCGAGACTTTAAGCGGGTAAGGGGAAGAAATAAAACAAGAATAATGGATGTGATGATGAGTGGTAAGCCCTTTGCCGAGCTGTAAAATGAAATCGTGCTATCACACTGGGGAATGAGACGATAAAAGATAGTATTGGTTTTACTTCTTTCATTTTTCCAACCTAATCCTACATAATTCTACTGTTCATCTCTCCTTATGATAATTCGAGCTTGATGGAAAAATATTTTGTTGGTCAAATCTCCCAAGGATAGGTATTACCTGAGAACTAACTATTAAATTCCTATATCATTTGTTTTATCGACTCTAATCGCCTTAATGGTGAACCTATTTGTGCAATGTTGGTCAAATTGTGCCAAGGTTTAGCCTGGAGACCTTGTTCCCCTGCGAGCCAACCTTAAGTTTAGTTTGTGCTTCCGTACTTCGTTACCGCTCTCTGTCCGTTTGACATTTCCTTCAAACGACTGCGTCCCTCACTTCCAAGTGTTTACTCTGGAATCCATTCATTTTTTATGCGTTTCACTTGTGCCTAACGTGTTCACGGTTGAAATCCTTTCGGTCCGACAACGAGTTTTTTTATTGGTGGTGGACTTGTATAATTGGTGAAATAAAACTATAGAGAATTTTCCACGATTTTAAATTTCGCTTGATATCACGAAACGGCCTATCAGGTCGCTCCGTTTCAAATTCAAAATGGAGCGGCCGTTGACAAAGCTCCTTAAGGCCATTTTACACGATGAAAGATTTTGTACAAACGAATGTTACGTGAGATTGTACGTTTGTCTCAACGAAATTAGAACAGGTTCTATTTCCCGTTCAGGCATTGAGACATTCGCACAAGCGTTCATACAATTTGCCGCTTTACACGATCCATTTTGCCTCATGCAAGAGTTCACGGAAGAGTTTGTACAAACAAATGTACCGTGTGAAACGGCCTTTAGCAAGGAGTTACCATGCATGTGTTGGCCAAATTTGTTAAAAATACGTTTACCTGAAGACGCCTCCAGGAAGAGAGGTGTAACGTCGTGCATAAGCGACCAAACGTGATGGATCCCGAAAGAAATTTAAAGCAGCTTAAACTTTTGTTTTCTAATGCACAAAAATGTGTGATTCGCTCATTTTGACTCGCCTATTCGCTTGAAGAGTCTTTTAGCTAGATTTGTTTGCTTGATATTGTCCTACGGATCGATATTTTCTGAGAATAAGTATTAAAAACTTCTATCATATTATTTTTTGAGCCTTTTGATTTTATTGGTGGACTTATTCCTTTAAGATTGGCGAGTAAATTGCAAGGTTTCCCTAGGAGACCTTGTTTCCGTACGAGCCAGTCTTAGGTAAGTTTGCGTTTCCGTAGCCGTGGACCGCCATCGGTGTGTTTGAGTTTTCCTTCCAAATCTTCCGAGCCTCAGTCTCAAGTGTTTGCGCTGGAATTAACTCAATTGTGGGCGTTTCTAAATTTCTCTTCTTGTTGACGGTTTAACTATTTTCATGTCAACTGTGTTCTTCCACGTTAGTGGTAAAGTTTTCGGTAAGAGATTCCTCGGGGTTCTGCGCCTTAATCTCGGTTTTATAATGGCTGGTTAGCGTTGTGTGGCGGTGACTTAACCTTTACTTTGATTAAGACTGAGAAACCGTGTTTTGTGTGGTTGCTCTGATTGATCAGCTAGTTAATGAGAATATTATCTATGGGAGAGCATTTCCTAATCGTTTATCATACCAAGAAAATATTTAACCTGAGATGATATAGAACCTGGCCTTAGTGAATAAAAATTTGAAGAAATTCACAAATTGTTTTGCCATGCAGTGATCCTCATTTTTTTCCTTCCTAAGGGCGGGATGAATTGAGTAATTTTGTTGTAGAATTTTCCATGGATGGCTATTAAAGGAGAGCTAGGTATTTAGTTATCGTTTTATTATGTTGCATTTCCCTAATAATCCTTACTAATTCACTTATTAGTCTTGAAAATACCTATGTATTTCGTGTTTTCGTGTATATTCAGTTATAATTGCAGCTCGAATGTTGTTAGGAAATACCTAATATTACTGCTCTAAGATTCCTTGATGGTGCATTATGCTAACAGATTGAATATAAACTGTTAACAACGCCATTACAACAGTTAAAAATGCTATTATATTCCCCGGTGGGATCGATACTATGGGTTAATTGCATGAACCTCAATGATCGTTATTAATAAGTGACACCGCAAAGCAGTAAAAAAATCCAACTTCCTCAATTAACGATCCGTAACCGAAGATTACTCATTTAACTGCTAGAGAGGAAAAATGCAATTCATTTATGAGGTGGGTTTTTTTAATCGAGCTTTTTTTTTAGAATTAAAGCATTTATTTCCAATTGCGTAACTTATAGGACACATTTTGCGATACAACAGCCTAATGAAACCAATATTAGAAGGAGAAATAAATGGGAAGGGTTGTATAGGAAGATCAAGAATGGAATATATCAAGCCAATCACGAAGGACGTCCAAGTATATAATTAGGTAGGAATAAAGCGGATGGCAGAGAGGAGAGTGGGATGGAGAGCTACTGCAAACTTCTTCAAATCTTCGAATAGATAACTACTGATGATGATGTTCTAAAATATGGGTGTGGTGGCTGGAGGACTAGCTTCCCATCTCGTGGGTCCGTGATCGAGTCCTGACAGTGCAGTGGCCGGTTTTGTATGTAAATCCCGATCCCTAATTGGGTGCTATGTGGAGAGCACTTTAAGTGCAGTATTCTGTCCGTCGGATGGGACGTTAAACTGGGGACCCCTTAGCACCTTTCGTAGTATAGTTTCGTTAGTACCGTCTCCGGGTTTCTCTCCACCCTTCCTCCTATCCCCATGTGGTCCAATCTATTCCAAATCTATCCTTAATGGAGAAAATTCGGTATTCATGTCGCGAACGGGATCCACAGCCAAAATCAAGATGTCGTATGCGGTCTAAGGGAAATTATTTTCTCTTAAATAGAACGTGTTGTATTTTCGCGCCGTTGAAATAAATACCCCATTGTATTGTTGCGCTTGAGAGAGGTTAACGAATGAAAGAGCATCTAATTCCGAGTATTTGAGGCTAAGACTGTCATCTTAATCGACGTTTCAAATAACTTAGAGAGCGAAAGAAACTCTAAGCTACAGCTGAGTCAGCGTCAACTGCAAGTGTGCAGGCACAATGGAAGTTGATTGCATTGGTGACGCTTTCCTTTATTCAATTCAAACTAATCCATAACCCCCACTCAGAAGATATATGTTTCACGCAAGGAAAACCCGCGGACTGTACCTGTTAGGTTTTTGTTTTATCGTGATTCTCCGTGTCGCACGTCGTTTCTGCGTTTCCCCTTTCTATCGTCAGTGGGGGTGTGGCAGAATTGCAAAAAAAAGAGAACAATTACTCTGTATCCTCTTTTTTATTCCCCGTGCGACGGCCGTTGAAGCGATTCGCGGAAAGGAAAATGGGAATCTTGAGCGGGTAAGTGAGAGGAGGAGGAAAACAGCAGAGAGAGTAAGACCGCTCTGGGTTTCGAAAGAAGGGGATGGATGAGGTGGTATTTACTCGCGGCCTTGATCAGCGATCGGACGAGTTGAAGGAAGAGTTGACGCGCTTGGGGACACCCCTTTTGTAGTCTCCATCCTTAGATATAATGGACAGTGCCTATTTGCAAGCTATTTCACAAGTGTGGACAACATCATAATTTAGCCGCACCTAGCAAAGAACTTATTTACCGATTGCGATGAAGGCCCTTAAACTGCCCTTGTTGTAGATAGATACCAACTCTGTGGTTTCATAACGACCCTCATAAGGTGGTTGGAGCACTAAATCGTTGGTCTCTGGCTCCCCATCCAAATAAGTTTTGAAGAAAGTAAAATAAAAATTCTTGGACCATATTTCATTTAAGTGTAATTTTTAATAGTTGGAACACACTCTACAGGTAATAATAGAATTGATACAATAATTATATTTCATTTTATTTTCTTAATTAAAGCATAGTGACTAGAGTTTTAGGCGTGGTATTCGAAATATAGACGAAATAATATTGGAATATGTTTTTTTTCGAATATTGGAGTAGGCGTGACGCCTTGATGTTTATTAGCAACAATTTTAATATTAAGAAATGTATTATTTCGTGTTTAGAAGAAAATCTGTTCATATGTAATCGAATCATTACGGCAAATATGTCATGTGCAGTAAGGCTACGTGTTAAAATAGCATTGACTCGCCAAAAAAACCAAATCGGTATGATGCCATTTTTTCCCTCTTTTTTTCTATAGATATCATCAATGAGAACACGTTTGCAAGGTTTCACGCAAATATTTACTTTGAAAAAAAAATCGCTCCAATCTCCTTAGCATTCCAGTTTCCCTTCCCTCCAGGAACTCGAATTTTGAATTTTTCGTGGAAAAGTGTTTGTGGGGATTATTTACATGATACCTGCTTATTGTGGGTGGGTGTGTAATCAACCGCAAATTTTGGTTCAATTTCAGCCAAAGACCCTTCAAATGGGTTGTCGAAAAGAAGAATGTTAATGAAGGAAATTGATGGTGCGTAGATATTATTTTGCTCTTTGTTGAAGTTAGTTACGACTGTGTCACTTTTACGATATACTAAGGAAGTTCAATATAGATGGGATTACATGCTAGAAGTTAGTGAAATTTTCCGAAGTTCGTACTTTCCATCCCCTATTCACATTCACTATTAAGGTAAATTGAGCGAGATAGTTCCCTAGTCATAATGGAGACCATATTCGAATTTTATTTTTTTATTTCAGCTTCTGTAAGAAGTATGAAGTAAATATTGTAACATTAATGGCGCAAAAATATAGTTACATGTGACCAAAATTGTTAGTAATTAAATAAATAAAGCTAAATAAGTCTCTATGTTGACTCATTGTTTCACGCCGTACGGCTCTTAAAAGCCTTCAAAGCAAAAGGTTTTTTTGTTGCGATTCTGTAAAAATTACTGCGGTGAGTAATAGATTCATTTTTATAAATAGTTTAGAAAAAATACAAGCTACACACATTTAGTTTTTTTTACGAAATCTATAAGGTGTTATTAATTCCTTAATTTAATCAATATTCTCCCTCTGGAGCGCACAGCCGTAATCTATCCAGCGTATAACAGCTCATATTTTCATGCAAATTGCTCAAAGAGTAGTTCGGTAAGGGGTTAATAATTTGATATCATTGGAAAGATGGGAGTTTTTTTCTTTAATTTGAGGCCAAATTCATCAACTTCTAGGTGACCACCTGACCGACTGTGGCTTTTGCCCACGCTGCCTCACGCCTTTCGGCCGACAAAGATCATGGGTATTATTCGGAGTCTCCTTTCAAGAAGCCGCGCGCCTTCCCTCCTGCCTTTACTTCCTCATCCACCCCGCGTCATTGCCAAGGATTCCGAGAATAGCCAAGATATTTATTTCCTGTCGATTTGTCTCACACTATTGTTTTAGGGCGGGAATGCGATAGACGTTTCTTGACGTGACGGAAAAGGACGATGGGATTAAGTTTCCCGTCGTCTTCCCGTCGAGGAGGGAGATCATTACGAATGACGGGAGTATCAGCGCCAATCGTTCACCGTTGCCGTTAACGGACTTCTGAACGGTTGCTAAGTAGTTGTTTATTTTCGTATTTTAGAAAACGTAATGGAAAATCCGCAAAAATGATTATAAAAATATATTGCCTCAAGAAAGTTAATTATGATTCATTGTAAAGTGAAAACACTGAAACAGTCTGGTAAATAAATCTGGTTAATATTGAAAAAAAAGCTCCCTGATTGGCTGCCGTTGACGTATCGTGATGAAAATGTTTGATTTTGGTAAGGGCGGGATTACGATCGACGTTTTCTGTCGTGACGTTAACGGACGGTGACGTTCATTTTTTGGTCGCCTTCTCTTCGAAGTTTTTTCAAACGAAGTTATAAACGGTTGCGAAGTGACTTTATTTTTATATTTTAAAATCCATTTATGTAGAATCTGCTTGCACTACTGGCAAATAATACTTCGAGAAGGTTAATCTGGAAATAAATTTAAGTAAATATTGAGAAAAAGCTCACCTCCGATTGGCTGCCGGTAACTTAGTATGACGGAAAAGTTAGAGTTTGAAAAGGTTAGCTCATAGTCCGTTGACGACATCGTCCACGCTCGGCAGGAAACGTCGATTGTAATCCCGCGTTAAGGGTCGCTCATAGTCGGCCGGCAAGACGTTGACGGTTCCGTCAGCGTCCGACCATCGTAATAAGTTGGACTACATCACGATCACCAAACTTGACGAGCGCCACCCTCCGATTCGGTCACGTCAGGATCCGTCGATCGTAATGCCGCCCTAAAGGAGAAGATCTTCGCAAAGTTAATGCGGAACGTAACGCTGAATGTTTGCGAAGCATCTTCTTTCTGCATCTACGTACTACCCTGCTACCCTACCCCTGATGAAGGCCTTTGGCAGGGAGTGTTAGGAAACCAGCCATGCAAAAGGGGGAGAATCGGGAAAAGGGAGAAGGCTAGGACAAAGGTAAATTGCATTTCTGTTTTTATTATTGTAACTAATGTTGCGTGTAAAGAAGGATTTTTATAAGTATCCGTTCGGCATTGTATCTCTCTTATTTTTTCTCCTTTGTCTGTTCTAGAGACATGGTGCGGGTTTAAAATAATATCCTCCGTATGTCATACTGAAACTCAACGGATGCGGATTTATCAAGCCTAGCGTGTAGACTCAGAAAAATCTTGCGGCTCCCAACCTAAGCCTTTCATCAGGCTTTTTACACCCCCTGTCCGCTTAGCTGTTTTTTTCCTTTCATCATCAAAGTAATGGTGATGTGTGACTTGTACTCGAATGGCCTTATTTGTGTCCCCCAATTAAGATATTTAAGTTTTTTTTTTCGTGTGCCGCAAAGATTATAATTGCAATTACAATAATTTCATTCTAATGATTTTCAATTTCCCAATGTAATTGCGAAAATGTGATTCACTTCCAGGACAGGATAGCGTGCTGTTAAATGTTATTGTTTTGTAGCAACACCGTCGCTTTCTATAGAATGCTAGAGTCATTAGCTCCTTGTTAATATTGACGCTGAGAATTTCCGAGCTACTTTCTCTGCTGCAGATAAAATTACACAACTGTAACACCAAGTTGTGTGGGCAAGGGCCCAGCCACATTGACACACCGGTTCCCGTAAGATCACCGAAGTTAAGCAATGTTGGGCCCGGACGGAGGTTGTATGGGTGACCATATATACCTACACCGTGGCGCTATAGTCCCCTGTCTGCATGTGGCAGACAGGGGACTATAGCGCCGACCCAGCAGGCATGGAGTTGTCACAATGGACCATAAAGTTCTGAGTGCCCGGGCTCCTGTTGAAGGCCCCCCTAAAAACAATCTATCTATATATCTAAACCAAGGTGTTGATTAATTTTCCTCCATGTTCCCCAGATGTGTAAAGGTACACTTTTCGTGAATAATATTTAAGATTTCTACTCGTGCCAGTTTTTGGCGAAACTTTGCCTATAAGGGACTGTCAAGAGCAGTTTAGTGTAGGTACCTGCATATTGAGGAAGGCCCGAGTTAATGGATGTTGTTCCGGTGAATGGTTAATGGATATATGTCCGAGTTAAGGAATACTGTGGAAGTTTCGCAGGAGGAAAGATCGACTCTGACTCATTAATGACTAGGAAACGAAGAAGGCGACCCGGTAAACAAAGACTCTTTGAGGCTCCACAAGGAAAACATATCAATTTGCGAGAAAGCGGCTGGTTGTTTGTTATGGAAATATGTCCTTCGCTTGAAGTCTTCTTGAGCACACGTACGTACTTGGCGAAGGATTAGAAATAAGACGCAGGAAGCTTAGAGGGAAGCGATTTTTGTTCGAAGGTACTGCCTGCTCCTAGAGGCAACGTCATCACAAATTAACCAGCCCCAATTTGCCCTTGGTATTTTTTTTTAATGATCGGCAACAATATATCACTCGTTATAATCGATTCTGATGTCGTTGCTTGGTGTTGTGTTGGAATTTAAATACTTGGTTGGCTTGTATCTTTTTCAACAGTGGTTTAGGTTAACTAATTGGGGAACACATTTGTAGAATTTTTATTTGCAAGGTCCGAAAATATCCCGAAAAATAACTTCCGCAGCGGTCGACATTAGCTGCTGCGGATCCTAGTCATCCCTATTTATAATTTTTTTCATTTTCACAAAAATCTGTTAATGTAACTCATAAAATAGCATACCAGTTTAGGTTTAAAATCGGCAACGAATACGCCATGCCCTGCAACTAATTCGGTTCTACGACGAGTGATGGTAGGCATACCTCGGTCAAGAGGAACAGTAAAATCCGGGTTAGTTAATACGCTGTTTATCGCGGCAGTCGAGAAAATTTTGCATTTTTTTGTCTTCTGACGTCTTACCCTATGACAATGTTCAACGCCTTCTCAGCCGTTGAGTGCATCGAAAGCTAGCTTGCATCATTAACCTTGTTTAGGTTGCTTTTCTGCAGCAAAACTTTAGTCACTCGCGCGGCCGTTTTGATTTTTTTACGTTATCATCTCTTGAGTCAATAGAGATAATCGAAAATTTTAGATATTAATGTAGAATGATTACTTACTAATTTGATCAGAGTAATTTCTTCGTTCTCCTTTTACATTAAGTTGCGAAGATTTATTCAGTAGTTTTGAAAATAATAGAGAGTTGAACGTTACAGATGTCCAATGAAAACCCTCTTACGTAATGAATTCCACCTTGTGTCATGGGATGAAGAAAGAGAAAGGCAAAATATTGTAAGGCTAGATATCTCAAGATTTTTTATTATTATGCGGGAAAGAACAGATAAATTATAAATGGAAATCTAGTCATAAAAATATTGATGCGATTGGAAAACATATTGTAGAATAAATTATGTAAATAGTAGCATCAATTATAATTTTTTGGACATTACGGAGGTTTAATGTATAGGAACTCGATTTTAACTAAGCATAGATATTTGGATACTAAAAATTTGGCAATCTATTGTATTCAAAATTACAGATGATGTTTTCTTGTCCTCTCTTATTTTATGATGCAAATATCAGGAGTTTATGTAAAACTTCTGCCAATGTTTCGGATATATTATTTATCCATCCTCAGGACTAAAATGAAATGTTACAAGATGAAACATTTTTTTCTGCTGTCCTTTTTTGAAAACAGTATGGTTTAAAATATACAATTAACAGAAAAAAATACACAGACATCTTCAACACTAAATCACCTTTTAAGTTTGTTGATATTTTATTGACATTTTGTAATTTCGTTTCTTGGTTTATTTCTTTGTTGAACAATTATATACCAAAAAAATATCAACAAACTTAAAAGGTCATGCAATCTTGAATATGTTTATGTATTTTTCTTTTAAATCACTCTTAATTATATACCTATTTTAAACCATACTGTTTTCAAAAAAGGATTGTGGACAAAAACATTTCACTATGTAACATTTCGTTATAGCGCTGAGGGTGGGTAAATAATATATCCGAAACTTTGGCAGAAGTTTTTTTATTTGACCTAAACTCCTGATATTTACTTCAAAATTATATGAATAACATGGCATGGCTTGATTATTTTGCGCAATGCGGGGGAATTTTATGTATGAGGAACCCCGTCATAATTTTAAATATTTGAATATTAAAGCGTGGCATGTTCCATGTATTAATGTAGAGTGATATGTACATATTTTCAATCAAGCGAAGAACGTCGGACCGTCTGATGTTGTAACAATGCCCTCCTTACCTTCGATGGATGCTTCCCATTCTTGTCTCGGGTGTACAGACGGTAACTCTTTTATTTATGAGAGCAAAGCGCTCTTGCTTTCGCGTCCCACACGATTTTTTAAACAGTTAACGAATTTGAATTGAATGGACGAACCCACGTATAGCGTAATTCTTAAGTTTACCCATGTCTAGTTGCTCCTTGGAATGCGTAGTGTGCGCGGAAGTTCTCCATAACGTGGTTCCTGGGTAAAATGACCTGAATGTCATTTCGTTTATATATTTTTTTGTTGAAAAACTTTTACTTTATCTGACATTAAGAATAAAATGTTACCTTTCCACTTTATTTTTCTCGCAGGTTGAACATAAAATTTCTTGTGGTTCAATGGGAGAATGGGAGAAACACGGGAAAAATAGTAATTTTCCATTCATTATAAATTCCATTTTTGTGGAAAACTGTTAATGTGAAAAGAAAACTCATGGGAAATTTTATAAAAATAAAATATAAGCATCTTACCTCCTTATGCTTTTAGCTATTAGATAATTATTCTAATAATTTAAGTCAAAATGCGGTTATTCCATAGAAATGGCGCAGCAGTCGGCTCCTATGGCTTGAAAACGTGTTCTTTAAAAATATATTCGTCTGATCGTCAATGCGATCTTTGCGACACGCTATCAGAAATTATTTTCTCCCGCTCGCCTCCTCAATTGGCACACGCTCCTTGCATCCTCCTTTCCGCCACCACCGCGATAATGAATAGGAAGAGGCCAAAGACTTGCAACTGGGAGCACACTCCTTCCTTCCTTCCTGCCGCCGAGGAGATAAGAGGGTCTCCGCAAGGAAATCAGTTTCACGACCGACGCCTTGTGAGGAGTCAGCTGTTAGTTGTTCGCTGGGAGTGGCTGTGAAACAGATTTCTGTGTCGTTTCAATGGATTCGTAATCGGTGGAAATAATTCGATTTGGAATGTCGACCTTGGTCGATGTATTCGCATCCCGTTCGACCGGAAGCTCGTGGATTCTCGGCTGCAATTTCCCGGAGGAGTTTTTGAGGTAACGCTTGCATCCAGTCACTCAAATGCTGACTCGGTCGATCTCCGTCGGTTTGCAGACTGTTCGGCGATTTGAGGTGACTTTGAGGTGATTTCATACATTTTATATAGGAATTCAGCCGAGCCCGTCCACTTCCGGTGGATTGGTTGTGTTTTTTTATTTTATTTTTTTTTCGCGGTCGAGACAAGGCTTCTCCCCACTAATGGACCTTTTTAGTGGATTTTCGATTTCGGGCTCCTTTGAGATGATTTCATAAAAATATTTCACGGAGGAATTCAGCCGAGCCTGCAAACTTCCGGAGTTACTTTTTTTAAGTGGAGACAAATCTATGAAAAAAAAGACCTTGTCGCTAGACCTTTTGGTGCTTGAGAGCGATTCATCCTTCACCGCCGCAAATAATCTGTAGGTACTCTTGCATTGCGTTTGACGGGCTGTATATGTTTCATATCCTTCTTTTATTAATTTTAATTTACAATCGTCAAGATAGGCTTATTGATAGTCTGCATGTATTTAATTTACTCTGGTTTACGGGAGGGATGTAGGCAAAAATGAAACAAATGGAGAAAAATATTGTTTGTGATAAGGCTGCTCGTGAATTTATCGCTATTCTTGGGTTATGTTTTATATTTGTACCCGGCTCCGTCATCATTTTTACTTTAAGAGTGTCGGTATTCTAAAAGCGTTGGATTGGTGGTATATTGTTTAATTATATTATTGGTATCTTATTTGATATGACCAGCTGATTAGTTGGTTCTTGGACAGTCCCCATTCTGCATCCCAACCTCATAGACATTGTCTCGTTTTCCCTCCTAAGGATGGCGCGCTATTAGAGCCCTCTTCAATTCTTCATATCTTCTATCTCCTCTTATTTCATCCAGAATTCCTATCCTCTTCCTTCCTCTTCCACGCTTCCCCAGTGTTCTCCCCTCTATCACTCTCTTCAACATGCCCTCTCCTCTCAAAACCTCCTCCATCCATCTCTTCTGCCTTCTCCGAACCTCTGCCACAAGCTTAAGGGATATCCTCAATAAGCATGGTGTTAAGTACTTTCGTTTGGAGAAAAACTTCCTTTTTCTATTTTGGTTAGCAATAGAATTATTCCGTCTCAAATTAGAAGAACATTGAATCCACGTTCATCCGTTACTTGGAACTCAAATGCAGAGAATTGTAAATCGTGCCACGGAAAGGCCGATACTATCAATGACATAATCGATTCAGATGTGCATATTGATCACTCTTTGAGTCCATTTGCGATGGTTTTTCCCTTAAGGTAGTTTGAGCGAGATATTTACCTAATCTTAATGGAGACCATTTATCGAATTATATTTTTTAATTTCATCATCTGTAGTAAGTATAAATTAAATATTGTAATATTAATGGTCCAAAAATATAGCTATACATGGCAAAAATTCTCAGTACCTAATTAAATAAATATATCCTCATAAGTCTCTAACTTGACACATTTTTTTCACGCCGTACGGTGAAAACACCTTCATAACAAATGTTTTTTTTTGCGATTCGGTAAAAATTACTACGGGAATTGATTATTTTTTATAAATAGTTGAGAAAACAAAAACTAAACACTAAGTTTTTTGACGAAATCTAGGTGCTAGAAATTCCTAATTTTTTTCAATATTCTCCCTTTGGAGCGCACATCCGTACTCTCTTCAATGCAAAAAAGCATATATTTTTAGGCAGACTGCTCGAAAAGTAGTTCCGCAAGGTTTTGAAATTTTTATATAATTGGAAAGATGAGATTTTTTTCTTTGAAATTAGGTCAAATTCAGCAAATTCTAGGTGAAGTGACATTTCGCTCAAACTACCTTAAGCTATAATCGTGAATCATTTTCCTTGCGTGTCCTTCACGTGGCGTATCGGATAAATAACTTCTGCATTAATGGACATGGTAGCTCTCACGGAAGAATTTTTCCCCGAAGCAGACTTGGATGTATTTCCCGCTCACGCATCAGATGTTGTAACAATGCCCTCCTTACCTTTCGATGGATGTCTCCCATTCTTGTCTCGGGTGTACAGACGGTTACTCTTTTTTATGAGAGCATAGCGCTCTTGCTTTCGCGTCCCACACGATTTTTTAAACAGTTAACGAATTTGAATTGAATGGACGAACCCACGTATAGCGTAATTCTTAAGTTTACCCATGTCTAGTTGCTCCTTGGAATGCGTAATGCGCGAGGAAGTCCTCCATAACGTGGTTCTTGGGTAAAATGACCTGAATGTCATTTCGATTTTTTTTTTTTTAAACTTTACTCTATCTGATATTAAGAACAAAATTTTACCTTTCCACTTTATTTTTCTCGCAGATTGAAATTAAAATTTCTTGTGGTTCAATGGGAGAAACACGGGAAAAATAGTAATTTTCCATTCATTATAAATTCCATTTTCGTGGAAAACTGTTAATGTGAAAAGAAAACTCATGGGAAATTGTATAAAAATAAAATGTAAGCATCTTACCTCCTTATGTTTTTAGTTATTAGATAGTTACTGTGATAATTTAAGTCAAAATGCGGTTATTCCATAGAAATGGCGCTGCAGTCGGCTCCTATGGCTTGAAAACGTGTTGTTTAAAAATATATTCGTGGAAAAATGTGCAAATTTTGTACCTTAATTTTGGTTTTCATTAGCTGACGCACGTCATCAGCGAAAGCAGAATTTTTCCAACCAAGGAAACAAAAAGTAGTATTATTGCATTTGTTTGAATCGCACAATCGCATTGGAACCCTCCATAGATAAAAGCTGGTTATTGAGGGTTTGGTCAGGAATAAGTAGACGCCGTTGTCAACTTTTCGATTTATTTATAAATCTTCATCAGGGCTATATAAAAGGATCATACCAATCATGGTATTGCTAATACAAGGTAGGTCGTTCCCTTGACCAAAATGAAGCCATTATACGCATGACGTCACGCGGATTGCAGCGGTAGCAGCAGATGACTCGTTAAATGTATGGAGCTAAGAAAACCGTGATCTATATCTTTATTTTTAGTTAACAGGGACAGTAAAGAATATCATTACCGTAAATATTTTGGTCAGGAGAAACATTAAACACTTCTTTAATCTCACATTAGTAATATTTGGACGAAAATCCATGGACTCAATATTAAAGCACTGTTCGTGAACTACTGATGAGTTAATGCTACCGAATAAACATTGAAGCCACGTTCTTGAGGCAGTAAATATAAATGCGACTGATTGTGAACGAGGATTCTCGGTATTGATTAATGCGTAGAAGTAGGGAAAAGTAGCAACCTACTTGCCGAATAGAAATTTTTTTTTATCCCGACGCAAGTTAGCAAAATACCGGGAATGTTGCAGTTCAATCGCCAAACTTCTCCAGTTAAAAATTGTACCTCTGCATGGAAGTGTACGTCATTTCACATTTCTTCGTCATTGCATTAATATTTGACAATCACATAAGCAATTAATGCGCAACGACCTACCTTGTATTAGTAATACCATGATATCAATAATATACACTTCATAATAGGATTCAGTTGGCAAACCAACATGTCATTTATGCAACAATAACTTTAAATACAGCAGCTATAGCTGGGCTGGGATGATATTGTGTGATGATGATCAATACTATATACATAACTGTAAGGACTTCTCATATCCTTTCTTTGTAATAATGAACCAAATTGCTTTTTTCGCGTCCATAATGATGCACATTGATGAAAGCAGTAGAATAATGCTGCCGACTATCTTTTTTTCATCACAAACCTTCAAGTGCTGTCCTCTAATGGAAGACAAAGTTTTTTACAACAACAGCATAAACATAGATCATTGCAACAACAAAAACATAATGAAAACAATTAAGTAAGGAAAGCACCATAACCAGTATAAACTTGAGAAAAATCAGCTCTTCACTATTTGGCAACAAAACAAGTTTAAAATGACAACAAAACAAGTTAAAAGTTCTCTTTATACAACATCCATAAGAAATTTTACATACGTACATATTCAAATAAAAAAAAAGTTTCTTATGCCATTAATATAACCAAAATTCCTTACCAAACCCTCAATAACCAGCTTTTATCAATGTATTTTACTGTGGTCGAAAACTTTGATGACGCGAACCTTCCATAAGCAAAATATCGGCATCGTCTCTCGTCCGTTAAGACTACGTAATAATAAATGGGCCGGTAATGCCATTTCCCAGAGTTCTTAATAACATCTCAATTCCATAACGGCGACCTTTCACTTGTATAACGATTACATCGCCGTGATACATTTCGCGAATCGTCAAAGAAATCGCGTGAAACAGCTGCTGAGGCAATATGGGAAGTGATCACGGAATAATGAGTTTCTTTCGATCCGTCTGGGAATTAGGAATTAAAGTTGTACGATTGCGATCGAGAGAGAATGGGTAATTCCATCGTGGAACTTTCAAACTTACCAATCGAATAATATCGGCATATTTTATTTCCTGGTGTTACGAGTATTTCTCTTCATTACGCTGAAACTCTTTGCGTCATTCTTGCTTCAATATCACACACTTTAAAGTTGTGTCTGTGCTTCACCATATTGTCTTCGAATATGCTCGCTTAGCATTCATTATTTCTAACGAGTTGATGTTAAGAGATATTTAACTTCCTGTTGATTTTCATTTGTGCATTGGAGATGAGTGAAGCAATTTTTAGAACTTTGCGGTGGGAAAAAAATGTAATACTTTTTTATTTCTATTGAGAACTGCGCACTAACTGATTATGCGAGTAAGGGTTGTAGTGATGACTTCTCGTTATAATATTTCAAGGGGCTCCAAACCCTTGGTGATAATCTGCATCCTTTACTTTACAGTCGAAGAATTGATGGCATATCTAAATTTTTATGGACTACACACCATGTTCTTTGGCTTTTCGTCCAAGTCAAGCTTTCAAAATTCCGCTTTGCGACTGCAAACGATGCTTTACTTGAATATTGAACGGTAATGACGCCATAATTGATTGGGCCTCATAGTCCCAAATTTCACCCAATGCAGTGTTTGTATACCAACTTCCTTGAGTCTCTCTAAAAAAAAACCTGCAGTGAAATGTGAACGTTACTGTCCCCTCCACGTCGAGCAGCGTCGAAATGTCCTCTTGGTAAATACTTGGGATTGCCGTAATTCTTAAGCTTGCTACTCCTTTCAAATAGCTTCCCTTCTCTCTCATGTTGTCAATTCATTTAAACTCTGGCTGGGGTGGTGAATAACTTTTCCCTTTATTCTTTGGAACGAGAAATAAGTCAATTTTCTTATAAAAAATTTAATTGCACTCAAAAAAGCTTTTACCCTTATACGCCCAAACGTTGTGAATTGAAGAGGTCCGTTAATGCGCGTTTATTTACCTTGAAACAGTAGTTGCGATACTTATAGCTAGTCTCAAAATAGTTAAGTGTCATGTCTTTCCCGAGGACTGGTATACTTTAGGAAATAATCTCCTTCCACAAGTGTAATAATGGAAGTATAGTGCCGTTATAGTTCCGAAACTAGGTTTTTAAGGAAAAGGATGGGCGCAGATTGGTAGATTTTGACATATATTAATTCGGGGAAGGATATAGAAGGTGAAGAAGGAAGAGGTGTTAAATATGTTGGAGGAGGAAAATAAAAGTTAGCGGAGGAAGTTCAAACGGGGCAGACGTACGGACAGTACAGACTCATTTTGGTCCCGGGAACGTTAGGCCTACGCTTATTTTTGAAAATTGGTTTTTCTTTTGAATTCATCCCTTCAAAATAGTTGTTTTGGTGAGAAAACAAATACATTTCAGTCTGGTTGATGTGCGACTAACCATTGCCGTGCCTAACGGTTCAAAGTGCAGGTGCACTAGAATAAGCGGATTTCGATGCCAAACACACGTCTTTAGAGTAATTCGCTGATTGTAGATTCCCGTAGGACCGAAAATTTTAACCATTTTTTCGTATCTTGAAGCCATCATGGAGTAATATTACTCCGCACCGGCCTAGTCGCCGTACGGGCGCGGCGCCGCTCGTGCCCGACGATTTTTTATCCTCAATTCAGCCGAATCGTACGCTCGTTTTCCGTCGCTGAGTGTTCTTTTCACTCTAAACAGACACCGAAAAGCTAATAACCTGATAGTTCTGCTATCTTATGAACGTTTTTTGGTGAAGTGGTTTGATACAAAACTGCTAACTTAGTCTATAGTGATACGATGCATATTAAAGCATTGCTTTGTAATCATTTTGGTATCTCCTGTTATCCTTCCAAGCTAATCATTTGAGCCCCGTGGGAGGGGGTTAAATTATCGGCAGTCCTCTATGTTTCTCTGCCTTGACATAGTGAATACCGGGAATTGTGAATAGTGAATAGTGTGTGAAATAGTGAATTCCCGGGGAACGTTCTACCTTGTATTAGTAGGACCATGCCTTTTCGCTGACTCAAAGGGCGATCGAGTCGCATAATTCCATAGATAAGGTATCGAGGACGGCTGAGGACGGAGAATACAAATTTTGAAACTCGTTATTCGGGACGTTTCGCCTCTTTCGTCCGCCTCCTCATTTCTCCTTCCCTACAGATGTTTTTTTCGCATTGGCGGTCGTTCGTGATTTACCATCTCGGGGATTTTCGCGCTGTTTGGTAACGCTGTCGAAGATGACGCCGCGCTTGGATATATATGGGGAGAGCTCGTTCGTTACGCATTCCTCTGAGTATAAAATCCCTCTGTGGCGCGCTGCGCGTCGAGGCAAGGACGCCCGCTTTCTGGGCGGGACTCAATTCCATTCACTTAAGGTAGTTTGAGCGAAAAATCACTTCACCTAGAAATTGATGAATTTGACTTCATTTTAAAGATAAAACTCCCATCTTTCCAATGATATTAAAATATTAACCCCTTGCCGAACTATTTTTTGAGCAATTTCCCTGAAATTATAATCTGTTTTACATGGGATAGATTATGGCTGTGCGCTCCTGAGGGAGAATATTAAATAAATTAGCAACTTCTAGCACCTAGATTTCGTCAATAAACTAACAGTGTGTAGATTGCATGTTTTTTCAACTAATTATAAAAATAATCTATTACTCACCACAGTAATTTTGACAGAATCGCAAAAAAACCTGCCGGGTCAAGGGTTTTCAGCCGTACGGCGGGAAAAAATGAGTCAAGTTAGAGACTTATGTAGCTTTATTTATTTAATTACTGAGAATTTTGGTCGTATATAACTATATCTCTACGCCATTAATATTTCAATATTTATTTCACACTTCTTACATACGCTGAAATAAAAAAATAAAATTTGAATATGGTCTCCATTATGACTAGGGAACTATCTCGCTCAAACCACCTTAAGGCTTGTTCGCATTTGACACTGGAACTTAATTTAGGAACGTAACGTAACTTAAAGTAGTAATCAGGAAACATTCGTGATAAAAAAACAACAGCTGTGCTTGCAAGGAAGAATTAGTTAGTAATAATAATAATATATAATTATTTTAAATCCCGAATAGCACAATGAATAAAGAAGAAAAATTTAACTGAATAGGGAGCTTAAGTTAACCTCTAAGTAAGGAGTTGTAGTGAGGTTACCATTAATTAAATTTGCCCATGCATTGGGACAGAACAAACAAAATAAACCGAAAATTTTAGTAGATAGTGTTAACAGAGTATGTCTTCAATATGGTTATTCGCTAATGAGGATACGTCAAATTAATGTTTTTAAATGCATGAATGGTATTTACGATAGTTCCATCTTTTTTGTTAAGGCTCATGAATACGTACTATATTATTGGTGCCTTTTGGAACCTGTTGCACTTTTATTATACGATATTGTTAAATCTATACCAGCATCAGAAAAAATAGCATGTTACTTAAGTAAACTACACAAAATCATGTCCAATTCTGCAATTATCCATTTCCTATTAATTTTGTAAATGTTGATGAACCCTAAACGGAAGTTATCGAAAGGGGTACTAATTTTCCCCTCAAGTATAAGATTTTCCTTGTGATTTTGTATAGTTAGTTGAGGAATAAATTATTTACTATTATTATATCCATACAAGTATACAATCGTTAACACTTTATAAGAAACTAGTTGAAAAACCTACTGAACCAGACTAAAATATTGGCAAAATAGACAAAAAGTAATTAATAAAGTAAATAATTAAATAAAAGTCAATGTCCATTTTTAATTAAAAACTTTGTACTTTTCCACACTTTATTTCAAAACTGCGACCGGTTTCACCATAATATGGCATCTTCTGGCACATTCTGAAGCTTAGGTCATACAATATATACCCAGAGAAAGTTAAAAATGGTGGGGGTTTGAAATGGGGGAGAGAGGAGCAGGGCGATTGGGGCATGGCAGAGTCTTTGCAGCTCCTCACTTCGCGGCCTTTTTTGAACTATTGTTTCGGCATATCTTAGCCTACTTTCCTTGCCCTTCAGTCACAGATGTTTCGGCTGGGGCTTTAAACAATCTTGATTATAGAAGGGAAAGCCGCGTGAAAGAAGAGGTTGAGGGACAAATGCACACACAAGGTAGAACGGGGTTTGAAACAGAGCTTCTTACACGTGTTTGGGCTATCCATTTGTATGAATCATTTCTTAGAGTCTTTTATTTATGTTTTTCAATGTCTGTAATTATGATGCTGTCAAATTCAAGTAAATGCATGCAGGCATGTTCAGCTGGAGCGCAAATGTTTTTTTTTTAATGTCTGATTTTTTTTAGAGAAATTCGGTTATTTAAATGTTGCTAAGTTTTCGTTTGTAGTTTACATTTCAGTCATTACACTTAATTGAGTAAACTGCATCACTATAAGATCTACTGCTAAGAAAATCAATTTAGAGTGGTCAATAAGCTGATAGCATATTTTCTTATGTCCATATTGCGAACGGGCCTACGTTCCGATCGGTGGATAGTGATAGCCGTGCAGTCGAGACATGAGTTAGAGAGAGAGAGTAAAAGGTATCTGTCATGTTGAATATTCCAGCCTCGGTGCTGAATAGCATTTGTCGTCTAGGGAGCGGTCATCGCACGAATTATTCATCACTCGTCCTGTCGCCAGAGTGACCTGGGAGACAACATGTTTTCGATATTGCTTTGCCGACTCATTGTCTTTGGAAGGCCTTAGGGTCGCGAATTCCTCTCGTACCACGTACCACCAAAGCTATCTCTCTCTTTCGAAGGCTATAAGAAATAATTGTTCTTAATTTTTTTCATAAATTACACTCTAGAGGTCTGGGTAAAATTTTGATATTCCTCGGATGAAAATTCTCATTAATTTCTATCACGTATCGAAAGTCAATTAATGAAAGTTAGTTCTCGAAAACGTTTATAAAGCTTGAGGATTGTTGACTTTAACCGTGGAGATCGGATTGAGCACTGGTATTCCGTCCCCAGAGAAAATGGGAGGGAACAGGGAAAAAGAAATTAGAAGAGGGAGAGGACAAAAGTGAATTGCGTGTTTGTGGATTGACTTGGTGTCACGCTTTCTTTGTGTTGAAGTCAGCAATGGTGTGTGGAAAGAAGAATCTTTTCTGTCATTCAATTTGGAAGTGTATCTCTCTTATTTTGTCGCTTCTATCAGTTGGATATGATGCGGGGTCCAAATAATTTCCTCCGTACTGCCTGCTAAACTTGACTGACCTGTAGTAAGACACGGAGGATATTATTTTGATCCCACAAAATAAATGTAGAAGTGATAGAAATAAGAGAGATAACCCGACGAACTGATAGGTACGAAAATTTAAATGAATACTCTCTGCAACGGCATATGAATGGTCCAATTGCGCGTACTGAGCGTCTCTGGGGACGTTTTTGAGTCTAGGTTTATGCGACTATTTTCTTGTCTGCGTCCGTAGGCTCTTTCCTCTGGCCATCCTCGGCCCGCACGAGAAGTACATCGCTTTCACTGCGCGTGTTTTAATTGATCTTCGTTCCGGCTTCTCTCGTGTCTCATTAATCAAAGGCCATAACGCGGTAACTAATTTCCATTGAAGCCGAAGTCTCGGCCGTGCCCATAACAAGGGATCTCCGATAAGGAACACGGTTGGAACCCCGTGGGGCAGCCATTTGGCCGCTTGGCCTTGTGACTTATCCCATCTGCAAAGATCCCTTTCTCTTCAGAGACGCAGGATCTAATTTTTCTCCTGTTAAAGAGGTTTTCGTCCTCCATCGGCGGTAATAGCTTTTCTGGACGTCTATGACTTTTGATTG
The DNA here is from genome assembly GCA_963573305.1 of Pyrrhosoma nymphula. Taxonomy (NCBI): domain Eukaryota; kingdom Metazoa; phylum Arthropoda; class Insecta; order Odonata; family Coenagrionidae; genus Pyrrhosoma; species Pyrrhosoma nymphula. Next base: position 19,388,597 of record OY754328.1, read on the forward strand.
ACTCGCAAGGTGGCCCTGAAATAACTAAGGAACAACCTGTCATTTTTTATTTTGAGTAGTTGATCGAAGAGGCGACCGAATGGTGCGTTCTTTTGCTCCAGCTTACATGGAATTCATATGCTAGTGGTATTTGGGATTGAATGGAGATGGTGAAGGTGTGGATAATACCCAGGTGCCATGTTCATCTTACCCGTAACAAAAATCTCCTGAAGTACGGAGCACTTAGTTTAAGATGGCTGTTTAGGTAATAAATTACGTGTGCATGATTATTAAATAATATTTTAACAGGATGGCTCAACTTCTCACATCATATTGACGTTAAAACATGACAGAAAATTTGACTGAGTTTCCAGGTGATCTGAACGTTAACACTGTTAAAAATCACTTAGCCTTGGAGACATTGGTTTTTGTATTTTGATTGAGAAACTTCATAACGGTGTGCTAGGAGCATTCCTATTTTTCCGTGACCTAACAAGAGTTGTTAAACGTAAAAAAATTATTAACATTTAGTTTTACAATTTATTTAATACCTCTTTCCTACCCATATTCTGGAATTCGGCACTAATGTAATGCACTTCGAAGGGTGTACGACTAGTGCTGGGAATTTATCCGTCACCTTATTCTTCATCTTATAGATGTTCTTAACATGCAGCCTAAATGGCTTGTGGTTTTACTAAGGTTTAATTGAGTATCGGCGATTTAATGAAAAAAAATATTCCTTTGGAAGTGTTTCCATTTTTTTTTCGCTATCCAGAGGGCCTCAGTTCGAATCCCGGCAGTTGTGGACTTTTATTGGAATTCCGTTCCCTACTTGGATGTCATGTGAAAAGCACTTCGATTGTAGTATTTCGTCCATCACATCTACATCTATCTTCATCATCTACCCAGAACCCTCCAAGTTGTGTATCAGGGGGTGATTCTACGAATCACGTTTTCACTAATAGTCTAAAAACCACTTGTCATTCTATTATTTGATATCGTACTGAATATACTTTTAAGCTAAATTCAGTTACGTACGTGTAAAGGATTTCACATGCAATAAGGCTTCTAACCGTCATTCTAATGATGCGGTAAAGACATTGTGCTCTTCCATCACGAGGTTCATTTGTAACAGTTCAGTCATGCTAATATTAAAATATTGCTACAAAATTACGGACTCTTGAAACATAAGATTACTTTGCATCCCATGTTGAAATTGAAAAAAATTAAAATGGAAAGCCATAATAAATAGGACAACCTATCGTTACCATTTACACTATCGGCGGCATCTATCATAGCTATTGTGTGGTCCCTTATCATATGCAGATGATACGCAAATAAAACGTTCCTAACTGTTGACTCCCTTCACCCTTAGTTACGAGCAGGTCTATTCCGACGCCAAAAATCTCCAAACCCTTCCTCCACCCCCTGAATGATCCTTCCCTTATCAACCCTTCCCACCTATCGTATAAAGCTTTATGTATTTCCCCAAATAACCAACCAACCGTTTTCACCCCTTCCTGTTCCATCACAACAGATGGTGTTAGGGAAAAATAAATCCTTGAAGCTGTTTGTCAGGTATAACTTGATTCGTACACGAATTGCGTTTGTGGTATATTCCATTATTCCTTGAACTAACATAAGTTTGAATCAGAAATTTTGTAAGTTTTTGGGTTTCAGCGATGCTAATGTCAAGGGTATCAGATTTGTGTGCTTGTTAGATCACTGTTCTCCCACGCGGAGGACCCTGGTTCGAGTTCCAACGGTGTCTGAAATGTTTTTTGGTACTACTCCGATCCTTCGGCGACTTTCGTTGAGAGTTGACCAACGCCAGCGGCTACTTTCTCTTCTTCCGTTCACACTAACCTAACACCATTATTACGTAGGGCCTGCAGTGCCGAATCGTGCGGAACAGACTCAATTCACAATTGTGATTATTTCTATTTTTTATCCAAGGAACCACGTAGAAATAATCAAATAATCGAACTCAGGGCGTGATTCACGTTTTTTTCGTGATTCATCCCTCTCCAGGTTCACTCTTTCCTGCTGACTATTATCTTCTCCATCGATACCGTATGAATTCTAAGTTAACTTATTTAATGTAGATAGTTTCTATGATTTGATTTCAATTCGACAACACGTAAATGAAATTCGATTAAAATTTGGAAACTATTTCAAAAATTCAATCGGGTTAATATTCGAGAGATTTCATAAATTCGATTCGAAAGGAAAGAAATATGCATCATCAGTAGAATGTCTCGACCTCCAATATGCATCTACGAAGTATTGTATAAGCCACCAGCAAGCTGGGCGACTGACATGGGGTGTTTCCACTCCAGGCATGAAGTATTCGACCTTTTCACTGCGTTAAATGATTATTGGCTTAATTAAAATATATGTCATGTATCCACAAAAAGATTTTCACAATTTTTTGTGTTAAATAATAACAATAATTTGCATATTTTTGCGGATAAATTAAAAATTATTTTTAACTGTCGTTCCTTGGTAGTAAATTTACCATTATAATAAAATGACTCTTGAGGATATACTAGATCTCCGTAATTCATTAATTAAAGTAGGTAATCTACCGGTTTAAGGTAGTTTTTAACGGAAGTCAGAAAAATCGTTCATATTTTTACTCGTGAAGGGCCATTTCTAATTCTAGTTTTTATTTCTTCATCTCAGCGTACATCTTACCCTTCTCCATCCCGTCTCTAGAACCTTTCTCATTCACTTACATATTCTCTTTCTTCCCCTTCCCCGCTTGCCCAACATCCTTCCCTCTATCACAGCCTTCAGCAAACCATTGCCCCTCATCACCACTTCCAGCCACCTACCCTGCCTCCCCCTAATCTCATACAGAAGTTTCCTTTCCTCACGAATCCTGTCAAACACTTCCTCATTTGTCTTCCTTTCCGTCCACCACACCTTCTTCATTCTCCTCCACACCCACATCTCGAACGCCTGCAGCCTATTCTCGTCCTCCTTTCCATATCAAGCTCTTCACCAGCCTCATCTTTCCGCAGTAGAGGGAACATATTTTTTGAGTGTGTGGGGTTAAGTCGAACTCGTCAGCCAGTGGATGAAAATATTCATTTCGGATATGTACGATTTCGCAGGATAAGGGTTAAGGTAGAACCCTGTACTGTTCCCCCGGCCAGTAATACCGTCAGTAAGTGAGAAGTAAAAGGCAAGTCGAGAAATAGGAGAGTTAGGTCGTCAAACGTGATCGTTTGCAACACACAGGTTGCACGTTTCCCAATGCTTTTGGAAGTACAAACCCCTTATCAGAGTTAGTAGTAGACTTTACCTCCATCAGCTGGGTCCAGCGTAATATGCAAATAACTTAATCATGCCTCCACCGTGATTTTCCTTTTTTCGCGTACTCCTATTCCACGACCCATGTAACCCTCTTCTTGAAGGCTAATATTGTGAAGGAATAATACAGATAGAAGGAATAGACTGAAGTTACCCTGTACGACGAGCAATGGGTGTTAAACAACTGTGCGCCAACTCTTTGAAAAGAATTTTCCATAGTGATCTCCATGTAACCCTTCGGTTGGGAACCACTTCACTGTCCTATTCTACATGGTAAGAGTTATATTGGTATGGGCAATGTCTATCGCAGATAATATTTTATGTTCCTTATATTTCGCATAAAATGACTTGCTGAATCTCTCCGTGCTCTAAGTGTATTATTTAGTTCTTATTTGTGTTCATTTCTACGGTAATACGTTGGTGTTTGTAAAATATGCCGAACTTCTTCAGAAAAGTAATATGCCTAGAGCTAAGATTTAACCTTTGTTCTGAGAGAAATTCTCAAACTAATCCGTCTCATAATTTTGTCAGGCTGCTGACTTTATCAATACAAAATTAGGAAAATCTTGCTAGTCTTCGCTGCATATTTTTTGAGTCCATCCTAGCTCATAAGGGTCCCACACGCTGGCAGAATATTCTGAGGGGTAAGGAGATAAATATAGCATCGCTTTTTCACCATTTCGTCTCATTTCCCTAGTTTTCATTTAAAGAATCCCTATTTACGATTAGCTTGTCTATAGATTTGCAGTGCGTTTTCCCCCCAAGAGAGGTCCTAAGCAAGGGTAACACCGAAGTGTTTAACCAATTTTTCATTTGCTAGCACAATTTGATGCTGTAACTGTCGTTGAAGTATATGCTTAAAATGTTTAACAAAAATAATATACTAGGTAAAAAACGATTTATTTTCTAATGGCGTCAAAAACATTTTACGTCGACCGACATATTACAGAAGATCAGATCATGGCTTTAATGTCATTCCGCGAACGATAATAGGCCATAATAGCCGCTGTTGAGACTTAATAATTAGGTTTTTTGATAAGTAGTGTAGCTAAATATTTTATTTGCTTTCTACCGCTTTTGCCTTTACTTGCTAAGTTGTAAGTACTAACAGCACGTCTGACTTGCTTTCTGTATAACTCATGCATCTCTGTGCATTTATGTAGTTGCGTATATGTTTATACTCATAGTTTCTATAACATTGGCATCATATAGCCTCGTGCTTGTTGGTAAACATTTAACTCCTGGCCGGTATTTGCAGATTTTTGCTAATGCTTCCATTGTAGAAGTGTCGTAGTTTTGATAGCGTTTTGGGATAAGGTGTAGTGAATGTTGTTGGAAGCTCACCCCCTGCCACACGCTCTTGTGGTGGCTTTCAGGGTGCTGTGTAGCTATACGTATTGCATTCATTTCAAGTCAATCCTCGACCTCATACGTTCTTCTGCTTTGTATCGAACCTCGGTCCTGGAATCTGGCCCAGTTTACAACGCACCAATTGAAACCCCAACGATAATGTGACCCCTAAATAATTTTTTTTAAACTGGTCCAGTAGTCCTGGAGGACGGCTTTATGTTTATCGCTTTCGGTATCATTGTTTATTGGACTGCTTTTTTTCGATGTCCCTTCCAGTGCGTAGTGTAATCAAGGAATGGGTGTGTGATTCTGCGACGGTAACCATTGTGCGAAGGTGGTGCTGGAGGGCGTCTCGCTTCCTCATTGTCGTTGTATCAATTTTAAACTTTCTAGTAGTCCGGAAAGAAATATGGCCCCCCTCCCTGCTCGTGGAGTAGTAGGGAGTGTTTTTTTCTTGCCTCCCAAAATGTCGATAGTGATCTCTCCGACGGCCTACGCCTATACGAGTGGGAGTCGGATGACGGTCCATCCTCTCTTCGGTCCCTTATCATTATTGTTGCTGTTGTTTGGCTTCAAACCTGAAATATACTGCTGGTCGTCGTGTCCGAGTTTTGTTTTGGGAAAACGCAATAAACTCAATTTCATTCGCGGATGTGAATAACTTGGAAGAGATCTTTCGGGTTGTATATCTACTCCTCTCTCTCTCTTATTCTCGAGAAAGTCGAACGATATATCAAACGCAATCCTTACCGGTTCGACCGGATTCTTTTTTGAAGGGGTTTTCTCTCCCCAAACGCCCTCTACCGAAAGGGATGATCTCCTTTGTGAATCGTTTTATTTTTATTTTCATTACGGCCCATGACCGCGTTCCGGAGGTCTTTTTTATATTTATAACAAGGCTTTCAGAACTGTTTTTTTCAGTATTTGCAAGGTGTCTGTTGCAAGAACTGTTCGTTTCCATGTTGGACTGTCTGGTATTCATTATTTTAATATTTATTACCTAATTAGAGATATACATTTTTTCATCGCTAAAGATGCAATATTGTATTGGGTTGAAAATTATATTTTTTCATTGTCTCAAACGGTACAAACTATGATTACGTTGTTTGATGCAGTAAAAATAAGTTAAGGATATCAGACCGACAAGGCAGTCAAAACAAAACAAGGATTGCACGACAGCCAAATTAAATCAAATGAATTACGATTTGGATTTCAATACCTATGTAGTGTGTAAAAAATTTATTTGGTTGGGTGAAGAGTAGAGGTCTAGGGAAGGATATTTTGAGGATATTGAATCAAATTTGGCTTTCATATGATTTCGGATAAATATCGTATCGCATGCAGCATTTCGAATTGCGTAGCATATTGCATTGCATCGAATTAAATACCACGTCGAATTTCATCGTATAGAATAACACTATCGCATCAAATAGCAATCGATATATTGTATAGCACGGATAATTGGCATCGCGATGTGTGATATCTCCGGTATTTCGCAGTCGATGTATCGCGAAGTCGCTCTGCCCCATTTCCATGCCTTTCCAAGGGTGTCAGTGTCACTACGAAGGTGCAAGTTCCGAGTTCGCGTTTGTATGCAAATGTTTATCGCCTTTGTCGTGTTCAAGGTGAGTGAGATTTTGCTGCCGTTACAACGCGACATCCTTAAGCCCATCCCTTTGAGTATCTATTTATGCCAGCATCAACCTTCGTGAGGTCAGCATATTTTCGTGTGGGGCTGAAAATATCCTCAGCATTACAAATAACCTTTGATGCTTATGTGCCAATACTGTTACATTGCCCAACAAATCACATTTTGCTTCCTTACTGTCACATTCATTACAACGTATTAATTTCGGATAGAAAACGAAAATAATTGTAAAATAATTTTATCACTAATGTTTTAGCCTTTTTTCCAGGTAATTCTAATTCGAATGATAGGTTTTTCTTTACCTCTCATACTTAACTTATAACCTGTCCCAAATGGTACAGGATGTTATGCGATACTATTGCAGAGTCGAAGTGTTACTTTCAGCCTAAATGGAAGCCAATATGTTTTTGGTACAAGTGCGAACTGTGGTCTTTAGTATATCGATTGATGCCCCTAACGACCCCCTAATGCCTTAGTAGTTCTTCGATACCCCAAGAAAATCCTAAGGCTACCGTTATAAAAGTAACTTCCATTTGTAAAGCCGCCTTAATGTTCGTTTTGGCCATCGATCATCTTGAATCCTCTTTACGTGTCCATAGCATAAAAGCTGCTTTTTTAAATATTCTTTCTAAAGTGGAGAACATTCTCCCTGTCCTTCCCCTTAATTCTTTTTGAATCTTATTGCCCACTGAAAGAAAAATCTACCAGGCCTTCGGTAGCGCGTGCAACGTCGGTTCTTTTGCCTAATGTTATCTTTGATGCGTTCCTCACCCACCCCCTTCCCCTCCGCGGGATAATACGCAAGTTAGTAAAACTTGAGCGTTCGTAAGGAGAGGCATCCATTGTGATGTCGAGTCGTATGCTGATAAATAATTATATATCCACTTGCACCTCTTGTAAAACATTCGACGCACGCTTTTAATCTCTGACCCTCTAGCGGCGGGAGGTGAATCAACCCCTTTAAACCCCAAGAACAATAACGGCTCATCTCTTATTGGGGGACTGCTTGGGTTTCGAGGCGTGGAGGGGTTTTTGCGGGCGGCAGGGGGGGATGGTAGAGAGCCCCCTGCATTCGGAATGGTGTCGCGTGCTTCTTCCAGGCACGCACGACGTGGTCCGCCGTCGCCGCGGATCGTGACTGCTGATGGATACGTGTTCCGGACGCCTTAAAGTCTTCCCCCCCCCAACCCCCGCGCTCTGACCTCTTCTCCTCCCGCCCACGACAGCAGTCGGTGGTGGTAGGGTGGGGTCCTTTTTTTCTCTGCTCCGAGACTGACTGACCCGCCCTCCTTCCTTGTCCACTCTATAGCCAGCCCACTCTAACGCTCTGCCCATTGTCCCTTCGTCTCGTCTATTCCTTCACGTTTGATTTCCACATCCTCCCTCCCCGCCGCACTCCGCCGTGCCTCCCAACCTCCTCGTCCAGCGGATTCAACTCCGATCTACGTCGCACGCTTTATCTAGGGAACGATGCTCTCCTCATAATACCCAATTAGGGTCGATATTAGACCGAAAAATCTCCGACACTGCCGGGAATCGAACCCGGATCCTCGTTTTAGAGCACTCCAAGTGCAGTACTCCGTCCGTCGGATGGGACGTTAAACCTTGAACTCCTTGGCGATTTACGCCCAATAATCCTACCAATATCAACCTTCCCACCAATACTCAATATATTATATGATCAAGTTGTTGGTTTTGGATAAGGGTAGGATTATTTTGTGTAAATCACCAAGGAGTCCAAGGTTTAACGTCCCATCCGACGGACAGAGTACTGCACTTGAAGTGCTCTCCACATAATACCCAATTAGGGGTCAAGATTAGACTAAAAATCTCCGCCACTGCCGGGATCCGTATCTGGATCCTCGGGATGGGAAGTCAGTGCTGTAGCTGCCACACCAAGCCTCTTTCGTCTTATCCTTTAGGCGAGTAGGGGTTGGTATACGGATTAGCCGATATGTATGCTAGAGTAATTGCTTGTAGTACCGCTGTGCGCAACTGATTATTTATACATTGTTATATACAAGCAGGTTCAAGTAGGTTTGGTGGCTAGTTCCCGGGCATTTCATCCCAAGGATGCGATTCGAACTCCTTGGAAGTTTTGAGGAACTTTCTTGATCAATTACTTATCTTGTAACTCATGCATGATTAAGAAAATAACTTGGATTCACAAGGGATTCACACGAAGTCGGAGCAGTAAACGCCAACGAAAAACAATAAGATCACGAAGATAAAAAAATGAAAAATGCAACTTGCAAATTCCTCTTTTCACCAGGCATAATTATTTACATCATGATTCAAGGTTAATTTCCTTATAAATGAAGCTCGAAGAGGGTATGCAAATATTTTCCATCTTCCTTAACGATTTATCGCAGAGGTTTTTACGCCTTCGCTTCATCTTAGTCGATAGATTGTGGATACAGCTGATGGGTGGAATACGTGCCTTGAGAGGATTTTATTTGAATTAATGTGAAGGCACTTCTAGTGTATTATTCTGGCCTTCGGATGGGACGTAAATTGTGTACCACTTGGCAGCTTTTGTTAAGAGTATGATGTAAGATGATGCAAAGAAATACTGCCTTTCTGTACACTCTATCTACATTCCCTATAGTATCGTATTTGTATCTATTGACCCTTTGAAGCGGATGTAACTGTAGCTGTATGTCGAACCTCTAATACCTAACTACGATTACTTGTGCTTCAACCAAATCGGCTGTCACGTTTTTTTCGATTTCATATGATAAAAAAAGATATTATGTACCAACCTAGTTCGATTTTTATTTCAGATGTGAAGTCATTATGGCCATGCCTTACGAGTGCCGGGTTCATGTTGTGGGTAAAGTATCAGTTTTCCATCATCAGGGCCTGGGCGCGGAACCCGTTAGATATTGGGTTAATTACTTCAGTGGTATTCTGACCCTGCGTGAATGCTGTGTGTAGGGAATTTCAAGGGAAGTAATCCGTCCTTCGGATGAGACTTATAACCCTAAACCCCTTGCCGCCTGTCGTTCAACCAGGCCATTGCCTACGATTGGTACATCACCGCCAATTTCCAAATGATCCTACCCCTGCAAAACCCGTTAAGTTGCCGTGCGTCACCTTACGCGATATTAACTACGATAACGTCAGTATTTATGGTTAAATTCCTCTTTAAGTGACCATACATCTGTCTAAGGTAATATAAGCTCACAAGTTACCTATTGTTCACTATCTGTCGAGGTGCGGTTATCAAGCTCAAGAATTAATGCGAAATGAAATTCGTGGAGTTGAGGGGGGAAAACACTTGTCATTTTGACGGAATTGTCAAGTCTATTTGAAATTGCTAGCCGCAAATTACTTGGCTCGTTCGTGACAATGATATCTAGTGAAATCCTCCCTGATAGAAAGGAAACAATCTTTTAAAAAAATTGGTTCTCCCTTCAGAAAAAATATTTGCTACGTCCTTGACTTCCTCCAATATGTTAATTAGATTAACTTCTCTGCTCTCGTTGTCAGTTTCTTGCGTCTCATCTTTTCTCTTTCACTGAAAAAGTTTTCTCCTAATTAAAGACTGCATACGAAAGTTGAGACACGAGGAAAGTTATTGATAGTTTCAAATGTTTTGTTGCGTTCGATTAGCGAGATGCGCGCTTCTTCAGTTCAGTGTTCATGCATGAGAGGAAGATTGGTCGTCATATCACGTACAAAGTTTCATTTATATTTGTATCCATTGGTAGAGAAAGTTGAGTCTGCTTTCATTCATTGCCTCAAAGCAGGACCTGACACTCGGCTTTCCTTTGTGAAGAATTATGCTAGTGATTCATACAACTGCGGATTTATAATTTATTGTGGTCACATTCTCATTTTTCTATGTATGTAGCACACTCACTAGTATTAGTTACCCTTTCTACCGGTTTCTCGAATATTTCAATGATCGGCATTTAAATTGTAACCATCTCTTTCTATGCTTTTTGTTCCATTCATCGCCGTTGTGCTTTCTTAATTGATTTTTCTTTCAGATGTACTCGTGTTTTGTTAATTCGAGCCAGGGCGTTAATCAGTATGAAGGACATGGTGAGTTTTGTACTGAAATTAATGGAAGGAAGTTATACTAGAAAACTTGCGGTTTCAGGGTGTATTACGTGAAATTTTTCCATGCTAGGAATGATAAAAATTATGCGAATTTCACAATAGATAGTTTATTCACGACCCGGTTTTCAACACATTATGTCATCTTCAGGTGAAAATACAAATTTTTAAGTTCAATATATTTAGAAAGAGTGGAGGAGAATTGGAAGGGGAGGGAGACGGGGGTGGTTGGGACGGAGAAGGGAGGAGGGATTGGGTAGTGGGAAGGAGAGGGATGGGTGGAAAGAAGGAGCGGGGGGTTGAATAGGGTTGGTGGCAAGGTGGGGTGGAAAGACGTGTGGCTGTGCAGGCACTTGTTATTAAAAAAGATATTGAGGGACGCAATCCGATATTTAATGTAAAGTTTGAAATAGGGTTTACCCTGATCTTCTGTGCTAGAAATGTACATTAAATATCGGCTTGCGTCCCTCAATATCTTTTTTAATAACAAGTGCCTGCACAGCCACACGTCTTCCCACCCCACCTTGCCACCAACCCTATTCAACCCCCCGCTCCTTCTTTCCACCCATCCCTCTCCTTCCCACTACCCAATCCCTCCTCCCTTCTCCGTCCCAACCACCCCCGTCTCCCTCCCCTTCCAATTCTCCTCCACTCTTTCTAAATATATTGGACTTAAAAATTTGTATTTTCACCTGAAGATGACATAATGTGTTGAAACCCGGGTCGTGAATAAACTATCTATTGTGAAATTCGCATAAATTTTATCATTCCTAAGAAGTTATACAAGTTAGGTTTTGAAATGAAGATAGCAAGTGCATTTCGTGAAGTGAGTCTGCCTTATTTATAGTAATACTAGGGTAGCAGGTCAATAATTTTGACCCGTACCAGCCGCCCAATGCTCTCCTATGTTTTTATGTCGTGCGCAAGAAAGGGAATGCTTGTAGCACTCGGTGAAGTTGTAAAGCGTCTGGTCCCAGTTACTCGGTTACGTTCTTGGACCTGGAATTTCTGATTTCAAAATATCATTGGAGAGGTTCTGTTCCGTTTAATTTAATGGGTGTTGTTTGCGGTACATTGTCGGTGGAAATAGTTTGACCCTTATATTTATATTTTTGATTTGTATGAAAAGTTCTTAGCCTATTGTGACCAATGAAATATCCGCTGACTATTAATATATTTTAGTGATAGGTATTTAAATTTGGAATGTACAATCACGATGACATAGACAAAAATATGCTAGCGTCCTCTTTGGTAGCAACATCTTAATTAATTTCATTGTTCTGAACTTAGTATACCCGAATGTCATTTTATTAGTGGTCAAACGTCGCCATAACCCACACGCTGCCAGCATATTCTGAGGTCTAACAAAATAAATAAAACTCCGCTCTTTCACCTTTTCATCTCATTTCCGTAGTTTTTTTCAATGTGTACCAACTTGCCATTAGCTCGTTTGGAGACTTGCAGTGGGTGTTTTTCTAAATAGAACTCCTGAGTAAGGTCATACCTAAGTTCTTCACCGATTCTACATTTGATTGAACAGTTTCATGCCCTAACGGTCGTTAAAAGATGTTTGTAACGCTTGTTTCGAAAGCATACATACTACTAAAATTATTTCTTGTCTAACCTCAGCCTTGTATGTTTTTCCGCTTTGTTTTGAATACTCGACTTGAGAAGCCAGTCCCAGTTTCCAACGCACCGATTGAGTCCCCAGCGTTAATGTGACCGCGTAATAAGTTTTTCTACTGGTCCAGAAGTCCTGGAGGACAGATTTGTGCTTACTGTTATCACTTAATAGATAAGTGGTAACCTCCTCTATGCATAGAAGGAGTCAATATGCGTACGAAATAACGAACTCTGAGTTGGGGCTAGTTTCTATCCTAGGTCTGATATGTAGATAATTGCAGATCAAGGAGTTTAGGCTAGGGTTCCTGAAGGTCCTTCGTCCAATTTTTACCCCGGAGCCCGCCAATGTATACCGACCGCGTATCCTAAAGAAATTATGCGTCATTCTTATGGTAATTTGATGAGCTGCTAGGCCCGAACAAAGAGGCTTGCCGTGGCTGGGTACCAGAAGTGGGAGGACAAGGAGTTTTGAATTATTTGCAACCTGGTGCGAAGTTTGAGGTACTGAAGAAGGGGATGGCTGAAAGAATATGTATTTGTGGGGGAAAGGGTTTGTATGGGAATGGCTTTAGTATGACGCTCATCCAATCTGTCTTTATTCGATAGATTGCATAGTAGGTAGCGAATGTTGAGTAAAACCTGAATGATCTTGAAAACTAAGAGTGATCCAAGTAAGTAGGATCTTGATCGTGAGTCCTTGGTCAGTGATTTTTTCCCCATGGTATCTTAAACTTATGATTCATTTTTTTATTACTGCTTGTTTCCTTTTAGTTCTGATTTGACACGGCAGTAGAAAAAATACAATTCTTTTGTCGACCGATCAATCAATCAGTGAAAATTCCAACCGTCCTTTCTCCATCTTAAGGAGCTGGTCAATGTGTGCCTCCCCACTCCCCATAAGGTACGATCCCCGTCATCATCTTCCAAGAGAACATTCGCCATTCCTTTCCCCCTCCCTCTCTCTCTCTTTACCCCTCTCCCCGCATCAAATCCATTAATCCGACCTTCGAGAGCCGCTGTACACCTTAAGGGCTTGGCACCGAACGTCCTTCCCACTCCCACCATCCCCTCCTCCTTGGGGGATGTATTATGCCCGCCAGCTGCCCTGCCCTACCCCTCCCCTACTAGACTTCCCCATCCCCTCACTTCGATTCGATTTCCCGTCATCCCCTTCTCCTCCGTTGTCGTCCCCACTCTCCGTCGTTCGTTGGACGTCGAGTCGATCGGGGAAAGAGGAAATCACTCCTCGAAGCAACCTCCCTCGATCTCGCACGTGACTTGGTTCACTCACTACTCCTTCTACTCCTCCCCGTTGTCTTCACTTCGATTCCTCTGAAACTTCGTCGCCGTCACACCCGCTGTTCCTCCCCTCATTTATAGGCCCTGGAGCTCCCTAGAAATATTGGCGAGGATAACCCTGAAATGTGAAAAAGCGGCGAGTAGAAATGTTGGGAAGGTGAGAGCATTAGTTGGGAGGCAGAACAGGCTTTGAGCTCTAATCCTTAAACTCCAGAAACAGAAAGTGAAGGGTAGAAAAGCCTAAAAAACATCCGAATGGAAGTGCGTGGAAGACGAGAACTGTAAGGCTTTGAAGGAAGCTGTACCGACTGTGGAAGATTAGAAAACATAAGGACTGGAAACGGGTGATGGGCGATGATGATGATGATCAGGTGCCCTATTCTGGAAGTTCTCGGATTTTCCGAGCCTCAAAAATAACGAAGAATCTACTTCGCAACCTCGGAAAATTCATAAATGCCATTTTAAAAGTTGAGATTTGTCGAGGGCCTTACTCATGAATCTTTTTCGGACAAGGTTCAGCCGTGAAAATGTCGTGGTCTCGATGTCACACCTCCGATAAATCTCTACTTTTTAGGTGGGTTCACAGAGAAATGACTTTAATGCCATTTTATTCGTGTTCTGGCTACTTTTAGAAAAATGTGTCCTCTTGCTTGACATAAATAACAAAATCCTACCTTTCTTACCTACCTTTTTCGATAGTTCAACTTGAAATTATACGGTGTTAAATGCGAGTAAGGCTGAGACATGGATAAAAATAATATTTCTTTGTCTAGTGTAAACACCATTTTCGCGAAAAACTGTGTATATTAAAAGTAAATACTGCTATTAATAGGCATTTGATGGTAATAAAATACAGACGCTTCGTCACTTTCTGTTTAACTGATTAAGGTGGTACCACTTATAACGACTTAAATGTCATTTTTTTCATATTCAGGCTACCCGTAGAAAAACGTGTCATCTATTCAGTATGGCGAACAAAGTCCTACTTTTTCGCAAATTGAATTTGAAATTGAATTGTGTTAAATGTGAGGACAATAATAATCATAATGAGTTCATAATTAACAATAATATTTCTTTATTTAATGTAAATGCGATTTTCGTGAAAAGCTGTTCATAAAAATATATACTCCCGAAAAATTGAATGGTAATGAAATGTAGGCACCAATATATCTTAGTTTTTGAGTTATTAGCAAATATTTACAGGAAATATGTAAAGCCACAATGGGTTAGTTCACTAAATATGGTGCTGCAGTTCACTCATACGATCGGGAAATGTGCTCATTGAAAATAAATCGTCGAATTTTCTTCATATTTTGAATGTCGACGTAAATGAATACTGTCGGCGCCCAATACCACTTAAGCCTTCGCAGGCACCCCAGTGGGGTATTTTTAGGGATTTTTTAAAATGAGTTACAGTGATTGGATCACGTTCAAAATTGGCATGTGGCCTCTTCTCAAGAACCTCTGTCTTAAAAAAATATGTAACACCCCTTATCTCCTTCTTTTAGAGGGAGGGGGAGTCGCTCATTGCGTTCAAATTATCGAAAAATCGTAAAAAACGTGACTTTTTCGGAATTTTCTCTTTATGAGTTACAGTGATCGGATTGCGTTCAAAATCGGTATGTGGCCTCTTGTAAAGGTCCTTTATCTTTTAAGAAAGATATAATTCCCGCTTCCCCCTTATTTAATGGGGGAGGGGAGGGGCATGTATCGTAAAAATGAGTGACCTTGCGCCACCCCACCCCTCCGCCCTCGGCCGGGGCACGGAATCAGGGTGTCCAATCGGAAACAGCGGGGATTTTGTGGGTATTTCCACAATCGGGGAAAAAGTGAGAAACATTCGGGATATATGCAGTTTATCGAGAATATTTTCGTAACTGTCCACGCTCCTAATTTGTCTTTACTTTATAAAGCATGTATCGTCTCACGCGCATTTATCGTAGGTTCGGTTAAATGCTCTAATGGCAGTGCGTATATCGTTTGTGCGTTGATTATAAACGAATTTCTAATGATGAAAATATCTAAAAAGATTTCGTAATTGTAAGTTTACGGAGTGCGCGATTGCGTATTTCTGAAGCTACCAATAGATTTTCCATTCAAGGAGAGATATTATACCATGAATTGGGAGGCTGAGAAACATTGTGGTGTGGGTCACATTTATGAATTTTGAAACTCTCAAGCAATAACTGTTCTCAACTTTTCCGTCACAATTTTTATTCCAATAGTAATTATAATATTTCATCGTCCTTAAGTTACCTTTCAAATTCATTTTACCTTTTTGATTATAAATAATTAATAACTTCGTACGCAAAATTTTACTTTCTGTGAACTTGAGTACTTTCAAACAGATTTTAAACTATCAGGCGATATTTTTTGGAAATGTGTGTCAGACAGCGTTATCACAGAAACACTTAGTAAATTTCCACAAGAAGTTTATTTTACCGACCTAGGTTTCAGAAAATCATTGCCATTATCAAGATTGCCCTTGATAATGGCAGTGTTTTGCTGAAACCTAGGTCGGTGAAATAAACTTCTTGTGGAAATTTACTAAGTGTTTCTGTGATAATGCTGTTGGAGTATTTTCATTGAACAGGGCTTAAGGAGGTTCCGCCGCGACTGTGTGAGTCAAAACAAATACTAAATTCCACATTTTTGTTATTTTGTCAAAAAAAATCCTGCTTTCACTGATGCAATACGTTACCTATAGAAACCCAGAAAATATAAACAGATTATTCCACGAATGTATTTTAAATGAGCACTTTTTTCCAGCCATAGGAGCCGACTGCAGCGCCATTTCCTACGAATTACCGCATTTTGACTTCAATTACGGCATTAATTCTTCAATAACTAGAAAAATAAGGTGGTAAGATGCCTGAATGTTATTTTTATTAAATTTCTCTGGATTATTTCCTTATTAGAGACAGTTTTCCACGAAAATTGCATTTGTATTTTATGGAAAAATACTATTTTTCCACATGTTTCTCTCATTTCCCCATTGAACACCATGTAATTTCAAGTTCAAATATAGAATAAAATAGCTTGGAAAGGTATTATTTTGTTCTTCATATCAGATTGAGGATAACTTTGGCTACAAGTAGACAAAATATGAATGAAATGACATTTAAGTCATTTTACGGTGAAACCACCTTAAATCAAAGTTATTCTCAGCCCCACAAATGTGTGGGAATTGTTTCTTGTTGGGTCGGGAAAACAGGGAATTTTCTTCTCGGCTTGGTGGTCACCCTGTGAACGTCGCGATTTCCATTGACACAGAAAACATTCGAGATCGCGCATCATATCCCCTTTGGCAGCGTCGAATGTGGAACCAGATCTCGTCCACCTCCTCCTCCCGCGAATGATTCCTCCCTTGCGTGGGTGTCTCCCCGGGAATGTGTCTCTTTATTTCTCTCTTCGAATTGGGTGTCACTCGAGTCCGTCAGCCCACCAAAGCGAGACATCCTGCTTGGCCCGGTCTTCGAATCCGCTTCCGGTTTTGAGAAGGCGGGATCATCCACTTTTTTTCGCACACGCGAAGCGTCTTCCTTGCCTCTCTAAATTCTTATGTGGTTCCGAAGCAGTGAAAGAAGCTTATAACGTGTCAGTAAGGTGAGAGAGTCGTTGTTCACGTGCGCTTTGCGAGTTCTTTTTTTTGGCTCATTGTACCCATCACCCATTCAAGGAATTGAGGCCTTTTCCTCATTTCTTGCGATACCTTCGCTTTGTTCCCGATGACTTTCGAAGTCATCCTTGAAAATGGTGTACCTCCTACCTGGTGTTGTGGTGGAGAGACTCATCTCATGACCAATTGATGTGTATTCTGTGGCTGAAAAAACGTGTTCGGAATGAGTTGCTGATAACATCTTTCTGCTTAAGGCCACGTTGTATTTTTTATTGTAATCTGCCTAAACAATGCTTATTTGGGGTAAAGTTTCATAAAGAGAAACTCTAGCGCAGTTGGTATCTACCTAGTAGCCATGAGAGGAACAGAAGGGACATCCAGTACGTCTCATCCATAAATAAAAATAAAAAAATAGATGTGACCAAACGGTACGACAATGATCATGCGAAATGATAGAAAAATGCGAAATGGATATTAGTTTCAAAAAGTACGGAAATATTCATAAAATTCATGGACAAAATGCGCGCGATAGCCATGTTAAATGGATTATTTTGCGCTGATAAAACAATATTCACTGTCGTGCTACAAGACGCCATGTACTTTCTTCCTTTAGCTATGGTTTCACTGCAGTTGTGGAATAAATACGCCGAAAAAATTGGCATTAGCAGCGGAATTGTCGCGATGCCGTAAGGATTTTTCTAGAAAAATTGAAAATGGATATAAGTTTCAAAAAGCACTGAAATATTCATAAAATTCATGGACAAAATGCGCGCGATAGCCATGTTAAATGGATTATTTTGCGCTGATAAAACAATATTCACTGTCGTGCAACAAGACGCCATGTATTTTCTTCCTTTTGCTATGGTTTCACTGCATCCAGATTGAATTACCTATATCATATCGTCAAAGCATGTATCTTGGCGAAGTTTATTATTTTTTTCCGGAAAGTTGAACATTTAGAAATATTACTCGGCCGCCGAGCCTGAGCATCGATTTGTGATTGAAAGGCCTTGGAATTGGATCCTTTTGTATTCCTTCGTAAGCAAACAAAATATTCTCTGCTTCGCGAAAGAAGCCTTTTTTATTTACGGAAATTTTTAATCAAACGTTAAAATTTTTAAGTTCGTGTAAAGTGATGTGGCAAATTTTCGAGTGACGTAGAATCTCATATTAAATTCCATCGTCAATTTAAAAAATGTTCGTATTATTTTAAGTTGGTTATGTTTTCGTAGTTTTTCTCTTATTAAACTTAAACGCGGAAAAACGGTTGTTGGCATCACTGTTTATAGAGCTCTCATTCACAAGTGTGCACTCTCAATTCTTCACGCAATTCCACTAGTTTGAACGGTTTTTAAAAGGGCTGTCGAAAGGGGGGTAGGGGCTTTCCGAATGATGTTTTTTAACCGTTGGTCGGGAGAGAAACAGTTAACCAGTTGGCACCTTTCATCAGGAGTTTTTGGGTGAAGTCGGAGACGACTCGTGTCTTTTTCCTCCGTATCCCGTCATTTCTTGTCATCTGCTGTTTTCCCTGAAAAAGTGCGGATGAACTCCGGGCCAGCGGGTCAACCGGCTTGGAAGCTCATCCGAGGGTGTACCGTATTGGGGAGGACGTTGTGAGTGAGGGAGACACACGGTGAGGCTCTTTTAATGGCCCGAACGCGGCCAGCAAGAGGAGGATGGAATCCAAGGTTACTACGTCGCGTCGCGTCGGCTCCATGCCGCGCGGTTGGAGAACAATCTTCGTTGAGTCCTTTTGGCACGTTTGCTCGCAGTGGAGTGATAATGACAGTCAAATAATTAAAATAATTCTGCGTTGAATTCTTATAAACTAATATTGGGGCTTCCTATTCATGTTTTATGAGGGCTAAACTGTGGTTCAAAAACTATTGATTAAAATCCGGTTCTTTCTTTGGCGACAGAAAATTTTCTGAAGGTTTTTAGGCGTAAACTATAATGGCATCTGATATCTTCGTGACATTGGGGTGAAGTCCTCACTAGCTAACTTTAAAGTTGTAGGCTAGAGTCCCACCTGGGCGTTTTTTTCACCACCCAGGGCATGGTTTGGGTGTGTTCGTCCAGTGTTGATCGTTGATTCACCCGTTATAAAAGCCCTTTGGAGCGTTTTAAGGTTACGGTAAAAGCATAAATTTAAAAGGAGATGCGGTAAACATTGAAGGTATGAAATCGGGTAGATGAGGTGAAATAGTGTTGGCATCCCGCCCCAAGGACCCGGGTTCGAATTTCGGCAGTTCATTCGTCTCCCCCCGCCCCCCCATTGTCGATTCCGCCTACACCAGTATATCCAGCCATTCTTAATGGTGCTAATAACGTCGAACATTGGTTGCCTCCCCTGATTCCCAACAGCTTTTGAAGATAGTGAATGGAGATCGACAGATTCGACTACTACGCTGTGATGAGGGTAAACACTGCATATAAATTTACTTTACCCTCATCATTAAGGAATTTAGCTCAGTTTAGCCACTTACTACGCAGTACCCTAAATGTGTTTCAAGATTCTTTTGCGTCTTGAGATTTTAAGGGATAGAAATTCGTCTTGAAAAGATTTTGATA
The DNA here is from genome assembly GCA_963573305.1 of Pyrrhosoma nymphula. Lineage (NCBI taxonomy): Eukaryota > Metazoa > Arthropoda > Insecta > Odonata > Coenagrionidae > Pyrrhosoma > Pyrrhosoma nymphula. The sequence goes on from OY754328.1 coordinate 19,408,069, forward strand.
GCTCCTAGTTCCAATTTTACAATATTTGGGTGCATTTGTTTTCGTACTTTCATCAGCAAAAGACTTCTAATTTCCTACAGCTTTTTCTTTTGATTGTACGACGCGTTTCATCGACTAACGCCGTAATTATTTATTTATTTACAATCATTTCCTATTAAAGAGAGCGTTTGAACTTGAATTCCTCTATATGATGATTTCTTCGTGTTCTCTCTTTTTTTTCAAAATTTTCTTCTCGTGTCTTGTTTCTTTTGCTCCTCTGTCCACTTACTTTCCACCTCTGTCTTCTTTCTCTGTCTCGTAGTTTCAAATTCACGGTTAATTGCTATTATTATCTGGAATTTTGCACCTCTTGATGCAGTAAGTTGGCAAAACACGTCGTGCAATTAAAAGAAAGAACTGTGAAAAATGAACGAAGTATGTCAGTAAAATTATGAATACTAATTTCCAAATTCTAGTGTGTACATTTATCTGCTTCTCGAAATATATGTAATATGAATCTGGAGTTTGAAATTGCCAGTGAAATCGCCAGTTCTGATTAAAGCTCGACATATTGATTTGTAGAGGATAAAAAATTTCCTCTCAATCCTGAATCTAAAAGTCCGTTCTTGCAGTGAACGCCTCGATGATTTTGAGTGTTCTTTTATGGAAAATAACTTCGTCAACGACCTTCAGCCGTGAGGACAGTTGCCTTTCAGTACATTATATTGCAAATGCGAAACCACTTTAGGGAAAATACGAGTCGTAATTGCATTCGGAATATGAAACTTGAAACGGTTTTTTTTACGTCCAAGGATTTGTATCCCTCCCGGAAAGAAACTTTTTTCCTGTGGAATTTGTTTTATCTCTTTCGCTGAAAGATATTTTTCATTAAATGTCATTCTGGTTTTCGCCATACTATATGTCTCCACGCACGAGAAGTCAAAGATTTCGCCCGGAGCATTGGAAGCTTGAGTGATCTGGTTTCCAGGAAATTGTTGTTTCTTCCAATTTATGTTAATTCATGCCAATGGCAGTGAAAGGAATTCAGTTTAATGGACAGACAGGAATCGTAAGGAAAACATGCGAATTTTGAGTCCATGAAATCTGTGAACTAAAAGAGTCAAGAGCTGCTGAAGGGTTGGACATTTAGTCAGTAATTTTTTTATAAATTTCCTGCGTACAATCGAAGGAAGGGTCGAAATAGGAGTGAAGAAAAATATTTTGCTTTGGTCTAGTAAACATCTTGTACATATTTTTACTGCAGAGGTCCGTTATATTATATTTTAGTGACAATTTCCCTTCAAATTCATTTAACATTCACCTTGAAATCGACGATCCTGGATCGAAGAGTGAATCTTCGTAACGCTTCTAATCTCTCTAGTATAGTTAACGGGTTTCGTTTGATTCCTGTTCCGTAATAGTTTTTCAAATAAAAAAAATTACTCCTTTGTCGTACTTTTTCGCGGAACCGAGAAGGGAAGCCTTAACACACCTTGGTCACCTTCTACGATGGACTATCATGGTTAGTGGACATCGGCTTAAAGCGGAGGGATAGTTTTCCTAGTTCAGATTACGTCATTTGGATCCGTAGTCTACGGTTAAAACTAACAAAGTTAGCTTTGCTGTGAAATATCCAAAAAGTAGGCATCGCGCTATTGAAACGCTAGTGTTATGAATTTCCGGCGTTAGACCATTGAATGACAATGAGGAGAATTTATTAAAAACTTGCTGGTACGTGATGGAAAAGATTGATCAGCTTATTCAGGTTACTATTCTTTCTTTAACATAATCCCTCTTTTTTAGTATTAGGAAGACATTTGAGAAATATGTGGTTGTTTGACTTTCAGGAAACTTCTGTCTACCGAAAAAGTGGATCTATTATTTCAAGAATAACATTTTGTATATACGTACAAATAGATGCATCAAGTTCTTGAAAATCATATATAGTGATAGATTTCCCCAGAACTGTTCATCAGTGATTGTGTCGCTGATTCTTACCTTTTTTTCAAACTTTTTATGACGCATGTATAAATTAAATGCTCTTAATGCAGTTTGTTGCGGTCAAAGAGAAAAATATAGATTCTTAATTTTATAACCGAATGATGCTTTCCATTCGAAATTAAGAAAACTTTAATAAAATATATTTCGACTTTTAGCAAATTTTAGCGTTAGCATAGCAACCATGCTGATTGTTGAAGTCGATATTCCGTACACATACTATCCATTACTCTGAACTAAGTAAAACACTAAGAGGAAAAACAAATATAGATGATTATAATGACCATAGTAATTTTAGTTTACGTTGTTTAATAGTTTAAAAGCGTAGGAGCTGCTGTTGTAGCAACCGGAATGTTGTAGATGCAACGTAAATGCTGAATTCGTATGAATAGCGAGATTAAACATTGTGAAAACAGGTTATGTGTGAAAAAATTGTTTATATAGACTTAACTGATTTTCTTAAAGGGTTCATTTTTTTCTATCGCAACAACTAAAGGTACTTGGCAAGCAGCATAAGATTTAAATGGGAACTTGTAACTAAAGCCTTTATGCCATGAGTTAAGTGACAAATAGAGAATTACAGCGAGGTTTTAGTGAGATTATTTTTCACCTTAACCATTCTATGAGTGATTAATGAGTTATAATTGAATTTAAAATGTTACATTGAAAGGATTTGTTCAATCCTTTACATCAATTTTATTATTTTGCTTACCGTTAAAATTCAACGGGCACCCCCTCCTAGTAAAAAATAAAGAGTTTCACCGAGACTATAAGCGGCTATAATATGAATAAAATGACTTTATAATAATTTTGCGGCGGAATAACCCTAATGCCTTTCGAAAGGAGGCAATGACATTTCGATGATATATTTCTATGTTATTGCGATGATATTATTTCTATGATATTATGATAGAAATATTTCGTGAAAATTAGTAGAGGCTCGTTTCCCGATTAGCAGTCCGCTTCGAATCACCCACTTCGTGTTTTTAACTTAATTCATCTCTCTCTTCTCGAGTGCCGTTAGGTGTTTTTTATGGTTTACCGGGAACGTCTTGTAATTCCACGCGTCGGAATCCTCTGACATCCAAACGTCGCCTCGGGCATGTTCGACACATTTTAACCCTGCTTTTCCCCCTCCGCTCCTCGACGACGATGACACCTTGACTGCGTCACGTAAGGCGCGAAAAATTCGATTGAAAGAAGAAGAAAGGTCCCAAGCGCTATCCTTGCGGTACTCACCTGCGGGACCCCGACGCCGCCGCCCGCCGTAACATTTGTGGAATGTTTCTTGCGTCCGCGACCTTTAAAAAATGAAATGGCAACATTCCCTCTCTCCCCCGCAATACTCCTCTTAATTGTTTCGTCATGAAAGGAAGAATCCCAGCAGCAGCGTTCGGTTCGTGCCTTCTTTTGTCCCGACAAAACAACCCACCCCCGGCAGACAAACGGGCCGTGATCGCCCTCCTCCTCGCCAAAGCGAAATGCTGCTTTTTCTTTCCTCCAGCCCAGGTTTATGCAACGGGCTGGCTTCCCTTCAACCCGGCGATTCGTGATCCGTGATGCCTTAGGTAGGTACGTTATGCATGGGGGTCGCAGGGAGTTATCATCTTCACTTTCTCAGCGTTCCGGGCGTATCAAAAGCGCGTGATCTCAGACGGAACGGCCGTAGGATGGGGGGGGGGGGGAGCGTGGTGGCAATTGCGCAATTCGCTGTTGTTTTTTTTCATCAGCGGGTCGTCACGGAATGGGGAGATGTTGTTTTGTGGTTGTTGAATGGTGGGATGTGTGTGACGTGACACCTGTTCGCCGGTACAAAAGCGCTGCCGCTTCTAAACTGCGCCGCGTGTTTGTGTTTTGTTTTTCGACAAAACCTAATGTGTCAGTATCAATTTTGCGCGTAAAACGTTTTATTTAGGTGGTTTCTCCGTAAATATGACAGAAATTTAATTTTGTACACATTATGGCTACTTATTTTTAAAAAACGTGTCCTATTTTTGATACGAACTCTCAAATCATACCTTTCAGCGGTATTTTAATCTCAAATATAACTTTAAATTACGTGATATATGCGATAAGGGTGTAACATGGAGGAAGTAATATTTTTCTGTCTCATATTCACGTTTTTATTACGAAAAACTATTTATAGGAAGCAAGAACTCCCAGGGAATCAAATGAAAGAAAAATAGTAGAACCTTACCGTATTATCTTTATAGTTATTAGGAAATTACGGCCATAATTGAAGGCAAGTTGTTTTTCGACGGAAATTTTACTAATGACCCTTTTTGAGTAACATAAATATTTCTTTTTCCTCATGAGCTGTCGATTGCAAAAATTAAAAGTAAAAATAGTACATAACCGTACTTATGTCACCTTTTGGTGTTTGTGCTTCAAATTGCGTGAATGTTCATGTATTTTGGCCCGGTAAGTGCGGAAGAAAAGCCAGTGGGAATCGGGTGTTAATTACGGATACACGAAGGGGAGACGGCGGCCAAGCCGGGAGGGCGTTCATATATTTTTTTTTTGATAAACTGATTCTTTTTAAAACTCCAAATACCTCTTCCTCTAACTCTGTCTGTTATTGAACTCCGGTTACCTCTAGAACGCCCCTGTTAAATTTAATTTTATTTTCTAGATGTGAAACGTTTCTGGAAAGCCATATGGGCTCCCAGTGGGCTGAAATCGAAAAAGCTGGCCAAAAATTCCAAGTTTTTTCCGTCCGGAAGATGAAACTTAGTATGGTCATTCTTGATTGATTGTTGCATATGTGATTTCGCATTTCATTTTCCACAGTTTTTACTTAATTACAATTAGCTGCGGCTCAAAGGCCAACAATTTTCGTGAATAACGCCTGTCTTCGGTTTTTTCAGGAAACCTCTCAATTCAAATTATTCGTGAACCCCTTGGTCTTAAGTTAAGACTCTTAACACATGGAATAAAAATGTTTTATTCTATTTAGCTACTTCTTGTTTGTCAATAAATTAAAATTTTCTGTCATTTTTGTTTCATTTGAATTTTCTATTGAACAAAATAGCGGACACTGTTTTTTATATATATTTTTTTAAGCAGTGAAATGTTTTAGTTTTACACCGACATACGCTGATGTATCCTTACACGATGTTTTTAAAGCTTTTAGAATGTGACTCAGAAGAAAATTTTTGCTTCCGTTTGCGTCCCCGAAAACGAAATCGAATTTTTGACGGCGAATAGGGAAATTAACCGGCCCTTCTACCTTAAGTGCGTGATTTTCACTCGTCATCGAGCTCGTTCATCTACTTTTTGAACCATCTTTGTGTCGTAGGTTTCATATAGTTCGTCTGCGATAAACTGTTCGACACATGGTAGCCTACTGAGCAGGTGTGACTATCGAAATCGCTCGTTTAGCATGTTGGATGATGCGTGCATTCACGCGATTCTCTCAACCACCTTTTCTCTTTCTACGTGAAGGCCAAGTCAACACGAACGAACAACTTATAGGCAAATTTCACATCTCATATTTCTATCCCGTTTTCATCGCGGAATCTACTGGCTTGTCATTAGCTTCTTGCACCTCATCGTTATCCTGCAATTAGTATATCTATTTCTTTAGAATATAATCTGTTATTGGCCTGTCGTGACTAATTTTCTAATTGAGGTTTCGAAGAGTGGAAGATAAATAAGAAGGGCTATATCATTTCTTTTTTGGTTTTTGTGTTTTTCATGTTAATCGAGGTAAGAACTTGTAAATATTGACTCTCTTCAAAGTGGTGGGCTGTCTGACGTGTGACCTTGCAAGGATGAGCGTCGCGTCTCCCATCTGCCAGCAGCCGCGGTGGTGGATGGCCGCGAGAAGTTGTCTTCAAGAATGGAGTGCATTACTTTTATACGTGGTGATATCATATCTAGTGACGAAGGAGATGTATATGTTGGGTAGAATAGCCTTTTCGTCAAGTGGCCTTATTGTACAAAATTTCTGTACAGTTTATACCTTACCTTAAGCACAGATTATATATGGAGAGCCCAAATTGGTCACTACGCATGCTATATCATGAAGTTATTGATACTCGCATCCACCATTTTGCTATCCAGTTCTTTAGGCGCCAATTTTACTTGTTTTATATCTATCATTGCCGTGCGCTAAGTGATTTTTGACGATTTCATATTTGAAAGTGGCATAAAAGGGAAGTTGTGTACATTGTTCATTCAGGCCTAACTAAATGCAATAATCTATGGGGGGAAAAGGAGGTTATTGTAATTCAAAGAGGATTCGAGCAAATCCGAAAACTCGGCAATTTTTAGAGGCTAAGCAAACTTCAAATGAAGGATTTACACTTCCTTATCACTCGCATTCATTTCACCGCACTAATAACATATCACAATTCACTTTAAATGGAGGATTTACAATTCCTAATTGTGCATACTACTTGTTAAACCATTTCATTTTTTATTGAGGGGAAGGATAACTTTGATTAAGCAAATAGCATCATTCTCCAGATAATTTGCAAGCTCTGAAAAGAACTCTTTGGCAGGGCAGCCCGTTAATGTCCCAACAAAACATAGAAAGGAAGAGGGAGATGTGAAGGGGATTACGGTAGGGAAGGGGGGTAAATTCAAGATACGGCGACGAAAAAATCGTGTAACCGTGTCCCGCGGTTAGGGTGGAGGCGTAGAATGATGCTATTTGCTTAATAAAAGCTATCCTTCCCCTCAATAAATAATGAAATGGTTTAACAAGTAGTATGCACAATTAGGAAGTGTAAATCCTTCATTAAAAGTGAATTGTGATATGTTATTAGTGCGGTGAAATGAATGCGAGTGACAAGGAAGTGTAAATCCTTCATTTGAAGTGAAATGTGCAATGTTTACTGCGGTGGAATGAATGGGATTGCATTGTAGTAAATGGCTGTTGCGGGGCGAGTTTGAGTGGAAGGCGGGAAGAAACTGTGTAGGAGAGGTGTGTATATGGTAGAGAACCAACTGCTCGATCGCTGCGTCATCTACAGTGGATAAGAGGAAACGGCATTTTTTCACAAGATGGCGGAGAGGAAAAAACGTACTTCTCAGGTTTGTAAGTTTCCCATTCCTAAAGTAGTTGATTCAATGTTGTGTTGAAAGTATTAAACAAATTCGCAAGGTTTGCATAATAAGTGAGGTGAATTTGGTTCCGATATCTCTGTTAGAAGTGGGTGAAAATCGCGAAAACGCGTGCGAGACGGAAGCTCACCTTTACCGTTTTTTTAATTAGTCTCAAAAACATCAAAATGAGACATGATGTTCAAGCTGGGCATAACTTCCAAACAATCTTTCCTCTTTCGAAGATCATTTTTTCTCACTGTTGATCACTTCTCAACGGCCAGGATGGAACTAAGTAAGAACGTTTTGTTTGAAAGAAAGATTGTACAAAATTATTTCAGAGCCATTGTCGTCTTTAGCCTCTCTGTAAGAGCTCTGCGCCTTATGTGTTCAACGTGTACCATCACACTTGTGTGCCGCGAAGAGAGAGATGCCTTTCCGTTGAATAGCTTATTAATTAAAAAGGATGATTTGAGACATGAGAGTGGAGGCGTTGCAATTTAATATTATAGATTCACAATTTTCCGGTGGTGATTGGCAATTTTGATTATTTGAAACAGCCATGTTGTTGTTCTCTCTTCTATGAGAGAAAAGATCTGTTGCTTTCCCGGCGTATGCTGGTAGTGAAGGCTGCTCGGGTGCTCCACCGGGAGAGAGATTGAATTGAGAGAGTTTGAATTGAGAGAGTTTGAATTGAGATTTCAATTGGTAGGTAATCATAAAAATGCCATAACACTTTTACGTCAGGGAAAGTAGTTTTCGTGTTAATATTTATGATATTTAAATAATTCATTTTTACGATGTGGCAGTTTTATGCTGACGTTAAGGAAATAAATGTGTTAGCTTACGGCACGAATTTATCGGCTTATTCTTAATGATATGGCGCATTCATATTTCTTAAGGTTGGTTTTGAATGGTGAGAATGAAGTTTGCCTCATCGAAGCCCATAGTCATGTAAAATTGACATACTCCGGTCAGTTAGGTAGTTCAGTTCTCTGTAGCACGTACATATCATCATTGAGCTTTTTTACATAAAAAGTGCCATTCGAATTTAAAAAATTCACGTAGGGTTAATTATCCTACTTTCTAGATTGAGTGTTGAAGTTCAGTTAAGTGTCATGAGAGAGGAAAAAAAACGTTGAAGAGCGTTGTTGTTTCTTAAGACCTCTAGGGGAATTCGGCAAAATTCTTGTTTCTTATTTAAATGCTTTGCGTATTCAGTTTCCGAGCATTCAAATCGAATGCCATAGAAATTTCTATTGCATATTTAACAAACCAATTTTATTCGGTAGAAGGTAGGTGTCAGAAATAATAGATCGTTATAAGGTCATCGCTGACATTTCGCAATGGTATAATTGCTACTTTAAGGCTACAATTTCATTGAATTCACAAAAATTAAAGAAATAACTACAGTTTACGTTTAATGGAATATTTATCGCAATTAAATACTTAAAAACAATTGCCTTTGAGTATATTTCTCTTCGTAAAGTAAGTGTAAATGCTTTTTGTACGTTCTTATTATTTGTTTGTTGTATTGTTGCTTCATTCATGTTACAATTTCATTGAATTCACAAAATTAACGAAACAACTACAGTTTACGTTTGATGGAAATTTTTATAACTATTAAATATTTTAAAACAATTGCTTTTGAGTATATTTCTCTTCTGAAAGTGAATTTTAAAAAAATGCTTTTTGTAAGTTCTTATGCCTGTTGCTCACGGCTAAATTTTCGGCAAAACGTTTTATAAAATCAACTAATTTTATAAAAATGAGCTTGCTAACGATGAAACCGTTTTATAAAACGTTTTATGGAATAGGACAGGTTCTCTTTCCATAAAACCGATTTATGCAACAACCAATGAGACGTTCCGCTCATCGCGTTGATAATAATCTCGTATCCATGGGACGCCAAACGAGGAAAATGTAAACAAACATGGCTGGAAGTTCATGGAACGTTGAGGCAGTATCCTTGTTAGAATAATGCGTTAGAGCCATAGTACCGTTGAGTGTGATCAGAAAGTAAGTAAATAATATATATATTTTTTAACCTAACAGTCATCCAAAAGAGAGTGCATTTATCACTTCACGTGTTCGCAAATCGTCTCATAAATGGCAGGACATTGCGGTTTTATGAACAGTTTTACGTACGATTCATAAAACTTTCAATAAAAATTTTTATAAAACTCTCTCATGGAAAATTTTACCGTGAGAAACAGGCAACAATTTGTTTGGTGTATTGTTGCTGTTGTTTTGGTTACTATCATGGATGTTCTTATGAAATTATAGATTGGAGTTTTTATGATATGTTAATTTTTTCAGCAATTACTAAAAGAATTAAGTGATATCGTAAAATTATGCAATAACCAATAGAACAACTGGATATATTTTTTAAAACTATCTCTACCTCGGAATTACTTAGCAAAGTCAGGACTGAGTTTAACATTGGTGACCCGTCGCGTCGCCTCTTTATCCCCCCTCTCCTATCTCCCACGTTACTTTATCAGTTGCGTATTTCAATGATTTTGGGACTTGGCAGGGTGACGGCATAGTTTGGTGGAAAGCTAAAACTAATAACGGGACCGTGGACTTGAAAATCTCAGCTGTATCCTCATTTTTCTCAGTCCGCATCGCATAATTATGTCCGGATTTCGTTATGACCTACTATTGCGCTTTGAAAAAAAATAAACTGCTAGAAAGAGAGCAGTTCTTTTGCTTTAATTGACACTCGCTGTAGAGCTGCTTGAAAATTTTCAACCTAGGAATTTGATTTGGCAATTGGGATCGGACTGAAACATTTGAAAATAGAGAAAGGCACGCATCTGTGACAAAAGGAGAAATCCGCGAATTTTGAAGAAGAAACTATTCCTCTTTTTCGCGAAATCGCCTCTCTTCGGTGTCAACTAGTACGTTCTGGATTTGAGTCTGAGGGTCAAGGACTTCCATCCCGACTTCGCATCGAGAACATACGACCTAATTTAAACGATATCCAAATGTTCAAAAAGAAGGAAATTAGAGCGTTTTTTTCAATTCTTATTTTTTAAAATGATAAATATAAACAGCTTCCAAAAGTGGTTGATTTTTAACTTGCTATATTTGGTGGAACTAGGCGGCCTATCGTGAATGTTTTTTGCTGCCACTTACCTTTTATAAATAGGTAATCATCGGCCTAGGATTTGTTTCTGGGTACTGATGTTGTGTGTGGTGTTAAAGAATCCTGAGTTATTCGAGCATAAATTTCTTCCGGGTCGTAAGTGTTGCCTCAGTGGTGTTGTAGCGTGGGACAACACCGCTGAAGATGATTTTAAAGACAGTGACTTCCGAATAAAATTGCAAGGTCAAGTTCATTGGTCGTTCGATCCTAAGATAGGTTTATTGCAGCCCTCCATACTTCCCTGTCTAATGCTGGTTCCCTTACTTCCTGGTAGCTCTCTTTGTCTACCTTTTTTATTTCGTCTATTTCTTTATTTCTCGGCCTACGTCTCGGAACTTCTCCCTCTATTTTTTTCCTTCAATTATATTCTCCACAAACTCATTGTGCCTCTGGGTGTGCCTCATCCATCTGGTTCTTCTTTTCTATATAGTGTTCCAAGGTTCGAGATCAAGTAGGTATATACGGTGATTTACGTGTACCTTAATTCGTTAACACCACTGTTAGGTTGGCGATCCCTTGGCCTTTCTACCCCGGAAATATTCTGACCACGCCTCCAAAGTTTGCCACCAAGAATCTTAAAAACCGTGTAATCGTGCTCTTTTTTTCCCCTTCAATCATTATGTATTTGAAAAGATTGGTTAATCCCGCAAAAAAAACTTCCTAAATCATTCACTGTACCCGCCGAGGTGTCCTTGTGCCCCGAAAATCACTTACGTATGTTCACGAAACCATAAGCACGCGTACATAACTTGTGGGATGATGATGTGGAAAAAGAATGAGGGGAGGACTAAGGTCACCATTATGATGGAATTCCTGGGTGGGTGGGGGGGGGAGGGAGTGGTGGAGGTCATATAGGGATTTTTGCAGCATGGGGGTAGATGTGTATTGGGTTTGGAGTCGGCAGCGACGAATGGATTGTGTAGGGGGGAGGAGAGACGGAGGAAGAAGGAGTTTGGAGGCCGCTGGATGGAGTTGTAGGAGGGGAACGTGTATAACGGTGCCCGACGCCTTAAAGCCGCCCGTGAGGTGCCGCGGAGGCGGTCGCATGTCCCCTCACCGCAGTGCCCACTTGACTGCCCGGGGGGCGCGTGAGTTTTTGTCCGCGTATTTCTTCCACGGGTCCTGTGCGGGGGTCGACGGGAGGCGGAAGTTGTGACGGGAACCGACACACTTGTGCCCGCGTGTTTAGTCGAGTATTATTTTTCTCGCCTCGAAATCTCCCTTCAGAAGAAATATAACATTTTTCGCCTTAATTAAAGCATGTTTTGACAAGGGTTTTCGGCGCAGTATTTGAAATTTAGGCGAACGTCATAAAAAGATATGCTGCTTTAACTCGGCATGATGCACTGATATTTGTTATCAACCATTATAATAATATGAAACGTATTATTTCACGTTTAGAAGAAAATCGGTTCATATATAATCGGATTATTACGAAACATACGGCATGTGCCATACGGATATGTGTTAAAAGACCATTGAATTGCCAAAAAGCCTGATCGGTTGATGCATTTTTTTCACTTATATCTATAGATATAATAAGTACACGTATGCAAAGTTTCACGTAAATCTGTATATATAAAGAAAAATCGCTCCAGCCTCCATAACGAAAAGCCTAAGATGTCCTGTCCTGTCCGGTGCGATAGACGGAGTACTGCTCTTAAATTTGTCTCCACATGACATCCAAGTAAGAATTTTAATTCCGGTTTGCTGGTTGATTGGCTATTTGGTGAGGCGACCGACAACTGAGGTCATTAGGGCCATTTAGGACAGGTTACTTGGTTTATGAGGGAAGGGCAACAGGGGAATGGAATAAGGATGGAGAGAAACCCGGTTTAGGCATTAGCCTGCTCTAAAACGAAAGGCACCAAGGGGAACGCAGTTTAACGTCCCATCCGACGGACGGAGTGCTGCACTTGAAGTGCTCTCCACATGGCATCCAAGCAAGGATCGGGATTCCACAGTAAAGTCTGCATCACCTTCAGGATTCGAACTGAGGCTCACGGGATAGGAAGCCAGTACTCAGATCGGTACCCCGTCAGAAGATCACGACGACATGAGATCACGCGACAACAGATCACGAAGAACAGATCGCGAAGACAATAGATCACGACGACAACAGATCACGATATACAAAAAACGCTGTATTTCAATAAGTGAAAGATAGAATAAACCTAATAACACGGGTTTCACTTCATCAGATATATTTAACTGTCATAATTACTAATAGCAAGATACAAATCACACTTACACACTTTATTAAATATCCGCAAAATATTGCAGGAAAATATATAACAAAGTAATGTTCCCATTTTAATCGTGATTTAGTGTCGCGTGATCTGTTGTCGTCGTGATCTATTGTCTTCGTGATCTGTTGTCGCGTGATCTGTTGTCGCGTGATCTAATGGAGTAATAATAAACTTACTATAATAATAAACTTACTAATGTCATGGATCCCTCAGATCACCACACCAACCCGATCGCCAATTGGAATTTCGCTAAAAGTTTTCCGCTTTTGTCGGAATTTGTACCTGAGGTCACGGGATGCGATGTCAGTGCTCTATCCACCACAATAACTCGATCTCTTAATCTCTACACGACATTCTTACCTGAGGCGGTACTCAAACGGTGAACTTCGGTTCGTGGCCCTTTTAATGACGACGCGTTACCGACCTTCCAGTCGCAATTGGCTCAATAACTCCCGTCTACGTTCTCTAAAAAAAGATAAAACCGTTATAAAGTATCATACGTTACAACTTTTCCTCTCTTGACATTTATTTATATTCGATTTCTAAAGCCGACCGAAATAGGGTGGAGGGAAAGGGAATCCTGTCCTACCCTAAATTCGGAAGCAAGACCCGCCCATGCCCACGGTATGAAATAACTGTACTTGTAATTGAACTTGTATAAAAACATCGGTTTTCAATTCAATCGTCAAATTGATGGGTGAGAGTGGACAAGTTAGTTATGGCCATGCGTGCAAGCAATGTGGGACGCTGTATTTCATTCCCCGAACCACCTGAAGTGTCCGAGAAAGTCTTGCTACCGAGAAAATCATTTGGCTTGTTCATTGGTGTGGGTATCTTAACTCGAATCACTTGGTATGAACCCTTTTACCGATGACCCGCAGGGCTATCTCCTAAATTTACTGCGTTAATTAAATTAATTATCTTCACCATAAATATCATGGTGTGCCTATTTTCTTCGGTCTTTACCTCGCTGACCCCTTCTTTTCTTCATATTTTTAAACTCAATATCTCTCATAATTTACTCCAGATATACTTTCCTCGGTCTTTTTTTAGGAAATATTATCCTTCATTTAACTTTCAGAAGGCTGTTATGTCTCAGAATATGTGCATTTAAAAAGATATGCGGGGATAAATGTTTAGGTTTGAGTAGTGAATGTGGCATAACACCAACATGAATATTTCAGTTGCTCTCGAACCATTTTATCCCAGTCATGCAAAGCACATATTTGATTTTAATGTCATGTGTAACAGGTTATCTTCTCTTTCAAGCGCATTGGATCATGCTTGTCTACACCAACATGACTCCATCCTAATGCTTGGAAGTGTGAATCCCTTTATGAGTCTTGGGGAAGAAGTTCTGGTTTTATATAAATTTGGTGCACAATGACTTTTGCTTTTTGGGAGACAGAACTATCAGTAACTTAGAGTTGTCAAAAGTAAATACCTACCTACTCGGTGCCTTTTTCCATAAGATCATTTTATAACGCCGACCGTGGTTTCAACACTTCGTAATTTTCAAGACATTTTGTTGTATTAGTGGACGTTCGGTGGTTTCACTCTTAACTTAAGGGAATTCGACGAAACTTGCTGGGAAGCATTAATTATGTTGTCTTAAAGCTACCAGAATTTTTTCAAAATTATTTACCGCAGATTTCTTAGGATATTTGATGTGGAAGTGGGCCTGAAATTACATGGGTTCTTATGGGAACGCGAGGTGCGACTAGCTTTATTCATCGAAAAGAACGTTTTCTAGTTAAGAATAAGAAAAACAAAAATAATTTAAATCATCAATAGAATAATGTATGAAAATAATTTGATATACTTTATTTTTATTATTTTTGTTTTTCTTATTCTTAACTAGAAAAAGGTTCTTTTTGATGAATTAAGCTACTCGTACCTTGTGTTCCCATAAGAACCCATGTAATTATTTGTCCACTTCTCGATCAAATATCTTAAGTAATTTGCGGTAAATAATTCTGAAAAAAATCAGGTAGATTTAAGACAACATAATTAGTGCTTCCAGTAAGTTTCGTCGAATTCTCTTAATTTTTGAGTGAAACCACCGAACCTTCTTAATGCTGAGCGATAATTATCTTTACAATAAAGCAAGAATGATCTAATGGGAATTTCAATTATAACTTCAACTTATATTATCTGCGATGTACATACTTGCACTTAATATGTGTGCACACGCATAGGCTTGGTTCCTTCAGACGCCTTTTGGTAGTTAGGCTCTTCAGATGTATCCCTGATTTTCCAATGCAGCCTAAAACTTTTACGGCGTTAAGGATAGTTGGATGACATGCGACGCAGTTGCTAGCAATCGAAGGGTAAGTGGTTCATAAGAAAGGGGAAGTATATAGGAGGAAGGGGGAGGAGAGAACAGCATTTGAAAATCAATCGATACCTTTCATTTTTTCACTGCTTTTCCAGAATGCCTCAAGGGCGCTGCTTTTCTTTTCGTCCTAACAATGAAAGGGGAAACTTGGAGGTGCAAGGAGGGCTGAAAAAATCATGAGGTATGAGGCTCCCTCGTTATGCACCACATCCTCGGCTTCCTACCTTACCTCCCTCCCCTCGGAACCAAAGAGAATAAGAATATTTCTCCGCAGACCGTGACATCCTTATCCCCATTTTTTTTTTTCGCACTCTCGTGCGAAGAAGACCGGGCTTCCCGAAATGTGGAGTCATTGTTACGTGGTCCCCCTTCCGCGAAGTATCCCGAAAAATTTCCAAGCTTAATCTTTTTTTTCCTCGTGAAAAGAAATCATCGTCGGCCTCGTGGTGGTCTTAATAATATCCTCCCGAAAGAAATGGTCCGTTTTCGAAAACGTTGAAGGGTTTTTCATTCTCATCCGATCTGAACGGAAGTCAGCCTCCCAACCGCACCGAAGTCGAATGTTCAGAAACTTCTATTGAGGGACCTGGTGTACAAAGATGGTGGTGATCAACGAGCTTCTTTTTTTTTCGACCGTCGCCTTCCTCACATCGGGTTCATCCTCAAGTATGCTTGTCGATATTGCGTGAATGTGTGAACATTGAATTCCAACGACTTATTAGATTCAAACGTTTCCAAGAGTGCTCAGAATGTATGTACCTGAAACCAGTGGAGAATAGACTTGAAGGGGTCTGGCCCCTCTTTTTTTTGCCTTTCGTAGCTTTTTTGAGGAAACAGGGACTAGCCACGGTAGTAACCTTAACGGAGTCACCCGCAAGTGCACATAAGTGCGATACTCCACAGGAGAAAAATCATTCGCCTTGACCGTGATTCGAACCCGGATCCCTCGATTTCGCGCCGAGTGCTTTAACCAGTTAAGCTACCGAGGCGTCCTTCTCCCATGTGGATTATTGGTGGCTTTATAGGAGCATGGTGATCTGGACTGCTATTTCCGGGCTAGTACCGTGGCTAGTCCCGGTTTCCTCAAAATTGTTCAAGAGCTAACACCTACTTGTGTTCTATGTACGGCTTTATCCTCGCGGACTGTAGCACTTAGCGCACGACTTGGACTGCTAATGACATCATATGTCTAGCAGTCCTGACCACAATGCTCCTATAAAGCCACCAATAATCCACAGGGGAGAAGGACGCCTCGGTAGTTTAACTGGTTAAAGCACTCGGCGCGAAATCGAGGGATCCGGGTTCGAATCCCTGTCAAGGCGAATGATTTTTCTCCTGTGGAATATCGCATTTCGTAGCTTTCTTCTTTTGATTGTTTTAGGATTTTTGAATATGAATAATAAATGATCAATAAGTCAGGTTTCACCTTGTAGTTAGATTCGCCATCCGCATTGAAATGCAGAGAATCCTAGAATGATTTTTTTTGACTTGGTGAAAAACAAGTTTTTACTCTGGGCAGCAAACATTTATTTTAGTTTCGAATACGTCAAATATTCACCAATAATTTCCTGAAACGGCTAAATTGTTTCCACATTGCTTAATACGCAACCTAATGATATCAGAGTGCAAAGATATAAAATTATTTCCGCGTTGTTAAGGTTATTGCTGGCATAATAAGAACTAAGATATTGCAATTTTCCACAGATAAAGTTTTAATCGGCCCGGGTTTCGATGCAATGATGATGCGGTGCATCGAAACCCGGGTCTATGAAAACTTTTACTTTGGAAAATTGCAATATCTTAGTTCTTATTATGTTCATATTCCACAACATCTCGCCTGATTCCTCCCCTTTTTGTTATTGCTGGCATCCGTTTCCATGCGTAGCTTTAATGGGGAGCATGTATTATTTAAAGAAAAGTATATTTATCAGAGGAACGTATTTTGAAATATGCAGGACATGAATTTGGAATGCAATTTTGTACTATGGAAATTTTTTTCCTTAAAATTTCGTGCGCTTGGTGGAGTGGAAACAATACGTCATCGGGAACCCGGGGGATGACGTCACGGAACGGTTTCGCTGACAGCAATACGACGTATTTCCTTGTTCGTGAAGTTCGGATTGTTCTTCGTAATTTGACAAAAATACCATTTTTGTATCATTTTCAAAAGACAATGAACTTGTATGATTTGTTCCTTCACCTTGAAATACGTGTACCTACATGAAGAGGAGCGATACCGTTCGGTGACGTCAAGCCTCCCAACATTCCGTTTTGGAAAACGTGACGTTTACAAATTTTTAGCACGTATGAAATACAATTGTTACTAATATTTAGTGCTTTCCCGGCGTATTAACTTGGTGAAGCTTTCTTGGGTTTCCAACCGGGTGATGGTCTCCATGTAGGCCGACGTTTCGATGTCTGACTCAGTCATACCCTTGGTCCCTGTTGAACCGAAAACTCACTCAGTAATGCCTGGAAACCTATACCAAAAAACGTGAAAGAAGCCAGAAAGAACAAACATCAAAGCGACCAATCAGGAGGATCCAACACCTTTCCCTCCACCACGGCCAATCAAGCGCCGCGAAACTCGCGACTCAAGGATATATAAGTCGACAAACAAAGCAGCATTGACATCTATTCATCAGCCCTGATGACGATGACTGAGTCAGAAATCGAAACGTCGGCCTACATGGAGACCATCACCCGGTTGGAAACCCGAGAAAGCTTCACCAAATTGTTACTAATGTCTGCGGTTGAAGAATACACATATATGGAGTAAATATTTGAGTTCTTGAGGATTTTTTGTCGTGCACGCTACTGTAATATGAGGAATAAATTGTGTGCATATTCCCCATTGCGTGATGGACGGGGAGTGGTCGACCCCGGATGGAAGAAACGATTGAATGACTGAAGACCGGTCTGGGAGGTGTGACACGAGTAGGGATACTCAAGTATGCATCATTATCATCTTTCTTCGGTTTGATGTAAATTTACCGATAACTGGCGCCCTAAGGCCGAGAACGAGGATGCAGGTGTGCAATGGTATATATCACGAATCTGCATGACGCGCGCTCGTTATTTTTAATTCAAATGGCATTTATTCTCGACCTCTTTTTTTATATGTGGTGTAAATATTTCATGAGTTTAGGTCAAATAATATATTTATTTGTTTTAACTTTTGCCAACGTTTCGGATTTTTATTCATCCATCTTCAGGGCTATAAACAAATGATACATGATGTTACA
Source organism: Pyrrhosoma nymphula (assembly GCA_963573305.1). Lineage (NCBI taxonomy): Eukaryota > Metazoa > Arthropoda > Insecta > Odonata > Coenagrionidae > Pyrrhosoma > Pyrrhosoma nymphula. Next base: position 19,426,078 of record OY754328.1, read on the forward strand.
TGATTGACAGTTCTCTTTTTGTTACATAATTGTAAATTTACAGTCATTAAATAGAAAAATAAGGGAGCGTGGTGGCCTAGAGGGTAGAACGCTTGGCTACTGATCGAAGGGTCCCGGGTTCAAATCCGGGTGAAGCCTTTAAACGCCCCCGAACAAAATCCTCGGAGTGCGAGGTGAATCCCTGGGAAAGGAACTGGCCCCCCTACCCTGAATGTATGAAATTCACACGCCTGTGGCTTAGTCCGGGTTGAACTCTACCCTCAACTATCCAAATCAACCTTCGGGTTGAATCACTGAGTGAGAGTGAAATATAAAAATACATAGACATTCAAGATTTTTACCTTTAAAGTTTGGTGCTATTTTTATTTATTTACAATTTTTATTTGGTTGCTTGGATCTATTTCTTTGTTGAAAATGTATGTGTCATTTATTAAATTATGATAAATTTTGCTTAGATAAGTAATGTCTGTTCTTTTATTGCAACTTTTTTTATTTCTGGATATATGGTACATTTCTTGGAATAATCTTTTTGATAATTTTGATTCTGAGTCTAACATTTTGGCTTCTTCGAAAATAAATGAGTGACTATTTGAAATTGCATGATTTGCTAATGCACAAAGTTGAACTTTAGTGTTAATTGATGCTTTATGTTGCGAGATACTATTTTTAAAATCTTGAGATGTTTGGCCTATATAGCTACTGTCACAGTCTTTACATGGAATAGAATAAATTATATTGATTCTTAGCTGCATAGGGGTGTCTGAGTTATTGTTAATTCTAGGAGAGGGCGCCCGTTGCAATTCTTTTCCTGTTGCATTTGCAAAACTTTTAAAACTGTTTCATAGTAGAATTAAAAGAATATCCAGGACATGACTTGCAAAATGGATAAACCAATAAGGATACCATGGCCGTGTTCCGAAATTCACTGCCAGTACTGCGTGCACTGCCGTAAAACGGAACGTGAAGCAGCTCTACCGCTTGCTGCAGTAGCATGTAATTTCAGATCGGTCGGCAGTGGCTTATACTACCCGCTAAAATTCAATATGGCGTAACTGCGTGGTGATTTATTGTGATAAGTGATTTTCAATCCGTTAATTCTTAATGCTAGCCCAAATAACATTGATAAAGAGCATCCTATTTTCATGCTAATTCTCATTGCCTTGCTTTCATGCTACTTAATACTAATTCGTTATATTCTCTGATGAGAATAAATAAATTTGCGTCATCTAGGCGAACATGGAGAAAAAAACCTGTTTTACTAAACAAATATCCGATATAAATAGCATTATCGAATTTAAAAGAAGCATTTTTACTCTCGGGCTTATAAAAAAAATTCTTCGAGCATATTTGTCAAGCCTTGATTTTCTTCATGGCCAGTTGTATGAAGAATTCTCCAAGAGTGATATCAAAAATTGGGTAAAGGATACGGATTTTTAAGGGTTACATCGCAGAGTATTTTCATTTACAATTAGGTTCATGCAGCAAATTACTTTTCCCAACAATTATTGTACATGCCAGTACTCAGCTAATTTACCGATGTAGTAAGAGGATGTATAATTACATGTATCACGTTAATCAAGGCACTAAATTATTTTTTGTTTTTTTTTACGGGGCCTAGAGGTAAGCTCAGGCTGAGTAAATTTGGCAAAAGTGTTCTCCGTTAGGCCCATTCTGTCTACTTAATGTGGAACGCTCTATAAGCAATTGTTTTCGTGTCTTTTCCGCGAGTCTTATCCGTGCCTCCTCCACTCTCTGGACCATACGCCTGCAAAACGCGGCAGTTATTACGTGTGACCTTCAGGTGTCTTCGACTGAGCTCTCCATGAGCCGTGCGTTCATGTCATCAGGGTGTCCGGCGACCTGGAAAACCTTGAAAACCTGGAAAACTCAGGGAAATATTTTGTCCTGGAAAACTCAGGGAATACTCAGGGAATTTTTGTATATTTCCAAAAAACCCTGGAAAGCACACGGTAGCCGATTTCCATTAAGGCAGAGAGAGCGGTTTAACCTGTGCCTTTGCTTGCATTATGTTCTTGGCTCAGCGTAGCCTTGCGCTCCCTGTTCATTTAATACTCTTTTCATTGCTGTGCGCCCGCTCGCAGCTTTTGCCCCGTCACCCCACCCCCTTTCCCTTCGCGTAGTCCAGGGGGCTGATTTTATAACAAGGCAAATTCCACACGGAATAATTCCCATGTAAAATGGGTGCTATGAATGAAATCGGAATTGACGCCGAAATTCAATTGTATATCTCCGTCAGTGGAAACAGAATTCCACACGGAAATCTTGATTCCATTCGAAGAGCCGTTCAAATGGAATTCTTAGTGTAGCCAAATTTACGAGAAATCTAAACGTCTGAGCATGTCTGAGTGACATTTCCCACATTTATGTGAAAACCATTCGGCCGGCAACCTAAATGGGTAATTGGTGCATTGTTATATAATTGATAATCCTCTCCCAATAATCTCCACCCTCCTTGTTATAATGTTTGCAGAAATGTTTTTGACGGAGCGGAAATACATCTTACGGTCACTGCATATGGAAATCACGGCCTTCAGGTTCGCAGTTGATAGGGCCACGGTACAGGAAAATCCAAACTAATTAAGATTTGTGTATTGTCCAACAAATACAATTTTGTTCTACATAATTGAATGTTTTCGGGTGTCAGATCCGTACTTATCACAAAACAATTAATTCACAGTTTCCGAAATGCTCATATAAAGTACAGTGAAGCCTTAGCAGAGAAGAGGAATGGTATGCACCAAGGCCTCAAAAGAAAATGAATAAGAAAGAGGTACTTTCTGCAAAAGGTTCAAGAGCTGCAACCCAAAATAAAGTAATTTCTTGAAAATCCAAAAAATTTGTTGCTGAAGTTGAATGGGAAATGCACTCATTGAAAAATGTCACACCAGTTTATTTTATTTGAATGTTCTTTATCAAAATAGTCTGAATCTAGTTTATTGTGTTCAAATTTCACCCGACTCAAATTTTTGTTGTCAGTTGACCGTTTTTGTTTATTTGTTGGTTGGAATAAAAACTGTAATACTCCATATTCCTTGTATACTCTTACATATTTAACTCAAAGTAGGGACCGAAATTTCTCGTATTTTTCATGTTGGCAGAATTGTGCTGATTTTGTTAGAAATTCATTAAAAATATGTTAGAAACAAAGTGCAGCAAGACCCTGGAAAATGCAAAAATTTGCCTGGAAAACCTGGAAAACTCAGGGAAAAAAGAAATTGAGATTCACCGGACACCCTGGTCATGTTATTTTATTTTTCTTTGATCCGTCTCTGGAATTCTCAACTGGAGATTATTTTTTATAAACATTTTCGCTGTTGTCAAGGTTCGTGCTTTTTAGTGAAGTTTCAAGCTCGCCATTTTGAGGAAAGGAATTTTTGCGCCTAAATTTTCGCGAAGCTTTATTTATTGGCCGAGCAATTTTTCAAATAACTGTTAGAGACCTTTTTCATTCTTATTGGAATGTTTTTCTTCTTGAATTCTTTTCCGGTTCATTACTTCTTTAAAAGAAACCGTTGGGATAATTGCTAGAGTTATGTGTAAAAGGCCATTGTTTCATTGACCCTGGAATACTTACGCAAGTGCCATGTACGTCATTTATCTCGTCAAAATGAGATACACTTCTCCTGGTATATGGTAATAGCGTTTAAAAGGGTAAGATTGTTTCGCGTCGAGCATAGTAATGGAAGATTTATTCACTCACCTGTGAGCAACAAATAGATACGCCTTGTAGCCAACGGTATTTGAAAAGCTCGTACCTCGGAAAATGTCATTAAACTCCATAGAGACCTTATAGATCACACACCTTAACATCTGACACCGGAGCAATAAACGCACCGTTACCGTTGTCTTGTCTGAGGAATTTTCAATATAACTTTATTAATACGTATGTGGACTTCGGATGAAGTGTCTTTTTGTTTTTTTGTTCCAAGGTTGGACTCCATTTAACTTTCCTAGTTAGTTGGAAGTTTTTTTTACCTTTGATTACACAAATGAATCTTCAGTACCTCTGATCTTCTCTCGCCTCAGCCAAACTTCTTCTTTTCTTCCTTTGCAATCAAATCTCTTGGAGTTTTCTCGATGTATTTCGTGTTTTACCACTCCTCGGAAATCCGATTCCATTATTTCCTATGCATAATCGCCGTTAATCTATTTTGTCCTTAGAGTAAACTGATTAATCTCCAGAAAAATATAATTTTGATTATTTTAAAAATGTATCATATTACGAATTTTGGTACAGTGATTGGAATAACGGTATCATAATACAATATTTCAACCATCAGACAAATATAATACCTTGACATGAAAAGTAGAAGGGCTAAGGCCCTTAAAAACTGAAAATAGAAGGGAAATTGTTTAACTTCAAAGTAAAAATGAATTTTTGAAGCCCGGTGAAGTTTTTGGCATCTCAAATTGCCACGAGGCATTAATTGGTGAAGTAGTAAATCGTAGTGTTCGCATAAAGTGCTTGCAAAGTAAGCCCCGGTTTTCTATCAAGGTGCAGATTTATCATACATCACCACTTGTTATTTTTAAAATATCTAAAACAGCTAAGGCATTATCAACTCAACATATTCGTTAAAATCCATCTCTTCAGTGGGATCAACACGTTCTTTATGGTATGAATGAATGAGATTTCATGAATGATAAATTACCAGGCTATAATGATCATTGCCACTAATGGCAGGTTTTAGTCAATCATAAAAATTTAGTCTTGCAGGCGAAGGCATTTTAAAAGGTAATGGAAACTGAAAATAATGATTTTCACTCGCCTTAACCTCGGACGTGCAGTAAAATACATAGTCTCTTACCCGTCCTGGAGGGATCCAAGTTAATCCTCAGCGCCATAAGGAGACGTGTTTTAAGGTCGAACGTCTTAATTTTGAAATATCTCGGGGTCAGGTGGAGTTCAATGCTTTTTCCTGGGCTAAGGAGGAATGAGACTGCGCTCGCCTCCTCTCGAGAAATATTTATGTGCCCCAGTGGGAGGAGTCACTCCCAAGCATCGGAACTTGACCTTGTGGAATTCATTACGCCCTCGCGAGCAGGGCAGGCATTTCCCCGAGTTAGCGTCGAGTCCTTCCGCTCGTTAAGAGGAAGGAGTCCCCGGCCAGTCATTGCGAGCGACACATGCTTTTGCTGAAGATGTATTGATATCGAGAACTGCGGAGATAGAAGTCCGTCCGTGGGGCAAATTAGGTTCTTTCAAGAATAACGGCGAGAAAGCTAGTCGTCGGAACATGCCCCAATGCAATCAGTCCCGTCGTGAAAATGAATTTCTCTTTAAGAGCTATTTATACCTACCTTCGAAAGGGTGACGTCAAGGTAGGGGGAGGGGGGTGCAAAGGAGGCAGTGATCTCACACCGAAGTGTGACGCTTTGAGAAATTACGCACGCTTTCGCCGCTCGACGCAAATAATAATCAACAGCACTTGCTCCAATCACGGCATGGGCGCCGCATATCTGTCCAGCTTCTCCAAGCTTACTTCCTTTATAAGGCCGTGTCACGCGACACGAGTTTCCAAACTATAGTCCGTCCAAGGTAATAGCGCAGTTGAAATATACCGATTTTGTTTTAAAAGAAATGAAAAGTTAACACATTTTTTCACGATCATATAATTTACACAAAGGCCATAGTCATGGATCCTTCAGTCACGTGATTCGCTTCCCCGAACGGCATTGGGCGTGTTTACAAATTCACTGCATTTTTAACTGTCAACTGCTCTATTATTTTGGACGGACTCTACTCGACTGCGAGTATGACTCACTCATGGACTTGATTTTAAATTGCCGCCGGCCGCATTCGTGGTTCAAATGTCGATAGTGTTAGCGAATTCGTAAAATACTGCATATAATAAATTTCTGCGTATAATTTTTCTGTTTACTCTCGTCGTAACTAAAGCCTGCCTCACACGGTCTATTTTCACACTCGATAATAAATATCTTGTAATCTGACAACTTGTTGTCATGAGACAGAATCATCAGCTCCGTTTTTCTGGGAAATTTGCATGTAACTACTTCCAAGATGCTAGATAAGATAGGTCCATAGGTTGTTGGATAATAAGTTAAAAAATCAAAGAAGGTGATTTTGCGGATTTACCTTGACTGGCGTGTAAACAGTCAGTAAGTTGATATTTCTTTGCATTTGTAGTGGGAGATTAGCTTTGCTTGGTATTTAGGGCCAGACATATTGTTTTTTTAACATTTACCACTATGAACACTTAAAAATACTCGTGGGACTTAATGTCGTCAGTGACATACCTATCTATGCCAATATATGGACGCCATTCAAACTGGTGTAGTGTATTTTATTGTAATTACTTTTTTGGTACCTCGCTTGTATATCTCGTATGCCTAAATGTTACAATAAATATGACTGTTTTCGCACTTTTATTGGTGAAATATTCCCCTGTCCTCTCTTGTGCCGTTTGATTCTTATCTTCTTCTTCCGTCTTCAGTTAAGGCATTATACCTGTTTCATCTTCGTCACCTGTACCTATGAGTTAGTGGTGAAATTGTCACTTCATCTCTTTCCTGGTTTCCTTATGCTTCCAAAATGCTAAGTTGTCTCTTGCTGCTCTAACAAATTTATTGCCATCCATTCGACTGATGTGATTATTCCACTCGTATTTCTCTGCTTAGTACCCACTCTGTTTAGTACTTTTTAGTTTACGTTTTCCACTTTGCACATTCTTCGTGCATCTCCGCTCCTTTCCCTATATCATAACGTTGACCCACTTTTCATCGTAATGTTCTAATCTCACGTCTTTCAAATTATCTTTTTGTCCTTGTTGTGTTTGGCCAGGTATCAGTAGTAGGTATATGTCATTATTGGCATGATTGCTGTCATACATAAAGCTAAAGAACTTCATTAGTATAAATTTAGAAAACTCAGGCACACTAAAATAAATTATAAGGTCACACACCTGCCGACGATGACGGCATGACCGCTGAAACGTCCTTATATTTTTTTGAGTGTGTCCTTTCAATTTATTTTCGTGTGCTTGTGTTTTTTAAAACTTTATTTATTTTTGTGTGTGATATTCGCCGAGTGCATTTTCTCAGAAGATAGGGAGGAAAGGGTCTAGTCGATTTTTTTAAAATTTGGAATCGGCCATCATTCCAATCCAAGGATATATTATTCTCATATATTCTCCACTTTCATTCATGGCAGTCTTGAAAGCGGGGTGCTCCGAATTCACATGCAGTTGGTTCCGTCGTCGAACTCGCTGCGTCATCGCCATTACTCTCTTCACTCCTCTGGCACCTTATGAACTATAAAAAGCGGGAGCTGGGAATCTCACCGACAATGAGATCCCCTTGCCCTACTCCCCTCGAAACCGCAAGGGGAGGGACGCTCTCCCGTTTTCGCGGTCGGCCAGAATGCGGTGGCGGGCCTGCGGTTTCGGCCAAAGACCGGAAGTCCCGTAGGAGAGGCGCCTCGCTCATTCACACTCGGCTCAACTTCCGTTTCGAGGGCGTCCCCGCGACGGTGGAAGGTTGCTGGTCTTCCGGTGGCGACGGGTTGCAAATTGTGACACTTTTGAAACGATCACACCAAGCGCTAAGCGGGCATGGTTGAAATGAACGATAATTTCATGCGATTGATTGCTAAATGTAGATGAAGGAAAAGTCGCGCGTTGAGAAAGGCGTCGCGTTTAGGAAGGTTCACCGTATTTCATTCATTCATTAATCTACCGGTTAAAGGTAGGTTATGATGAAAGTCAGAGAAAATCCTACAGATCCTTACACATGCCCTATCTACCTATAGTATTTTTTTCTTCATATCAGGGTAAATCCTAGCTTTCTTCATCCCGTCTATAAAACCTATTCTCTTTCTTCCCCTTCCCCGATTGCCCGAAATCCTTCCCTCTATCACGGCCTTCAGCAAACCATCGCCCCTCATTACCGCTTCCAGCCACCTACCTTCCCCTAATCTCATCCACAAGTTTCCTCTCCTCGCCCACCATGCCAAGCACTTCCTCATTTGTCTTCCTTTCCGTCCACAGCACCTTCTGCATGCTCCTCCACACCCACATCTCGAATGCCTTCAGCCTATTTTCGTCCTCGTTTCCTCAGAGTCCACGTTTCTACCGCATACAAAGCCTTACTCCCTATCAAGCTCCTCACGAGTCTCTTCTTTACATCCTTACTTTGGCTATTTTCGAACCTGCCAATCCATACCATCTTCCCTTCGTACCAAGAGCACATTGGGCGGAGATGACGTCGAACTCACGTCACCACTTACTCCGGAAGTGTGAATATTCTCTACGTGCAGAGTGAACAGACCGAGTGAATGAATAAGCAGTCTTCTTATGCTCACTGTATATTGAGTTAGAAGGTTTGGGTGTGTGATTATATGGACATTTGTGGCAAATGGAAGCGAATAAACTTTCTAAAACGCATTGTTTTTTTATAAATACTTATATTTATTTGATATTTGCTGATTATTTGTAGAAAAAATGATGAATACCCTTTATTTTAGATGGTTTTCGAGAGTGACTCTACTGTTCAAGTCAAGGAGTATATAACATTTTCTAATAACCGTGTGTTGAAGTGATTGTTAGCTAAGAGTTCTGTGAATAAGATAGATATTGTTGATATCCCGTATTGGTTTGCTTTATTCATCTCACGAAATTTATTTTTCTTGCACTGGAAGGATAATACACTCTAGTTTAAGGAATCTTGGTGCAATGAAGAATACTCATAGGTCGGCATAATTTCATCGGCAGCATCAGTTGCAACTAATTAACATTAATAATTCGGAAGATTCAGGCGATATGGCGTATAATTTCAATATGATACGGTTGAAGAGTTAAAAGCAATTTCCCAAATATATATGCTTAAAAAAATACTTTATTACGACCTAGGTCTCTGTGTTTTACGCATCATATTCAGGTCGGAGGAACATGAAGATGATGTGTAAAACATCGAAACCTAAGTCGTAATAATCTTTTTTTACTTTTATTCGTGGGAAATTGCTTTTAACTCCTCAACCGTATAATGAACATTAGATTGGGTTATCCGTATGGGCTTGGGAGAAGTTATTGGATAAATCATAGACTGGAAAAATTAACCTATAATGTAAAATATTTCATTTTCATTATGATATTGACATTAAGAATGTAATTTACCAGTCAACAGGCGAGAAATCGTACGTTTTTCGTTCATAGTGCAATAGTATATCCGTTACGTGTTTTACCGAATGCCTTTTTTGTGCATAAATAATTCGTTTGCTATAAATCCGTGGTGGAAGAGAGTAAGGATCTATATATTTTCACTTTAGCAGTCCATTGCAATGAAAACAATAATTTACTCGTCATATTATGATATTGATAAATTACTATATTCTTTTGCAGAAAGATCTTTTAAATAATGTTGCCCTCTAAATTGTCTTATAAGAATGAGAAAGAATTTAGAGATGTAGTTGAATTTAATATCCACCAATGTTATGATTGTGGATGTTGCTTTTCGTATGTTTAACGAGATGATGGCCGCAAGATGTCTCTCCCGTCGTTGAACGGCTCCGGAAGTGTCTAGCGAAGATTCCACTCGGTCTGCCCGGGGATCAAGATAGCTTGAATGGCTGTTAACTATGCGTTTGGCAGGTTCGAAAACGGCCTTAAGGTCCCCGCCATCAGCTTCCTTCTGTTACTGAACTCTTCCTTCGCTAGCGCTATTATCCTCCTAATGCCTTTGCTAATGTGCCCATTTTCTTCTAGCGCACTACCCAAGTAATTGAATTGTTGTGCTTGCTCCAATTTGTTCCCTCCTACTTTTATGACTAGCCTCGCTTTTTTGTCCTATAGAATTTCATTACTTTTGTTTTTTATGGTTAATCTTAGGGATAATTTTTTTTTCATATTGAAGTTACCAATAGAAAATAATGTGCTCCAATTGATTACGTTGACAAAATCATACCTCTTCTCATCATTATATTAACTCATTAATCTTGTTGGTATAGCGACAATTAAAGCCCAGAATGGGTGAATTTAGGGGAAAAACAACATGGTAGGTATCTACCATATTCCTATAGCATTTACGTGAAGAACTGATAACTACTAACGAATGTATTCAGTAAACGTAATGGTAATGCAGTAGGGCATCCACCTACATTTGTGTTCGAGATATTTGAACGCTTTTTAAGCAGGAATGGCGCTGCAGACGCATCCTCTATCGCAAAATTCATCAATTAAGAATTATTTTCGTCGATCAGTCTGCGCCATAAGTATCGGGGATATATTTTTTAATGCAATTGGCATATCATCAGCGTAAATAGAATTTTTTTATTCGGTATTGAAAATAGGAGGAAATTCTCTTTCGTTTAGACGCACGCAGTCGCGATGTCATTGCTCGGGCGAATGCACGAATGCTTCAAGAAATGCTTTGAAATTATCCCCTGGACTTTATTAGTAGAGCTGTCCTCACTAGTTTCTGGAATTGATTCAAAGCACGTGAATTCAGTTTCCTCTTGGAAATAGGATTTAAGATGTAGCAGTCCACAAGATTATTATTTTCTTCCATGAACTTGTTTTTAGGACCCTTAAGAGTTCAACGAACTTGTACTAGTAGTCTGCTAGAAGTTCATTTCATTCAATGTGATTGTCCTTTGGTGCAGTACTTTGACTTACGTTCGATTAGATCCTAAGGGAACAAGTAAACGCTCGCTTTTAAAAGAATGTGAAAATCTATTTCACGTCAGGTTGAAGCACTTTTCAATTTTGTATGAGAAAAAACAGGGAACGTGTGCAAGACACGAGAGGTTTGAGTGTGGCTGAGAGATAGAAATGCCGCCATTGTTTTTAGAAAAAATGATTAAAGACCATCCGTAAAAAAACAAAGAAATTAGAACTGATTTTCGTCATGATAATAATTTGACGTGATCTTCAAAATAGATATTTCCCAATATCTTGTCACTTACTATATCGTTGATTTGACACTATAAAATTCGAAGAACATATTCGAAAGAAAAACGGCTGTCCCGTTCCTAAATAAGAAGGAAACAAATGAAAGATGATCACGTACTTCGACTGTGTTTTCATTCAGTATGAGATGGAGGTAATGAACGCGTTATTACAGGGTGAGTGAAGCGTCGTAATTGTTATCAAATTAGCCATTTTTTTTAAACAATGAACTATAAATAGTTTTTATTTCGTGATAATGTATCTATTAAAAACATTGTGTGGTTTAAATTGTTTATCTGTTAAAATATTATTATTATTTCGTAAAATTGTGGGAAAATATTTATTGTAGACCGCACTTGACGTGAATACCTTCTGCGTCCGCAATTGGCGATGTTTCCGTTCCGATGCACTTGTGATGCCTTGAATCTTGGCGGCGTTTGGTTGTTCCGGGCGCGCGACCTTGGACGAGAACTCCGCGTCAGTCACTCACATCGTCCTCGTCCTAGACCTATAAAAAAAAGATAATATAAAAAAGGAAGAGAAGAAGGGAAGAAGAAGCCAGAAGAGTAGCGGAGATCGGATGAGGCGCGGAGAGTTGAGTCGTTGTCCTCCTCTCTCCCCTTGTTGTGGCGCTCAAAAAAAAAGAAGGGAGATCCACTTTCGAGAGAGCACAAGGAACGCACACGTCCCATCGCTTCTATCTCTTGATTTTTTTTTATCGTGCTGCGTTCGCGGAGCCAAAAATTCCTCATTTTTCAACCTGTTTCCGATCCCTACTTTACTCATCTTCATCCCTTCTCTCTACCTCTGTCGTGTGCTGGATGTCCCCTCTGTACGCTCTGATTCACACTGCTGGCTCCAATATCATGCCCCACGCACCTCTAGGATGGGATTTTGAGGGGGAAAAATCCGTGCAGAAAGTATTCCAATTCGAGGGGTTTTCTAATATTTTTAACCCCGAGATTGTGGCTGAGGTAATTACTATAGTCCAAATATTTCACATCGCTTGAATGCAGTGCCATTACTTTGTTATAAATAATAACTGAAATATGGGTTTCAATGTTAGTGGATTATTTTTTTTACATATAAGTAAATGAAATTTGATTTGATGATAAAATACAGAGATTAATAGCTAATGGCTATGTCAGACGGTACAATCAACCTCGAAATATGTTAAGATTATGCCGAAACGATTGGAAAATTCATCATTATCGAATAAAAAAATCACTATTCCACATTCTTTACGTTTCACGTAAGCCGTTATTGGTCAATAAATTTTGCCTATGTTTTTTTAAGAGTATCTCAGAAAGAAAGGCCTTTCTCCTCAAGGTATGACTCTGTTACCATATTAACTAGGTCGCAGTTACCATATTTACACTTATACTGGCCTAAATGTATGTATTTTATGATCCCCGTAATCGATTTGCCTATGATGTTTCCTCCGCCTGACACAAATTGTTTATCTCTTTTGGTTCAAACGTGAACGTGCACCATTTGTAATCCTTTTTACTGCCTGCCTCTGTCACGGCTCATCGATGAATAGACTCATCGTATTACTGGAGTGCTCAGTCTCTCATAGGAGGGTGTTTTCCTTGTTAGAAATAGTAGGATATTCTAGTAACAATATTTTCGTATGTATTACATTTTAAACAACACAAACATAAGTCTAAGCCACAAATAAATGTAAAGCCCGTTTCACACGATACTTGATCCAGCACAAGACCTATTATGCTAGCTGGTACTTGATATTGTGGACGGAACCCAGTATGATAGAAACCGTAGTAGAAGGTTTCACACGACCATTGAACTTGTGCTTGCGATGAAGCGGTACTGTCGTCAACAGTTGCGAACTGTTAAAAGAAAATGCAAAATCTCCATGAAAGAAGGCGACTTTTGACTGCTGCAGTAAAAGCAGGGATTGCCGCGACATTTTCACCGCCAAAGTGTGCGTAACACCCGCGATAAAGTGAGGCGCTGATTAAAAAAAGGGAAGTCCGCACTGCGTTTGTAAAAGTTAACGTGATTGGTCGACGGCTACTAGGTCCTACTGGGAGCTAGCAGCAAACTAGTACCACATCAATTATGAAATCAAGTAGCTCAGTCAGTATGATAGCGATTATACTGGCTATCCAGCATGCTGGTTCTATATCACACGATACTGGAAAGCTATTATACTAGCGAGTATCCTCGAACTTGTGCTGGATCAAGTATAGTGTGAAACGGGCTTCAGCCTCATTGAAATCCTCCTTCATCAGCGACCCCGAAATTATTAGATGCTTAAACGCGTTAGAAAAAAGCAATAATTTTAGAATTTCAACTCTACCTTTCCTTCCGTTGATGAGTGTCGATGAATCTTTCATACTCTTTACAGTTAGCGATTGTAACGCAAGCGGAAGAAACATCAATCGACGGAACATTATATCGATTTTACAGATCTATTTTTTTCCTTTTTTACTTCAGGTACTGTGACAACATCCCTGTAGGCTCTGGCGATGTTTTATTTGATGCCTATTACGAGAATTCAGAGAGATGTAGTCAAGTTGTAGACTTTCATTTGTTATTGTGGTAGACATAAATATACATTCAAACATGACAAAACAACACCATAAAATATATGCAGACAATACCACAATGGCGCCCCGTTTTAGGGTTACTCTCCTCTTCAGGGTCTGAAAACTTTAATGAGTCTAAGCATATTCTATCATCTTTCGCCTAAGAGTATCCTTGTGTCTTACAGGAGCGGTATCTGGCCGGCATTCACCCCAATGTGGGGACAACCCGTAAATAAACCCGCAGGCTACCGATATAAATAAACGTGGACCCCTTTTTCTAGGGTTTGGAAAATGTGCGGGTGGGGTTGAATGAATTTAATTCTACTGGATTACCAAATTGGAATATGAAAAAAAAGCTTTCACTGTTGGAACTGTTGTTTCACCGCTGACTAGACCAGTGGTGGGATCACGGTTCCTTCTTTCACGTTGTCATCATCCTTGTCCAAAACGCAAACCGCTCTAAAAGGGTAAAGCTCACAGTTACTCTCCTAAGAATGCACTCCATCAATTAAAACAAGTGATGTAAAGCACCCCACAACATTTGAAGATTACATTTTCGCTGTTGTAAGCGCAATAGAAAAGTAACGATAACGCTTGCGCACGTGTTATGGAGAGCCGTGATCGCGACACAGATGCGTTTTGATCGACTCTTGGCGAATATGATTTCATCGGCACTTCTCTAACTTATTTCCCTTGTAGGCACTTATTTCCCACATCGATTCCGCATGCTTCGTGCCTACCTCTCAATCCTTGTCTCTGGTATTTATTTCATTCCTTTCTTTTCCCGTAAGTAAACCCTTTTCCCTAATTTCCCTAAAATACATGCCCTTACATTATCATGATTAAAGCTCCAAAAGGTTATATATGGAGGTAACTATTTTTTGAAAAATATTTGTGCTAGATAAAAATTCGTGATATTAGAGCCGGAAATAATTAGCACGGGAAACTATTCCTGAAACACTGTGAATTGCGAAACGAAGTGACGTAAGAAAGGACGGATTTTTATTCAACGCTGTGACTTTGTGCTTCTTTCTCGATTATATGTTTCACCTATAGTTGGCCGTTTCCATACAAACCACCTCCTCGCTCACGCGTACCGTCCATATATATGTGTTCGTTTCGTTATCTCGCCATCAGCATCCGCTTTGGCGACAACTCCTTTTACAAAGCTCTACTTTTCACGCTTAGCGACAGCGCCCACATAGCACTCGTTGGATTGGCCACAGTCCACTTTCGCGGACATTTCAATCCCTCGTGTCCGACTAGAGAACGGACTCGATCATTGTTTTATTTACTTGTACCGGCACTTCGTTCATGATGGCATTGTTGTGATGGTCTCAAAATTGATGGAATGCCCTTTTTCGACGGAAAGAATTGTCGTTTTTTAAACGCCACGAAGGTATGAGTTACGGTGGTGATGAAAAGCCTCGTGGCAGCCTCGGGGCCGTTATACTTTCCTTGGTTCTTCGGAAATGTTGTCCGACTTTTCTGGTTAACCTCGCTGTTCATGAAACAGTTGCTTTATTATTGGCACCGGTAAAAAGTGCTATTTGTATATAGTATAGTATATAATATAGTACTATAGTAATTGGTTTAGTACTATATTTATTATGATATAGTACTATAGTAATTGGTAAATAAAAATTTTCACAAATTTTCATTTTTCAAATGATTTGTAGACACCCAGCTTTTCCTTATGGTGTATGAATTTGGCCATATGTTTGTTTGTTTGCTACCTCATAACGGAAAAACTGAACCATTTATATTTTGAAATATTTCTCGTAGGTAAACCATTGCTGTGGGAAGGATAGGCGCCATAATCCCAAAGTAGGCCTTCAGGGAGTTTTTATTAAATATAATTATTGCCGTAAATACCGCGAAGCGTTCACCTAGGTTGATGATCCAAGCCTGCAGCGTCATTTTTTTAACTAAGGAAATGTAAAATGTTCAGCAAAGGACTGGTTAATTTATGCATAAAAGGGAAGTACTGAATTAGAAATGCGTAGCTGCCCGTACCTTTTGCTAGTTTGAATGCATATATGTGTATATACAAAACAATACATACCTGTAAATACTGAGAGAATCAGACATTCGAATGACAAAAAATAGAGTAAGAACAAGAGTACAATTAGTTTGGGTTAAAAATCTTGAAAAAATCAAAATGTTGAAAAATATTGAAAAAACTGTAGAAAAGGCAGGAAAACGCACATAATAAAAATAAATTTAGAATGCCGGAAAAAATAATGAAATTTATGGATATGTTAAGAAAATAACAAAAGGAGAAAAAAAAAATATTAGCCTTAGAGTAGAATTAGTTTTATATCTGTTCTTCGTCTGTTTGTCACTTTGCCCAATCAACGCACTACACGATTCCAACTCTACCGTCATTCATTTCAAATTCCCCCTGTTAAACTGTTAAAAAGTTCTGCTCACTGGCTCAGACTCTTGCATGCGTCTTCGGCACATGAGATAAAAAGTAACGGAGTACGTGCGCCATGGAAATGAAAGTCATGATCTGTGGACTCTTGGAAAGAGCGAAAATTCCCATAAAAGGAAGAGAGAAATTCACCCGATCCGTTTTTTTTGCGACGGACGTTATTTCGGGCTGTCTCCGCTGCCTGGTCCCTTTTGCGGGCCACACACGGATTCGGAATGCCGGACTGAGGAATCGCGATTATTCATTGTCTACTTTGAATCGGGTGACCCGCTTGGCAACGGCTGGTGTCGAATGGAGGAAATGTTTTCAGTTTTAGGGTTAAGAGGTTTAGTCTTTCACCTATTTTTTGCGCTTTCCGTATAGCGTGGACGGTGGAGGGAAGGTGAGAGTGGTCTGTAATACAACGAGTGACCTCTTCGATTCCCATGCGACCTATTCATGTAGGATATACATTTCAATGTACCCATTTCATATTTTTGTTCGTTTTTATTCTCGTTGTGGGATCCCACTCGTTCTGATGAAATACTGGGAGCTTTTCATTCAAAGTGTTGAGGCCAGCGTAGATTGGAACGCATCAGCGCTCTTCAGCGCCCATGAACGACGATGAATATAACGATGGGAGAAGGAAAAACGTTTAGTAATCTGCCGGTAGGTCTATCGTAATAAGCCGAGTCCAAATATTATGTAAATATTTTACTATTTTTTCCGTTGATGAGGGGGGTCAGAAAAGTGACGTAAAGAAAAGACTGGTGAAAACTGTAATATGGAGCGTGGCGCTGTATGGTTCGGAAACTTGGTCATTGCGAAGGGAGGATGTGTGTAGACTTGAGGCGTTTAAGACGTGGGTTTGGAGAAGGATGGAGAGGGTGAGCTGGGTGGCGAGGAAGACTAACGAGGAGGTATTAGATATGGTCGGAGAGGAGAGGAAGCTGGTAGTGGAGGTTCGGAGAAGGCAGAAGAGATGGATGAAAGAAGTTATGAGAGAAGAGGATGGAGAGGTTAGTACGTTGAAGGAAAATGGACATTGCAGCAAGGAAATTTAGATGAGATTTGCGCTAGTGAAAGATTCGTTCTGCAATCGGAGGGAGCTAATAATGAGGACCTGTTGTAAGATTGTTAATGGTGGCAAATACTTAACTATAGTGTGTAGCGGTGCACGTTTCCTAAACGTGGACTTTGATGGAAGAGGATGAGAATGTGCTGCAGGCGTTTGAGATGTGGGCATGGAGGAGAATGAAGAAAGTGCGATGGACGGAAAGGAAGACGAACGAGAAAGTACTTGCTTGGCATGGTGGGTGAGGTGAGGAAAATAATTGAGGAAATCAGGAGAATGGAGAGTTGGTATAGGTGAGAGGCGAGGGTATGGTGGAGGTCGTGATGGAAGGGAAAATGTCAGGGAAGTGAGATAGGGGAAGACCGAGAATGATAGGCATTGTGGACGGGATGAAAAGTGATAGGACGTATGCGGAGCTGAATGACGAAATAGTGGTGTATGGAGTTAAGGACCTATGTAAAATATTAGACTCCTTCTACCATCTTAATCTACCTTTACCTGTAGATCACCTCTAATAATAATAATAATTACGCTGAAACAGGCTCCGATGGGCATTAGATTTCTCTCCCTCGCTTTCGCCTTTTGGTGACATGATAATGCCGGCTCGAAGCCGTTTGCGTTATATACAGCTCAATATTTTTGACGGTATCATCTTATTTGAGTAAGGATGTTTCCCCTGACCCTTCGTGCACGTACTCTGTTATATTTTCAATGGGGAAGCGGTTCAGGGATGTTAAGCATTTCGTGTTTCCTAGCCTTGAAGTTGGGTGCATGTTGTGTGGAGGCTGTATTGTGAGCTTGCATGTTTCACCATCTTTTATGTTTATATTTTGTGTGATCCATCCCCCGGGGCATATCTCTTCCATCATCCTCTCTCCTTTTGACGTGCGCTCACAGCGAGGTGTTCTGTTGTGATTGGGTTAATTCATCTGTCGGTATTCTTCGACCGCGACCCAAATTCAAACCTGCATGAGCAGAATGTAGAGAGGGTTGACTTGATAAGAGCGAGAGAGAGGGAGAAAGGACTTAGCAGCTCTCTCCGGTAAGTAATTGATGAAGCGCCGTCGAAAAATTGACCATCTATATGGAGGAGGAGATGTGAATGAAGGTCATTTGATCCGTACGAGACGTTATTTTTAACGCTTCAGCTGAGGCACGCGGTATGATTTATTCGTGCCCCAATGTCAGTGACGTTATCCTGAGGGATGGTCGAACGAAACCTCGCTATGCACGGGACCTGCTGTGGGGGAGGAGAATAACATCATTAAATCATTGTTATGCATCAATTTTGTTGAGCAAAGAAAAAGTGACAGGAAGAGTAAATCGTGCTTGAGATGAATCATGCTTGTTCTGAAATAGTCGACATAATTTCATAAAAAGGGATGGTAAAAGAATTTTTTCATGCGTGGAGTGACCCTAAAAAGCATTCTTGCCTGTACGTTTTATCACCCAAAATTACTAAGAAGAAAATCTGGTTCCGACGTTAGTGTCATATACACAAGTGAGTTGCATAGTTAAACCAAATTATTACGGCACAATTTAAAACTTTAATTTTCTTATTTTTTTTCTGGAAGAGTTAACTGCAGAATTAGTCAACGGAAGCAATTCCTCAGCTCTGCGTCAGTGGAAATGAAATGCCACTATGATCAGGGTCGACTCCATTGTAGGCGAAATAATTCCAAAAATACAACCATAGGAGAGGTCCTACTAAGGGTTGGAGAGTAAAGATGTCGACTGAAAACTCTTGAACGGAATAATAGATTTAATGGATATATTTTGCACACAGCAGCCTCTTGTACACAACAGTGGAAGGAAAAATGAATTGAAAGAATTACCGAGGCGTGAAATATATCTGGCATATTGTGAAGGACGTCTAAGTGAAGATTTAATCATGAATGAAACGATTAGCTGATGGGAGAGTGTAGAGAGATAAAGAGAGAGCTGAAGAAAGCCAATCCTCGGATCATGATTGCTCATTATGGTGCTTTTATTTCACGATTGATGGCCCAAACAATGCTCATATAATTGATTTCTTACTAGAATACCTTGTGGGGTGCAAGTTCTCGTGCAAGCTTTGACTCTCGCATTTTTCTTATTTTTTTATATAAAGTCGTGAGGGAGGTCCTTGGCCCTCAGCCCCAAATCCAGTAAGTAGTGGACACCGAAGAGCGGCGATTTCGTGAAAGGAGTACGAGTTCTTAGCAAATATTAAAGAAGAGCATCTGGCATGGCGTCTGGACGCTCGAAAGTGAAGCAATTTTTTTCGCGAAATATGACTCAATTAACATGATTATTGCGCGTAATTAGTCCATGAATATAATGAATACTAATACAGTGTTTTTTATAAAATATTTCCGTATTGCATTTTTCTAAATAAATCATTGCTGCACGGCGACAATATCGTTTACTAATCTTTGTGCTTTTGGTGAATTATATGCGCAACTGATCCATTCAATATGGCCTATGGTGCATTTTAATGGCTTCAATGGCTCCTGTGCTAGCACACCATCCATTGGTCCCATCCATTCTATTCTTTAATCTATCCCTATCCATCGCAGAGATACCTTTATCGACTCGAAATTGCTGATTGTGCATTCGTAATTGGCTTCCAGCCGTATGGGCCCCATCTATTCTCCCGTTCAATCTATGCTTCTGGGACACATCGCTCAGTCCTCCAATTCTTCTATACGCGTCGCCCTTTTCTTCGTCCTTCCGTGCATGCTTAGTCGTTTCCCCGCTTCTCCTTCTCATCCTATCCTCGTCCGTGACTGTCCTCTTTCCATCCGAAGCACGTGCTCGGTGATGTACGGCGTGCGCGCCGGTCCCCTTTGGCGTGCCTTTCGTTGTCGTCGGCCGACACGAATTGTTCCCGTGCCCTCCAATCCGTCAAGGGGGGGGGGTAGGGGCCGGATGTAGGGGGCGTTCTTTTGTTGTTGATCCTCCGGCCTCTTCCTCTCTCTTTATGCGACCGAGTCTCCGATGAACTGAACTCTTTAAAATCCTCTGTTGCCGTCCAAATTCCTTTTGTTCGCTCGTTTGAGCTGAAATTCTTTCTTCATCATGAATCTGAGAGTGAGGTGATTTCCTCGGCGTTTAATTTCTGGTTGCGTTACCTGAAGCGGAGGAAACCTTGTTGCATGGAGTTAGTGCATGTGTAGATCATAGAACAAAATTTTCTCTTCATCTTGAGTCGGAGAGGATTTCCTCTCCTTTTTTGGCTCTTCTTACGTTTTTTACAGCAAGTTGGATAATTTTATAGCATAGTTTACTGTGTGTTGTCAGTGCTATAGATGAATAAGCACCATCATGGCTCATCAATTTTATGATCTGAAAATATCGTATTCTATTCCATACCCAA
The DNA here is from genome assembly GCA_963573305.1 of Pyrrhosoma nymphula. Classification (NCBI taxonomy): domain Eukaryota; kingdom Metazoa; phylum Arthropoda; class Insecta; order Odonata; family Coenagrionidae; genus Pyrrhosoma; species Pyrrhosoma nymphula. The sequence goes on from OY754328.1 coordinate 19,446,401, forward strand.
ACGTGACTTACAGTCTTACTGTGTCTGCAAAGGGATGCCACCCTCTAGGTTTTTGAAAGCTGAGATGTTTGTGATATATTTTATTGTTGACTCTAATCTTCATTTTCTGGAAACTTGTTTAACGGAGCTTGGTCAACTGTGGTACAGAGCCGTCTACATCTGACCTAAGCGAGAGGGCATTGCATTGAGTTGTGGGAAGTTGGAGGAAAACTATTTAAAAGCATATTTTTATGGACATGGTTGAAAGTACGATAATAGTAGGCAAAGATCAAAATTTACTGTCAAACATTTCGTTCTTAATTGACTGATATAATGTAAAATTCCTTTCTTTGATCTAAAGGTCTGTCTTAGAGCGAATAAGGGAACCAAAACTGTTTCATGTTGCCCTACAGAGCTGGAAAATATACCAAATGTAGGGTGTTGTGTATTTTCTGAGACTGTAAAATTAAATAAGCTTTTTTTCAGTCGCAGGGGTAAAATAAACGAGACCAACGAAGTCTACTGAAGGAATTGAGTGAAACGGGTGACTGACGGAACGCTTTGGGCACTTTCCTTCATATGCCATCTGCGCGAAATATTTGTGACGTCATAGTTGTTACACGTACAATGATTTTTTCTTTTTTATTTTTTGTAATTTTCCGTCGAAGGTTCATACACTCGTGATATATTACCACCAAAGAACATGAACATATTCATGTAGTAAAACTTCGATTTTTAACTTATAATGCTATTCAGATATCCTCAATGTTATTTCACGGAAAAGCTCATTATCTCCAATTTTACGTGAAACGGTTTTTGAACGAAAATTTGTAGGTTAAATTTTGAGAAAAGGCGTCATTTGAGATCGTTAAATGACTCACTGTAAAACTCTCTGTTCCTCATAGCCATATTGAAACTTATATTCTGTGTAAATTAACGATTACTTGATGAGTTTTTGAATGCTGCGATGCTATTAATTATAGCGTGTGTTCATTCCATTAAAGATTAAAGAAGAGCTGTTGCATGGAGGAATAATGAAGCCATTAAAATGCGCCATTGGCCTTGTTCAATGAAACAGATTTCCAGTTAATACGCCGAAAACCGAGGAGTGTAGAAAGATCCGTGGCCGTAAACATAGGTATTACGTAGTGGAATTGTCGTGGTACCGTCTTGATTTATTTGGAAAAAAATGCTAGATTGAAATAATTTCAAAAAAAAATTTATCTCAAAAGTTATGAGTGCGGAATTCCACAGAGGAAAAATAATTCGCTATGACGGGGTCTCGAACCCGGATCCCTTGGATTTTTCATCAGCGGAATTTCGCACTCATGTGTTCTTGCTGGTGACTCCGTGAAGTTATCCCGGGAAGCTCAAAAGTTAGATAAAAGTTATGGACAAATTGCACGGGATAGCCATGTTAGGTGGATCAATTTCCGCAAAATAAAGCATAGCTTCACTTTCGTTCGTCAAGACGTCATCTTACTTTCTTCTTTAATCTATAGTTCATTCGGTGGCAGCTTCTTGGCTTTGATCCCTTGTGTTAATATGACGAAGTTTTACCATTGGACGCATTTTTTGTAACCGTAGTGTGACTTAAGGTCCCTAATCAAAAGAAAGTGGAAGAAGAAACTACTACTAGGGAGTAGACAAAATAAGCTCTAATTTCTTCGCCACACAATTACTTCTATTAGAGTCTACATCAATTGACTTCATCGTAGTTTTTATTCTCTCGTAACATACGATTGTGCCCATTTGGACTGCGTGCTTATCACCAATTAGGTAATCAGCTGATGGACTGTCCCCTATAATTATAGATACACTTGCCCTTTTTATATAAATCAACCTCGCTTCACATTTTAAAGGATAGAGGGAGATTGTGTGAGGGAGATGTCTGGCCATTCAGTCTACATTTGAGCCCGCATAGCCTCGTAGGTTTTTGGTAAAACGGAGAAACGGAAGAGCCTAGCTTATCTCGGCAATCTTGGGAAACCGATGAGCCGAGTTCTTTTTTTATACCTTATGCGGCCATTTTATTTTGAATATAACCCTAGAAAAAGGGTGATTAGATAATTATGGTTGGGCATGAATTGTTGGAGAGGGAGATGAGTCAAGAAGTTGTATTGGCTCTACGGTCTTGGAAATGGACTCGGCTAGCCTAGTGTCATTGTCATAGCCCTTTACTAAGCAAGATATGACAAAAATTTCGTAGCAAATTTATTATGAGTAGTTAATCCCGGAGAAAGAATCTTAGGACTCTCAAGGAGAGGAGGTGGTGTATGAAGCACTGAATGAGGGTTACTGAAGCAAAAAATGTATGCAAGGTAAAGGCAGTATAGAGTAAATATCAAAGTAGTGTCAGCTTTACAGGCCTATCACAGAAAATGGAACTTTTTTGACTGATCCTACTCTGAAAGGGAACAACGTGATAAGTATCTATGCATGTAGATCATCCCTCAGATGAGAAGTTATTGACCATTCCTCTTCTGTTACGGTTCATAACTACGAAATATTATTCAAAACACGAAAAAATCACGGAAAATGAAGGTAAATATCTCAAAAAGTAACATTTCTGTAGAAATTATTTAGATATATAAGTAAGCCGAAGGCTCAACATCTATAAAGATAGGTAAACGTTTCCTGTGACATGAATACTAACGTCTCTAGAAAAAAAACTGTGCACCTTAATCGCCCTTTTACTCAAAGGTAAATGCGAACAACCTCAATCCCAAATCACATTCTGACAATCTATTGCTGTCTGGACTATCTATGGTCCATCATCTGTCATCGTTGGCTTAACGTGAAAGCCTACGTCTTTCGGAGACGGATTTCGTGTCATCAACTTGTTAAAAAGCCCTCATCCGCGTCTTAATCAGTCGAATATTGTCTAAAATTGAATGGAGGAGAGACGAACTTGGATAACAGTTGGGACTCACATCATTGGGTCGTGGTTACGTCCCGTCGCCGCCTGCTTTCTTATTTTTAAAAACAGTGTCGTCTTCTCCTCCTCATCCTCGCGACCACGTTTGGCGTCTTGGAGACTTCCCTTCCCTTAAAGACTTCCCCCCTCTCGACCCAGGAACGCTTCCGCTTTGGACTCGAGCCACAAAAGCGTAGAGACGAGAGCGCTTAGGCACCCATATTAGTAATTATTCCCCTGGCATCTCGACTGTCGTTCCGGGCCTATTGTTCCAATCGAACTCGTTCGGGAGCGGTTAATTACTTTCCACGAAGGGACATCAACCCCATTTTTGATATCTGTATGCACATATGCTGTTCGGTGTCGTAAGCTCGTGAAATCCTTATCGTGCCTGCCGCATCCGGTTCTATTTATTTTCGGTTTCCTAATAGTTTTTCCCTTCGCGTCGGCTGATACACGGCTTGGTTCAGTAAGGTGTTTTTCTGGGTCTTTCTGGGGTTTTTTGACGTCAGTATTTTTTTTAAATTTCTTGTTTTCAATTTTAGTCCTAACAGTAAACGCAACATCCCTGGCCTTACGTAAATATTTAACCGAAACTGAGTTATTCTAGTTGCCAAGAAGACTCGCAATGTATTCCTTGGAATTAATTAGGAAGTACTGACACCCTTGGCATTCAAAACCGTTTTGTAGTGGTTTTTTAAGTAAATGTATTCATCCTTAGAATTTCGTTGAAAAAGGGACGTTTGGGACTTTTAAAACACTGATCTGAGCCACGTAAGTGAAATACATATGTGTGTATGTACTTCCGGTATAACTCTAAAACAAACACGAACCGTTTTTTGTTCGAAATTTGTAAAAAAATTATATTAACTTATCTTGTCTGAAGATGTTTACAATGAAATGCTTAAACATTTCAGAAATTAAAAACAAAGGTTCGTATGATGGATGGCTGTAAAAAAATTGCTTTCGTGTACTTATTTTTAAAATTCCATTATTCTAGTATTTCCAAGATAGAAACTTTTCCTATGATTATCTTGCTAATGGGAAATTTTTTCATACGAATATTTTTTTAAAGAGTTGTTGACGATAAGTTGGGAGGCTGACAATTCTATGGCTTCTGTAAATGATCTCCCTGCTGCAGTATTTTGAAATGAGTGTGTACACCGGAGTAATCTACTCTTGTATCTAAGTCTTAGATTTGAGCTAACCAATTATTTCGATTGGAAAAAATGTTTATGGAAAAATCATGCGGAAAAGAGCGTAACTGTAATTTTCGCCCTCGACTGCATCAACAGTCAAGTAAGCAGTGCTCTTGGCTGTACACAGGAAATTATTTTTTTACTCGTTATAAATTTCTTCGATTTTCGAGGACATAAAGAGAAAATAGTCGTTTTTTCCTTTACTGTCGTCTTCACGGAGGCGGGGCTCACATCAGTGTTTTATAAGTCCCAAACGTCACTTTTTCAACAAAAATCTAAGGATGAATACATTTACTTCAAAAACAACTACAAAACGGTTTTAAACGCAAAAGGTGTCAGTACTTCCTAATTAATTCAAAGGAATACATTGCGAGTCTTCTTGGCAACTAGAATAATTCAGGTTCGGTTAAATTTTTACGTATGACCAGGGATGTTGCATTCATCTAATGTTCTAACGTGTTTAAGTAGTACATGTATTTATAAGCGTTCTCACCTGCTTAGCCCATCTTCCTGGCGTCTTTCCCTTCCCTCAACAATGAATGGGAGCGAGCGATTTATCGGAGGGCCTCCTTTCGATTATTGCAAATTGCCCCATTATTTACCCATTACCATCTCCCACTCTGTATTTTTTTCCACGTCAGAGAATTCCTCCGTGATAAATGCTCTTCCTCTTCGAAGACTTACTTCATTCCGTCTCATTTAATATGCACCCGCGGGCGTTTATGACGACAGATAATTCAGCCTCGCATTCTCGTCGTTATGCAATGAGAAATAACCCAAACAATTTCCAAATATCTCCACGTTCTTTCTTACTGGCCGTGGAGATACTTTGTGAAATTCCTTGAGGTGGATGTCATGGAAGCTTCTTTCCGATAGGCATAAGATGCCGTAACGAGGGAACTTAATACAGCTTAAGATTAGAAAACGAGTCGAAACTTCGCCCTCATCCTCTCATTCCTGTTCTCAGAAGAGAAGATACCACCTGGCTGTGGGCGACTCTCCTCTCACCGCGAGACACCTCCTGACGGGGAGTGTGCAAGTACCGAAGAACTACGCGTCTCGCTAGGGTGATCAGTTGTGATCTACAATACGTTCTTAGAAACTACCCTGATCGCCTAATCCAAGTAGTTTTTCTTCTTAAAAGCAAACTGGCCTTCTTATAAAATGATCTGAATCATGCGTCCCATTGAGGTCATGAATGGTGTTAAGTCACAAATGTCTTTTTTTTGAAATATGAGATGTTTTTGGGGAAATGGAAGTGTAGCTGATGGAACATTTAACCATGCTAAATTCACGCCTCTCATGCATAAAACAGGTAGAGAAATGCTTCTGCACACCTAACTAAAATATGGCAGAAGAACTGTCTGACGCCACTTTTACTCTCAACGGCTCACATGATATGTAATATAAGGGAAAGCCCCGTGATGCCAGATGGACAGATGGATACATATGCCAGGTAAAACGGGTTGTGAAACGGAAGAGCTGTAAGTAATGAAAGGTAATAGCAGGGGACAGGGCATAATGGAGGGCTGTTGTCAACCAACTTTAGTATCGAATGAATAATGATGGTATATAATGTCTATAGCAGTTTTCGTACCTTAGCAATGCTTTTTCATTTATTTTCTCATTTATTTCTACATTCCCTAAAACACCTCTAAAGGCTTTTTTTTTAACACGAAACAATGGACGAACAGAAATACCCATGTCCTGAGTGGTGAAAAATCCATTCAGGCGGGTCTCGAACCCGCGACCCCCGGATTAGCAGGCGAGGCCTTTACCCCGTCGCCACCAAGGTCGGAAATGGTAATGTGTTTAACTTATATAAATATTGAAGGCAGTATGTTGTACGAGTTGTACGAAGACCTGCAGCCGTCGACGCACTCTTTAGCGTAATCCATATTTTTTTTCCAATTTTCGTAAAAGGCAGTTTTCCCCTTATAGGTAGGCTTATGAGAGAGATGGATAGGTGATGGCGAGATTCAAAGAACTGCGGAACTGGCTGCTCAGTAACTTTAACGGAGTCACCCGCTAGTGGACACAAAATTATGTGAAATTCACAGTGAAAAAATCATTCGCCTGGACTGGGAGTCGAACCCAGGCCCCTCAATTTTGTCTGTCTGCCACATGAAGACAGGGGACAAGAGCGCCACGGTGAATGCATATATGGTCTCCTATTCAACCTCCGTCCGGGCCCATCATTGTTTAACTTCGGTGCCCAGCCACATTGACACACCGATTCCCGTAAGATCCCTGTAAGATTACATGGGAAGAGAGAGAGCTCCGGGAGAATGCGCGTGGCACTTACGTCGGTGATAAAATTATACGATTTTCTTGTCTATTGAATTTTTCACGGGTTTGGATTTCGTCACAGTTGAGTGGTTTCTTTTTCGAGTCATCACGAATCCAAAACTAAATTGCTGGTCAAGGACTTCGGGAAAGAAATATGTTGAGGTAATCCTTGCTTGTCCGTTGTTGCTAATTTTCGATGATTTTTCAATGGAACGGGTTCTTATTGGTGAAAAAAAATGTTGGGCAATCATTCTGAAACGAACCACTTGTGCATAATATTCGCAAAAGCTTAAGTCAGCCATTTGGATTCCAAATGTAACGTTCGTTTACGTCTCGTGAAATGATTTCATTCGTAGAAAAAAAAAACTAACTCTTAATTTTTGAAAATTTTAGCCCATCCATAGGTAAATGCATTCTTTGACGCACTTTATGAGCAATGGACAATTAATAAACAATGTTGGATGTTCTCAGTTCACTGTTTGTTTGGTTATTTGGGGGAGACGACCGACAGCTGTGGTGATTTGCGTCATTGAGGAGAGGATTATATAGAGATTGAAGGGAAAGACGAGGGAGAGTTTTCTGACGTGGCGTTAATGGACGGTGGCTTTCAGTTTTCCGTCGTATTCCCTTCAGGGACGAGTGTATTATGATTGGGGGAATAGATGGGAAACTGAAAGCCACCGTCCATTTCCGACGCGTCAGGAAACGTGGATCGTAATCTCACCCTTAGGAGGAGGACCGATCACTCGCTTTTGCGCACCAAGCTGTGATATGAATGATGTTATTATTACGCAAAGACCGTGTATTCAGCGATTTACATCTTGTTTTGGGATGTATTGCTTTGGAGCGGCTCGGTTTCTTGGGCACAAATCGGTGGACCGGCACACCTCCGTTGGCTCAGAACGGCAGGGAGGAGGGTGAGCAGAAAGGGGTGAGGGTCTGGCGCCGTCGGGACCGCCGTCGTAGTTGGGGGGCGTCTCCTAATGAGGGGCGGAAGAGGAGTTGGGGCCGAGGAGGAGGAGTGAAAGATGGGTTTGGTCCCCTCCGTCCCTCAACCAAAAAATCGGATGCCCCCCGTATACCGGCGGGAAGTGGTTCCACGCCCCAGGAAACAGCCCCGGTCGGGGGGCCCAAAACCTCCGGTCTCACACCCCCAACAGGAGCAATATTTTCCCTTTCTATCAACTGCAATGATGGACACGATCACAGTTCTTCATTGCGTATACGATCGCGTATTAATAATCGCGTACAAGTATTAATAACAGATGGGGTGCGTTCTAAGGACACTTCTGAGGAGCATTGTCGTCTTTGCGAAACAATCGACAACGCGAAACAAGGAACCGCGATCCAGAGGACTGATTATGGATCTTTCCTGCGTGGGGTTGCTGTTTATATCCAAAACGCGAGCTTCTATTGTAGCGAATAATTGTCACCATTTTACGATAACACGGTCGCACGTGCTATATAAATCCGTTATCACGTCCCAGCTCTCTGTTTTATGGAGGCAACTTCTTAGAATAAGGTTAGAGATTCGTAAAAGATAGTTATTTTTTCTTGGGGTGCCCTGCGTATTGATTCTGGAATTACTTAAGTTTCCCCACCATTGTTCAAAACCTCGACAAGGTTGATGAACGACAATCATCAGACTTGATAATCATTTAACAACCCTGAAGAAGCTCTTCGGGAAAGGAGAGGAAACGTTGGTACACCAAAGTAAGAAACCATCTTTTGCTTCTACTCTTCCATAACATCGGCATGGCTCTTGCTAAAGCATCACCTACTTTTCAAAATCCAGCAATATTTGCCAGCTCTTGGTAAGAATATGCAGTCCCTGTTGGATTACGAGGTGGATTAATAATTAACCGAGGAAGTGGCTACAGACTTTATTTTGTGGAAGTTATCGATCCCGTAGTAAATATAAGATAACTTGGTGGAATCCATTTTATGAATTTAATGGAAATGACCCTGGTTGTACACACTATTTCATCTTCAAGTGTTGACAGTTAATGCCATTTTTAGTGTCGAAACCTGGGTCGTTTCAATAAAATTCATAAAGTTGATTTCATCAAGTTATTTTTCATTTCCTACTTAGTTTTCTTTGCTAAATCGCCTGCTTTAGTGCTTCGTCTGCAAGTTTGATATAGCCTATTCCTCTACTTTGACGAAATGGTTGAAGTTTCCTCTGAAGAAGTCACGTAGGAATCTCCTTTGGCCCACTCAAGTCCTCCTTTTCTCCCTCCCTCCCCAAGGGGTTCCCCGTCACATAGGCGCCAACATGTTCTCCGTCCGAAAGAGGCTGAGGGAACTCCTCTAAGCATGATTTCTCCTACTCACGGCTCTACATCGGAAGGCGTCATTTTTACTTTCTTCCCGGAGCTAGCGCGAGGCCTATCTGGTTCCGTGGATCCATCAGGCTCGTGCGATGGGAAAAATGTGGTGGAACGGTTGACGTTTTCTCATCGGACATCATGTCAAGGAGAGAAAGTTAAGGGAATATGCATGGAGTATACTTCGAGATGGGAATCTTAAAAATGTTTTGCTACTCTTTAGATAATTCATTCCTTTTTTAACCATGTGAGTACCTACTCGATTACTTTTTTTGCCTCGAATAATGCGTCAGCCTCCCTGGAAACTGAGGAAATTCCTTGAAATTGCTGCTTTCTTGGAAAAATCCAAAAAATCTTCTTGTTTTCATCACAATTTAAGAATTTTTCCTAGATTTTCCCGAATTTATCGTGGCACGGAATTATGTCGGAGTGATTTTGCAGAATCACGAACCTACCTTCTCCGGTATAATTTTTGAGGACATCAAGCTGTTTCACGTATAATTATGGGTTCGTTAATTTGGCCCACATTCAATTGCTTATGCTTCGAACCTTCGTATTTATTATTACTGATTTAATTTTTTCCTCATGCATGCATCAAGGCATTTCAGGAGCTAATTGGATAAAATACATTCACAAGTTTTCCATGCGGTTGTAGTACCACATAACGCACCAACTATCATAGTTGCCAAATCTACAGTATCAAACTGCCGTCAATTCAATATGCTTTGTTTTTCTAGATAAAAAATCTTCACTCCGTATTAAGTGGAATTGAATTATGGTACCATGCACTGGACGTTTCTCATAGGCAGTTATCTCTCATCAGTTCTCATTAAATAATAAAATAATCAAGAGGGCTGTCGTGTTCATTTACTTATACATCTCTTCCTATTTAGACCTCTTATTTATTCCTAGGCACTCCTGGTGCCTTGACCATCTCCCCAACCATCTTAACTTAATTTCCTTTTATCATGCTCATCATAAATCCAATCCCAAACGTGAGTGAAACTACTGTTGCACTCTTGAGGAAGAAATGCGATGTATTTTCTATTCTGTATCACGTTGTGGTGGTAGAATCTGAGAAACCAGATAATATCTTTTTCCTTTTGGCCTTTTTGTTTATGTTTCATACGAATCAGTGTCCTCAATTTGAGTAATCCCTAGCCATGTGAGTTCTAAGGAGGTTCGGTGGTTTCACTCAACTTCTGAGAATTCGACGAAACTTGTTAAAAGCATTAATTATGTTGTCTTAAATCTACCTGATTTTTTAAAGAATTATTTACCACAGATTGCTTGAGATATTTGATCGAGAAGTGGATAAAAAATTACATAGGTTCTTATGGGAACACTAGGTACGAGTAGCTTAATTCATCAAAAAGAACCTTTTTCTAGTTTAGAATTAGGAAAACAAAAATAATAAAAATAAAGTTTATCAAATTATTTTCATACATTATTCTATTGATGATTTAAATTATTTTTTGTCTTCCTTATTCTTAACTATAAAACGTTCTTTCCGATGAATAAAGCTAGTCGCACCTCGCGTTGCCATAAGAACCCATGTAATTTCATGCCCACTTCCACATCAAACATCCTAAGAAATCTGCGGTAAATAATTTTGAAAAAATTGAGGTATTTTTAGAAAAGCATAATTAATGCTTCCAGCAAGTTTCGTCGAATTCCCTTGAGTTGAGTGAAACCACCGAACGTCCTTAACAACAAAGTTCAAGTTACGTTTTAGTTACGGTTGCTGTGAAGACGCTGGTGGTATGCAATTCGTCTTCAAAACAGGATTGTCAATGAGGTCAAGAAATAATTACGCATGCAGCCATATTTAACAGAGTTTAATTGCCATGGTGCTTATTCGGGTAGTTAATAATGAGAAATAAGTTAGATTGATTACATTTTAAGGGTTGTTCAAAACATACATGTATCCAGATGCCTAACTGCGACGATTTCTACGTGATGCCTAACGAAGTTAAAGTCATGAATGATAATAACCAGTTCGTGGGAAAATGATCACAGCGTTTTTCATTTCTATTTGCTGTAGGTACTCGTAAGCCTCATTTTGCGGAAGATACAGCTAAGTAACAAAGAAATGAGTTTTTCTCGGAGAATTCTAAGACTCCGGGAAAACCATAAAGTTAAAATTAACCAAAAATGAGGACATTCCGTGGAAAGTACCTGTAAACCCTCGAGACCTCAGTGACAACGTGTTCATCACCACCCACAGATGTTTTTTTTTAAATAAACCGTACCTTATAAACAGATTAAAACGGTTTACATTAAACGGCATCAGCTATTTAAAATTAGAATGAAATGCTGTACCTACTCCTTAATTGACGCAGAATTATTATGTTGTTAGCCTTGGAAAACATACCAGATCAACAATGTTCTGAGGAGGTTCTAGAAATTATCCTAATATTGATTATTATGGTTTGATTCATCTACGTCTTCGCTCTACTCTACCCTGCGAATCGCTACAGAGTGGGGGGTCGACAGTCATGTGTAAGGGGGGGAGTAGGGAAAATTAAGGGAGGGAGATCATTGGTGTTAAGGTAGTTCCAGCGAAAAATGACTTTAATGTCATTTTATACATGTTCTATCTACTTGTAGAAAAACTCGTCCTCAATGGACGACAAATTTTTGCCTTTCCACACTATTTTTCTCGCAAATGGAACTTAAAACTACATGGCTTTAACTGCGTGCGCGAAGAATGAGGATAAAAAGTATTTTTCGAGATAAAAGTAGGTATTAATACCCTTCAAATTCCATTTTTTCGGAAAACTGTTTAAAAGTAGCTAAAAACTCCCGATAAGTTGAATAAAAATAAAATAAAGGCATATTACCATTTTATTTTTTGAGTTGTTAGCATATTATTGCAACGATCCAAATCAAAATGTTATAATCAAATAGAAATAGTGCTTCTGTTGGCTCCATTGGCTGGAAAAAACTGTACGTGAAAAATATTTGTGTTGAATAATCTGCTAATTTTGTAACTTAGTTCTGGTTTTTGGCAGAAAAGACGTCATCGGTGAAAGCAGAATTTTTTGAAAATCAAACGAACAAAAAAAGAGGAATTTGGTATTTTTGCTTTGACTAATACAGTCAGGGTGGAACTTCCTTAATGGACTGCCTATTGTCAACACTCTTTGTTATAATCACTAATGGTGTGCGGGAAGACGGAATTTTTGTTCCTATCAGTTAGTGGATATCTCTTTTTTATCGCTTCCATCTGTTACATCAGAGGTACATGCTGTTTGGGGTCAAAATATTATCCTCCGTGTCGTACATACTAAAACTCGTCTGATCTGTATTTGTTTTCAGTTAAGTAAAGTAACTCTAGTAAAGTAACTCTAGCCTGGCTTGTAGTCTCCTAGTATCTAGCGGCTCCCAGCATCGGTATAGTCTTTCCACCAGCTGTATAACGCTCTTTGTTCGCTCTTAGCGATTTTTAACGGAACGCTTGGCTTTCCTTGTGTATTTATTTACTTCGCAAATTAAATTTTACGAGCTTACCTGTTGAAAGCAAGGAAGTTGAGAGGGATCAATCTGTTCTCAAAATGAATTTACTGAAGACTCCACAAATATTGAAAGAACACCTACGAGTGGATGAACGCTTGCTGTCTATTTTCTCACGTGGTATCGTAAAACCGTGCGCGACATAATGTCTGCCATCGCGAGCAGGAAAAACCGCTCAGGTGAATAACAATGGGAGAGCGATTTCTGGCGGAGCGATGTGCAGACAGACTGTCTTTGTTGTCGTGGACGACTTTCCCGCCTTCGTCGTATATGCCGGCATTCGGAGGCGTTTTCCTCGCGTCTCGAGGCGTGGTCGTTGCCGCGGGCTGTGGAGCCCATCCGTTAGTCCGCGCGCCCGCGAAAGACAATGGAGTACAGTTGCTTTTCATTCCTGCCACTTCTGTTTCCATTCCATTCGACCCGCGAGGGGGAAATGATTGAAAATAATGGAGGTGGTGCTCGTTTGTCAAGGTGAGCTGGAGATGCCACCGTTTTCGTCGGCAGTCTCTCTTCCTCTCATCCTTTTCTTCCCCATGTAGCAAAACGGTGAGGTGCGCATAATCACTTATGCGCCGCTGCTGCGCATCGAAGCGCACATGTTACCTTCTTCGGACTTCTTCTCGAGAGTTTACGACGCGTGGAAGAAAAAAAAAGAAGAAGGGACTGAATAATTGCGGAAATGTGGGTTCGAGTTGCTTAGCCCCTGGGATGGGTTTGTATGTTTTTTAAACGAAGTTGCACGGTTTCTCGAAACGAAATGGACGTTGCTCACACGTATTAAGGCATCCCCAGAGAGAGGGAAACACCCAGCTGGTGAAAGCTGTTCGTTTTGTGTGTGAACTTCAGTGGCACTCGGGACGGTCAAGGCTGCAGGGTCACTGGTGCGCCTCGCATAGTGGTGATAGGTTGTGGTGCTAGGGTATTAGGTGATCCAACTACTGGGGTTTCGTAGATCACACCGTCTTATGGTTCATTCCATATGAAGTCATAAATTTAAAACTAAACTGGTTGTATGACCATTTTTGAAACCAAATATTTAATGTGTGAAATTCTCAGTGAAAAAGTCATTCGCCTGGGCTGGGATTCGAACCCAGACCCCCCGATTTCGCGCCAAGTGCTCTACCAGTTAAGCTACCCAGGCGTCATCTCTCACTGTGAATTTTAGTCGCTCACTAGCGTGTGACTCCGTTAAAGTTACTGCGCGGCTAGTTCCGCAGTTCTTTGAAAATATTTATTTTAACGCACATACCTACATGTATTGAGAGTGAGGAAGACCGTTTTAAAAGTCCTATCCCTCCTCGATTTAACGCGGCAGCCACTTTTCCGAAATGCTGTACGTGAGATACTGAGAAAGTTGATGTTTTCTATGTCCTTAAAATATCGAGAACTTATTATGACAGAGTATAGATATGGAAACCATTCTGCTCTACACACTGTAGAAAACATTCGTTTGAATATTTAAATTTTCCCTTTACGCTCCTTTATTGCTAAAATTGAACTTGAGATCAATATTATTTTCTTAAAAAAAAGTTTTTTTTACTCAGGAAAACCATACGGAGTTTAGTCTCAGGTTTGAGAGACTTCCTGCTCCAAGTAACATAATTGAAGAATAAACTAAAAAAAAGCTTTAGACCTGCCGCGTACGGTCCCGAGTGCCACTTTTTTATCCATAGAAGCAAACAAAAATGACTTCCCTTAGGCTTAAAAGTTGATCAAGCAGCCATCGTTTAATTTGACATGGAATCACCCTAACCTAAGAATTTTAGGGGGGTCTTTACCCTACTTTGTTTTCTGCTTTCCCCAAAGAGGCGTTTTCAGACCACTGCCGTTTTCTTCGCCACGGTTGTTTGCTAGGAGATTAGAAAATCCTCTCTTCACCACTCGGCGCTTAAACAGTAGTACAGTGGGGGGAAAACGTTTGTTTTTTAAAGTTGATACAAATTATATAGGAAGGTAAATATTGCAATCTTAGCTAAAATAGACAAACTTTTTCGTTATTCATGTCGTATGCGGTCTATAAATTGTTTGCGGTTTACAATAGTATATACCGACTTAACGGAAGATGAATAATTGATATTTTAACTAAATAAATAGTTTTGACTATCACAATATTTTTAGTAGCTATATTATAACCAAACTATAAGCAATAAGTAATTAAAAATCAATATTTAATTAGGTATAAATGTTAAACTGAATAAAAATGTCTACACTTCTCAATCATTAAAACAACGCGTTAATTACTTCTATCTCTTCTTGTATAAATTGTTGTTTCTCTCCCAAGTGCATGGCTCATAGGAAGATCGCAATATTCTTCAATCAATTTCTTTTGCTTTTTAAGAAAAGGTACAATCGTTTCTTCGGTTCAAATAATTATGTAGGATTCCTTCTCAAGCTTGTCAATCAGCACCTTATAGGGTCAATTATACTTTTTTATTTCTATGATCAAGTCGACAATATACAGACATATTTCTATGAACATTGCAACACTACAATTGGAGTTTATATCCTCAGCGTGAAAATAATATACTTTCTATTTCAGATAAAATTATTTCAAATATATCACAAATGGTATGAGTAACCCATTTTCACCCGGGAAGTACTTAAATTTATTTTTTTTAAACCCTCTGGGAACCCTTTAAAAAGCCCTCAAAAATCCACAGGGCGAGACGGCTGAAGCACACGGCGCGATATCGAGTTCAAAATAGATTTTCAGGTAGTAAAACTATTGAATTAAGAAAAATGAAATGTCCATGGTTTCGCTGTGAAAAGTGATTTATTCAATCAGCTATGTGTAAATTTTCATTTTTAAGTCTAGCAACAAGTCTTTCTGTAAGATACTATTCACTAATCTTTTGGAATCCATTCTACTTCCTTACCTAGAAAGTTGGGAAATAAGCTGACTTGGATAATGATTGAACTCACTTGTAGTGTAAATAATATATCCTGGCATACAGTTACATCACCGGTCAGAGAGGGCGGCCTGGGCCTTGTAGATCTCGCCGCTAGAATTCGAGCCTTCCGTCTCCAGAGATCTCAATCCCTACTCTTAGGCGACCAAAATGCCCCATGGCGTCAGCTGGCCTCAAGAGCTATAAACAGATCACAACCACGCACACCGACACAAACAAACGGCCAAATCCTTAAAAGCTTCTACACAAGCATGATAAATAGTTGGGACGCACAAAATATTACAAACGCAGAAAATCAAAAATGCAGCTTTCACCTAAATAGCAACATCGGACATTCTCTCCACATCTATAATCCGATAAGGAAAAGAGCACTTAAACTACCACTCAAAAAGTCAGACATTTACAAACAAATCCTGTACAACGAGAACAACAAAAAATGGCCAATTAAAGGGACAATCACGGGAGAAAAAGTTCACTGGCAATCATTTCGGACGTGGCCGTGCATCGGACGAGACTCCGACACAGCGTGGAGAGTAGCACACGACGCCATAGCAAACGGCCCTTTCCTCGCTCACGCAAACCTCAGCGAGACGGACGACTGCCCATGGTGCCCCGAAACCATAGCGGATACGTGGCACATAATCTTCGGTTGCTGGAAAACAAAACAACTCTGGCAAGTAACCTGCAGAATCATCAAAAAAATGACCCAAAAAACATCCATAACAAAAAATGATCTTTACGCCGGGTTTCCGTTAAAAAACAAGGTCGATAAATCAAATAACGTCCAATTTTCCAACTACCTACTGACGCTTGCCAAAAGCACCATATACGACGAGTTTACACTCATACAAAGGAAAAAAAAGATGACACAAACTACACGAAAGAAATGGCCAAGAGGTTAAAAAGAAGACTGGAGAAAGAAAAGGCGTATCACAAGGAAGCCGGCAATCTGAAAGAGTTCTTCTATAATTGGACAGAAAACAACATTTTGCTGACCGAAGAAGGAAGCTTCAACGAAAACCTATGGGTAACAGAATGAGTGAAAAAATAGAAGAAATGGAATAACAAGGATCAAGAAGGACAACAACAACTGTGTACGTTTCGACATGCCTCAACTTCGGTGGTGAGGTAGGGAGGGCTCTTTGGCGGCGGGACTCGGGGTCGAGAGGTTGCGGTAACCAGCCCCTTCGGATCGACCCTCCTGACGCCTGTCCTTCCTGCCGAACCGCTGTCGCGAGTACAAATCAAAGGAAAAAAGGGACTGTCATGAAAAATAAATGAATGAATGAATGATGAATAAAAACAAAAAATAAAAGAGGTGACGATGAGAGAAAAAACCAAAGCCCTTACAGTACCCTTTAATAATAATAATAATAATAAAAGTTTCTTTCTATAAATAAATAAAGCTTTCACTCCTAAAGTTCGGCGCATAGCGCGCAGCATTAGATACAACCATCACACATTGAATAAAAGCGTGCTGCTCACTATTAAGCAGCACGCGGTCGACAGAGTACGCGCGCTCACCACGGCCCGGAAAAAACTCCTCAAGAGGAGCAAGGCCGTGAGGGAGAACTCTACCTTTCTCCTTCACCCGTTCCGTCTCTTTCGGCCACCTCCGCCTGTTGTTGAATCTCCGCCACCCGTCCAAGAGGTTGAACGTTTCTGGAAGGAAATCTACGAAACGTCGAAGCCATTCAACGGAGACACTCCGGCCATAGGCCTCTTTAAGGAGGTTTGTGACCGCCACCTACAAGATGTGGATGGACCTCTTTCAGTCACCGAGAGTGACGTGAAGAAGGCCTTCTCTGGCAAGAAGAATTTCTCGGCTCCAGGAATGGATGCCGTGAATAACTTCTGGCGGAAGAAATTTAATTCCACCCACCAACACCTCGCCAGAATCTTCACGTCCTTTCTAAATGGTGGAAAACCAATTCCACCTTGGCTGACTGAGGGACGCACGGTTCTGATACCTAAGAAGGGAGACTTGTCCAATCCAAAAAACTACCGCCCTATAACCTGCCTCAACACTGTATATAAGGCGTTCACTTCGATCTTGAGCGACCTTATCCTACACCAAGTCCAGCCAGTGTGGGAGGAGGCGTACGTGCAGAGGGGCTCAAAGCGGGGAATCGCGGGATGCAAGGACAACCTGCTCATTGATAGGTGCATATGTCAGGATGCCATCCGGCATAAGCGAAACCTATCAATGGCCTGGGTGGACTACAAGAAGGCTTTTGACACCACTTCGCATGAGCTTTTGATCGCCATGCTGAAGTTGATGAAAGTTCACCCATAAGTAAGTGTCCTGCATCCAACGCCTGTTACCACTCAGGAAAACGCGCTTCGTTCTGACCTCAGGCAAGAGGTCAGTTTCCACAGAGTTGGTAACATACCACCGTGGCGTTTTTCAAGGCGACAGCTTGAGCCCCTTACTGTTCTGTATTTCCCTCCTACCCCTGTCCCTCAGGCTGCGACGAGGTAAAGGATACATGTGCGGTGTTCCAGGTGACAGGAAGCATAAGGTCACCCATTTGTTTTATATGGATGACCTGAAGCTATACGCTTCTAATGCGAAATACCTCCGCACTGCCCTGGACACCGTACTGGAATACAGTGAGGCTATAGGGATGGAGTTCGGATTGGACAAGTGTGCATCCATCCACTTGGCGAGAGGAAGATTTTCGGAGATCAAAGAAGACGTGCAACTTGTTGACGGGAGCGTCATTCGTCACCTCGAGGACGATGACAGCTATGAATATCTCGGCGTCCCCCAGCGCCGAATGCAGGAGGTTGCAGCAGTGAAGGGAAGGATCACCGCCAAATACAGACAGACTCTCAGAAACATCTGGAGTTCTGAGCTGTCAGGCAAGAACAAGGTTCTTGCCACGAACATGTTCGCGGTTCCTACACTGCTATATACCTTCGGATGCATGAATTGGAACGTCAACGAGTTGCAGAACCTCGATAGGGGAACGAGGAAGATGATGACCATCTATAGAAGTCTTCATCCGAAATCTTCCGTCGCCAGATTGTATCTCCCTCGCAATGTAGGTGGTAGAGGACTATTGAGTCTGGAGTGTCTCCACAACAGAGTTGTCCTGGGTACAGCTTTCCGAGTCTTGAAAAGCAGGGACCCCCTGCTCAATCTCGTGAGAGATCACGAGAGTGCGGGAGCAGGGGCGTTTCTCTTCCAGGCGGCAAAGAGGGCAGCGGACGAAACCGGTCTCGACTTCGACCCGTCATCCGACGGAAGCGACAATGACACGACCATCTTGTCATTGAAGGCAGACGTCCTCAAGCTCGAAATAAAAAAAGCCGAGCAGAAGGCCTTGCTCAAGGTGCATACCGATAAGCCCATGCATGGAGGTTTCTATCGAAACATCGAAAAGCGTGGGCTATCGAAGGAGCTAACGTTTGCCTTCCTACGCTCCGCCGGTCTGAAGTCCGAGACCGAGGGTTTTGTCCTCGCGTGCCAGGATGGTGTCATAAACACACTCGTGTACCGCCGCATTATATTCAAGGCGGAGGTTGCGGACACGAGATGTAGGGCGTGCCGAGCCCAGCCGGAGACTTTGAGTCACCTTCTCTCCGGCTGTAGTTATTACGCCAAGTCAGCGTATTTAGCTCGGCACAATGCGGCCCTACGAGTGTTATACCCTCATCTTCGACACCATTATGGCATCGACGAAACACCTGTGCTGCCCTATGCCCCTGGAGATATTGAGTCCGTCGTGGAGAACGATAAATGCACATTCTGGTGGAATTACTCCTTTTCCACCACCAGGCAGTTGGAGGCGACCAAGCCTGATATCGTTCTCCTCGACCACCTCACACGCTCCATGTTCGTGATCGAGTTTTCGGCTCCGGCTGAAACTAACATGGATGCGAAAGAGGTGGAGAAACGGACGAAATATCAAGACCTGCTTTCCGAACTTCGGCAGATGTACCCCGGACACTCTGTGAAACTGGTGGTCCTCATCATAGGTGTGCTCGGTGGAGTTGAGGGCTCGCTGATAGATAACATCAAGTGCATTCCGTCCTGCGTGGCACAGGCGGAATCACTAGTTGCTCGCATGCAGAAGGCCGTCATCCTGGGGTCACTCCGTCTACTGCGGACGCATGACCCGACCGCAGCGTAGCCACACATCCGATGGGCGTCGGACGTGGCTGCGATTACTGCAAAACCCCTCTCGAGTCACCGGCCATTATGACGGCAATGAAACCCGATGCTTGCCGGGGACTCGGAGGGTCATGTTACAACTGTAACGAAAAATAATAATAATAATAATGTATCCTGGCACATGGACACATGGATTGGCAGCACTGTTACGTGTGAAAACCTGCTGCTAAAATATTTTTACACTCGTGCTTTGTAAATCTAATTCTACGGCAAATAAGTCCACATTTTCATTTGACTGATTCACGCTTTCTCGGGAATTACATATCGTGTTGACGTATTATCTACGTTTAAATTTGTTTGAATTCTTCTGATTTAGTCCCTACTATTGCTAGTTTTCGTTCCTTCTCTTCAACACAGAAAATTAGTCATTATTTTCATTTGACTGTTTCACGCTTTCTCGGGAACTCGAAATCGTGTTGATGACAAATTGTTTGAGTTGTACTGATTTAATCCTTACTATCGCTTGTTTTCGTTCCTTCTCTTCGATAGTCTACGCGTGAAAACGCGGAGCTCTTCCTTTTTAACATACACTTACTCATTATAGGAGCATTCAATCTAATACATCCATCGATAAAAGTGACAGCCGTGGTTTCTTCGAAGGATTTACGGATTGTGCGATAAGCGCTGTTATCGTTTCGGAATTTCCTCGTCCTCCTCGTTCCTTGTAAATACGAAAGCTTTCGGAGAACTCTTTTGTAAACATGGCATTGACGTTACGCGTTCACCCCTTTGTTGTGGATACCACCGCGCTCTGATTGCTTCCGACATCTTGTCTCCTTTTCTCCTTTGTTGATATTGGGGAAGGAAGACAATGGCGGAACGTTTATGCGCGATTCACGCCTCGAATAAAAACAATGGACTCGTTTACGCCGCGTTGCGTACTCCGTGGCATGCTCGGGAAATGATAATGGGTTCGGGGGGAGTAGGTGTCGCTTTGAATTGGATTTCCGTTTGGTCTTCTCACTTCATTTCAGTCCCCCACTCCTCCCTCCCACTCACTGCTAATGTCCCCATTTACCGTTCAATAGTTCCCTTAAGTGTGTCTCCGTTGAAGCAGGTCGCGCCTCACTGAGCGGGGACTTCTCAGCCGGGATTCATTCACGTCGTCGGGAGTCAAGTTTGCTCATATGCCAATCGCACTTGGAGCCTTGCGGAAGGTCGCTGTGTATAGACACTGAGGGCCTTGAACATTATTTCAGCTGTTTTAAGGTATTTTGAGTCGGTCTTGAAAAATATTTCAACACGTATTGTTTTAATTATAAATTCTAATTAATTTTTAGAAATTCAGCGCTTATTTCTAACCACATTCGACTAATCATAGGCAGTAATGTTTTCTTCCCCTTGCCAATGAACTTAAAATTTAGCCGTTCTTGCGGCCTTAAATGAGCAACCTTTTAGTATATATGTGCTCTGTTAGTCATTCTTCAAATTTCATCCTCCAATTTTTATTATTCCCCTACTATGCCTCACTCTTCTTGGTTTTTCTCTAATTATGAGCAGGTCATTTTCTTTGTTATTCACCACAGCTGTAACTTAAGTCATTTGTATAGTCTCATCCAATTTATTCAAAGTTCCCGGAGTCATACGATGCTGAGATTCACATAAAAGCTTCAATGAGTATTAATTTCCTCAAATTGTCTACTTATTAAAAAGTTAGAAAGTATAGCGGCTTAAATCAATTCTCAGCTGTTTGAGATCGCTGCTGTTGTTAAGCGTTAAGGTATCTCAGTCTCGATAAGCTGCTCTTTTTTGGGAGGCTTTAATAGTGTGCGGGAAGAAAGAATTTTCGCACATATCTGCTCGACGGTGTATCTCTCGTCTTTTGTTGCTTCTGTCCGTCCTACGGGCGTTACATTAACATTATGGTGATCTACCGGTTAAAGTGGATTAAAACGGAAGAGGTAAAAAGTCTTCTAGTTTTTTTACTGGCGCATCCCCTAATCCCCATGAGCGATTTTTTCTTCGTCTCAGCTTTCATCCTACCTCTCTTTATCCCGTCCATATAGCCAGTTCTCGTCTATAATTGCAATAGCTACTTTCTCTTTCCCACTTTTCCAACACCTTCCTCTCTATCATGGCCTTCAGCAACCCTTTGTCCATCATTAACTCTTCCAAACACCTACTCTGCCTCCTCCTAACCTCCTCCTGAAGTTTCCTCTCCTCACCCACCATACCAAGTATTACGGATTATGGGAAAAGGATAAATTACTTTGCACTATTCCACTGGAGAATATTATTTATTGAGCCAACATGTTTCACTGCACTGCAGCATCATCAAGACTCTTCCTACTACAGTCCTGATGATTCTGCAGTGCAGTGAAACATGTTGGCTCAATAAATAATATTCTCCAGTGGAATAGTGCAAAGTAATTTATCCTTTTCCTACAATGGAGTTCCACAATGTATCGGCCGCTACCAATAACTTCATTACGGATTATATTTTCTTCGGGTTATGAAAAGAAAGTAATGGGGGTAAAATCAGTCGTGTTTGCTTGAAATACATTGCATTTATTTTTTCTTTTAATCTTATGCTAGTGTGTAATATTTGAGTCCGTAGTGGCTCCTAATAGTTTTATCACACCGTTTCAATCTGCATCAGCGCGAACGCTGTTTATGACTTTTATGGCTATGCTCGTTTACACTTGCATATACTACTTGCTTCGTCAACCGTGCAATATTAGGCGTTGTTGGACAGGTTATGGGTGAGGCCAGTTTTTCTAACCTCTCGCTCTATTTACTTCTCTTTACTTTGGCAGAGTAACGGAGGAAGAGTAGCTTTTCTCCTCCCCTGTTTGAGTTCCGCTTTACCCGACTTCATTGATGACTCGCCCAGTGTGCTTCATCGTATTATCTCTGGGCATATTTTCTTGCGGTGAGAATTCTCACAGGAACGGTGGCATTAAGACGTAGATCTTGAAAGCGGTCTAGGAGGGAGAAAGAATCTTTAAAATAGTTGCGACAGAAGAGGAACACATTTTTAAATAGTCAACGCGTGATAAATTAACCGTGAGATGCTTTCGAGACGTTATTGCGTCAATAAATTCGTAACATCTTTATGATGAAAGACTAATCTTTCTCTTAAGTTTTTCCCATACTCAATTTATAATTGCATGATTTTAACTTGCGTGGTCATTTCATGAGGAGACTCTGAGAACTGCGTGCTGCATTTATTTTTGGTATCACCCATTTCATCTTACTCTTTCAATTTGCCGAAAAACTCCTAGGTTTTAGGACGATAAAAGTCTCAAAAGTTCTCTGTATACATTCCTCTTTCCAGGTATTACATTCGCATTTCACTCTGCGTAGAATGTTATTTTGATGAGTTAATGTTTTCATTTCGACGATTATTTTGCTAGGAGCTCAGGTCATATGTGCTATAAGAATATACATGCGGTACACGGGTCCTCCGCGCCAGGGAACAACCCCCTCCCCGGGTCTGCAGGCTCACGCCTATACCCCAGGTTCGAGGAAGGCTGCGGGAATAGGAAGGAAAAAAGGATAGGGGTAAAGGGTATGGGAATGGGTAGCTTTGGACCCCAGTGCCATGAATACGCAAAGGGGCTTAAACCGAAACGCGAAACAGGCATTTTTTATTATGCGTTGGCTACGATACCTCTATTTTCCCTTGAGTGTGATTTGAGTGATGAGATGATGATGAGATATGATGAGATATGAGATGATTATATGAGTGATAATGAGTAATAAAAGATGCCTCTGTGAGTGGATATATACAACATTAAGTAAAACAACATTCATTTTTTTTGTAAAACAACAGAGCATCAAATGTTACACTATATACAAATTATCACTTACTGTAAACTTTGATGCTCTGTTGTTTTACAAAAAAATTTGAATGTCGTTTTACTGACTCTTTTATTAGACTTTCGAGACAATGCACATCATGATGATGTTTTTCAAGTATTATTATTATTTTTATTCAAATTGCTATGACTTTGTTAGGTTTTATCTCAATATGTATTAGTAATGATGAAGAACCCTTATATAAAAATTCTAAGGTACCTATCCCTTTGTGAATTGGATTGATCTTGATGTGTTAAATGATATATGAAATGTTATTGTTGTACCCTCATATATTTCTTCTTATGTAGCCCTAATGATGGAATTCATTAAATTCCGAAACGTTGGCAAAGGATGATATTTTGATTACCTAAACTGACCTATGCTCGCTATTTGAATGGATTTATAAGAACATAAGAATTATAAGTGATACGGAGGTCTACGATTATGTGGAGAATAGGGGAATGGTGGAGAGGAACCTCGCGTCGGCTTTAGCCTACTCTCAACTAAAGGTGCCAAGGGGTTTACCGTTTTATATATATCCCTTCCGACGAACAAGTGCAATGCAGTTCGTTCGCAGCTTTCCGCGGCGTTGAGCAGATGATGTCAACATTTTTCGGGTGACGTCCGCGTATGTTGTTTAGGATCACAACAGTTTCGCCAGCTATCCTGCTGGCGTCCTCAGGTGAAGAATAGCGAGAAGGTTTTTCGTTCAATTCTTACAGAGGCCAAGTTGGATAGATTTGGCACCAAATTCGGCCGATTCTGCGCCCAGTCATGGAGCGCAGCATCGTGATCGCGCGATGTTGTTGACGAAACTGTTGTGATCCTAAACAACATACTCGGGCGTCTCCCGAAAAATGTTGATGGCAAGCGTAATGCACTTGAAGTGCTCTACACATCACACACAATTAGGGATGCAAATTCCACTAAAAAATCTTCGATACAGCTGGGATTTGAGCCCCGGCCCTCGGGCTGGTTACCCCCAATAATATGGCCACCACATCAACCCAACCCTTTTGTAATTTGATGAGGACGCACATTTCCCAAGGGACGTCACAGCGTTCATCCATGTACGTATAAAAGCGTATCAGGCTTAAATTTGTGGAAATACTTGATGTCCTTTTCAAATAAAACAAAATTGGTAAAATTTCCACACAGTATAATATAAACCACAGTTAGAATACACCACCGACCAAGGTTTCCGGCCATTTTAGTAATTTTGACACGGAAGTCTTACACCATTTTGACAAAGGGGCTAAGCTGGATTTCTTTGAGCAATATGAAATCACTCATAGCCCGGCTAAGTTATGTAATGATGTTGTTTTTTATGATCGATCGCCTCTGTTAAACCTTGTTCTCCCTCCCGTCCGACAATATGATGACCATGCCTCCTGACCTTCACCACCAACGGCTTTTCTGTGTTCTACCCCCCCCCCCTTTTTCCTCTTGTGTTCCCCTTCTGTGACTTAATACACCCCCCCCCCCACCTCCACCCCCTGGCTTCCATCCCGGGGTATATATGGTGGAGTTTTTGAGAAAGATGTACCTTGATAATGGCATTACGTGCCGAAACCTTGGTCGGTGATGTATTCTAACTGTGGTTTATAATATACTGTGTGAAAATTTTACCAATTTTGTTTTAATTCAAATGTTCATCCGTGTAGTCTTCACGAAATCGCCGGCAATTACAACTTTAAACAGGCGGAACCGATCGTGTTTATCCTGCGCATCTTTCAAGAATGGCAACAAAACATATCTTCTGAAAATCACTAGATACCCACGTCTTAAGAAAGAAGTGCCGGTATTCATTCAAGTGTTACGTATGAAGTCGCACGCAGGAGAGTTAATTGAGACCAAGTAGCTGAGAGCGTGGGCTGCTGTTCGAGGGAAGGTCACGCAATCGAATCGATTCACTTCCCTCTCTCTCTCAGAGAGCGTTAATTACCGTGAGATCTGTTGCGTGAACTCGGCTCGGAAGCTGTTCGCACGAGCTGGTCGCGCCATCTGGACAGGGAAAAAGCCATCCAGTTGAGGAACGAATCTTTGTGTTCGAATTATTTCTGCCCCATTGCGTCTGGCTACTCCTGCGTAATGGTCACTCGTGTTTCCCCGTTTCAGAGTTGACCATTAAAAGTTTGATGACGAAAATAAAGAATGGGTTAGGATATCCGGAAGTAATAACATTCCGTTTCTCGCTGCTCCTTGGAAATAAAGTTGCTTAAGGTGGATGAGGATTCTCGCGAAAGCGTCAGCGTATAGGTATAAAAACATAAGCTAATCATGTGCATGTGACGTCAGCGAATTCTTTTGTTGAACTTTAGGATGAAAATGGTTGGTGTAGGTTTATTTCTCGTTTAATGATGCTAAATAATGTATCTTGATAAAAATGATACCTTTTCACGCTATTCTTTCGTTAATTGAACTTATAATAACATGCTGTTCAATATGGGGGAAGGGTGAAAGATAGGGAAAAAAGTATTTTTATGTAAAATATGAACGTCATTTCTGTGAAAAAATCTCCGTAAGAAGTGGATTCTCCCAAGGCTTAAATGGAAATAAAACTAATGCACCAACCCATCTTAGTTTTTGTTTTATTAGCAAATAACTATAGGAACTTAAATTTAAATTCGTTAGTTCAATAAAAATAGCATAATAAGAACTAAGATATTGCAGTTTTCCACAGATAAAGTTTTAATCGACCCGGGTTTCGATGCACTGCATCATCACCTGATTATTATTCTTATTATCACTTATCACACTTCTTATTATGTTCATATTCCACAACATCTCGCCTGATTCCTCCCTTTTTGTGAATACAAATAGCTCTACAGTCAGCTCCTATGGCTGGAAAAAGAAGTCATAAAATATGTATATGTACATATTTGTTGACTGAAAGGTATATTTAGTTTCATAGTTGTAATTTTAAACAGCTGAGGTATTTCATCAGTGTAATGGAATCAACTCTCAGGGAATTGAATACAAATAAAATTCAAGATTCCTTACCACCTTATCTGTTTATTCATTATCAAATAACTACATAATTTCAAACACACATATCCTTAGCGTCATTCTCTTTTGGGGTGAGCAAAGTGGAAGAATGTAGTTATTGCCGTTAGTCTTAGAAAACTGCCTCCTTTTTAATAATTTCATCCATAATGCCCTATCCTTGAAAACCACTTTCGCTTCTCTTACACTCTTGCATTGCTTCATATACGCTCTCTCAGTCTTAATACTCCTAATATTCCTCCTCTTTAGAGTATCCTCTACCACTTTCTCCGATGACTAACTACCCTCCTCTCTCACCATTCTCTCTATTATCATGTATCTCTTTCGTTATTCGACTCTCTCGCACTTTATCGACGCTGCCCAAATAATTTAAGTCAAAATTCCGTTTTTCAATGGAAATGAAAACCCACCGTTTTTCAATGGTAATCGGTAATCGGAAATGGCCGGAAAAAGGTGCCAATAAAAAATATAACGGTGAAATAATCTGCTTAGTTATTATCTTAATGTGGGTTAGTAATAGCTAAGGCATTTCACCTGCGAAATAATTATTTTCATAACAAAACGAGCAAAAAGATGGAATTTAATATTTGTTTTGACTTTATACAGTCGCGATGGAACTCTTTAATGTAATTATTTGAAAATTTCGTGATTGTGTGACGTCAATATTTCATCATCAAGCGATCGCATGTTCGTACTCATCTCGTGGCTCTCTCGCTCTTCTTGAAATCGGAGGAAATATATATTCCTTGCGGTGATAATTCACCATTTTCTCTCCACCGGTGGAGGAGGCCTAGTCGTTCGTGGGAGGCGAGGTGCGACGGGGTGGTGGGCCGAAAGAATATCCTCGCCGTCGGACTCAACCGCACCTTCCGCCAACCGTGCGCAAGACGGAAGCGGATGCACTCCGTTCCACAACCATGAACTCCCACTTCTTAATTCCTTCTTCTCCTAAGTCCCCTCCCCCTTATTTGCAATCACACCCTTTAGCGATACTAGGTCCGACAAATGCCTCACCCCTAGTGAGATATGGTCCCCAAAATAGGACACTCGTAGATAGTCCCCCAAACGGGACCCCCGTCAGTGGAATTGGATGCTCTAACCTGTTTAGGCAGGAACCAAATTTAGCTGACAGAATCGGGATAGCAAATACGCTCTTGGACGAAAAAGAGCCAGTGGCTTTTCAACTCCATCTTATATTTTTTTTCCATCTCACTGCGAAATACAATAAATGGCACAGTACGCAGTCACACGCGTGGGATAAATAATGTGCGTTCATCAAAGTGGTGAAAATCGCCTTGAAAAAATAATTTGATTCGACCGGGGTTCGAATCCCGGTCATGGCAAATAATATTTTCGTGAAAAATTTCATCCCATTGGTTATCTGAAAGACTTAAAATATTATTCTAATTGTAAGAAGTTTCCGTTCCGTTCCTTCCGTTTTTCTACCCAAATACTCCAAATATTTATTCACTGCAGCCCTCTTGTTCCTTCTTCTTCAATGCTTACCCCATCAAACCCAGACATTGTTCCGTTCCTGAATCCCTTTTATATTTTTGCTACAGTTGAAGGCGTCGCTTCATGAAACTCCCTCATGATGATTCAAATGAAAAAAAAAACTTTTCTTGTTTTAAAATAGATTTTTAACTGCGAAAGGGTTCGATACAGAATATCATCCTCTGACCAGATTCATGATACTGTAATCTAAACCTGTCGCGGTTGAATGAATATATTTGCGGAACGAGCTAAGTTTTTTCATCTGTCTATTAGTCTTCCTCTTGGATAGTCCTCCTTAAATCTATTTTTCCTTTTCTATATTCCTTACGAATTAGTTTTTTTTTTCAAAAATACGCAAATGGTTGGTTTCCGTTAAATTAATATGATTGGTCATTCTCTACTTAAGATAAGATAATGCTTTATTTGTTCTAGGAATAATTTCCTTTTGAGTGTGGTTAAACAATAACAACTGAGACAGGCCTGGTCATAACAGGAAAACAATCACATTCTAAGTAATCAATCTGCCAATCAATCACATTTAAGTTACCTAATCACATTCAAAGGCATTACAACTTAAAACACATAAATACAAATACAGTTTCTATACATAGGAGTGATCATATACTTACTTCTGATGCGTTGAATAATGTGAGAAATATTAACGCTACAACAGGGAGGTGTCACGGGAACGTTGTATCGAAACGTCTTGTTTTTTAACGCAGAATTTTAGCCAGTTACCTACGCTCGAATTAATGCATTCGTGCCATCCAGGATTAATAAAAGCTCCATCTGAAGCTGTGAAGACAACTATGAGGAATATTGGTATTAGCTCAGGATGAGGACGGGTATTTAACATATTTTGCACTTATTGGTGTGTCTCCAACTATCGCTAAAAACATCTTCGAGTTCAGGAAAACTTCGTATCACGATTGCTTAATATCTTACTGTACCTTGCGATGGGCTCAACATCCTGGATCGCTTCGGCCATCGGCGATAATTTATGTCCTCCCCTCTAGAGGAGCAGGGGACCGTGTGTTTTACGCTTCGCGGTTGGTAATTGCACGGAGGTGGATTTTTGGTCGTCCTTGACACACAGTTGGTACTCGCGGAGAAAGAAATTGATGACTCGATGAGAGACGATGGAAACGTGCCCAAAATTTTTCGAAAGTATCTCCGTCGTTAAAATGTATGAGATGCTTTGAGGCTTGGTTATCCTATTGCCAAAGGTATTGTTTCACCGGCTGTTATTCATCACCATGTCAACGCGCTCCGCTGGTGCTTATGAATTACACCAAATTGGAACACCAAAGTAACAACTGAATATGCGGGCATAGAAATAAGAATGGAGAAAAATAGGTTGCTTTGCTTATTTTCTCTTCAAAACTGTTGTGTGATACCGAATTGATGATAGGTCAAATATGTGCTTTTAGTTTTTTTTGAGACTCTCGATTTCACTAGATTTCATTAATCGAGGCTAATTTGTTTGGTGTTCTTATCGAATCACTAATCAATGTGTGGTATGGATGCGTTGCCCAGGGATGAGAAAATTATTTAAAAAATTAAAAATCCTAAATTGTAGTATTTGAACAAGTTTGTCACAAGTATGATTTATTTGATTAGCTAGTTTTAAAGAGGAATTTCTTTTGAGCAATAGTGCAACATTTTCGATGTAATTTAATACATGCAAACTCTACTACTAGTAAATATTAATTATTCACCCTAATGAGAGAGAGGAAAATGTCTTATGCTGCGCGATATGTCGTCTTTCGTCCAAATTATGATGAAAACCAAAGTCGCTATTCCGAAAACTATGTTAACGCTATAGTGTAACTACATGTCTGTTATGGATTTGTGGATAGCTAACGAAGATCGTTGATTGTTGTGCCATTCAACCCGATAAATATCATTAAATTTATCATAGTGTAACTACATGTCTGTTACGGATTTGTGGATAGCTAACGAAGATCGTTGATTGTTGTGCCATTCAACCCGATAAATATCATTAAATTTTGGGGATGATATCGTTAAAGCGATTAATTTTCATGGAACAATGGATGAAACTGGGCCTTTATATATATATTTTATATGTAAACGACTCAATGTTATCCTTGAAGAAAAGAATTGAGTCATTATATTCAACAAATCGTCGCTCCTGTCTTGACCTCCCTAACGATCAATGCCATTCACAGACCATTTGTTGGGAGGCGAACCGGTATTGCACTAGTTCGGCAACGCGAAGGTAGAAGGTCAGAATCCTCTCGTATTAGGTACATATATTACGTTTTTCATAAAACATTTTTTTTCGAATCAGGGTTTACGGTTCACAGTGCCGTCCGCCATAGATGGGCTCATTTATTTACAACCGCAACTCAAGCAATAAACCCAGTCTTTTCTTGCGTTTCATAGTGAAAAGCTATGGAACTTGCTCCGCATGAATTGCAGGTTAGCACTAGTTTTTCTGGAATCGAGACCCTTGACCGATTCACCCGGTTTGTCAAATGTGTCGACAAATGTTCATCTCTCGACCTCACATTCATTTTCACCGGAGGGCGAGTCATTCACCCCTCGAATTGGCGTCGAGTGCTATTGCTATGTGCTTATAGATGATGATACTTAAATTGCAATTTCAGATAAGAGCCGAGGTCCCAAAGTCAAATTTTCGATCAAATATTTTTTAACTATCGAGTTTTCATAAGACTTCTGTCGCAAGCGCAGAACATACTTTCGTTCTCGGTCGTAGAGATTTGGGAAAATCATACGATGTTGTGGAATATGCCACTAGCTGCCTCTGCAATATGCATTCAGTTGAACCACGGCGGTTGGCAAATGTCATATTGAAAAAAATGAATTGGATATAGCAAGCTGTTGACCATGGAAGAAGCCGCACTACTAAAAACAACGCTGCTCTCGGCATCGGGTATTAATATGGATTCGCAAAAGAAAAAAAATGAGGTCACATAAGAGTACGTTATTTGTTCAAAACGTGGATGTTGGGATAGGAAGACGAGCTGGAATATGAACGGCCTGACAAAGCCAGTAAAATTACCTGAACATTCTGAGGATGAACGGAAAAATGTCCAGAAAAATACTTTCTGGGATCGAAACAAACATTTTTCGCTAAGCCAGAAGTGTGAGTGAGGCGCCATTCGGAAATTATCATCATTGTGATTGTTTATTTGGTTAAAAAAATCATAAGTGTCTCTCCACAGTTTGTTCAAATTATATTTTCTAAATATTTTTGAAAAAATTGAGATTCAATTTCATTTTCTTCAAATTCTGCTCCTGTAAAATGCTATACGTTTTTGTCGAAAACATTTTTTAAGAAATTTCGATTCAATTTCATTTTTTTTAATAAAAAAAATGCTTAATACTTATTTTGTCGAAAACATTTTTTAGAAATTTTCAATTAAATTCATTTTTTCATATTTTTGAAAAAAATGCGATTCAGTTTTATTTTATTCAAATTCTGCGGCTCCAAAATGCTAAACGTTTTTGTCGAAAACATAGTTTTGAAGACATTTAGATTCAATTTAATTTGTTTTCTTTAAATTATGCTGCTGCAAAATGCTTGACTCATTTTTTGTCGAAAACATTTTGTAGAAATTTCCTATTAAATTAATTTTCTTCTTATTCTGCTGCTGCAAAATGCTTAACTTTTTTCGTCGAAAACGTATATTTTTGAAGAAATTCCTGTTCAATTTCACTACCTTCCAGTTTTGCTGCTGCAGAATGCTTAACTCTTTTACGTCGAAAACATTGCCGGTGCGACATGGGCCAAAGTTGCGTTCGTGTTCAGAATGCCGAAATGAGAGCATTTGAGAGCACCTCAGAGCATTGATCTTCGGTGGGTGCCCCAGTGTTGATGTATAGTCGGCCAGAGATGAGGCTGTTCCAGTCAAGAGCGTGCGTGTTTCTTGCTCCAACTTCCGGCGATTTAAGGGCGGCATCTTGAAAGGATGGAAAAATAATTAATTGTGGTTTTCGATGAGCTCCATTCATGTGTGGTCGGCGTAAGGCCTCCTTTTATATCCCTCTCTTCGGGAGCCGATGCGGTGTTCCTCGTAACTACGTCTCCCAAGTGGCGTCACAGTCTGCACATCGAAGGTCATAGCTTTTATCTGGAGATAAATCGAGCACAACGTCGGTGAATGCCCATGGGTACGCCGGCCGTCAGAAAAAAAATAGCGTAGGGCCTTAAATGTTCTCTTCTGTTCACGGTGTGTTGGTACTCCCTCTTGAAATTGCATACGATAGTTTTCGAAAAAGAAATGGAAACTTTTTTTTACCCATATGAGTGATATATGACTAGGTTGCTTTAGTATACCTACCTAAATGAAAAAACCTGGTAAAACTTCTAAATCTACATACTGAGCCACCGCATATGCCTGTGGCAGGAGGTGTTAGGACAGCAGCCATGGAAAAAGGGGAGAATAGGGAAAAGGAGGGGGATGAGGACAGGAGTCAAGTGTGTGTTAAGAATGTGTCATAAGGTAGTCCCACGCAATTTTTCTTATAATCACTAATGGTGGGAGGGAAGAAGAAATTTTTGTACCTGTCAGTTTGGCAGTGTATCCCTGTTATTTTGTCACTATCATCAGTTCTAGAGATATCATCTACATCTACATACTACCCCGCAAGCCGCCTCAATAGACGTGCGGCGGGGGGTGTTAGGACACCAGCCGTTTACATATAAAAAGGAAACGCTCTAATGAAATTACGCCTAGCATTTATTATAGTCCCTTATTGTTCGGGGGAAAAAAGAATTCCCATACCTATCCGTCCGCAAAATATCTCTCTTAATTTATCGTTTCTGTCGGACCTGGAAATATAGTATAGATATAACGCGGGGTTAAAATAATATTCTCTATCTCTTCCTGAAACTAACCTGATTGTGGTTTTCCTAGTAATCTAACGTGTAGGCAACTTGAATCGGATGTTCTCTTTTACCTGTGGGGCACATGTGGCTAATTTTCGTAGACTTCGGTTTTTAGGTTTCCTCACTCTTTAAGTTTACATCGCGACGACCTTAAGCTTTAAAATCCGAAAAAAATATCATAAAATAATCCACTGCCAAATGGGTAAATGGCGTCTTGACGCACAAAAGTGAAGTCTGTTTTATTTTGCGAAAAATTGATTTCGTTTGTTTTATTTCGACCAGCGTATTTTTTATATTTTTATTTATTTATATCATCAAACTCAGCAGGATGCAGCCTCGAGGACCATTTTACATCAGGCGTTATAAGAGTAACAAAGGACAAAACACACAACCATGTGTCCTGGGAGGAGAAAAATCCTCCCCAGGCGGGACTGTAACCCGCGGCCTTTGGGTTGGCGGGCGAGGACGTTACACCGCCGTCACTGAGGCCGACAAACTTCTTCATACAAATTTGATGAATAATGAGATATCTTTTTGGAAACTATTTCCAATTTGCGACTTTATAGAAAAATCGTTGAAGTGCCGTTACAGTATCGTTATGTATGCCAATGTTTTCGGCGTATTAACTGCACAGCTGATCCATTCAATATGGCCGATTGCGCATTTCAATGGCTTCATTATTCCCCTGTGCTATCGTACCGAAGAGTTCCGTCTATTCTCTTCTTTAACCCTGGGGCAGTGCCTCGTGGAAACGTCTTGTGAAAACAGCCAACTAATTCACCTTGGCTTGGGAATCGTCACCCTTTCTATGGGTTCATCATTCCGGGAGTTACCGCCCAGGCTCATAAGGTCGGCCTATTTGTATACTACACTACACTCTTGCGTACTCTTACAAGATAGGTAACGAATGCGACTATTGAGGTGTTGCTTGCTGAATATTTTGATCCCCGTTTTCCTTATGATAGTCTTGTACTGAAATTGTGAACCGACCGTTCACTAATTTTCCGGTGTGTCGTCAGATGGACGTTTCACCCGTCGTGGAGCTAGTGCACAAGGAAATTATGTCACCGGTTTCATATAAATGTTTATAAATTAATTTGGCCATAATAATCATTACCAGAAATTTATGAGGGTAGGCTTGGAAGAGAAATCCATGTGATAAATTATTCAGCGTTTGTTACCGAGTATGAATGATGATTGCTCGTATAAGTTTAGGGTAATCGATTGACGATAGCAGTAAATGAATGTACTTTTTAATTAAAAATTAAATTAGAAGTGAGAGTAGCTCTTGATCCAGAGATGCGAAGTTCATGATGACCGTAAAACTTGCACTTAGGGCCGTTTCACAACATTTAGATAATAGTTTACCTTTATAGGTGCAGTTAATGTTACAAGGCGAGGAGAAAGCCTTTGGGCCACATCGTGCAAGCTCGATTTTGCCTGACCTTTTCTCAAGAAACGTGACATAATGCGTCTGCCGATCATTTTTTGAAATCCGTTTCGTAAACAAAAAAAAAATGAAGAATGCCTATTATAGTCGCGGACTCTATTTCGTCTTAACGCACGATGTTGTGAAGTATGTTCATGGCACCAATAAGGATTGTACACTTCCATGTTTAGCACACACCCAGGCGAAACATCTGTTCATCTTGTTTCGGGGTCACCGTAGACTCTTTTGCTACTCATTGGAAAGCTTCGAAGTTTATCGGTGGCCTTGAGGTCATAATATATTGGTTCTTATAAGAGATTTTGATTGCTGTTAGAGTTATGAGGAAAAAGATTGATTTTAATCAAACCAAGTTCTTTCAGTGAATCGTTTTAAGTGTTGAATAACCCAAGATGAAATCGTAAAATCGTTATTGCTTCCGGATGTGACTTTATCAAGAGAACGGAGGAGCACATTCACTTGGATTAATGGTACGAGAACAGCTCATTTCTCTTTGTGAGCTTCTGTGAGTTGATGGGACGCGGACAATATTTATGCCATCTAGATTGCGTATATTAATTTTTAATTTTTGAGTGTTATTAATGTATCTCTGACTCCATTTCATTTGTGCATTTAGCGTACAGTTTGTGTGGCTCAGCGTACAGTTGGTATTGCTTATGCATGCGATAAATGTCAGGTGAGATACTTTCGCTGGATTTCGTTTTATGCAGAGTCTTATAAATGTTCAGCATATTTACGACTACGCTACCACTTTTTTATCTATTAATATTTTTTAACGTCTTAATAATCTTACAACCCCTTTGGAAATCCCACTACTCTGTCGATCTTGCTTTTTTGAATGCTCTTAAAGTATTTTTAATCATCCAAGCATGAAAAATTCCTTTCATATCCCGAACTCTAGTCTTCTCGGTCAATAAACACTTGCCAGCTGATTTTGACGCCAGAAGCTATGTTTTACATGGTCATTTTACAAAAAATACAATGTCTGCTCGTATTTCCTAAAATTATATCGCGTGATAAAGATGTTGAAATATAGTTACTACCTGAAAGTAGTACCATAAGTTTTAAGAGTATAAACTTATCCGGATGGGCCTTTCTGGCTGCATCGTTTATCATCTCATCAATCCAGTTTATCCGTCACAAGTACGGTAGATATATTTGGTGATGCCTTTGTATGTAGATGTGTCTCACTCCAGTTTGGTTCTGGCACCGTGCGATTGCCGTCATACTGGACACGTATTAAATATCTGGTGCCTGGGATTTGAATAATTTGTGTACTAATCCATGGTAGTCCTAATATGCCGTTTAGAGTAATCAGGTTATCCTGTTTGTATATTTCTCGAGTCATTGCAAATTTGGCTCCGATTTGCTGCTCTGTTGGTAACCATGATTCTATTTCCCAGACTCTGGGATGAGTTACCTACCACGGAATATTCTTGAGGTAGGTGCACGCATCGACTTTTATTAGCCATGACATCATCGAGAGCGCAGCTCTAAGTTACAGGTGAACCCGAACGGGCACCTGCTATGGGCGTTATGGGCGATTTTAGAAAAAAAAAGAAAAACGTCGATACGAGTGTAAAAAAAAGAAGCGCAACTTAAGGCGTGTAACAAGAGAATTCGCCCTCTCAAAGGCTCCGCGTCGTAACATCGACATCGCTTCAAGTGCCGTGAAGACGTTTAATGAGACCTCCATTTAGCCGTCTGGCGGCTCGCCGACCAAACTTCACCTGGCGTTAAAAAAAAACATCTGATCTTTACATTTCCCGCTTTCCGGTCGTATCGTAAGTAATGGTCACGGTGCACGCCAATGATGCACGACTCCCTTCCTGAGATCAGAGCGCGTGATATACCCCCAATCTTTTGAGAAAGAGGCGAAGAGAGTTCTGGTTTGTTATGTATAGGGTGAAGAAGGGAAACAGAAAATCGCTTGTGATATCTCTCTGGGATATCTCAGCGGCCGTGGCTGTTTTTTTTCTTCTTATCATTACGCTGTGCTTCTCGCATGTTATCCACACGTATTGGATCCCCATTTCCGAGTTTTTCGTGTTAATGCCGTCCAGGTGTTTTCCCCACATTGATCTCCTCGCCTCGCGCAAGGGGTCCCGTCCCCTGTGATCTTTCTTACGAAGTTTCAGCGCCTCCCTCGAGCTCGGCGGACCGTGTCATCAAGTGTGGCGGAATCCTTTTTTTTGTTGTTGCTGGTGTTGTCCTTCGCCTCCTCTTCGGGAGTGCCATGTTGTTAAATCTTCGCCCCGGTCTTCGTCGCTGCGGCAAATCTCCTGTCGTGTTCCGGTGGCGTTGATGTGGCATTTCCTTTAAGGAAGGTTATCTCGGTGTTGTATGGATGACCATTACTTAAAAGGAGAGAAAACACGCGCTGTGCTCGTGTGCACGTCGGGATTTATTCTGTTTCGATTTCCAGTGGCGGAGGGAATTTTATATTTATTAGAGTGATTTAAGGTGAAGGTGGGTTTAAAAGAAAGAGTAAAAATTCTAATGGCATTTATTCTCGACCTCTTTTTATATATGGTGCAAATTTCATGAGTTATTTTTAAACTTTTGCCGACGTTTCGGATGTTTATTCATCCATCTTCTGGGCTATAAACAATGATGTATGATGTTAAATGATTGGCAGTTCTGTTTTGGTTACATAATTGTAAATTTACAGACATCAAATATAAAAACACATAGACATTCAAGATGTTTACCTTTAAGGTTTGGTGCTGTTTTTATTTATTTACAATTTTAATTTGGTTGCTTGGATCTATTTCTTTGTTGAAAAGTTATGTGTCATTTATTAAATTATGATAAATTTTGCATAGATAAGTAATGTCTGTTCTTTTATTGCAACTTTATTTATTTCTGGATATATGGTACATTTCTTTGAATAATCTTTTTGATAATTTTGGTTATGGGTCTAAAATTTTGGCTTCTTCGAAATTAAATGAGTGACTAAGTAAAAATTCTATAGGTTGTTACAGGCTCGGGTCGGTTTATCCTTACACGATTTCTTTTTTCTTCCCCTTCCTCGCTTACCCAACATCATCTATCTCTATCAGGGCCTGAACCATCCCTTAGTCCCTTGCTACCTCTTTCACTCTTCTTCCTCCAGTGGTGGAGAAATATTATTTTATCATCCCTCTAACAATTTTATTCATGAAGTCTTTGGTTTCGATAAATTATAAAGATCCCTCCGAAGATGTGGAGCATGTATGTGACATAAATTGTCGAAACCTTGGTGTAGCAAATAAAAAAGTGGTTTGTAGTATTTAGAAAGTTTTAATTTTCCTTGCAGTTAAAAATCAATCCTGAAATCTTAGTTCAATCCCTTTGGATTACTTAATGGGCAATTCCATATGTGACGGAATTACCTTTAGAGAAAACTATGCAATAGGATATTGTAATAAAATTGTAAAATACTAAATATTTGCAACACTTCTAACTGTGCATGATCAAAAAACTTTTATTAAGAAGTTGTTCATACACAGAAACAAAATTAATTATCTAAATACCTTCTAAATATGCCTAAAATTTACATGTGACAGAATTACTGCCAGGTCAACCTCCTATGAATAATGATTTCAAACATCTTCAAAACTCTGTGAATCTAAACAGAATTTGAAAACTTTTAGTATGCCTCTGAACAATGTTTGAGCCATTGCTTATGATAGCACAGTTTGCCAAAACTACAAATTAACAATATGTATTTAACGGTCATAAACAAACACGTGACGGAATTACCGTGACGGAATTACCAATTGCTTCTTGTTTCAAACTCAAAAAGAATATTGTCATTTAACTTCTACGAACTCTGAATCAACAGCCAACAAATTATGACAAGTTAAAACAAAAAAATGTAGCTTATACACAATCAAATTACAAATAAGAATAATAAAAGGGGACAAAATATAATTATTATTTTGCACTAATGTGTGTTTTACTGTCCATTCACTGCATTATGAAAAATGTAACGAATGCGATTTCCAAATATGTTAAGTATAGGCTGGTGATCAAGGTGAACGACATCCATTTTGTCAATCCAGCATCTGTCTTCTTTCTCTGGAAATATGTACACCATCCCATTGTCATCATTTCGGCGTAGGTTCATTTATTTTGTCTTCTTGCCACTGTAGCTTGCCAATATGAAAGTTCCAACTGCCAAGGACTTCGTGGAAGCAACATCACATCTGAAATATATTTTTTTGGATTTCTGAAGGCTTAAATGAAATGTCTTATAATTTATTGCTGCGGTATACGGTTTCAGTAAGACAGTATGCTTGTCTACAACTACAACATTATGGGTATTTCTGGTACCCGATATGCTAGATGACATACTTTCCAATCGTTCATGATTCTCTTTTCTGTTGGCCTGTAGTTCATTACTTGAAATATCCTTAATTTTTATTTTCTCATTTTTTGCACTACAGTGTTCAAACAAAGTCTCGGCTGATGAAATCTTGGCTACTCTTTTTGCTTGTATTTTAATTTCACCTCCAATTCCATCCACTTCACCTTTACCATGACTACTGACAAAGAAATTCTACTCAAGTTCTTTTAGAGAAAACAAGTCATGTAAAAAAGCAATGTTTTCGAACAAGTACATCTGTTTGAACTGGCTTGATGCCCCGTCAGAGAAGAATTTTACTTTATTGTTATGTGGATGCAGGGTGCGTAGTTCTTGAAGTAACAATCTCAAAAATCCATCTACTGCATACTTGTCATGAGTCAATTCATATGAAAAGATGAAAAACGATTGACAAGCATCCTGGGTCCACATACTAGTTGTAAAAAGAGTAACTTGCTGGTGGTTCCAATGTGCTGCCTGAATTTCATTTTGTTGGATAATTGTAAAGTTCTCTGCGAAATCAATTTGAATGACTACGGTCTCCTTGTCACAGTTTAACTTCACATCTTTGAAGGCTGAAATTTGCTTTCTTTTGATGAATGTATGCTTTTTGAAATAAATCAGTTGATTTTCGAGAACATTCAAATAATCTTCAATTGTACCCTCATGGGTACTTTTTTCATATCTGGTTCCTGTATTCTCCAATTGTTCCCACCTGACTTCAGTCTGGGGATTTTCAAACAAACCACAGAAGTTTCTAAACTTGTCTGCACATCCCTCACAGTCACCTATCATGCAGGATTCTACTTCTTGGTTACATGCAATAGCGTCCAAAAAAGGTCTGAATTCAGTGGGTACAATGAGTAGTGCATCTCCTGACTTTGACAGGGCCTTCAAAAAAAATCTTACATTTTCATGGTACTTGCAAGTACAAGTTGTGTGTGGTACACCAGTCAAACATTTTATGTAGGAAGGACGCAAGCTACAGAACTTCGAAAATCCACATTTGACATCCGGATGTTGTTGTCTTGAATAATGGTATGCTTCTTTCAGTGTCATAAGCATATACCGTTTTTGATGCTTTATTTGCCATTTCTGTTTCCATGCTAGTGGAAAATTGCCATTTCTGTGATTCAATAAGGAAATTTACGCATTGACTCTTATTGTAGGGCCTACTCATGCACATATACCATATGCGTAGCCCATTTTTAAGAAATTCATTCTTATGGAAAAGATAAGGAGACTATAGTAAACTGTACTTACAATATTTTTAACAGCTCACCCACAGATAATTTATCTATTTACCTAACATAACCTAATTACAAAGTTAATTATCTAACCTAAAATATCAGCTCAGAGGTAGGCGACTATCCAATTTATTCAACACAGCTATCTAAAATGAGGGCCTCTTAAAAACACACATCACCTAATTTTAGGTAATTCTGTCACAGTAATTCCGTCACATCTGAGTAATTCCGTCACCCTGTTATATGGCCTCGAATAAAACATTTGTGAGAGAATCTAATATTGAGACCTTTAATGGTGTCAGAACCTACCTTTCCAGGAAGAAAATAAAATCTCTATGTTATAAAATGGTGATAAAATAAAAAGAAAATTGAGTTTTTGTGACGGAATTACCATTTTTGCATGTGCACTTACATATGTATTTTAAAATCTCTATACATTGCATATAAAAGTTGATGTGTGTTTTAAAACGTTGCCAAAGCTATGCTACACAAAACACACAATGCAATAAAATCACTGCTTACCTTGTTTGTTGACATATATTACTCTGTAATCTATGATAAAATAGTTCATAACAAATCTCTGGCAGCCATCTTGAATTCAACAATCACCAAATGAGTAACTAATTTTTTTGAACAAATTAAATACTAATTTCATAAAATTCAATCATTTAACTGTTGAATTATCAAGATAAAATATTTACAGCCTAAATTTTAATTGGAGAAAAAAAGTTGACATTTTCGTGGAAATGCCCTAATATTACCTAGAATTTTCATTGAATCTCCCTTAGAGCACATATACAACGTATTTACGATGCAGATGCGCACAACATATTTCAATGTTCGTAGTTAAATTTAAAGCTAATCCATCTAGCTTTGTGCTACCCTGTTACAATTTAGGAACCCAATACATTTACCGATTCTTAAAGCGTTTCTATTATAAATTAGACCGTCGTGATATCACGTGAAGGTATAAGTAATCATTAAAATTTTTAATGAATCAGTTACAAGCATCAACCCTGTGTTATTGTAGTATATGAGTTTTGATGTGTTTACCTAGTACTCAAGTACTCAGAGATACAAGAGCTATACCGGACGCATGCGAGACGTGCTGTGAGTACTATTTAGTAAATAAAGACACAAGCATTAGAGAGCAAATCAAATGATTAGCTACACTGGTAATCGGATATCTAATTATAAAGTTTCAGTAGTAGCTATGAACTTATCTTAACATACTAAACTCTTAATTAAGTAGTTGCATGACCTTATTTTCTGATTTAAATCTCGGATGTAATACCACTTTATAATTCCAAGATTAACGATAAAATCGACGGTATACTTTGCCGAAAGAGTTAGCGGAGATATCATCGTCCAATGAAAGTGTTGTCTAATAGTAGTCTGGTGTCATTTTGGAGCAGGGAATTCCCTGTAGCTCTAATAAAATCTTATCCTCTGATGAGCTGTTATCATCGCCGAATAATATTTTAGTTTTATCCTGAATGCATGCTTTTGCTGCTCATTAGAAGCCAAAATATTTCTTCACTCAACATATTTACCCCAAGAGGCATAGTTAGAAATGTTTAAACGTATAGGATTGACTGTTAAAACTTCAATTTCATTCATTTGCCAATTCTTATTCTATAAAACAATTTAATTATGCTCATTTCACCGTTGAATCATTTCTTACCTATAGATTTTAATAAATACTAAGCAAACATGATTCACCATGGAAGGTGGTGATGATTTGGATGTAAATTAAATATGGAAATTCAATCTCAAGTCTCACTTATGTCAGAAGACTTGGGGACCATTATAGTGATCGTGGGAAGTTAAGGCATGAAAGAAATTCAATGAAGTCGGTGCCAATTTGCCTGGTTATGTTCACGCACCTATTTCCTTTAGAAGAGGTGGTTGTGAAATCTCGTTGGGACTTGTCCATTTGGAATACAATGTCCTCGAAAAATTCGAGTGGGTGCACTAGCGTATCCGCCTCGAACATTCCAGCATGTGGTGTATGATATGGGCCGGCTATACTTTCCTAACTCTTAAAAGTCACGCAATGCCCGCAATGCTTAGAATTACAATCCATTGTTGGCATGACGCTGAGAATAAATAAGGATTTCGTAAACAAGCCATCTCCTGAAAATAGCTTTGTTCCTTGTGGATCTTAGGTCTTAAATCCTACTTTTAAAGGGCGTGTCCACCCAGGCTTGGTAATGCTCTGGGGAAAATTTACCCATTTAATGAGACTTTTTATTGAACACGAATTTATATCGCATTCATTACGCCGTTAAATTCGTTTTTAAATGGACGATTTTAAAGAATCTTTCCCCAAGTGCATGCATTTAGCCATTATTTAGTGCATCTCTCGTTGAAAGTGACTCCAAAAATTATTTATGCTCACAACAATCGCATCTTTTGAAATAAAATTATTGCACATTACAATCAGAGGGCTTTGCTAAGTTCAATGGATTTCAGACAACCACCTTTCTCCCTTCCTATAATTCCCAGGCGTTCTCAAGTTAAGCTTGCTATTTTTCCGGTCTGTTTTTATCTGGCACTCGTTATACGTGTTGTATATAAGTCTTCTTTTCGAAAATATTAGTGTACCGTCGGGGAACAGATTCTTCAAACCGTCTTTGCTCATATTGGAAGTTCATCCAGTATTTTTATCGGCTACAAACTCTGCAATCCTATTAGTTTTTAATGCATTTTACGACTGCCCTGGAGCCTTTATAATTATTTTCATTCT
Organism: Pyrrhosoma nymphula; assembly: GCA_963573305.1. NCBI lineage: Eukaryota > Metazoa > Arthropoda > Insecta > Odonata > Coenagrionidae > Pyrrhosoma > Pyrrhosoma nymphula. The sequence continues at coordinate 19,488,685 of OY754328.1, forward strand.
GAGTCCCTTTTTGTGACCACGCCCACTCTCCTTTACTTCCTTTTGAAGGATATATATGCGGGTTAGGTCTTTAGTTGCAGTGCGTGTTGGACTTATCTTAAGGCGATAATTAAGCTGTCTCACCTTTTCCATCACTGACGCCACGTCTATTTCGTTTGTTCTCTTCCGTTGTCTTCTCACTCTTCCTGGTATAGAAAACAATTCCAATAGATTTTAGAATTAAAAGAATACATCTCAACTGGTAATCTTTGTATAGTGATGCTGATGCTTGATGTTTTAAGTGTTAAGGATTTTTACTCGGCACTTATTTTGGCACTGAAATGCAAACTCAATCCAGCATATTCCAAATCAGATGCTGAAAGTCTCGGATAAACCCTTTCATTCGATCCAACTCTCCGTTTCGATGTCTGGCCGGTACATGCACAAATGCTTTTGTATTTGTTTACGTTGTTTACACAAAGATAATTACCTACCCCTTTTTCGTATTGCACAAAAACTCCCTACTTTGACACTGTTTGATAAAGTTTAAGGTAGCTTACCTGGTCCAGGAGCCTTATCTACAAGTACTGGAAATCTCACCACACACGATATCACACCGCTTCGAGGTGAACACAACGTTCAGTTGATTCTAATTCCTCAACCGGTATTAACTTGAAAAGCTTACTTACCTGTGAATGGCAGTTGAATACGAGACTCGGATAAAAAGTAATTATCGTACTTATTTCTGTTTTCAGCACCAAAAATCGAATTCGACGCTTTCATCGAGTACGATTGAGACTTTTACACTATACAATTTTTAAGTATGCTGAATTTAGTCTGATTTTCAACACTGAAAAGAGTATCTCTTTGAGGGAGATTCTTCCACATTCTTGTCGCTCTTCCCCATATTTAGTCACCTGTTTAGTTTCAACAGCCTTTTAAGTTGTGAGTGTGAAGACAGTGTTATCAAGTCTCATCCGCCGACTACATGCGTTAATTTGGATTATCCGTGTCGTTAATGAGATTTGTGTCAAAAGCAGCAAACGGATTATTGAAATATGATAATAGTGGTGGAATTAAGACCTTTCTAACCGTTCTACCGTGCTGTCAATATGAATTATTTCCACCGGGAAGAGTTCTCCTTTTAGTGGGTTTCTAAGAACTCCGGTGAAGAAAGCACCCAAGAAAGCACACGTGAAAATCGCCGAAGGTATTTTTCCAACTTTATCACTTTGTCTTAAACAATTTCAAGGCCTATACATATCCAGGTAGCTCATATTTTCCTGATTTTTCTTAGGTCCCAAAATATCGTCAAGTACGGTTGTTTCTAAAGGGTATCGCAAGAGCCGGAGTTGAATCCATATTATGAGACCAGAAACTTGAATAGGTGCTCTTTGAGGTGCAGTATCATCTCCTTTTTTATGTTACGTGAATTACCTCACTTAAAATTTCAATATTATTAATATTAATGGAAAAAAACTTGAGGGACATGGACTACAATACGTTTCCTACTAATGATTGCAGCAACATGTTAAACGCTGTTGCAGCATGTTCTAAATTGCCATTTTATTTTTAAATTAGGTGCAATACAAGGATTTAGTCGCTTATAAAAATTATTTTTGAAATATGATCTGGTCTCATTACGTAGTGAATGAACCACAATGTCTCCGAGAGAAACTTCGAAACCGGCTTCGCTGCTGTGGCGTCCCTCAACAATCGCGTCACCTCTTCCTTCCCTCCCTCCATTCTCCTTGGTGTTTCCCCTAGCTAGGATATTGTCGTCCCTTAAATACGCTTTGATTTCCCTTATTTTTGCAGTTACCCGAAGCGAGCGACTGTTTTCCCAGGTTGGATCGCGAGCGTTTGCAAATGGCCAGCGGCCAACATTATTTCACGCCTTAGCACACCGGCCACGTGCTCCGTTTTTGCGGAGCGGCGTTCCTCAACAATCGTCTCTTCTCATCCTCCACCCCGCCGTCCCCCATTCTCCCCACCTCTGACATTGTTGCGCCTCGCTCGTTTCCATTTTCTTTATTTTTGCAATTACCCGAAACCCACGCGGCCGTCTCATCCACCGCCCAGCCAGCCGCTGGAGGAGGGCGTCTCCGTTCAGTCCACTCCCTGTCGGCGTCCTTGGTTCAAATCCCTCCCACGCCCGCATTTTCATCACTACACCACTTTCCTCCTCTGTCCTCTCCTCTCAAAGCCATCCCCGATCCAACATCCTCAATTCGCCCACGGGGAAAATAACTCGCGGGAGATCACAAGCTGCCGCCAAATCAGACTCCATTCCCTCCATTTCCTACTCTTTGTATACGTTCAGCTATTCCTTCGGCTGTCGGGAGAACCTGGTTGACTTGTTTTAAAAGATCGAGAGAAGCTGGGAACTGGATGTTAGCTTAGTGACGCCAGGTGTAATTGGCCGCGTTCGTGCCAAAATCCCGGGAATAAATTAGAGGAACATTTGGTGTAAGTGGGAACTGGTGTATTTCCAACGTTCGCTAACGTACGTGTATTTCCAACGTTCGCTAACGTAATTGTGAGTTGAATAATTTGTGCTGAATGCTGGACTGAAAGCGTATGCTTGCACCGCGCCAACTATGCTTTGGTAATTTTTCGAAATTTTGGAATTTGTTCTCAGAGGGTGTATTTGTAATACTTACGTTGGTATTCTGATTCATTCAAAAGGGACTGTTTATTTATTTTTGACTATTTTATTATTCTTCATCATTGTAGATAAAGACCGGTTTCACCATCTACCAGTTTGGAATTTATTTCCTGTTCATGCAAGTAGAAAGAATTGGGAATAAGTCTTTGAAAATCTTGAATTTTTGAAATAGTCAAAAATATTTTGTCAGAGATAACTCCCAATTTCATTGTCTATCGACACTATACCATAGATATATCCACTTTTAAAAGATTTTATGCGTGGATTTTAGATGATATTAGAAATTTGATGTATTAACATATGAGGTAAGCTTGAGTGTCTTGGAAAAAACATTCGTGTAATAATGCTATTGATTCTAACTTTTTTGTTCGTTTCCATAAAATTATCAAGTGATTTCTATAGTATTCTCGTCTATAAAAAGTAATACTGATTTTTTACGCACTTAATGGTAATGTTGACCAAAATACGAGATAACAGAATCCTATCAGTTGAAACTGACGAAAAGATTAGTAGTTGGTATTGTCATGTTTACATGAACTGGTTTCAGTTTAAAAAATAATTACAACCCCATTACGGTGATTTTAGTAGTGCTTTAACACTATTTAAGCAGCATTTATTTTTACTATTTTACGTGCTTTCAGATGAAAGTGGTAAATGAAATTTGTTACTTGATTGATTTAGTTTTTGTGTCAATCTTATGATTAGCAAATACCTCATAGGTTATGTGTGATATCCTCCTTCAAATTCTCTCCCAGTTCCGCGCTCCGCTTAACCAATGTGTGTTGGGATGGGAAGTATCTCAAATCCCTTTGACGTTGATTCAATTCGAATAGGTGCTTGTACCTTTGAGGCTGCCTAAAGCTCCGAAATATTGTACCTAAAAGAATGTAATCAGCTATGGAGTAAATATACATTATTATTATTATTATTTTATAAAAGTTTATTTTTTTTAAATATATATTATTTTAATTGTTACAGTTGTAACATGACCCTCCGAGTCCCCGGCAAGCATCAGGTTTCATTGCCGTCATAATGGCCGAAGACTCGAGAGGGGTTGGGCAGTCAGTAATCGCAGCCACGTCCGACGCCCATCGGATGTGTGGCTACGCTGCGGTAGGGTCATGCGTCCGCAGTAGACGGAGTGACCCCAGGATGACGGCCTTCTGCATGCGTGCAACTAGTGATTCCGCCTGTGCCACGCAGGACGGAATACACTTGATGTTATTTAGCAGCGAGCCCTTAACTCCACCGAAAGCCCTTAACTCCACCGCCCTTAACTAAGCCCTTAACTATTTATTTATTATTATTATTATTATATAGAATATGAATCGCTCTTATTGAATTTAAATGCCTTGCCTTCGCTCTCGTGTGGCTTGCCAAGCTAGGTGAGCACATCATGTGTTTGAATTTATTCATAAAGTATGGGTAGCATGGGGTTGTAAAGAGACAGTCTTTCTCTCCCCCAAAACCTGACCAGTATTTCTCAACCTATTTTCATTTAGTCTCATTATATATAATATGAGTATCTGGATAAGGATAAAAAGCATACTGATTCGTACGATTTAAAAAGAAACAACTTAAGAATTGCCATAAGTTTCGAAGTCGCAAGATTTACGCAGCTACCATATGGGAGGCATAACCTTTATTCTACTCTGGTCTATGTATTGAAATGTTTCCTAACCTATTATGTACTTTACCAACAAACAAAATGTCATGTATCTAGTACGTGTATGGTATTATTGCTGCCGGTTGAAAAGCACAGAGAGCAGTAAGATTGGCCCCGTTTTTATTGGATTATGATAAGTTCAAAAAGTAGAAAGCAATATTTGAATAATTTGCCTCTCTCTTGAAAACAATAAGTATTTCAAACCGGATGATGGATTTAAATGACGGACGGAAAAATAACTGATTTATTGATAAATTTATACTGCTATTCTGTTTCTTTCAAACAAAGTCGTCAAACGACCATTATCTCCTTTTTCGTACCGACATTTCTCAGTCGCTTGCATTTCATTTCAGCGCACAAATCAGCAAATTGTATTCCGTAATGCTTTCTTCGTGATTCTGGGATAAATTTGGTATTGATTTGCGAAAAGATGGTACGAATTTACAATGTGAGAGTTAGCTACTGAAGTGCATCCAAGACGGTTCACTTACGGCGAAAACGTTTGAACAGGTACCGCAGAACCAGGCCAAAGGAGGTTTTATTGAGGAAAAAAAGGGTATATAGTGGAATAACGGATGGCGAGGGGCTCTTCAATGCGGCGGAGGTGTTTCCTAAGAGATCAAATGAAAGTTAGTTCCACGTCAGCGACCTGGTTCATGATCACCAATCTGCGAGATGGAGGTGAAAGGTGTATTTCCCACACGTATTTTTCCAAAATAAAGAAGTTCAATTTTTAAAACATATGAAAAGACTGGAAGCTATGTGTTGTAGCGGAAGAATGATTGAGATCTAAATGACAGAGAAAACACCAATGAGGAAGTACTTTGAAGAGTTGTAAAAAAGTTGCTCAAATAAAAACTTTAGGCAAAATTATAGGACGCCTTCTAAGGAATAACTTGTAAGCTGAACCGAAAAAAATGAGAAAAATAATATCTAAGAGTGAGACGGCTTTTTAAATGGCGAAAGGACTTTTGACAGCAAGTAGAATTATTATTGAGACGAGAATGAGATTTCCTAAATATTTTATTTAGAGTGTGGTGTTTTTTTTAGCAGCGAAACATGGGTAGTCGAAAAAAAAGTTGAAAGGTACCCGGAATGATTTGAAATATGGCTGTGAAGAAGATTGGTTATAGTAAGTTGGTCTGATCTGAGAAATAAGGAATTACTGATGAGAAGAGAAGAGGAAAGAAAACAGCTTCGAGAAATCAAAAAGAGAAATAAATCGTGGTCGGGGTATTTATTACGCCAAAATTGCTTGATAAGCAGAATATTTATAATATGGAGGAAAGTTTAAGGAAAGAAAGTAAGAAGAAGCAGAAGGATTGTAGTGATTTATGGCATGAAAAATGGCAGAAGTTACAGAGAAATAAAAGAAGATGTCAGGACCGATTGCAATGGAAGGCATCCCTTGGAAACCTTTTGGAAGACAGTTCCACCAATCATGATGATACAGAGGCCTCTTGAAAACGACAATGAAAGAAAAAATGAATAAGTGAGAATAGCTGAGGAACATCAAGGAAGGAATGCCTGGAGCAAATCAAGAGGGATGTTAAAACTAGGACTTCGAAAACAATTAAAAACGATCAGCTGAAAAGGAGGGAATGCGGAGTTGCAGCTTTGACGGCGCCTCGTTCTCCCGACTAGCGCTGGGACCGAGTTCGATTATTCGTCAAAACTGACTGACTGACTGACTCACTGACTGATTCACTCATTGATACGAATTTCTGGGAATTTATAATCGAGCTAGAAGGTTGAGATTTTCAAGGAAGGGTTTAAATTTGGTGTCGAGTCAGGAAAAAATCGAAAATCCCAATATTTTTCATTGGTTTCGAGTCCAGATAGGATTTTCTTTTTTAACGGGTTTAAGTGGGAAAAAACGAATAATTTACGTGTACAGTAATTTTCTTTCAGTCATTAAAATATGAAATTATTAAGATAGAAATTTCATTCTTTGACTGAAATGAGGCCAAAACTTAAAAACATTTAAATATTTCATCCGATTTTTCTCAATTGATCGATAAATTGAAATATTTGAAGTTTAAACGCAAAATTAATGCAAATTTCGATCTTTTTTCATTTTCGTTGCTGGGCAATTTTATCATTGTTCCCGAGGCTTGCAGTACCTTATACTGAATACTCCAAATAACCATATAACCACGGATTGGTTAGATGTTGAGGGCGACACAGTGCGTAGTGGATAGGATAAAATAAAAAGAAAACGGTGTGGGCGCCAGTACAGGTAGAAGTAAGGGAAACACGTCCGCCTGTACTCGGACGAGAAAGGTTGGGTTAAAAAGGGCAGGAATTTCCTTATCGTAATTCTCTCAGCGACTTACACTCATACCAAGTGTCGCGAGTCACGTGTCATCATCGAGAACCACGAAAAGGAAGGGAAAGGCAGGAAAGGGGGAAGCTGGGGAGATGGATACAAAGGAACACCCAAGCGACGGAAAGAAACGCCGACAACTCAAACGAATGTGGAGTCCAACGAAAAATGCCGCGAACTCCGCGACCTCCCACGGGCAACGGCTCCTAACTCCGCGACCTCCAAACAGAAAAATCCTTCCTTCTTCCGATTAGCCGAAGAATAAATAGGTACCCCACTCGACTCTAGTGCAACCATGCGGCCGGCACGGCAAATACACCATAAAAAATAAACCAACGAAAACGTAAGCCAGAACTGGGGGCCAGCAGTCAAATTGCACAAGCAAATGTTACATACACGGCAACCCCATCTTAGGATCGCTTTCGGACCGCTGATGATAATGATGGCGAGTATATAAATTAATCTCCTCGATTTGTTAAATTGAAGTTAAATTGCCTCCTCGTTATCCTTTTCTTGGATCTCAAGAATCGGGTATCCCTGGAGCGCTCTTTGTCTGACAATCGGACCGAGCTGGATTCCGAATTGAAAATCAAATAAAAGCCACAGGTCATGCTGAGTCTGCTAATTGAGTACGAGAAAGCTTGCGAGCGGCTGGTCTGCATATCGCACGCCGCCCACCTGTCGGAACGTGGCAACGCTCCATTTATCCCCCCCCCCCCCGCACTCCGGTAATAAAATTGTCAAGGACGCGAACACATTTCTCCCGGTGACATTAACTGCTCAAGAGCTCCGCTAACCGCCTCCCCCCTCCTCTCTCTCTCCCCGTCTTCCTTATCTACCTCTGCTCCGAGATCCTTGAATTCTCTCATTCATTTTTATTCCAATTAGAACTACGGCGCTATATCAATGGAATGTAGGTAGGTGGTGTGCGAATTAAGTACGGTAACTCGGTGTGGCCGTGATGAAATGACCGAAATTCATTGCCGACCAGTTAAGTTTAAGAATTCTTTCTTCCCGTAAATATGAATGAATAGTACGAAAACTGAGCGAGTCACTGAATCCATCAAACTTCGCGTCGCTATATGTCCTTTCCCTCAACCAATTCCTTTCCCTTTACCCTTTCTTTTTTTTAACTTCTGTCGTAACAGCACCTGCCTCATACCCTTGTGGAGGTTCCTCGGGGTTATGCGCAGATGTAATTTGAATACAACAATTCCTGCGATGAACAGGTGAACAATATGGCGGATCGAATGTTGCTCGAGTGACTGAAACACTGTTATTGTCATCACAAGGCCGGAAACCTTAAAGTTTGTATCACACGACCACTTTTCCGTCCCTTTTCAGGGATAGCTCCAATGATAGCTCAAATGATAGCTTAAAAATTAAAATTTACGGATCACTTCCATGGGTAGTACCAATAATAGGGATCCCTATCACTTTTTTCATAATTTGAGGATATCCCTTTTTCCGTCCCTGAAGACGTAGGTGACTCCGTCATTTAGCCAATCAGAAAGCACGGCCGGAGAGAACAAATGTTGCGCTACGTGCGGCTTTCAATCAAACTGTCATTATAAACATTAGAGAACTGCGGAACGTTTGTACAATGTCTCGCAGTACATCGCGCTCGTGGATGGTGGAAGCAAATCTCATAGAAAAGGGAAAATACGACCACCTTTACAATATAATGACAAAAAATGAAACATAATTATAATCATATAATGACAAAAAATTAAACTCTGCTTTGAATAAAACAAAAGAAACGTGGATGATCATAATAAACTATATGCTAGGGAAAACCTCAGCTAGGCATTTACCAGATTTCTATGACGAGAACGGCACTTGCATAACTGAAACCAAAATAATCTCTAATAAAATAAATAAATATTTACCTGATCTTTCAGAACTTCTACTACCCGTGCATTGCATCCAGTGGCGTATATATGCCCCCCCGAAATAAGGCCGCGGCGAGAGGTGCATACGCGGATACCTTAACTACAGCCGGTCGCCGCTAGCTAGCCGGCTTTGCCCCACCCCCACACAAAATTTTAACCTGTAGATATTCGCCACTGATTGCATCAACTTCCCTCCTGCAAATGAGTATGCTTCCAACTTCGTATAGCCTGTGCTCCCAGTGCTCTCATAAATTCCGAAAGTGATAAACTAGATGTACAGGTAACCCAAACTTATGATTTAATTTCATCATTTTAGAGCCAATAATATTTTAGTAAGAGTGTTAATACTTCTAACTGATTATTTTTATTCGTCCTATCAGGATAAGGTCCGTGGTTCGAAGCTTAGCTTTGGAATACTCTTTTATCTGGAACTCTTCTGATACTTTTTTTTGGCTTCTCTGCTCCATGCCCTCATTGCTTACTTTTAGATTAAAATATCCCATTTCTATATAAACCTCATTTGTGTATAGACTGTTTCTCGTTTTATTTCTTAGTATTAGAAATGATTAGTGCTGTTCTGTACTGTCAAATCAATGTGACTTATATTTTTCTTTTTCTTTGTTTCAGGTGAGTTGGACTTTTGGGGAATCACTGTGACGAATTAGCTTGAACCGTAGATGGGTTTCACGCCAAACAGTGAATGAGCAGGTGGTGAGTAGGCTTCTAGTTATACTTTAGAAAAATAATTTGTGACTGAGAAATGAGATTTTCTTATTGATCATACCTATTTATTCCTCCTCTTTTGAGAAAATCAGTGCTGGCAACCTCCATAGTTTTACTTTCCCAATGCTTTCAGGGGAAGAAGGAAAGACTGCATTCTGTCTGCATTTATGATTTTTCTTTCATAGGTATGTATTTCGTGTTGTAAGTGAACTTGGTGATCAAACCGGATAAATTTTATGTTACACCAAAGCTGATGAGTAGACTTGGTTCTTAGTTATATCTGTTCTATGTAATTTTACAAACTTTTGACATTTTTTCTGAGGATGGATAAAAGCAGTAATTCCGAGAGGGTTTGAATTATCTGGGATTGTTTCCATCGTGCGACATCCATTATTCGTGTTCGGATGAAGAAAGACTATTTCCATACGTGTGGAAGTCAGCCTTAATCTCAAATCTCTATAAACTAGGAAGAGGTTGTAAACGGTGATCGCTAGCCAACGAACTTTGTAACTAATGTTTGGCGTCTACTTTCTTCACTCTTATCCGCTGTACAGTTTTTTATCCATCGAGAGAATGCTATTCCATTGACAGGCTCATTTTAGCTGATGTTTATCCACTCTTTAATTAAAGCTCCTAAATCATCTTTAGAGATATGCAGGAGGGATGACTCATGGCAGAAATTTGAAAGTGGATTCATTCATGGTGAAAAAGAGGTCGCTGACGTCGGTTTATCGATGAGGTCGGTTTATCGAACTGTAAATGCTGCTTCGACAAAACACCGCATTTAGCTTTCCCAGGTGTTTAGGGTTTTCATGGGAGGCATTTGGGTGTTCCATCGCTTTGCGTCTTTTTTAAGTTTCGCCTAAAATATAGTTTTTCTAATTTAATTAAGACGTTAGGAATATATAGAATACTTGTCAGTTTTTTATATTTCATTTACGGAAGGGAGTCAGCAATTTATTTTAAACATTGATTTCTGAAAATTTCCTTAAGTGTTTGATTGGGATTAGTAGCGAAAGGAAACAATCGATATTTGACAATAAAACCATCGGAACTAAGCTATTGATGCAGAGAAAACATCGATCTTTATCTACTTATTCCGTGTACAATAGTTGTCAAACACAAGTTGGAACCTTAGATCATAGAGAGAAAATGTAGAAACATGCTGTCACAAACTATCTTGATTCATCTAATCGTAAGATCGATGAATTCTTTTAAGTGGCGCATGCCAATATAATACCTTCGATGTTCGTTCATTTAGAGAGATTTCAACATCTCGAAAGTACTTTTTTGGGGAATTGATTTTTCTTGTCGCCCGAGAGAAAATCTCTCTCACTCTAATGGATCGGCCGAGCCGTATCTGGAACAAAGCGTGCCTTTTCCTTTCTTATTCGGGTAGGACCGTCGAAAATATTTCTCCCTCCCTGGCTAATTTTAGATCTTCGGTGCGAGATTTTCCCATCATTTTGGGCGAATCCCTGTTTTTCTCCCTTCGGGAAAAACCGGATTCGGTGCTATTTTCGGATTCGGGTCTTCCAGTCCCTCCGTTACTCACGACCTCGACTGAGTTCGCAGTTGGCACTTCCATACCCCCTCCCAGAATTCCCTCCTGTGCCTTAAATTTTTTTCCCCAAAACCACCCACCTGCGTTTTCTAACGAGAATCCTTTCGTTAACCGTTCTCGGGAATATTTACGATTATTCGTTCGCCATCCCCGAGAAATATGGGTCGGGAAATCGGGAAATTGCCATTTTAACTAAATAATAATATTGTTATCAACATGATAACCTTAAATATAGCAGAAACAACAATGCCAGTGATACTGTTTCTCAAACTCAAAGTGACCCTGTTTCACGTCCAAATATGTTATTTTTTATTTTCAGTAAGTAAGGGCATCATTTTAAGCACTGTCTATTGGCGTGTGGATATAGGGTTTCTGTGCCTCGCCTGAATGAGGCAGTGGAGCTTTTATTTGGTGTTTAGCAATTAATTATGCCCCTGTAGTCCGTCCAAGATAATAGCGCAGTTGACAGAAATGCAGCCAATTTGTAAACACGTCCAATGCCGTTTCAACTCCCAGTGAATTTCAACTGCGCTTTTATTTTGGACGTACTCTTAGGTATATGCCTGCTTTTGGTGGCCAGCGCGAATAGCACTCGGGGCAGTTAAGCGGCCCTATTATCCATCACCGACTTAGATGATGAGTCTTACTGTTTGAGTTTCCTTCGTTGTGGATGAGACCTAAAAACGGTAGGCCATCAGAAAGAAAGCCGATTTTCCTCCAGAACGATAGTGGTGGCGCCCCGTTTGTTGGGAAACTTTATTCCCCCTCAGTACATGCATTAATGTGTTGTGCTCCCATTCCTGCGCTTTCCTTAAAATACACACTAAAAGAGCGGATAATTACACCTGTAAAAATGAAAATTTTGGCATGGAAAACCTGGAAATAGTCCTGGAATTTCATAATCCCCGGTCTTTAGCAAACTTGAAGAGGAATTTCCTTCACAAAAAAACATGTAACACATAGGCACTCCTAGATCCCTGATATTGCGGATGAAATTTGGTAAACGTCGGCGAATGGAGTAAACAATCATCATATATATTATTACAGAAAGGTTTTTTTATGTCATTGCGTATATGCTCCGTTAATACTGCACGTACAGTGATAAATGAGGTATCATTTTAAACGTTGAATCACCGGCTTCTGACGAAAAATACAATATCAATCTCAAATTTCACTATTTACCCATTAATTTGACTTAAAAGTTTCGATAAACTCTCTTGCCTGTATTGTATTCATATGTTTTGTATATTTTTGCAAGAAAAAAGGTATAAAGAAAGTACTTTATGATACACCTTCTTCTCTATTTAAAACCCAATTACACCGTTTCCTTAACATACTTATTCCCTGATAGCGTGAAAGTGCGAAATTTTCGCACGGGTTACCTAGTATTCAAAAATCCACAATCGATGGATTCGGACGTGATCGGTGTTAGCTCCAAATTCACTGTCGATGTCCTTGATTTGTGCATGCACCTGCCTCTTATCGAGTTCCTTAATCTCTTCCTTTCTCTCTCTCTATCGGTCGGAACGGCATCTGGAACTCATCCTTAACGTGACAAACGCATTTCCGTGAGCTCGATTTAATGCGTAGTGTGTGTGTGTGTGGTGGAGGGGGTGGTTGTGAGATTCGCCCAGAGAGCCTCCCTACGCCGACGGCCTCCTTGTCCCTTCCCCGAAGGCAACGGTCCAACGGATCGTCACGCACCGCCGTGGAATCGGTGGCCCTCTGGTCTTCCGCGGAGCGTGCTGTCCCTTCTAAGCGACTTCGACGCTTCGGCGTGGAGTAGAGCGCGCAGCGCGCATGCGTGAAGAGCAGGGCAGATTGACACCTCCAGTTCAGTCCTGGGGGATGCCGTCATGCATAATTTCAACCGAACGCGTTCTGACTTCAGGGTCGCTCGGAATTGCAAGCGTTATTTTTTTAAATGTTTTTTTTTTATCGAGAGGGGGGTGGGGGAGCTTATCTTTTGATATGGCGTGGTTGCTCATTCATCTGTAAAGCCCTAGATAAATCCGTTTCTGTGTCTAGGGATTTATTCATACATGACCAGAGGGTCTGTGTTCGAAAACTATAAGCGCCTCCGGGCCCATTCATTTAAACCCTTAAAACTTGGTCTCTTTTGTTCAATAGTGTTCAGTAGTTCACTAATAATCATTGTCAGAAAACATTCGCTATGCTGATCCTGAAACCTGACTGCCGTTCATCTGAAAATTGTGTTATTTCTAAGATAAACGTAATTGAAATTGAGAATATAATTTTTTGAAATATACAATTGTGCTACGATTTTCCATGCCGATATCATTAATAGCTCTGTAACTGTAATTTCTCTGTGATAGCTATGTAATTTTCAGAATATGTAATTATAAATTCTGTTTAAATTTTCTCAATGCTTTATACTTTATGGTGTATTAATTTGAATCAAAATTTATCCATTCCCACTCACAGTACCTAGTGGGAGTACTTCGAATACAATGTACGCATAGTGCCATAAACATCGAAAACGATAATAAATTAACACTAACACTGATATCGGCATGTAAAATCATAAATTAATAAAATATTTTTAAAATTAATATTATCTAATTCAACCATGTTCATCTCAGAAATAACGCATTTTTCGGATGAAAGCCGGTCACATTCGTTATCAGGAGATAGAATTTAATATGATGAAATACCTTCTCTTCAGTTTGGCTACTCGCACCAAAATAATGTCCATTACTAGTAATATTTTTGAGTACCAGATCTTTTTGGGAACCTACTGGAGGTACAAGGACATAAAGTGCCCCTTCTTTCTGTCCATGTCTGTCCTCTTTTGACCTCTCGATAAGTGATACGTGGCCGAAACCACGGTTGATGCGGTGATTTGGCCTAAGTCGTCGGTGTTTTCCGTTACACTAGCTGCTAACTCTTCAGTCAACTTCAAAAATGACTTCAATTGATATATTGTGCTATGGGTTTATGTGTCACAGTGTGTGTCTTACGTTAAATGAGATAATAGATGGCTCCATACGATACGATAGCACAGGAGAATATTGCAAAACTCCCTTAAAAGCTTTCCCCAGTCCAGAGATATTATGCTGAAAAGGGACCTAAAAGGCGAAATCACCCGTCACCATAGCAACTGCTGCCCAATTAGACATGCTGAAGGGATCAATTCTGCAGTTTTTACGCCCAAAAATATTGGCATCAGTAGTGGAATTGGCGGGGTACTCTAATTATTTATCTAGATTAATTCAAACGAAATAATTTCATATTATTCAAAAATATTATGGACAAATTGCGCGCGATAGCAATGGACCATTTTTCGCCAAAAACAAACTACCCTTTCGTGATTCAAGGCGCCATCTACTCTCTTCTCTAAGGTGGTTGGAGCGATTTTGGCCAACAGATTTGCGTGAAACATTGCATCTATGTTATCGTTAGTGTTATCTATAGATCCAAGTGAATAGAAATTGCATCACACCGGTTTGGTGTTTTGGCAAGTCAGTATTATTATACAGATTTCTTCTAAACGCGAAAAAAAACACTTCTTATTATTATAATTGTTGCTAAAAAATATCAAGGTGTCACGCATAGTACAAAAATTGAAAAAAAAAAACATATTTCAACATAATTTCGTCTAAATTTACAATACCGCGCCGAAAACTCTAGTCATAACATGCTTTTATTAAGGAAAAAAATTGAGATACATTTATTGTACCATTTTCATAACTGCTTGTATTGTGAGTTCCAACGCATAGACTTAAACTTAAATGAAATGTGGTCCAGGATTTTTTTTCGACTTGCTTAAAAAAATTATTAAAAAAGACGCGCTCAATGACCCACGGTTAACGCTCCAGCCACCTGTTTTTAAAGTCTGCATATTGGTTAATCCTTTTTAAGTATAGGCGTACGTTTTTGTGTCCAAGAATTGATGGAGCTTCTGATTTCTTGTAGTTTACTAAAGAATGTTGGAGATTAATTTTCATGGTCATTCCCGTCGATTGAATTTCACACTTGATGGCTCGTTTAATACCTTGCTGCATTAATGAAGATGGGCTTTTATTTTCTTTTCCTAAATGATCAATGAATCATCGTAGTGTCTTCGGTGGTCATTAACGTCGTCAGGGTTTATACTTTTCATGGTCATTTGCGCTGATTGATTTTCACACCTCGTCGCTTCCCAGTTTTCTCAATCAATATCGCCTCCAAAGAAGCATCTGGACTCCGTGGGCTCCGCCGACGTCAAACGCTTTTGAATTAACTGCATTTCATTCCAAGTGAAAGGATTTGAACAAGATGGAAAAATGACCGTGTGTGAATTCGAGGTGTAAGAGAAGGGCGTTTATAAGTGTGTGATAAAAATACCACTTTTGATTGATCCATCTCATCATCCTCGTTAGAGATTCGCGCAACCCGTTTCTCCATGTACGACGTTTATTACTTGCCTCTTTGAAATGGCTGGTATAAATAAAAACATGTCAAATGTTTTATTTCTATATTTTTGATCGGTAAACGGTGAAATCGTCACTCCGGCGTTTTTTTTTCTTCTTTGTTCACGGCAGGGGAAACTGGTTCTCGATCTCGTTTCGGGAATCTCCTCATCCCACGAGCGGACTTTCCAATAATTTGATATTCTCTTTTTTCTTGAATAAATTATGGAATCTCATCTTCGATGCGGTTACGAGACGTTGGTCGTGGTGTTGATGAGCCCATCTGGTGTGGATCTGTTCGGGATTTTCACGTTCATACGTCCTGGGAGAGAAATTTTCCTCCGCCGCCTCCAACCTCCCAGCCGGCCGCTTTCACTCTTTTTTTTCGACCTAATGATGACAACCGAGAATCGATTCCCGCCACTCGACTTCGTTTGTTAGTGTGGTGCATTCTATCGCTCGCATTGCGCCCGCCGTCCATCTTGAGTGACGTCCAATTACTCGAGAGACGAAGGAGTCACCGTTGTTGGGGCAGCCGCCATTAGTGAGGCCGTCGACTTTTCGTGCATCCGTGGTGGATTCGAAGACACTTGGTCTTCATGCGTGGTTTTTCGAGTTAATCCGGGAGCATTAACCTCAACTGTGTCTCGTATGGGATAGATTCTTAAGGTAGTTTGAGCGAAAAATTACTTCACCTAGAATTTGATTAATTTGGCCTCATTTTAAAGAAAAAACTCTCATCTTTCCAATGATATCAAAATATCAACCCCTTGCCGAACTGCTTTTCGAGCAATTTGCCTGAAAATACAAGCTGTTTTACATGGGATAGATTACGGCTGTGCGCTCCAGAGGGAGAATATTAAACAAATTAGGAACTATTAGCACCTAGATTTTGTCAAAAAACTAACCATGTGTAGATTACGTGTTTTCTCAACTATTTATAAAAAAATCTATTAGTCACCACAAAATGTTTACAGAATCGCAAAAAGAACCTGCTGTTTTGAAGGGTTTTCAGCCGTACGGCGTGAAGAAATGAGTCAAGTTAGAGACTTATGTAGCTTTATTTATTTAATTACTGAAAATTTTGGTCATATAACATATCTGGTAACATATATTTGGTACATATAACTATATCTTTGCGCCATTAATATTACAATATTTATTTCATACTTCTTACAGACGCTGAAATAAAAGAATAAAATTTGAATATGGTCTCTATTATGACTAGGGAACTATCTCGCTCAAACATATTGGCATTAGTAGTGGAATTGGCGGGGTACTCTAATTATTTATCTAGATTAATTCAAAATGGAAATAATTTCATATTATTCAAAAATATTATGGACAAATTGCGCGCGATAGCAATGGACTTAATTGAGGCGAAAGTGGCCCAATCTGGGTTTTCTATGTCGTAAAAACATTTTGGACGGTCGCTAAATTGGGGGTTTATGGTTGAAGTATCATGAGGTGCAGTTTTTGGTTTAACTTATAAAAATCCTTTAATAGTCATAATTTGTTATTTATAAGGTTTGAGGTAGCGCAAAAATCTATTTCAGATACATTTAATCCAGCATCGATTCGAGAATAGCGAAAAATTGAAATCTATACTCCCAATTTCCGTTGGGTACTCCCTATCTTATGTATCAGTGCCATCAAATTCACAAACAGCCAGTAAATTTATTGATATAAATGCTAATAATTGTATTTTATTGTACTTATCTAACAGTGAAGCATCCTGAGGATTTATAATTGGCACAGTATGAAAAAATAGCACAATAAATAAAAGGTAACTATCTTGTGAATAAATTTGTTCGGAACGGAAATAAATTTGAAAGTTTATGAGTTAAGCATACTTTTAGGTGACTGAAAATCGTAATTATCGTTGAATGTCATCCAACTTACGGGTTAAATATTTCAAATTATTGTCAAACTGTAAAACTGCCAGGTCTTAAGCTGCGTAAAACTAATTGCTCTTACGGTGGCATAGTATCTGAGTGTCAACGTGAACCAAATCTAGCGGTTCTCAGTGCACCATGAAATATCGCGTGAGTAACTTGTATAGTTTCTCCTTTCGCGATATCCAGTACGATATACCTTCTTCTAGGTTCTCCTCAGACTATTGATGTGATTTAATTGCTACCGTAGGATTCAGATAGAAACTGCGGTGGAACTTTCGTATTTTGCATGATGAAAGGACTGCCTTTTTTCTCTAACTACAAGTAGAGATTGAATTTTTTTGCCTTCCATGGGAAAAGGTTTTGGTGAGCAGTGGTTGAAAATATATTTAAAAATCTTTTATAATTCATTTATTTCTATTTGTTCCATCGCTCAATGTATGTACCGCAAGGAGACGAACCCAATAAGGGCGTTTCCATCACTTTAGAGGAAAGTGCCGAACACATTCATCATCCGTATTTCGATATGTGTGCATGTCTATTGACATACATAAATTTTCGTCTTTCATCCACAGATCATTTGTCACGCTTATATTCAATTTTACTCGTCACAGAATTGCGCCATTCTCTGCATTACTTAAGCGTTGAAATAACACTCATTCTATCCGGTGACGACTTCTCGTTTTGATCTGTCCTTGCAATGCCGACCATAATGCCCGATTTTATTTCCTTCTTTTCGTTTTCTTCTTGCTAGTTTTATTCGTACGATCAATTTTTTTACAGGGGAAATATGTTTAGAGTCATCATAATCGTATCATTCATATAGACTGCATTAGCTTTTGGATCGATTTTTATCAATCTACTAGTCTAACTTACAGAACGGGAATTGAATTTAATTCAGTGGCAAAAGAAACTGCTTAAATGATAGTGTTAAACTACTTTAAACGTTGCTATTTACTCTATGGTATTTTGGGTTTAGTGACCACATCTATAGTTACAGGTTTCATGTACAACCTGTTTGCTTGTTACTGAATCCTCAGATTATATACATCGTGTTTTATCTTGTTTGGCACCAGAAGATGAGGTGACAAGCGAAACCGGTTGTGCGCTAAACTAAGCTTGTATTCGTGAAATTCACCTAGTGTCTTTATATTTTACTTAATCATCATGACAGGATTTCAAACGAGTCACTCCTGAAGCCATGATCCTACTCATTAGCCCTCGTCAGCTGAAGCACAGCTGACGTGGGTTGGTAGAGGAAAATACTTGAAGTTAGGAAAAAGCAGAGTAGGTGGTTAGAACATGTAATGAGAGGAGAGGAGGTTCTGGAGGACATGATAGAGAGGAGAGTAATGGATGGGTAGCAAGAGAATAGGCTTTATGGATGGGATGAAAAGATGTAGGGCGTATGCCGGGATTAAGAACGAAGTAGGCTATCCAAAGGGATAAGATTAGTGAAGGTATCCCTTCTTCTTTCTAAACTTACCTTTTACCTGTATATCACCTATAATAATTGTAAAACCTGTGGCGGAAAGGAAACCTGCGACCTGTAGGCTAACAGGTCTGCGCGTAATTCACCAGAATAAACCGACGGAACAAGCGCGAAAATGATGGAGCGGTTATTATTTCCTCATCTTGCTGGATTCCAAAAGTAGGCGCCGCGGGCCGGTTTTTTTCTTAACGGTGAGGAAAAAAAACGCGTTAATGACTTGCCCTCCCCGCGGCCCCCAAGGCCACAATCTCGAAACGTTCCTTCGAGCGTGCGACCATGAAATTTCTCCTCGTCCGAATAAGTCGGGCTTTGACGAGACGTCTGTGACATCTCTTTCCAGTTTCATCCATCATCTATACTGAGGCTTCCATTATTTTTTTGTCTTCTTAGTCGTCCTCTTCCATTTTTGGTTAAAATCATGAGCGGAAGGAGGAGAAAATATGTATTACCGGGCTATTTTTGTATTCCACTCATAAGGCCAGCATGGAAGGAGTCTTGTCCTGTTCTATCACCTCCTTACAAATTTTTATGGCCATCACATGCTTTTTATGATATGGATTTAAAAAGAGAGTAGATGGCGTCTTGAAGCACGAAAGTGAATCTTGTTTTGTTGCGAAAAATAATCCACCTAACATGGCTATCGCGCGCTATAATTCCATAAATTTAATAAATAATGCAGCGCTTTTTTCCAATTATTTCCATCACAGGAGAAATGGCGCCAACCAATCAAGAGGTAAGGACCTATGGGCCTATATAAGATCGTCAAAAATCGTACTTTGAGCGAAAGACACCTGCTGGAACGCAGGCGAAACTGTTGTCACTAAAAATAACGATGCGGTGAAACACCCGAGAGATGTAGCCGTCACCACTCACTTAGCCCCTTCCTAATCTCATCCAGAAGATTTTTCTCTTCACCCATCATACCAAGCAATTCCTCGTTTGTCTTCCTATCCGTCCACCGCATTTTCTCCATGTAGCAATGTAATATTCGAATTGGAATAATGCGCATTCCCATCCACACCAGCTTGATGAAGTGTGCCCCTCAACCCCTTACCATATTCTCTCCCCTTGTGTTTTTACGAGGTGCGCGTGGGCTGTCTGGTGCCGGAGTTTGACGATTGAGGGCGCCCGGGGCGGATGTGGTGTCGAGGCCCGCGAGAAGCCGCTTGGGTGGTTGCCGTCCTTCCGGGACTCCCATCGACTGAGGGACGCGTTTAGTTAGGCCGAGGGTTGGATTCCGACGCCCTCCTTAAAGCTCTCACTCTTGGCGGGGGCGATCCGGTCCGCCCTCCGCCCCGCGCAATTGGACCAACGCCCAGCACTCACTTTGCCCACCCCTCCTTCCTGCCGCGCTTCCTCATTCCACGCGCCAATCTTCCGATGCTCTTGAGCCTGGTACTGCTCATTGATTCATCGAGTAGTCCTGTGAGGAGTTATGGGTTTTTGTCAGCCAATCGGGTGGTGTGAGTTTGTCGAGTTTTCTAGGCTAGGATCGGAGGCAATTGCCGTACCAGTCGAGATAGGGGTGTAAAAGAGGATCATAGATTATACACACATGTCCATATTTGCCGACGCCTAAGTGGAATTGGGGAGAGAGAAATCTGGTCGATTTGGTGACTGTAGTGATTACTTCCTGCACGGTTAGGTAGTGCAGCTAGTCAGTTGATTTACTCCCTAATGCTTCTATTCTTGTCAGCTACCTAGTACTAACAGCACGCCGAGCATGTTTTCGGTATAACTCTTGTATCTCTGTCTATTTATGTAGTTGAAAAATACATTGGTACAAACAGTCCCTCCAACATTGGTAGCATACCGATAGTGTATTACGTGCTTGTGAAATTTCGCCTCCTGACAAGCATTAGCGATTTTTTCTAATGCATCAATAGTCGTAGTTACATTAGCTTTAATAGGGTCTGGTGTAATGCATTTTGGTGACAACCCACCCCCTGCCACACACCCTTGAGGTGGCTTGCAGGGTATTATGCAGATGTAGGTTGGTGCACTTGCCTCCCATCCCTAGGGTGCCGGTTAGAAACGAATACTTAATATCATTATTGTTTATTCATGACTTCAAGTTTTGAGTTTTTGAAAAAGCCGTCGACGTCACGTCAACCATGAACCGTTATGAGTTAAACATCGCACATTATTTTTTTGCCACTGTGTGGCTTGCACGCGTAACTAAACGATTATTTAAGGACGCTTTCCTCAGCCCGGCTTGCGGTCAAATGAGCAAAATAAATGAACGAATGGATCGTTTTTCGCGGGTGAATAAACGGCGTGTTTTAAGCATCTGAGGATGCGGTGACTCGATGTATGTGACTCGTGATTACGTGTAAACGCATCTAAGTGCAAACAAGGCGGATCCTTAGGCCTTTCAACACGATTCTCAGGTCGTTTGTGCGGTTGGTAACTAATTAGCAGGCCAGTGAGTCCCGGGGACTTAAACGGCCGTGTTTGGGAAAATTAATTTCCATTCTTTCAATATAATTTGGCGGAAGCGTTGGCTTGTTATGAAAATGTTGATTCCCGCGATTAGACATGGACTTAGTATTAGTTGCGGGTTGTCGGTGCCTAGAGATGGAGTTTAATGGTTTTTCTGTAAATCAGCTTTTAATAGGAGAGGATTATTCATTTTCGATTTCTTTTTGTTTTTTTCCGGCTTCTTGAAGGAAAAATTGACTTATCACTGCGTAGATATTGGAACTGCCCAAAAGTGAACCATTTTCATCATATTCCCTTTGCAATTATTATCTACTTAATTACGTCTGTATAACTGCCTAACGTGTGTAAGTATCATGAATTCGAAAATTTGTTGCATTATGCGCATTAGAATTTTTGGTATACTCTGCTTGCTTTATATTTTAATAATTTTATAATTTTATTCCTACATGTGTTTAATGGTGTGGTTTCTACCCTAAAATTGCGGTAATTACAGTTTTTGGCTTATGAATTTAACAATGCGATAGCTGAGAGATAATTTGTTACACCCCTTTCGGCACTATATTTAATACTCAGCCAGCTGTGGTACTCTCGAATGAGTACTCAAACATTTTATATTTAAAGCGCTAATCCTATTGTAATAAACAAAGTATCCCAATAAAACTTAAAAAAAACAATTGATGTGAAAAAGATCGCTTAAAACTCAATTGAGGAGCACCGTAATGAAAAAGGAACTTGGATTTTCATTCTCTCTGTAGGCACTATCATTTTTTGACCCGGAAACGCGATGGGATATCTTGTAAATTTATTGATCTTTCTCGATTGAAGAGGTTATTCATTTTCTTTTGATTGTTGATAAACTAAGGCAACCGGGTGGTTTTATTTAGCTCATAAAATGATTTCCTTGTAGTTAAATCTCCGATTGTTGAATTTTACGTCTTCATTCGAGGTAAAGCGAACGAATTACTCCGTGCTATACAACTCCAAATGGTGTCGACCGTGCATGAATGCTGGTGGCCAGTCAACTTGAATAAAAAAAAATATCTGAAACTTAGATTTGACCAGATGGTTTGCTGTACCTCGTGATGGTGAAGGTATTTTTTTAGTGGTGCTTTCGGTGTCACAACCTTGGACATGAAATCAGGGGCAATAAAAACCTGCTTTGTGCGTAGATAGATAACCGTTGCAAGAGCAGACAGTTTGAGTGACCATTGTTCCATTAGTTTTGGCAACATTGTTGAACTTGATGGAGTTCCCTTGATAAACAAGAACCCGACTTTACACAGTTGCCGCATGATGATCTGAAGGCTGCATCAAGGAAAGATACTTTTCAAGAGTTTCAAGAAGCTTGGCGAACAACGATCATCAGACATGCTGCTCCCCAGAAGCTGATGGAACCCCAGAAGTACTTGTGGTCTTCGTAAGCGGGGAGCAGCTGAAGGGATGAAATGGCAGGAGGCACTCGTTTAAGAATTGAGCTAGCTGTCTTAACTACCTTTTTTCCATCACTGAAGAAAAAAGTTCCGCTAATTGTGTCGAATGCAACATAGGTAAGACGATTACACCCACTAAAAGGCGGGAAATATCTGGCCGTGCGTCCAGCTCTGCAAGAATTACTGAAAACTTCAATTTAATTTTAAGTGATAGCAATATCATGTCCAATATTTGAGTTGAATTTTTGAATTCAGCTGGTGGCTGCTACTATCATTCCCATTTTATCCTGCAGGATCCTTTCTCCGACACTTATATATATGATGTCGTAAGAAATGAAGCCTATCCTCTCATTGTAAGAACAAATCACATATTTGCTCTTTCGCTGCTAATATTTTCCTCTTAAAAATAGTTTATAAAATGGTTTCTTGGGGAAGAAAATAATTTTGACATCGACGCTTGTTTATACAAAAACAACCTTACTCCTCCCATTCTACATCAACCTGCAAGTCACCTCAGGTGTGTGTGGCTTGGGGTGAGTTTTCACCATTATGCACTATACTATACTAATATGCTGCAAATGTTATAGAAACTATGAGTATTAATGTAGTTTGCAACTATGCACACGCACAGAGATGTGTTCTACTGGGAGCATGCGAAACGCGCTGTTAATATTACTTAGAAAATTGAAGCAAAAGCATGATAGAGAAAATCAGTAATTTGCTATCTACACATCGAAATACGTAATGTAAAATTTGAATGGAAACTATTATGATCTTTTATCGTTCGCAGAAAAATTGACATTTTTAACCCGTCAGTTCTGCAGTTTGTTTCCCTAATTGTATGCTAATGATCTAATATACCGTAGTTTGTCAGGTTTCGTAAAATCGAACCATCTCATTGTCAATCTTCCCGGGAAAGTTTTCCCTCATGGTGTAACGAATGGTCTCATAAGTGATGCAAATTTCGGGTCCCTTTCATTTCCTTCGGCAAGTGTATTTCAAGCGTCAAAGTGACGCTCACTTCGTTATGTTGGATGAGACAACGTTTATCGCGAGGCAATCTGGAATTAAGGGAGCGTCGTTTTAACCGAAATCGTTCTTCGATTCGGAGCACGTCTTCACGCGAGTACGCGACAGGCGTTCAGGTCTCCACCGCGTCTCATGTACGCGAACTGCTAATCGACCCACATAGAGACTTTTTAATAAAAGGCTCCTAGGTCACGTGAGCCAGCGGGTGATGAGGCACCAGGGGACCCCTATGGAAAATGTATGCCTATGAATGTAACTGGTGTCACTCGCCTCCATAGTGCTTTCCTTTCTGTGTCATCGTTTTAGGCGTTGGAACTGCGGAAGTACATACGCTTCGCTTGTATGCTAATGTATGTCCCTTCGGTTTTCTTATGGCTTCAAACGTATTTTCAGGCCATCCATCCTCTAGGGATCTCCTTTTCTTATTGATCGTTGTACAAGAAAATAAAAGGCTCAGCGTATTAGCGCGTTGCAGCGCTGTTTTCTTCCAAGTCTGTCCTCTCTTTTTTCCATTTTTTCTTACGGAATGGGGAAACTTCCTGGCTAAGAATCTGTGCGAATGTATTGAAAAAAGTTTAACGTGAAGTTGAAATATAATAAAATTAGAGCATTTAATTTTTATTTTAAGCGAATTTGTGGCTAAAGAGTCCTTCTTTGTGACATTTACAATTTAGGTACAAACTTTCCAGGATTTGCATTTTGTTTTTCTGGACTGGATATCATTTTGCGGCACCTTTGCCAGTTGTAGTAATATGTTTGGCATTCCGACCTTCCCCAGTCTACACGATCTTTATCCATGTTGATATTAAAATTTGAATATTTTTATGAGGCAGCATTACCAAGAGGAAAGTTAGTTCTTTTCTTTTTTAAAGTGTGTAACTTATCATAACTATTTTTGTGGCTGTCTGAAGCTGGCAATTGACCGCGGAATTTCTCGGAATAATTTAAAGAATTAGCTTAAAATATTCAGAGTTTATTTGGTGGAATTCAGACGTGAACAAGAATTCAGTTTTCTACGGGATGATTTCCCTGATTCCATGCCATATTACACTGCGATAATAGATTCCTGATGGTGTTTAAAAAAACCATCTGTCCCGTACACTATTGTCTGCGAGTATTTTTTTTATGAAGTAGGTACTGTTACTTAAGATGGCGAGCGTTGCAGTGCCCTTCGCATTAGCCTAAGTTTAGGAGGAAATAGTGGAAGGTGAATGGCATAAGTATTGTACCATTATTAACATTTATTTAATTATTGTTTTGTTTTCAAACGAGCCTATATAATGGTCATTCCGACTGTTTCTTCCATCCTTTTTATTTTTTTAACGCCTCTTTGATCTTTTATCGCAGTTTATGTCTCCTTCTTCGGTCCCAAACTCATCGCACTTCTTGGGTTTCTCCTGGCAACCTGTACAGTTTTGTAAATATTACGCAAGTGGCGAACAATTGTGGATGTCTTTTGGGGAAATTTGGAGTTCTTCTGCGTCCTATGGAATCTTGGATGCTTATTTAGTCTGTTTTCAGTTTTTTTATCTTGGTAGGTACTTAAGAAGTTTTTCTTTGAATCTGCATGGATTTATTCGTTAACGGTGTCCACAGACTGAAATTCTTCTTATTCTAATCATCTGTTCTTTCTTAATATGTGTACATATTTCATTGCTATGTCGTATTCGATATTATTATCCTTTTTTGTCCCAAAACTTTCCTTAGTAATATTATTCAGCTATTTCATGTTCTTTTATTTATTAAGTTATTGTATTATTTAATTTTATTTGTTGATTTATGAAATAAATATACTACATACAGTAAATATTCCAGTTAATAGTGCTTTTATTACAAGGTAAAATATGAGTAGTTAGCATACATAGGTCAGAAAGAAAAAAACAGTTGAAGGAGGGATGTGTTTATAATTATTTACGTTTTCCGGAAATATGAGTTATGGTGAGGTGGGTAAAGAGATCCCTGTGACTGGGATGAGGATTCAAATATTATTTTACTCCATACTGAATTGATTCTTCTCATGTCTGTAATAATTACATTGGAGCCTCTGACTCCCTCCCTATTGCCCTTAGCGTTGGACTCCTCTAAGGGTTCACCAGGGGACGTCTCAGCTCCCCCCCTCATACCTCTCTCTTCCGTAGCCCCTTGGGGGTCGTATGCTAATATTTCCGCTGCGTAATCGAGCGCTTGAGAGAGTGGCACGCACAGGATGAACGCATGCACGCCCTCTTTTGGGAGTTCACATTCAGGGGGCGGGTATGAAGAGCGGGTGGTGAAAAGACTTGAGGGCGTGACGGTGGAAGATGGTGATGAAAAATTCACCATCTCTCCACAATGACGGCGGCGGATGGGTTCTTGAAAGGGTCGGGAGGCTGCTAAAGAGGAGGGGACATAAAGGGGAAGTTTAGGGGGCGTTTCCTTTGTTGTCTTTCTCCCTCTCTCTCTCGCTCTCCTCTTAGGCCGGTTCACGAGGATGAAATCGACACCAGAACAGCACACCGGAATAACGTCGACTGACGTCGCTACTACGTCGTTCCATCGTCGTCGACGTCATCACGCGTTGCGGAGTTGTCCAAAAATAAGACTGACATCAAGTTCTTAATCGCGTGGTACATCAATGACTCGGTGTCTGTCGTCAACGTTTTTTGTAACAGCTTAAACTCTTATGCCCCTATTGTGTTGCGGAAAAAGTTGCGTGGGATTTCGTTGGTTTTTCGCTTACCTGTAATATTCTTGTATTTGCCTGCGTTTGATAGCTGTTTTTACCATATTCATTCGTTAATTCCTGTTGTTAGTTGTTAAGTGCTGATCGTGCTTAGGATTGAAATACGTAATGGGTCATCTTCAATTTTTACATTGAATTTCAATCCATAGATTGAAATTGAATCCTTAGATAATTAGTATCTTAAAAATCTATAAAATTCACTTCCTATATAAAATCGATATTTCATTTTCCACTTTGGAGAAATATATTTTTCTTATTTCACCATAGATCTAAAGTAAGCAATATATGGATACGATATAAAAATCTATATGTTACATTGATTGTAAGGTAAATTTTTCAACACTTTTAAAATGGATATGGACCACTTTTGTTCGCTGTCGTTTTTCATATTATAATCGGGAAACATGGAAAGAAATCATCTGTCATTTAAATTATTGTCAACATGTCCTATACCAATGTAAACTGTATTAAAAGTCTTGCAGACTAGGAATCAATATTGTTCCATTTGTTATCGAAGGTATGTATTTATAGTCTCTCGGTGACCTGAGGGGGGCACCGATTTGCAAGCCGATCTAACGTGATGGGAGCTACAGCAATTATGGTTTATTGCTTAGAAAAGTAATGATATTTATCGCTTTTCAGTTGTTTACTCCGTCTCCCTTTTTATCCTGCTTTTATCATTTCATAAAATTTTTCCATCATTAGCTCGTCAAGTGCCGAACTTGATCAGTGATATGAGGGCGAATGGAACTGTAGTGCAAATAATTCTACTGTTTCAAAGGATATGAAGTCGTGTCTTCTTCTCGTATGAAAACCACACACACCTAATGGTAGTTCGAACGAGATTTTTCTGCAATCATAATAGATAATCATTTTTCTGCAATATCTTCTATAATCCGATTTTTATTTGAAAATTTAAGCAGTTGTAAGAAGCGTGAAGTAAAGTCGATAATTTTAAATTTGAGTGTAGCAAAAATATTGTCTTTATGACTGGACTTCTTAATAATTAGCTAACTTAGGCCTTAACTTGAACTATTTGTTTCACGCCGTACACTGAACACGCCTTCACAACCTAAGTTTTTATTTTTATATTTTATATAATATATTTCGGTGAGTAGTAAATTTTTTTTAACGGTTGTGAAAGCTAATGAACTGCACACGCATCATTCTGGCGCGTAATCTACGGCAAAACTTCCTCATCTTTTTGATAATGTCTCACTAAAGCGCAT
Organism: Pyrrhosoma nymphula; assembly: GCA_963573305.1. Classification (NCBI taxonomy): domain Eukaryota; kingdom Metazoa; phylum Arthropoda; class Insecta; order Odonata; family Coenagrionidae; genus Pyrrhosoma; species Pyrrhosoma nymphula. The sequence continues at coordinate 19,516,154 of OY754328.1, forward strand.
GGCCATACCAAATGTGTACCGAGGAAAACTGATTTATTATTTGGAAATATCTCGAAAAGCAGTTAATTTAGTGATGTATGATTTTAGGCTTTCCCGGCGAATGATGCTGATGATTTGTCCTCGGGTTTCCTATCGGGTTAGGCTTTCCATGATTGCCGACGTTTCGGCAGGAAAGACTCTTGCCGAAACGTCGGCAATCATGGAAAGCCTAACCCGGTGGGAGACCCGAGAACAACTCATCAGCAGTTAATTTAGTGGTTAATATTTTGGTGTAATTAGAAAGATGAGATAATTTTCTCTATGGTTAGGCAAAAGCCTTTGAATTTTATGGGAGATTATTAATTTTTCATTCACACTACCTCAACCGATGGTGAAAATGTCTATTCTTCGGTAGTACAGTCTCTACTCTCATGTTGGTGATCCTTTTTCCATAATAAGTGAAGATGTTCTGCACCATCGAAGTGCACTCAGGTATCGAGTAATTGGCGAATCCTATCACGCCTGTAGTTAATTTTAAATTGATTCCAATAAAACCCTATTTTAGCGTCGTCACGCGTGAATTTTAATCGAACATCATGAAGTGGTCACGTTTACGTTAATTCCCACTCCTGAGTCTAGTTATTTTTCCTTAATTATTTTCGTGGAACAGGCTCTTTAAAAAAAGAAAACAGTTTCGATCCGACGATAGGGATGGGAGGAGGGAGGTAAAGTCGGCGCCTCATTTACTCCCGGAGTACTTACTCCGCCGCGTTCAGACCAACGCTCCATCTCATTCGAGAGTCACGCGAAACAAAAGGGGATCACGAGGCGTGCGTAGCGCAGAATCAAATACCCCTACCCCTTTCTCACACACCCTCCGTCGTATCTCGTACCCCTCTCCCTCTCTCTTGCCCTAACCCCTGCCATGCCCGAGTCCCCTTGAATCCATCCACGCGCTGAAACCCTCCTTGCGTACTCCCCTCGTCTCTTCCCCTTCAGTTCCGCGTCCTCGCGAGGCATTCAGGCACCCGAGTGGATGTTTAGATGCGGGCTACGAGACGCACTGCATCCTACACCCCTCTCACCCCCTTTGGGAGGGATGTAGAGGGGAACACTGGGGGGGGGGACTTCAAACTCCTCACCTCCACATTACATCCTCCTTCTCCTCCCTCTATCTCTCCCCCCCCTTCTTTGAGAGCCACTCTCCCGCAGTGAGGAAGGGAGGAACGAGGAAGGAGGCGATGCCTTTCTTCAACCCTTCAGTCACTCACTCAACGCAGTCCTCTCCGCGAGTCGCGAGCTCATTCTAATCTCTCGCTCCGCGGCTCATGGCTCGCTCTGCCGACTGTGTGGGTAGTACGATCTCCACGTCTTTCCTGGACCCTCTCCTACGCGTGCATTGATTTTCACGTCGTGCGCGGGGATTCCCGTGAATGGGAGTAGTATTCTTTTTTTTTACACGCTTCCGAAGTGCGTTCATACCAGAAAATTTTCTCTAAAAGCCTCAATTTTTTCTCTAATGCTGAATTTTCGCGTTGCGATGATTAAAAATATTTTAACATATCTGTATTGTTACGCACTTTCGCAATCCTTGGGAGACGTTCATATATAACCTAATCATATATATATATATATATATATATATATATATATATATATATATATATATATATGATTAGGTTTTTCCACGCCATAACCAGTGCCTTCCTATGAATTGATCCAGGTACAGTAGAAATTTACGTGTATTTCGAATGAATTGATCCTAAAACTAGAAGATTATCCCTTTTTACTAATTTATTTTTTTTAATTAGTCGTGGTAGCCGAAGTAATAGTAGTAGGCGCAAGAAAATATGCGGGTTAACTTTCAGCGTTCTCCGTCTTCTCTTACTCGTATCTATTGTGTTAAACCTTTTTTGTGACATATGCGAAAATCCACTTGAGTGGTTCAATTGTTTTTTTTTTACGCTGAAAGTTTGTGCGTTTATCGAAAAAATGCCGTAAATTATGATATATTTTTCTCGAGTTTTGTTGTTTACGGTCTGCCGAGTACTCGCGTTGAATTGCTGAAAAATAAATAATTTTTAATCCCCCCTACCGTTGCGTACTTCCGTGATCCTTGTAATTCCCTGCTCGCCCATAATAGTTATATTCCTTTCTCTATTTTATCCATTATTGGTGATATGAGAGAGGTGCAATTATTATTCCAGGTTGACTTCGATTGGGATTTTTCACGCTATGAAATGTACCTTCCTAAATGATTCATTTAGGTATAGGAATTATTGAAGTGTATTTTGGATGGAATTATTCTGAAACTAGACAATTCAAGTTTTAATTCTAATTTTAATTGTTGACAAACTCTTTAGTTATTTTTCGCATAGCGTAGAAAGACAGGAAAATTTTTTTATTCGTGATACATATTTCTTAAACTCTCGTCTGACTTCGGTACCTTAACAGTAAAGAGAGAAGATTCCTTTTCCTCTGTCATTTCTGAAATTATAATGCGTTACCATAATGATTTTTCAGATATCTTATGCCGTTATTATGCTGTTACTTTTCTAACAATATGTGAAGAGGGTGCGTGCTGTATTTGTAAATATTACTCAAGGTTAACAAATCAAAACTAAGCAGTATTTAACTGCACACTGTAAGCGATGTCAAGGCCTCTATTTCTTTTTATGTACTTTTTTCTCTCCTCGGCAACAAGTCAAAAATACTTGATCCTGAATCATTCTTCTCTACATATTCCCATAACTACTAAAGCCTCCGCAAATCCATTCATCACTGGATCTTTATCAGGGAGCAATCTTTATCCGCGTTGCAAACCAAATTCTATCGGATTCAAAGACATTACTTTTAAGAAAATAGAAATTTTCCATTTAATTCTTTCTTGCGTCATTATTTCTTCTCGAACCACGCGCATTTCCTGCTTCCCTGTAGCTCTCCCATTACGGGAGTAGGAAAAATAAAAACACTAGTCTATGACCCCTGTTGACCCCGCTGCTATCGCACTCTCACCCCTTCAATGAAGGAAAGTGGGAGAGCAGTCGAGTAGAGGAGATGGTGGGTTGTGACCCCCCCCCCCCCTTTGCACCCCGCGGCGTAACAGGAAGTGGATATGTTATGCGTGGGTCCTCGAGTCCTTTAGAGGGTCCGGGGTCCGTTCCTGAGGAAGGGGTCTGAAGGGGAAAGCAAGCGAGTAGTGGATATGCCTGGACTTCGCCGCAGGCTGCAAGAAATTGTGGGGGAAAGGCTTTGCGATGGAGATACAACATACTTCCTTCTTCTCCGACGGACGAGAGAGCGGTGCTCGTTTAACTTGCGATGGACATTTCGATTAAAATATTCCCTAATTTGAATGCCGCGCGGTTGGCTGGGCGTAATTATTACTTATCCGAGAAAGTCTCTCTTTCAGGGACTACACCAGGCAGAATGAAAAGTGAATCATTGCCTGTGAATCGTTTTCCGAAGTACTGTGGTCAACTTTGTCGAGATTTTTTTCATTTTTCCATCATATTCTTGATTAACATTTCAATACAAATGCTTGTTCAGCTTTTAGAATGAGTAATGGGTATTGAAATGGGTATGATTCCTCGCTACTATTTGTTTACACGGTATCTTCCGTATTACTTTTGGAATAATTATGGGTAGGTGGAATCCTAGATAATTATTACTTTATCATTTTTCATTTTTAGACATTTCATACCCAACTTGGTAGTTTATTGTGTAAGGTAGGTACTGTTTGAAGGAAACGATTTGTTTCATGTAAGCAGCTAGGTTATTTACACGTTTAGTTGTATAGCAATTCTAGTCGCCAAAACCGAAGTTTGCGCCCTCAACCCTCGATGAACATTATAATTTACGTCATTCAGTATGACTTAGGATGACAATCTGCATCAGCTAAAAAATAGGCTGCACTATCCAAGAAAGTTCAATATTATTCTAATACCTTGCATTTTGATGAAAATAAAATACTTATGATGATGAAAACAAAAATTTGTTCTTACCTATTTTTAGAATTAACGAATTAAATAAAATTATTTTTTTGTTTTTTAAATAATAAATTTGTATAGCTGAGCCACCTCGAAAGTAAATTTAAACTTTTTTCATTATAAATTAGATCCTCGGAGAGTATTTTCTGATTTTTTTTAAATTTTCTCAGTGGAGTGCATGAAACCAATTTGAGTTTTTCCTGAAATTGAGTCTTTAGCCACTGGAGGTCACTGTGAGAGACTAGATTTTGCCACTTTTGGAAATTATTTTCAGGAGCTCATCGGAAAATTACTTACTTTTGATTGGTGCTTGTTTGGATAATGGTAGACTTCCTGGGGAAGCAACAGCCAATACTTGAATCAATTTTTTCACTGAAAATTCGAGACGTGCAACATCTGCTGGTAGAGAATTCTCCCGGCAGACGTTGCACGTCTCCGCACTATTCTCACCTTATCATTTACCGAACAGTGATGACATATTCCTTCGAACAAAAGCGTTAGTATTGAGCAAGCGGTTACTAACGAAAAAAATTAGTGAATGCTTCGCGAAGCCGAAAGGTTATTCGCCTCTCGTTCAGCCTTGTTTGCTAGGCTGCGTGATTTTTCGCGAAGTTTCGTAAAAAAAGTTTTGAATTTTTTTCTGAAAACCTTGTAACACGCCATTTTGGCCGTGTTGGCATAAGTATACGATTAAGGACGCCATTGTGTATATTTTGGGAACACGTGCTACCGCGAGGCAACAATATCGTCTATGTTATGAAAACAACTTTAAACAATACCATTTTCTGTTTACGTAAACAAACTATAACAATGCCGTCTATGTTATGAAAACAACTTTAAACAATACCATTTTCTGTTTACGTAAACAAACTTATAATAATGAAAGGGGAATAGCCTATCAGATACGAGAGAAGGGGAGAAAACCTGGAATGTTCTAGAACATACAGGAGGGGAGATGAGATAGTATAAAAGGGATTGTCAAACAAGGAACGAGGCTTCTTCTTCTTCGTCTTCTTAACAAGGGAGTCACAAGAGACGTTTATCGAGTGAAAGTCATACGAGAGTTTTTGCAGTGATAATTTGCCGGGAGTAAGCAGCTTTGGACAGCAATTACCAACGCCAGTGTCCTGTGTTAAGGAAGGATCCAGGAATCCGATAAACAGATACTGGGGCATAGAGTATCGGGAATTCACTTTGTACAATATCCGGTGAAGTAGAACAAACATTATAAATTAATACGAATATATTTGAGAAGGGAACATATATTGATTAATTGAGTAACTAAAGTGAATTTGTTTCATAATTGAAGAATAAAAGGGTTATTATAAATATATGTACTGTTCAAGTGTATCATTTTAGTGCATGAATTAATCCATTAACCTTTGCCGCCAAGGACTACCAAAAGGATCTCTCTCTCAAGGTAAGAAGTGATAAAGTGAAGGGTACCTTTTGTGTGTCGGGCTGATACAAGTATATAACGTCGCGTGTTTAGGACCGCGCGAAATAATAATTATTAGAACCCCTGTGATAAGGAAATTGATAAGGGGGGGGCTAGTACATCAATGGCGCCCAGCGTGTAGGGCCTGACTACTCATTAGGTGAGACCACGAGAACCGGAGAGAAGGAGGATCATCCCGAAGGAGTGAAGAAAGAAGATGGCGGCCAACATGAAGAAATTTCCGGAGCTGAAGTCGGCAGAGCTACGGCAATTATTACGAGAGAGGGACTTGTTAGTAGGGGGAACCAAGCCAGAATTGCAGCAGCGATTATTACACACGCTAGAAAAGGAGGGAATAGATATAAGCACGTATGAATTTAGGGTCGATAGTGAGGAACCGGTGGAAACTGAGATTCAAGCGCTATTTAGGCAATTAAAAGAAGAACAAGATAGAAGAGATAGAGAGAGGGCAGAAGAAGCAAGAGAAGAACGAGAGAGAAGCAGAACGATCTTAGAGGAGATGGCTGAAGGGCAAAAGAGAAATAGAACGATCTTAGAGGAGATGGCTGAGAGGCAAGAGAGAAGAGATGCAGAATTGTTGGGGCAAATTAGGGAAGAAGCAGACGAAAGAGAGAGAAAGCTTTTGGAAGAAATGGCAAAAATAGCAGGAGAACATAGACAGACGCAGGAACGTATTGCATCATTCGAACATGGCTATGATGAAAGGTTTGCCAAAACAGACGGGGCGTTAGCAGAGTTATGCGAAGATGTCGCGAAAGAAATAACCGGAGTAGGAGCGAGGCTGGAGGCGAGCGATCTCAAGGTCCGAAAGTTAGAAGCGAGTTACGTGAACTTGCATGAGAACGTGGAGGAAAGGTTCAAGAAGATGGCGGACGAGCTGGGACAACAATCCACCACAAAAGCAGCTGGGCTAGATGAAGAGGCAGTCCGACGCATCGTGCGTGAGGAAAGCAGGAGACCTAACGTCACAACGGCACCCGCGGGAATGGTACAATTAAAGGTCCCAACGTTCGACGGGAGGCATACATCAAGACCCATGAAATACCTACAGGAGCTGTGCGAATACCAAGAGATATATCGGTTACCTGACCAGATGATGCTCCAGGTCATCAGACAAGGAATGGTTGGGAGAGCAGAGGAATGGTTCTCTGCGACCCGACACCTGTATGAAGATGTGAACGCTTTCCAAGCTATTTTCACGGAGCAGTTTTGGGGAGATGAACGTCAAATGCTGATAAAACGGAGTTTCGACACGGGAAAATACAAGGAGAACGGAGGGCTCACGCGAGTAGAATATGCGACGGCCAAAATTAGCGTAGCGAGGGAGTTGACGCCGCCAATGGAGGACGGAATGATCATTCTAATTCTCAAGAAACACTTTGGCATGGAAGTAAGCGTCGGCATGATTTCAAATAATGTAAATACAATCCCGCAATTCTTGACGTTATTGGCCCGCTATGATAACATACCGCGAGAGGACGGAAACTCCGAGGCGACTGGACATCGAAGATGGGGAGACCAATACCCAAGGACCCATGGAGACCGTACGTGGAGGACACCGGAAGACACATCCCAACACAACCAGCAGTACAGATGGGACTCGAAGAGGTCACAACCACGAGAGTGGCAAGCGTCGAGCCAGCAGAGAGACGGACGGAGAGACGATAACTTTCGCGGCGAGGGATACTCTCAACGGCCGGGCGAGAGACCAGCTGATCGACGCCGAGGACAAAACAATATGGCGGAGGCGCGCCCACCGATGAGAGAGCGCCCTGTCAATTCCATGATGGCGGAAGAAAGTAACGCCGCAGGGAAACCGGAGCAGGAAAACTATTAGCGGCAAAGCATGACGAAGGTCCCAACATGCCGAGGCCGGAAGACGAAGAGGGATTCTGGGACATACCGAAGGAGCAACGGGCAAAGATACGGAAAGTGAGAATAAAACGGACACCACCACAAGAGGAGAAGATAGAACCCCACACGGAGGAGGAAACGATATGCAATGTTTTTGAGTCACCTCGAGATTTCTTGACGGAGAAAGAAGCGGATAGGCCGGAAGTAATTAAATGCCCGGAGATTAGGGTTCAAATGGAAGGAGTGGCTGTGAATGCACTGATAGACACGGGATCGGAGCTAACGTGCATTAGCGAGGAGTTTTATCGGGAGAATCAGAATGCACTGCGAAACGCTTTGGAGGTACCAGTCAAAGGAATCCGGATAGCTGGAGCCGTCGGAAGGAAGAGTGGAATTATAAGGAGGCAGATCTGTCCGAGTATAGAGATAGACGGATTCACCACAAATATGGCCTGCACGGTGGTGCCGGAGCTGATCAAACCATTCATAATCGGGACGGACACATTAGCTCAACTATCCGCGAAGATTGAGTACGATCGCAGGATTATAACCCTAAGTGAAGGAAAAAAGGAGATCGCATGTAAGTTTAGGGAAATGCGCATGGACGCACAATATGACAACATGCACATAGAAACCAGCGAGGAAGAGGCACGAGAACAAGGCTTAGAAGAACGGATCCGAGAAGCAGTCGCGGGAATAAATGAAATGTCAGAAGATTGCAAAGAAGAGTTGACGGCGGTGATCAAGCGGTATAAGGATATCTTCAGCGATACACCTGGGATGATAAGTGGTTTCGCATATAAGTTTCAAGTGAAAGACGGAGAGTTCTGCCAGAGGGGATATGGAATTCCGCTGAACTTCCGAGGCCAAGCAAGACAGAAAATCCAAGAAATGCGACAGGAAGGAATAATTGAGGGAAGCACATCCCAATATATCTCGCCATTAGTATGCGTAGTTAAAAAGGATGGATCCATTCGGCTGTGTATCGATGCCCGATCGATAAATAAACTCATAAAGCCTGATTACGCGACATCCAAAACAACTGAGGAACTTTTCCAGCAGTGTGCTGGGGCAAAGTTTATGACTTCCATCGATTTAACACAGAGCTTCTACCAGATTCAGCTGCACAAGGATTCAAGACAATATTGCGCTTTCTCATTTGAGGGCAAGATATACCAGTTCAAACGGGTTCCATTCGGATGCAGCATAAGTAGTAGCGCATTAGTAAGGGCACTTGACTATGTGCTGGACGACGAAGTGAAGGAATATTGTCTCAACTTTGTAGATGATTTACTTATTGTCTCTAGATCCTTCGCCGAGCATTTACAGAATTTAAACACTGTCTTAAAGAAGTTGTATGAATCGGGTATTACAGTGAATTTGAAAAAGTCAGAATTCTGCCGCCAAAAAATAAGATTCCTGGGCCATGAAGTATCCACAAAAGGAATCACCATTTCGGAGGAGAAGTTGGCACCAATTAAGGAGTATCCCAGGCCTCGTAACAGAAAACAGATAAAAGCGTTCTTAGGTTTGATCAATTATTATTCGAAGTTTCATCAAGCCCACGCGGGATTGACGGCGGTGTTAAATGAGCTTACGAGGAAAGATCGGGAATGGAAGTGGACGGAGAGACACCAAGAAGCATTTGAGAAGATAAAGGACGAAATGTGTAAATCTGTAATGTTACACCACCCCGACCCGAGGAAACCCTATTACATTCAGACGGACGCCAGCGGATACGCCATCGCAAGCCGTCTATATCAGAAGGATGAAGATGGAGAAGAAAGGGTGGTTTATTTTGCTAGCCGTTGCCTGAGAGGCGCCGAACTAACATATAGTACTACGTTGAAGGAGTTAATCGCGATAACGCATGCCCTGAATAAATATAGAAGTTTTATCCTTGGTGCAAAGACCTTCGTGATAACTGATCATAAATCGTTATCATTTCTTTTTCAATGTAGACTCCTGAACAACACATTGGCACGTTGGATAATGAGCATTCAAGAGTACAATATAGAGATAATTTATTGTAAGGGTAAGGATAACGTAGTTGCAGACGTCCTGAGCCGGCACCCGTATGGAGTGAATGAAGAGGAAGGATTTCCAACTGAAGAACCATTGATTGCAATAATCTTGGCGGAAAAGCCATCACATGAGTTGTGTATGGGGCTACGCGACTTATTAACACAACAAAGGCGGGATCCCAAATTAGAGAAAATAATTGCTGAATTAGAAGCGGGCAGATCCGGTAAAAGATATCAGCTGATCGAGGAAGGATTAGTTCGCCTTGAAACAAACGGAAGAAAGCTTTGTATCCCTAACACCATGTTAACTACCTTAATAGAAGAAACGCACAAGATGCACGGGCATGTGGGTGCAGCGAAATTACATCGAATATTGTCGGAACAATTCACGTACCCAAAGTTAAAGAGGGAAATCCGCAAAATGACGGCGACATGTGACGTATGCCAAAGGTTTAAGACGCCCAACAGTTACACCCATGCTGAATTGCAAACAGTGGTACCGGAAGGAAGAAACGATCTCTTATGCATCGATGTGGTAGGTCCGCTACCAAAGGGGCAGTACGGTTATCAATACATCCTATCGGCAATAGATGGGTTCTCAAAATTCATAAAATTATACCCAATCAGGCGAGCTAATACAAAGATTATAATCAAGATCATCTTTGAGAGGCACCTATCAGAGGCGGGGAAATATAAAAGGATATTGAGTGACCGGGGGACCCAGTTTACTAGCCCGGAATGGTCAAAGAGACTTGGGCAAGAAGGCATAAAATGCGTCTTATGTAGTATTCGACACCCTCAGACCAACCAGGTGGAAAGATACCATCGCACTTTAAAAACCATGCTAAGGATATTCTGTCATAAGGCACACTCTACGTGGGTGAAGTGGCTACCGATAGTGGAATCATGCATGAACAACACACACAACGACACAACCGAGTTTACGCCAATGGAGGCTCATTTCGGGAAGAAATCGGAGCGGATATGGGATAAATGGCTTAAAGCAGCAGAAGAAAGTGACTCCGAGAAGATCGCAAATGATATAGTTAGGATACGTGAAAATATCATTAAAAAGGGCGAAAAACGGGCGGAGAGAAGAAGGAAGAAAGACAAGAGGAATAGAGCGGAATTTAAAATAGGAGATAAGGTTTTAGTACGTACCAATCCGGTATCCGATAAACAAAGGGGAATCTATCACGGCTTCCTGGCATTATACGAAGGTCCATATGAGATTTCAGAATTCCGAGGGCCAGCCACGTGTGTAGTATTTAATCCACAAAAGAACGAAATACGAGGCACTTTCCACTTCAGCAATATTAAACCATATAGGGAACAATAGCACAGCACTTGGTATCACTCACATCACACGAGCACACGAGAAGAAGACCGTAGTCCAACTGACCATAGCACGCAGTCATTAAACTGAGGAAACCAGCGCCGCAACATTATAATTTGATCCGTTCAAGCAAGGGAGAACTGTTTACCGATAATATACATTGTATCAGGGCCCGACATGCGAGGGGAGCTTACGAACGAGAGAGAGAGGTTGAACTTGGCGGCAGGTGGATTAGCACAATATGTATGTTTCGTGATATCTTTTCTCAATGTGTGTATATTCAGTGTCATGTTGCCATTATTTGATTCGTGTTTTCTTATGTATGAATGGGCTCGTGGACGTAGATTGAGCCGGAAGGAGGGAGAGTGTATCACCTGAAGGAACTTTAAGTGCTGTGAAGTGTATATGTGTAATGTGAATTATGGCCTTTTGATAACCCAGTGTTTTTAAGGGGTTAAAAGTGAGAATGAATGTTGAGAAGAAGATGGACAGTTTTATTATTTGCACGTTATATTCACGTTCAATGTATCAGTTAATAACGTCGATTTATATAATATGTTCTTGATTTTAAATTACGTGAATAAGATTTTCATTGGTTATTTGCCTATTTCAAGCAAGGAAGAAAGGGAAGAGACCATATTGTTATATGGTGTATCATATGTCTTGAGTTAAAGGAGGAGACGCTGTTTGTAATTGTGTTTATTGATATAAATGTATTCATGTGTGATTTCTGCTGTAACACAATATACTTGGGCACAGACATTATTTAGAGGGAGGCTAAAGTTTGAAGGCGTTGGGGCCGCGTTAGTTTACATTTGAAGGCTTTAAAATAATTCCTTTCTTATATTTCCAAGTCATTATTTTAATGGGGCTAATGTAACACGCCATTTTGGCCGTGTTGGCATAAGTATACGATTAAGGACGCCATTGTGTATATTTTGGGAACACGTGCTACCGCGAGGCAACAATATCGTCTATGTTATGAAAACAACTTTAAACAATACCATTTTCTGTTTACGTAAACAAACTATAACAATGCCGTCTATGTTATGAAAACAACTTTAAACAATACCATTTTCTGTTTACGTAAACAAACTTATAATAATGAAAGGGGAATAGCCTATCAGATACGAGAGAAGGGGAGAAAACCTGGAATGTTCTAGAACATACAGGAGGGGAGATGAGATAGTATAAAAGGGATTGTCAAACAAGGAACGAGGCTTCTTCTTCTTCGTCTTCTTAACAAGGGAGTCACAAGAGACGTTTATCGAGTGAAAGTCATACGAGAGTTTTTGCAGTGATAATTTGCCGGGAGTAAGCAGCTTTGGACAGCAATTACCAACGCCAGTGTCCTGTGTTAAGGAAGGATCCAGGAATCCGATAAACAGATACTGGGGCATAGAGTATCGGGAATTCACTTTGTACAATATCCGGTGAAGTAGAACAAACATTATAAATTAATACGAATATATTTGAGAAGGGAACATATATTGATTAATTGAGTAACTAAAGTGAATTTGTTTCATAATTGAAGAATAAAAGGGTTATTATAAATATATGTACTGTTCAAGTGTATCATTTTAGTGCATGAATTAATCCATTAACCTTTGCCGCCAAGGACTACCAAAAGGATCTCTCTCTCAAGGTAAGAAGTGATAAAGTGAAGGGTACCTTTTGTGTGTCGGGCTGATACAAGTATATAACGTCGCGTGTTTAGGACCGCGCGAAATAATAATTATTAGAACCCCTGTGATAAGGAAATTGATAAGGGGGGGGCTAGTACAACCTTTTACGTCACAGGGCATGTCAGCGTCCGCATACTTTTGTTGTTTCATTGGAAAGACTTCTCAAAATCTTTTCCTAATAATCGGAGCGAAAAAGCATTATACGCAGATTGAACTTGTAAACTACCGATAAACCTATGTCGCTTACAATGAAGAAATAATAATACTTTAATTTTCAGTCGCGATATTTTTGCTCATTTTATTTCACTCAAGTTCATTCGAAAAGTTCGGAAATACAGAGTTTCCTCGCTGTAGGGTGCAATCCAGCCCCATGCCAACAGAAGGCATTTTCTTTTATCTTGGTTTTCACCCATATATGAACTCATGTGTCGTTCTGTTCCCCCGTACACTACCGTCTGCCTGATTTTTCCCCACTCCAAAACATTCATTGTGTCAGTCAGGACTGCAGACTACTCTAAGATTAATTATAGCTCAATTCGGAGTTCATCATATCGACTTCAATTATTGAAAGGATGTGGTTTTATCGAGGGTAGGCCAGAAATAAAAATAACCAGTTACACCTTGCCAACGTTTCGGAATATTATGTATTCCATCATCAGGGTTAATAACAACTCATAAAGGCCAATAACGATATCAACATCTTTATACATAAATTTATAACACATAAATATCACCATAATTGCCTTAGAATAAACAATTTAAAATCTTATGTGTGTGAATATTTTGATCCAGTTTCTCAGGAAATGGATGTTTACATTGCACAAGCAATTACTATCATCTTATTGTACATTTCGCACATGTCTTCATTGAAGAGACCTCTGGACATAGATATAGTATACCCTCGATATAAACTACGTATGTATACCCTCGATAAAACCACTCCCATTAATTATAAAAGCTGTGGATGTATCTCATCACATGCATCGGACCCTTCGTACCGTTGTGGAGCATAGTCTTTGTCTCATGCTAAGCTCACAATTATTCAAGATAATTTATGAAACAAGCATGGAAATCAATTCCTTTTCCATTGCTATGTAAGGTTCCCTAAAAATATTGGCTTCCAAGGAAAAATACACTGGCTGGGTTATTCTAAGAGGTGATCAGATAATTAGAGCTAATTGCTTGGTTCAGCCGCCCAAATACTACAAATGGATCTACATCTGCATCCACGTTGTACCCTGCTAACCACCTCAACTGTGTATTGCAGGGGGTTATTCCACACTAGGCATGCACTAACAGTCAAACGCACAATCATATTGTTAGGAATTTTACTAAGTGTACTGTTAAGTATCGTATGTGTTAGGAGATTTCACGTTCACTACGGCTTCCAACTATTATTCTATTCATACGGGATGGGCACTGAACTCATACATAACGAAGACCATTAGTTAAAATTCAGTCGTGCAAACATACAACATGATCACAAAACTACTGGCACATAATTCATAAATAATAACATCAGCATTCCATGCAGAAATGAATAATGAAAATAAAATAAGAAAATATGAAAAACAACGCTATTTATCGCTACCATTTCATTATTGACGGCTTTAATATAGCTGAATGAATAATAAGTGCAATGAGCCGGTACGCGATTATTATCATATAGCTGGCTGGATGAGACAAAATCGCCTGAGTGACGCCAGTAAAATACGCGAGAGGTGATGGATTTGAATTCTTTTGTAATGTTGACCCAACGTCAATGCCGATCATAAGATGTCTTGGAAAGCTGAGAAATCATAAAAAGCAACGAAGTGGGAATCCCAGACTGCGCGTATCGTGACAAGCGTTGTCGAGGTGAAAATTATGTCCACCTGAAGTTTTAAATTTCGACATCTTTTTCATTGAACTCACTTTACGTGCAAATTTCATCGGGTTTGAGGTCCATTGTAGTCACCCAGTTTTTGAATTAGCATTATCTGACTAACCATCCGAGAATGCCGTACCGACTTGCAAGAATTCCCACTGCTACTCATCGCTTGAGTTTGGGGTTTCTGAATGACTGGTAATTTTCAACATGCTAACGTTTAGCAGGCCCTGCATTTTTCGTACCATTTTTCACATACTGATTGGGCGTATTCATTGAAATGAGAGTATAGGTATTTACTTTTTACTCTGTCATTGTAAAAAAATCCCCGATCTTTGGCGTCTGCATCTGCAAACGATTCTATCCTAATATTTTAATTTATTTTTGTGGTATAAATCCTTGACCTTTCATCTTATTCAAATTTTGTAGCCTTGGAATCTTCCCCCCATGAACTTTCACTTCGATGAATAATACCGATAAATCGCCTCATAAGAATTCTTTTCAAAGCATTTAAAAGGCAAACTGAGTATATGACGTTAGCCATCTGCTTTCGCAGTGAGAATGTGCTACGTGTGCTTGGAAATTTATCATATTTCCATCTTCCAGGACTAAGCGTTTCCTAATAAGCGGCACTGAATCTTTAAGAGATTTGTGTGTGGAACTCGAATGTAAAATCGGCTATGACTGGACTGAGTTTGAAGAAATTCTTGAACATTTCGCGCTGGTGCCAATACATCCAAATTATCTTTCGTAAATAGTGTGTGTGTGTAAATAGTGTGACGTTAATTATCATTTGAACTGTTTATCTGAGCTAATGGCAATCATGATGCCGTCTTCGATAGTTAAAGGCTTCACGAAGAATAATCGGGTTTTTAATGTTGTATTAAGTGAGGATTTATACGTATGCCATTAAATTTAAGTGAAATATTTGTCCAATATTTTCGTTGGAATTAGATATTTAGTTTATTTTATCACAGTTAAGAAGATTTATTTGTTTTATTGTATATGTATGATGTATTTAATATTATCGATTGCTAATTTCGAATATATGACATGTTAGAAAAGTTGTTATAAAGCTTATGGTGTTATTTTAATGCGGGAATTCGGAGACACATTTTATGTTTCAAATAAAATCAGGGCGAAAAAAACTTATGATGAATCATTCGTGATTTAAGTACGATATTCACGGAGATAAATATAATATTTCTGAGCATTTTTTTTCTTGTCTTAATTGCAGTTTTTCATTCTGTCTGCTCAAGAGAAAGAGTAATGTGAATTAAAAAACAAAAGTACCGGGAGTGTGACTCAGAGCTCTTGGTATAATCTTTTGTATGAATTCGAGAATAATCTCATTGTCGGATGTGGGTGGTATATGGAAGTCGTGTCAGGGGGCGACATTGACATTTCCATGGCAGTGCGGGCTTCTTCATGCATGGGAACTCGGAATTCTGGGACTCAAATTAAAATGCGTCGGTGGCGGGAGGAGGTTGAGGGTGGGTGGCGGGGGGTAGTAAGGGTGTGGGAGGGGGGGGGGAACTGAAAGCTTTTTGAGAGATGATGGGAGGAAGAAACAGCGGAGAGAGAAATGGAGGAATTAAATGTAAATGCGTGACGGAAGGGTGTGTTTCCTTAATCAGTCCGGAGTGAACGAAACGCGTGCTGGAATATGAAAAAAAAAGTTTGAAGTTAAAACGACGCGGGTAGTAGTTATTTTTGCAGCTTGTTCGTTTATAAACCATAGGAAAGATTGCTCGCTTAAAGCTTCGGAGAAAATGCGTGGAATGAATTCGCGGTTTTGAGGCGTGACTTGAGGGATTCATGATCGTGAATATGAACTCGGTAATTCAAAGTTTTTATAACCCAATTTTACAGCTTTAACGTTTAAACGCATATTTTACTATGTTTTATATATAAAGTTATTGTGGAAATACAAAGTTTATTGCTATAATCTCGTAAAGGTGGAGTTAACGTTGGTATCTTTTTGATTTTCACTTGCATCAATGGCTGGGTCTTGATTGCATTCAGGCATTATTTTAAGTTACGAAACTATGGCGATTACTCCTGTGTAATATATTTTTAGCATGAACCAGATATATGCAATTTTAGAATGTGTGAGTTCAGCTCATAATTTTTTTCCAGTCCTGGTAAGGTAAAAAAAGTAATCGATGTAGTAATCGAAAGTTGGCGTAACACCTGATAAGGTAATTATAGTTTTCTATTTTCTAAAACTCTTAGGAACAATAATTTTTTAATTTAACCGTAATTACTCTTCGCACACTATTGATGATTAGTGTTTTTCTTAACCTTAGCAAAATTCTATCGATGGTGTTTGTATCTCATTGTGGACTTAAGTGACGTGAATACGCTCAACAAAGGTCAATCACTCCATGGTTTACGCTGAAATTATAATGTTATGTTATAAGCATAATTTAAAAAATAAGGTTAACTGATTTTATAATAATTAATAATAATAATAAGAATTTAATTGCTTCCAGTCATTATGAGTTTGCTCTCCGTTTATATATCTTTTTGCGTTTATCTGCGAGTTCAGGACTCCTCACCTCGAACCCTACGTGTATATTTCCACCTAACTTAGCTTTCCCAATTGTACATGACTAATTAAATACGCGTCTTGCATGTAAAATAAAAGTTTTGTGGAAACTGTAATTTTTTTCTTTCTACATGGATACCCATCGATGCCACCAAGTCAGGCCTCGTTCCATAAATGTTTTATTCTAATAATACAATTATATGTAGAGCTAGCTCATCTGTGATCAAACAATAATTTATACCGCGAGATGTTGAGATACTTAGACATATTCTCTGACCTTAGTACCAATTAATGGGTGAGCAAAAAGTTTTAACCACTTAAACGATGAAAACGGGAGGGGTATCTCTTGAAATCATATTTAAACTTTAAGCGGGAGAAAACTACCATAATTCTTGAGGCGATAGCATTTAAAGATCCTCGTCCAATTCTGGAGGTCTTCCGAAGAATCCGGGAGAGTTGGTAACACTACCAACGACGCGTGTGACCTCAGTATTCAGCTGTCGACCCCCCTTTTTTTGAGTCCCAGACGAGTTCAGTCGCAAGGGGTCGTTATGTACGTGTGCGGATGGGGTTGCGACATTTTCCACTCGTTTGTGGAAAGGCAGGCAGCGAGCAGGGAGATATGAGAGTCCCCGTGACTCCTGGAGGACCGTGGGCTTGAGAGGGAGCCTGGAGCACGTGCTCTTCGAGTCCTGAACTCATTGTTACTTTCCCTCTGTCAGTCCTCTCCACACTCGCTGTGACTGGAGAGCCGTCGATAGCTCGTTTCCGTTTCGACCCTAACAATCCCTCGGTCTCAATGATATCCCTCCCAACGCTACAACCCCCTCCTTCCCCTCGCATTATACCTACCTTTCCTTAAAATGTCTGTCATGTTACTAACGCTCCAAATTAAGGCAGGGCGATAAGACAATATATCGACTTCATGTTGGCACTGATATCGATAGTTGAGAATTATATTTGACTTTCACGACTGTTATCGTCACCTTGATGAGGAATATAATTATCGACCCCTCGATATGGACTATACTTATCGTCACTTTGGTTCTAAAGCTTCTTTGGCGTTGATTTATAAATTGTTGGCAACAGTTTCAGTGGAGTCCGATCCAGCTCTTCAGATCGAAATTATTGGGTTGCAGTTTTAGCCGCCTTTACTTAGGGCGTCCTAAGTACTTGCTGCTCTCTGATTGGCTGTTTCTCGGAGAACTCCACATTGTTATGGACGGTATTTATCGACATGTCGACACAGAAGATGTGTTCAACATTGCATTGTGATCGACATGCCTGATAAATATCGTTCCCTCGGAATAGCGCTGTCTAATATATATAATGCAAATAGTCCAAGTTTTTGTTACGGGGATCATGATTTAACATTGAATGTCGCAAAGCCATTGACTCCTTACTTTCGTGCAATTTTAAAGCCCACTGTATTAGATTCTCCTTTGATTATTCTCATCCTCCCCTTATTCTTGTTTCACTCACTCTCTTCCTTGTATCTGCTCGGCCAAAAGTGAAGTAGAAGTGAATGGTTTGATATGAAAGGGCTGCTCAGAAAAGTCGTTGGTGAGTATGGTTGATGACACAGGAGGAGAGATGTTGAGAGTGGCTGGGTGGCATGCATGAAGCAGGCACATCAGTGTAACAGGATCGAAAGGGGTATTCAAGATCAATCCAGACTGACTGATAGTTTCTTTAGTAACGAAATTATATCTAAGCCCTTTTGCCCATTTACCATCCTGATTTCCATTCATGGTCTGCTGTAATGTTTCCCAATATGCCCCAGTAGTGGAAAATTTGTTATTGGCTCAAGGAGGGTGTTTATTTTACCGACTGCGCCACTTTACTTCAAGATTTAGTGTGAAATTTGTCAAATCTTGGAGGTTATTGAATGGTCGTCAGAGGATTTGTGTAAACAAAAATTATCAGTAGGTTAGTTAAACTCCCACCGAAGAGTCAATGTTTATTAGTTTTTTCCAAGCTTGAGCCGTAAATCTTTACTCGCTGTTGGCGGGTCTGACTGATAGTTCACCGAAACAAACCTGTAATCCTTCATGTATAAACTATTTGTAACATTTTCCTTTTCTTTTTGTCGGTTTAGCCGAGAGCGAAGGCGTCATGAAAGTTTAAGGGCATAGTTTCGTATCCTTCTCTTACATGCCCTTTTCCCAGTACCCTCCCTTCATGGTGGCTCGTGTCCTCAAACCCCTTGCCACACTTCCTTGTGGCGCTCACATGGTTGACGCCATTGCGTACACGTTGGGTAAGAGATAGGAATGAGTGAATGTGAGATTTTGAGGCAATCGGATGGCGTTCTCATTCCAATCCGAAGAGGGATATCCAATCAAAAGCGTTTACATTATTCAGCGATCAAATTTGACGCGTCCGTATCTAGATAAGACTTAAGTGGGGCCAAGTATGACACCAGTTTCTCTTCCCTTATCCTTAGCCCGATCCGAAGACGTGAATGGTCGTATTCTGGACCAGACGCTTGTATGGTGGTAAGAGTGATGAATGTTAATCTAGAACTCCAGTATAAAGACGTAAAATTCATCTCCGTCTCTCCCCATTCTCTTCTTGATGGCTCTTCTTTCAGTTCTGTCTTCCCATCATTAACCCTTACCCTATTTTCCCTTTCCCTTATCCTTCCTTTCCCCGCCTCAGAGTCCTGGGGCTGTTTTTCGAAGTAGGATGGATGGAGAGGAATAATCCACCTCGGGATGGAGTGAGATGATCGTGGCCATGTTTGGCGTCCATTGTGATGATAGCCACTTGTCGACTTGTTAAGCCGAGGCGTGTGTCGAAAGAGTTGAAGAGGTTAGAGCAACTTGAGGTGTTGTATCGTTTCTCGAGATGGAGGTAAAAACTATTTTTTAAAAAGAAAATGGAAAAGCATCTGTTGAAACTGTCTTGGGAATTTATACTACAAAACTTCCACATGTTGGGATAATTTGTTTCAAAATTATGTTTAAAGCATTTATAGTTTATTAACAAAACTGAAATATTCCTCTCGGTATTAATATTTTCTCTTCTTTACAAGATAAAGTATATTCTGCGGAACTTAGTCATGAAATTTTAGTCTGGTATTATGTTTCAAAAGTGACAACTGTAACTGGGCCATAAATGTTGTGTAGTCTTGTACGTGTGCATGTCTGAGTCGAATGTTGCTCGTTTTCTTCTATGCCTTCATTCCTGGTCAAGCCTAGTGACTTTGATTTTATTAGGGTATCGGTTTCATTTGGTAAACTTAAACACCATTTTGATATTCCATTAGGTTGTCAACAACTAATTTTTTTCTAAGTGTGTGCCTAATATTTCAGGTGCCTTCCATTTCTATGTGGTACTCCAAATGGTATTTCTCATCACCGAATCTTGAATTACTGATGTACACACCAAATTTCACATTTAATCCAATTTTATTTACGCAATTGCTTGCTGCCTAACTTCATTGGGGAACAATAGCTGCCCCTTCGACATTGAACGGCATCTAAAGTTCGAATATTGTGTACCTGATGCTCAGGTTATAGGCCGGTTTATGACTGGCGTAAACTTCAAACTTTAACCATGGCTTAGATTCATGTTCACCAAATTGGTTTGCCACTTTTCGGCAGTTGGAGTTTTGAGAGTCTTTGGCGGTTATTGTTCCTTCGTTATTCCTCGGCTGCATTCACATGTTTAAATGAGGGAATGTGTCTTCTTACATGAATTTGGCTACTGGCGTGCGAAAAAAATGGACGAGTAGGGTTATTGCAGCGGAGAGTCCTGGATATTTTGTATCTTATAAACAAGTTCCTTCGAATTAAGTATGTACTACATCTGTAAATTTTCAAGTTCAATTACTTCGAAGGCTGCTGCAGCAAGATTACCCGGAGGAGATCACAGGAAAATGTCGATCAGTCTACCGCACAAGGTTTGGACGATAGTAAATCAAGCTAAAAAAATGAAAAACAATGCACTTGTTACGCATGTGCTGGAACCAACCTCGAACGTAGCATATGGAAGCTGGCACTGGTTGAACTTTGAAGTTGAAGGTTGATTTTCATGGCAGATGCCATTTTGCGTTATTAAACGGCTATATACACGCTAGTAAATCGAATTTGCGGGTTGAATTGAGGATCACGCTTTGCGCCAATGGCAAACCGGTCCCGTAGAGGGCGTTCGCATTGAAGATACTACTTATGCGCTGGAGGAATATACGATTACGAACGCGGAATAATTGCGTGCAGGCATTCGAGGCCTGAAATATGATGCCATCAATGCGTGACTGAGATACGTATACGTATGTACTTAATTTTGTTACAATGTGTTCATCTGCTGAAGTGATATTCAAACACGATAATCTCTCGGAACTCTTTCGCTCTTGTCTCACCTCCTCCTCCATCTTACATTCTCCGATTCTCTTTTTTTTAGTTTTTCTCCCGGAGTGGTTGCGCGTCTTTCTCTTCAACTTTTTTTCTCCACTTAAAGCATCTCTCGCCTCGAGCGCTCCTTTCTCAGCGTCCTCGTTGATTTTTTCCCTCAAGGGATGCGCGGGTTACGCTCAGCGTCTGTGTTTTTTTTCTGTCGTCGTGCCAGAGCATAATAAGGGACGAATTGAGTGTGGTCAAGAGGATAATAATCTTGCGAAGGTGTTTAGAAAATTATCGCAAACAAGATAGCGTCTTCAAGAATGACCGTCTTGAGAAAAAGGTTGAAAATTCTATAGTTGCTAATGTTAACCGGCTGATTTTTCATGAGTGAATCGCAGTGCCATTGGCGATAAGAGTTGCGCTCGTTTAGCATCGTTCCGTGGTGATGCCAGGCTGTTTGTGGTGACTCAAAGCGAGATGGAGCTGATCGTCACGTTCGTAATCTTCGAATTATGTGCGAGGCAATTGTGTGGAAATATTTTCGTATGATAGAGGTGGTCTTTAGGACTTTTAAGGACGGAATAGAGTCATTAAGTAATTATCTATCATTTCGTGATCTATTGTTACTAAAAACGACAAATATGGAGTCATCTATTTTAAAATCTTTTCGCATTGCTGTGATGATATGTTAGTTTTAAAATTTCGTACGAATATGTAAATGTCTAAATGGACACGTTTGTGTTTTTAAACCGTATTCCATTTCGCATTAATGTGTGGAGTATTTTACTGACATACGAGGTTTAGCTGTCTTCTGCACTTGATAGGAAGCAAATGTGGACGCTAATTGTCCAGTTAACATTTTAATTCGTCATGTGCGACGATTCGTGGATATGATAACGCTTAGAGACACTGATGTGCCATGCATGTACGAATAAATTCTTATATTGAGGTTATTATGGCAACCCTTGACGATTAATTTTATGAAATATGATTGTGTTCTTAAATACCTCCCTTAAGACCCTTAAGACCTATTTTCCTTTATCTGGAAGAATTAATTCCCATATAAATCATCTTCTCCCCAGGAATAGTTTTAAGTCATGAATTTTTGCAGACACGCAGTGTTAATGTGCCTTTCAGTATACTCATGTAACTTTCAGAACTATGTTGATTTTTGATTAAATACAATTTCTGACTGGGTTTTGTGTGTTTATTGCGTTTTTTTCACTCTGAAGAAATTATTGGTTACTGTTTTCGCATGCTAATTTCCGCAAACGAACTTAAAGTCGGACGTCTTGACGACCGCTGGAAAACTCGTAAAGAGGAATTTGCAAAAACATTACCCATATTTGTCGAGAAGCATAGTTAATCGTGCGGATGCAGAGATAATTAATTAAATTATGTTTTCTTTCATCGTAATTAAATCTGAATCACATAGCACACCCACAGCAATGATATTGAAAATGTTTACAATTTGCACGGATTGGTCCATATAAACATCAACGCAAACAAGTTCTCTTTGTAGCCTTCGGGCGGTTAGTGACGAATTCATGAATTTTTATCGCTCTTGGGACAGGGAGGTATCCGTATTTATTAATATGTAATTCCAATCAAATTTCGGTCCATCATAAATTAAAATTACTAAATGAAAACTAAGGTAATAATTTACTGTGTAACAGCGGCCTAAAGTAAAATAAAATCGATTGAGCTAATGGTGATTGCCCTTCACCAGTGCACGCATGGAACTGTAAAAATAGGCTTCAGAAAACTCCGTGAAGCCGCAAAGAAGTGTTCCACAAAGCGACCGGTCCTCTGGGAGGGCACCGCGGGCACGGATTATTCCAATTTTTGCCGCGAAAGCCGTGAAAAGTTTTTTTTTTATTAGACGCCCATTGAAGCGAATCGAGCGATTCTGCGAACTAACGAAAAAGGATGCCCTCTCGCGGGAAATCCTTTGAAATTGCCTCCTCCTCCTCTCCCTTATTTTCGTCCACCTGTTCTTGTGATTTTTCCTCCAAATAACAGCGCTCCAGTTTCCGGTCGTGATCACCCGCCATTATACGTTCGTCGGCGATGGAGTGCGTGATGGGTTAATCTAATGCATGGCCTTCCACCAAGCGGCGGTGAAATGAAACAATATTCGTACCCTTCCATTCGCAAGGACTCCTTCCATCCCACGACCTTTGAGATAGAAGGCACGCGCAATAGTAACTAGGGCAGTTATGTCAAATCCCCGATCTTTTTGTGACCGCAGTGAAAGTAAATAGCTAGCTTGATATTTATCGCGTGCCTCTCGATACCAAGAGACGAGCACAAGGGAAAAACCTTGTTGGATGCTCTACACGTCATTATTATTACTATACAAATCGTAATAAGTTGGCTATTTGCCAGGTGGTGACAGTTAAAGAATAAAAGTTTATCACCAAAGTAAAAACTAAATCAGTCAAATCGAAAATTTAAAATTAACATTGGAATTAGTTTTCCAAAATAAATTTTTTACACCTATTCTTAAAATTCTTTAAGTTGCTAGGAAAGGGCTGAAACAGTTCTGCAGGGAGTCTATTCCAATCATCCATCGTCCTGTTAAGATAGGAAAACTTTTTTCCGTTGGTCCTTTGTGAGCGACATTTCATCTTGTATTGGTGATCATTCCTACCAATATAGTTGGGATTTTCTATCTTATGTCGCAGTTCCCCCCATGCTTTTCCCCCCTCAAGTGTGCGGAAGAGTGCGCAAAGCCTATTTATTTTTCTTCTCCGTGCTAGTGAGTCCCATCCCAATACTTGCAGCATTTTAGTGACACTCTCGGTCTTTTTATGCTTCCCCATTACATACCTTGCTGCCTTTCTTTGTACCTTCTCAATGGATGTTGTTCGTCCCTTTTCATACGGGTCCCACACTAGTGACGCGTATTCTAAAATCGGTCTGATTAGGGTCTTATACGCCTTTTCCTTTGTAGTTCGACCGCTTTCCTTTAGGTTTCTCATCACCCAATGTAACATTTTATATAATTATATTTTATATTATATATATTTATTATATTATTAAAATAATTTTATTATATAATTATATATATATATATATTTTATGTAATTATAATAGCGTATATCCGTTTTAAGGAGATTCCAACGTAAAGTGATTAATTTTTTCACGTTGTTATGCTTTTAGGTGAAGTTGCCCTCTACCTCAGCGGTTCCCTGACTAAAGGGTCACGACCCGTTGGTGGGTCGCAGAACGAATGGAAACGAAACGCCGCCTGCCTAACGGGTGATCCATTTTGACGCTATAACTTCGTGAAAATATTAGCACAATAGAAATACGTGCAATCTTTTTCGATCGAGTGTACGACCACTGTGCGAGCATGATCTTAACTTACCGCCGTGCTAGCGCTAGGGGGCGCGGGTAAGGGGGGCCTGCGGCGACTGGAGGCAATGTTGAGCGTGGGTGAAATTTCCGCGCAATGTATCTTACGACTTCAACGTGCTAGCGCGCTGGTGGTTTTGGTACCAAACTAAAGATCCCGTACCAAACTTAAAACCCCGCCGAGAAACTTAATTCGATGTGAGTTCCAAAGCCCTTAACATCACACACGCTTATCTATGAATTATATCACAAGGTAAGCGGCAGAACGTAAAAGTAGTGCAACGGACTATACCTGGGTTGACCTGAAAATACAGGGTGATTACAAAAGAATGCCTCGGTTTCAAAGATCTGTATTTTTTAAATGGTACGCGCTACAGTGCTGCGCGACCTCTTAAAATGACCGCTACATTCTCTAGTTTTCTTGAAAAAAAATAACATTACAAATGTTCAATATGTCCTCCTTGAGTAACCCGAACAACATAAAGTCGATATTCAAATTCCTCCCACACTCTGTGAAGCATGTCAGTAGTTACTGTCTTTTCAGCCAAATTTATGCAAGTAGGTTTAAAAATAAATTCAGTTTCGCTTTGTGAATCTGTTGGCGACAAATTAAAAAAAAATTGTAATGAAATTTCATACAAATTTTCTTATGTCTGCCCATACTCTCCGAAAATCCCCGAGTAAATACAAGAGAACGCATCTCGTCACATAAACCGTCTAATTAGCCTTCGATCAGTACATCTATGTTCGTGCTGGAACCGGTGAGATGGCTCCGGTAATGCCGGGATGTCGACGCAACTAGCACCACGATTGACGGCGCAATCACCTCGACAGCCGCTAAATATTTTGTACCCACAAAACCGCGCTCGGAGAGAAATTGGGGTAAGAATGGCAATTCTCGACTTTATAGTAAGGTAAAATGACCATGGGAAGAAAATTAAACTGAGGTGTTAACTGACAATAGTAAACAAATGGTCGTTTGCAAATATGGGTATGCATTATGAATGGAATGCTCTGCCAGAGGAACTCTTGAATCCTTTCCCTTATGTTTTCAAGAATGTTTATAAGGTTCTTTTATAAAAGTAATTCAAAGAATTTAATGAGCATTACTTGTTTGATAGTTAATTATTCTTCATTTTTGAGTTTGGCCTCCTGTGGATCGTGGGAAACAAAATGATTTGCTTGGTTGCCTTTCTCTTCTCCTAAAAAATCTCAGGTTTAATTTATTTTTTCAAATTATTTTTTTACTCTCACTATTACTCTTGCCACTTGGTCATTGCCACTGGCAAAGTATTCTAACTAAATAGCGCAGAAGCATTCACCTAAAACTCTCCCCTCACTCAGCCACCGCACCCAACTCATTTTCTATCCCCCGTGTACAAGTGTGAGACGAACGGTCCACTCACGCGTGAAAGAGTCGTTGCCGTTAAATGGTGAACATTCAAGTGTGAAAGGATGAATTCAGTTAATTTTAATGCACGGGGAAGTGAGAGGAAAATTATTGAATAATTTTGTCTTTGCCGGTGTTGTGCCGGAGAGGTACGCTCGTTCGTGTGACGCTTTCTGGTGTAGGAAGCGAAACCAGGAAGTTGTAATGAAAATGAAGATGGATTGATGAACATACACTGTTTGGTCAGCCCCATTAATCGTAAGTAAGAAAGTAGCCGCAGCCATCCCCCTGCATATTCTATACTTCCTCGTCGATGTTTCGCTCTTCTGATAACTGCATTCTAGAAATGCATTCCTGAATGACCATTCACCATATTGCATGAAATCGAGCTCTCATTTCAAAGTTGAAAAAGTCTTCCAAGTCGTACAAATTGCTGTTCGTGCACTGCAAATGAATTCACTATCAAGGCGCGCGTACTACACTTAACAGCTACGATACATATGTATTGTGTAAATGAATTTACTTACTTACTCTTACTCCCATGGCCATCTATGCCCAAGCTGGGATTTGGCCTCACCAACGCGTGCCCCCTCCATCTTTCTTGGTCTCTAGCTTCTTCCACTGCTCCCCCTATCCGGTTTATGTCCATGCTTGCTCCATCCCACCACCTTTTGTTTTGGTCTTCCCGGTGGTCGTCTTCCCTCTGGTCTCCCACTGGTAACATCCTTAAGTATTGAGCCCTGCTCTGCTCTCATAACATGCCCAAGCCATCTCATTCTTCTGGCCCTGACACATGCAGTTGTGCCATGCTCTTCGTAGAGGTCTCGTATTTCCTTATTCATTTTGATTCTCCATATTTCATTTTCATTTGTGGGGCCAAAGATTTTCCTCAGGACTTTATTTTCGAATATTATCAGTTTCTTTTCTTCTTTCTTGTCCATGATCCATGTTTCTGCACCATATAGAAGTACCGGTCGAATTATTGTGTGATATATTTTGGTTTTGGTCTTTTGTGATATTACCTTTGAATTTAATATTTTATTACAATGAATTTACAATTGCAATAAATGAATTTACTATGTGTGTCAAAATTTAATTTTTGTTGGAATTATTGAAGAAGTTTTTGAACCCTTCAAGTACGAAGTATTTGTTTTAATACTCGTATAGATACCCCGTTGCTACAAAAGGACCTAAACCACAATTATCTTGAACATAAAAGTGCCAGCTATGGTTTGTGTCAATAATTTTCGTTAGTAAGTCAGCATTGCATCGTCAAAATCACCTTCATTGCTGAAAAATGCCTATGTTGAGTACCTATGCATTCAAGACTATACATATGATGAAATACATGGAACCAAGAATACATTTACGAAGATGTCATGTGTTCCCTTTTCCGTTTGTCTATGAATCAATTAAGTTTAAATTTTCTATGCTCGGCTGTATCTTTTCCTCTCATATCCATGTAATCGTTTTGTTTTTCCTTATTTAAATCCAGCCCAATTAATTTTTTCTAATGTTTCGTCGATTTCATGGCATCATAATTAGTGATTCAATCGTTTTTTTCTTGTTTTTGTCATCTTTTTGCAGGAGGAAATGTTACGACCATCCTTGTGATTCATTCTTTTGAAATGACCAGTCTTAAGGTTGTTTACTGCTGTTTTTAAGTTTATAGGCAGTCCAAGGGCGCGTAAAAAAACAACCGGTCAATTAGTTTTAAAAAAATAATAAAATCGTGAGACTTGGGATCGGGTTGCTGAATCA
The DNA here is from genome assembly GCA_963573305.1 of Pyrrhosoma nymphula. Taxonomy (NCBI): domain Eukaryota; kingdom Metazoa; phylum Arthropoda; class Insecta; order Odonata; family Coenagrionidae; genus Pyrrhosoma; species Pyrrhosoma nymphula. The sequence goes on from OY754328.1 coordinate 19,543,755, forward strand.
CTCCTGTGTCATCTGAGAGCTTGAGACGATCGAGAAAGAAGCTTCGGAATACTAATGCCCTCCCTTTGTGTGGATGATAATTATACTCTTTCTTTTATCAAGTGATTAATTGCTGTCTTTTCGAAGGCAGGCTTACCGGTGGATTCCGATGTATTTTTTTCTGTTTGCCGGAACTAGTCTCGGGAGACGAACGTTGACGTCAAGTGAGTCCGCCTCACTCTCTTCTATCTTCTCGTTCTTTCGTTCATCTACGCGTTCAGAGCCGTACACGCCTAACAAGTCGAGAGAAATCGAGGCGATCATATTTCCTTCCCCCCCAGTTGGCTCCCCAATTGTTGACGGTTGTTTGACAGGAAATTCTGGGCCAGGATGGGGTCCTTTATAAAACAAATAATACCATAGAATGGGGTCATACTTTGAGTCATTATTTTGAGTTTTTTTGAAGGCAAAGGACGTGAAAAAATGCACGGAAATCAATTTTGAACAAGAAGTATTTACAGTAATGGTTAACTCAAGTATGATTACATACTTATTGGCAAATATTTTGTTAAAATATCGCAGTGCATTTTGTTAAAATATTTTAACGTTGATAAAATACATCCCTTTCGGTGGGTAATTTTGCATCTTTATTTTCATCCCTTGGAGAAGATAAGTTGACGCAAAAACGACCCCTCCATAGTATCATTCAGTGGAATTCTTGGTGTAGTTTGCTGGAGCATAACTGCCAAATGACTGTGCCATTATCATAATTTACCCTATTCTTCTCCAACTACTGAAACATAGGACGCTCTTATCCATACAGTTCCCTGTTGGATCCGCAAAATGGATTAAAACGCTTTTTAAAAATTTGATGCTATCATTTTCTTTAAGGAGCAAAATCTTACGATATCAAAATTCACTAGTTCATAATTACCTTTGTGGTATTCCATTATAATGTTTGTCAATGAATATTTGTTACTAATACCACTTTTATTTAAATTAAGCGACCCGGGTTTCAGTGAATAATCACCATCATCAGGCATTAATTGAGATCTGTTTATCCTATTGTTTCCGTAGTTACGTAACGGAAGGGGAGAAGAAGTTTGTAACGGAGGCCAGATTAGGGGAAAAGGAAGGGTAAAGGTATTCGTTAATGAGGGTGTTGTCGTGGTTATTCAAAATTTTTCAAATTTCCAACTGCTCTCTTGAATCTAATTCGCGGCGGTCGTTGCATAATTTTAGGATATTCATTGTAAAATCACTCCTGTAGCTGCTACATATTAAGTGTTTAGCAAAATTACTTTTATCCTCTTTGATGTTTTTATAAGCACTTAAATGTTCTTTGCTCCTGTCAAAGAAGCTTCTACCGGTCTGCCCCACGTAGACACCATTGCAATCGCTGCATTTCAATGAATATACTCCACATCGGTCTAATTGCTCTATCGGTTCCTTACATTTTACTAGCAGCTTTCGTAGAGTGGCATTAGGTCTATATATCCGATATCGTATATTCGTATATAAATATGTATAATAAATATATATAAATCGTATATTAATCCGATGATGTTTTCAAAATCCGTCTCGATGTGGATGTTGCTCTTCCCTCTTGAAATCATGTATTTGCCCGTTTTGCGATCTTTACAGTCAAACGGGCTAAACGAAACAGTAGTAAACTGGATACGCGACTTTCTGAGTGATGGTAAGCAAAAAGTAGTTATTGACGGAATCAGCTCTGATGTAGTTAAAGTGACATCAGGTGTCCCACAAGGAAGCGTAATCGGCCCCCTTTTGTTCATTATATACATAAATGACCTATGCTCTCGAATTTGCAGTAAAATACGTTTATTTGCTGACGACGCTGTCATCTATCGCGAAATTAGTGATCACTCTGACTTTGAAATTCTATCATCGGATTTAACCACGTTCATGTGTGGAGCCAAAAGTGGGGACTCGAACTTAATCTGAGCAAATGCGCGGCGGTACATTTCTTGCGGAGGTCGTCCAACTATCCCCATGTATAGGCTGTGGATGGTGTTAACATAAAGGCAACAGATGAAGTGAAGTATCTAGGAGTTACGACAACCTCGAACCTATCGTGGGGAACACATATAAGAAATATTTGTGGCAGAGCTCTGAAGAAGCTAGGATTCGTCAAGCGTATTGTGGGAAGATTTTCGGATGAAAAAGTAAAAGAGAGGTGCTATTTCGCACTCGTCCGGCCGCACCTTGAATATGCAGCGAGCATATGGGATCCGATGCAGAAAGACTTAATCCGGGAACTTAATAAAATACAAAGGAAAGCTGCCCGATTCGTCAAAAACAACTACGGGCGTTCTGACAGCGTTACACAGATGTTAAACGAATTAGGCTGGGAGCCGCTAGAGACTCGGAGGCTGCGCGCTAGGCTTAGATTGCTTGAGCAATTGAGAATAGATATCTTTAAGAGCGAGACGGAGAACATCATATTAGAACCCCACTATATTTCCAGGTCCGACAGAAACGATAAATTAAGAGAGATATTTTGCCGAACGGATAGGTATGGGAATTCGTTTTTCCCCCGAACAATAAGGGACTTTAATAAATGCTAGGCGTAATTTCATTAGAGCGTTTCCTTTTTATATGCAAACGGCTGGTGTCCTAACACCCCCTGCCACACGCCTATTGAGGCGGCTTGCGGGGTAGTATGTAGATGTAGAACCCTTTATATTTTGGACTGAGTGGGGAAAAACGTTTCCTCGGTTCCCACGCCGTGTCCTTCCCGCCCACGGGCGGCGTGTGCATCCGGGATCGCGTGCTTGACCTTTCTTAACGTCGCCCGAGACGGCGGGGCTCTCTTTCATTCGGTGGTGGGAGCTGGAAACGCCATGCCGCCCGCCTTGGGGCAACTCTGGGGTGTTTTGGCTCGAACTCTATTCAGCCTAGGGATTCACCTCACTAACCCAATTCACGTGCGTATCGTGTAGTTTTAAAGGCACAATCAATCCATTGGGAGCAGCGCACTGGGTGAACTGTTGACCAGTGGACAACAAAGAGATGAAGTTTGTCGCATGTCAAGTTTGTGAACTGGCAGTTCAGGGATTAATAACTCAAATCACTTTTATTGATTTATTTAGTTGCAAATTTTGTCACTTTCATATTTGTCGACATATTCTGTTGGTGAATTTTCATAGAGTTCTTGGTTCCATAGTGATGTGTTTATAATGAAAAAGACATTGTTACTGGAGGAGAGTAATTGGAGTCGGATGGTTGTGAGCCTTTAGCTGCCATTAGTCCTAGGTTGGTGAGGACAGGAATGATATGAAGACTAACTATCACATTATAAATATTTTTTGCCTGTGACACATAGGATTCATTGCTGAACGTCGTCGAGTTTAGGAGAGGTTTAAGTGGAATTTTAAGTGTGTTGACAGGAAAACATGTTATAGCTGTATGGAAATGGGTAAAATTGGCAAGGTCAAGAGAGGAAGTTATTTCGTGCCAATGGGAACAAAGTAATTTTCTTTTTATTCTCATGGAGGCTAATCTTTTATTTTACTAGTATTTTGCAGTCCCCTGTGTGCGTTTTCAGCCTTTTTGGAATTGGCGTATCCCATTGCCTGCCGCTGGTGGAATTAACTTCACTATTTTTAGTGTACTTCTAGTATATGTGAGGCGCTGGTTCGTTGGTGTGAATACTGGTGCAAAACATCTGCATTGAATAATACTTTAACGATGGAGATAAAAGCTCGCCATTCAAAATTTGTAAGAACTCAAAATAGAATGGATTTCCTTGAAATCTTAGCGTAAATGACCTGTACATGCTTGCGGGATAACGCTGATCTCACATTATGGTAACTCGAAAATTTTGATAGATTGCAAAGTGAAGTATCAATTCAGCTTATGTATCGTGATTCAGCTCATCAGTTACTAAACTGGCAAAAAACGTTCAAATACACGTAATGCTGTGATAGGAAGGGGTAGACCACGAAAGTCATGGGTGAATGAGGTGGACGAGACTTAAGGGAAGGAGTATTAGGAGTCTTAAGAGCAGTAGGGCGTATATGAAGCAGTGTATGAGTGTAACTGAAGCAGAAGAGGTATGCAAGGGTTGGGAATTAACGGAGGAGATTATTAAAACAGTGCCACGTTTCCAGGCCTAACACCGAGAATTGAGCTATTTTGACTCTGCCTACCCCGTAAGGGAACGGCTTTATGGGTATACCGGTGTGTATATGCATGAATTATCATAATCACTGCTATTTCTTACTTGTCGCCATTTTTTCTCTTCCGTGCTTTTGATAGGATGCTAATAAATAGTGTGGTGGACTCTCTTATCTATAGTTCCCAGCTATTTTATGCACGTGCAAGACATTATGCATATCTACGGTTATGAACTCTTACTATTTTGTTGTTGGCTGTTATACGTTTGGTTCCCATCTTCGGCAGTGGCGTGAAAGGATATTGAAACCATTTCGACTCAAACTTTATAACCAAGCAACTGTTGCTACATACAGAACGATAACCGTATCGACCATTCAAACGATAAGTCGCAGGGGCGTTGTGCGAGAAGAATATAACTCGACAAATGGGTTCTAAATTTATAGCAGCCAGAAAATATTTTCGTCCATGTGTTGCAGACGGAAATGGAAGGCGTACCTATGCCGAAGCACTATGTGTCTCGTACCAATTGCGCCTTAAATCCCTCTACCTATCACCTAATGGAGTGTCTGACGGGGCAATCGTGGAGTGCTGAGTATTGCTTCCTTTCTGTATTTTATTTCAGCCTTACGATGTTAGAAAAATACTGTGAAGTAAGGTTTACAAAACCTAATTTTTCTCGTAATTTATTGTTTTTGGTGCGGAGGAGAATAGAGAAATTGTGGTGGACAGAAAGGAAAACTAACGAGGAAGTGCTAGATTTGGTGGGTTAGGAGAGGAAACTCCCGGAGTTATGGGTGTTGGAGGAGGATGGAGAAGACGCGGTGAAGTGCTTGGTGTGGTGGGTAAGGAAACGAAACTTCTGGATGAGTGTAGGGGAAGGCGGAGTAGGTGGTTGGAGGAGACAATGAGGTGCGAAGGGTTACTAAAGACTGTGAGAAGTAATTGTGTAAGTGATTGGGTAAGCGGGGAAGGGGAAAAAAGATATTTGGCTTCATAGACATGATGAAGAGAGGTAATATGCTGAGATTAAGAAAGAAATTATGTGAGGAGTTATGGACCTTCGCCTGTGAAAATGAAGAGGATTTTCAAAATTGTCCTTTTGAACAATTTTAGGGGGGATATTTTTTTTAAAGACTATGCTCTAATATGAGCGATAAGTTATTTCTCTGAAACAATTAGAAGTAGATAATTAATGAAAAATATGAATCAAGGTTTCGGAGGCTTGGCAACAATGTAACATTTTGAAATACGCGTACATCACAATTTTTCGTAAAACGGTTCTAGGATATTACGTTTGAGGTAATCTGATCATAAACCAATTTTTAGAAAAATTGTAGACCGCTTGGGGGAATAGTTTGTTGGATTGAGGTGGACCGAATGTTGATTGAGTGGATTGTTGAATCGAGGTAAAATATACCCTTGAATAGTCTCTGAATAGTAGTACTTTTAAGTTCCAATAGTCCGAGCTATTGCCGTTTTTACAATAACTGCGTGTGTGGTGTTCTTATCCCTTAATCTCCTCCGCGCACGCGCATATTAAATGCCTTTGGGGGACAACACACTGCCAATAATTCAGCGGAATCAGTGCACAGTTGGTAATCGCTTGGAGCACTTTTCAAAGCGATTTCTTTCACTTCGGTCGGCGTAGCACTCAGCGAATGAAGAACTTTCTCTTTTTTCTCGGCCCGGCGGATGATTCCAATATCCCAGCCCCACCCGCTCACGACCCGCGAAATAAATAAAAATAAATAAACCTAATATCGGCGCAATATCGCTCTCGGACGTTCACCTGGCCACGGTGTTCGACTCTATATACCTCCGGTGCCCACCCTCCATCTCCCCCCTCTGCTGCCTCTCCTCACCTTTTCCCTTTTGGGCTCCACGCGTCCTCCACATCTTCTCCCTCCCATCTGCCGTACATCTTATCGTACATCCCCTGGACCACCATGCGCTACTTTCGGGAGCAGTACGAATCATCCTTTTCACTTCACGTGATCATTTATAATTTGATGTCTCTTGACACATCTACCTTTTCTATCGAACGCATTAATAATATATATTAATGGTAAAATGTTTCAGTGCCAAGATGGAAAGTCATTGAAATAAATATGGACAGGTGGGCTCTAGTTGTCTCGAGAGGGAGATATATATATAAATAATTGAACTGAAAATCTTGAAAGCAGCAAAACTTCTGAAATACACCCTTTTTATTGGATTGATTTTGACGAGTGAGTTTATTACTTGGAAAACGCATGCTTAAACTAAAACCAACCAATGAGTTAATGCCGTTAAGGATTGCGGATTATATCGACGGGAGCGATCAGCGACCATACCGATTTTAAAGGCATATCTGCGTCAAAAATGTAAATTGGTAGTCTCATGGAGCTTCAGTCTGTTGACATAATATTCCGAAATAATCGCTGATGGATGCCTATGCCCAGCTCACTTCATAAAGCCTGTTTCACGCAAGTTTGTTGATCCAGCACAAGTTCGAGGGTTGCTCTCTAGTATGCTGGCTTTACAGTATACGTGGCATACTAAACCAGCATGCTGGCTAACAAACATGATCGCTATCATACTCGCTGAACTACTTGAATTCATAATTGATGAGGTATTAGTTTGTTTCTCGCTTCCAGTAGGACCTAGTAGATGTCGACCAATCGCGTTAATTTTACAGTCGCTGTGCGGTCTTTCCTTTATGAAATCATCGTATTTTATACCCCATTTCGGATATTGGTAATTTTCTTGCCGTGGAATCAGCTACAGATGAAAATGTCCCGGCAGTTGTTTTGGTCGTCTACTGTCATTGATTGATTGATTTAAAATTATATTAGACATGCGCTAAGTTGCGCTACCTTGAAGAATGAAAATACTGGTTACTTGCCAGCCCAAGTTGAATGATCGTGTGCAAGTTCAAACCTTCTGGAACGGTGTTCTGTACTCAATTGACAAATACTGGCTAGCTAACTACGTCTTGTGCTCGGTCAAGGATCGTGTAGTGCGGACTTATAGGTGTTTTGTGTCGGTGTTGTCTGTCTCCTTTTCCCACCTCGTCCTCACGCCAGGCCTGCGCCCTTCCTTAAAACATTCGCCTTCGTCCTTCCCATATCATTAGGATGGAAGAGGCGTGACATCTTCCTTCCCTTTCACTCCCTTGGAATCCCATCGGTGGTCCTGAATCGCATCACGCCCTCAAGACTTCCTCTTTCTCCGCCGCAATCCCGGGAGAAATTCGGCGTTTTTTTCCGACACGCACGTGTCCATTTGCAATTTTCCGTCGCACGTAGGAAGGTATATAATACCTGCGCGCCTTCTCTTTCTCTATTTCAGAAAACTCATCTCATGCCCCTCTGACACCTTCGTGGATCTGACCTAATTGTTTTTAGATGTGCCCAGCCGTACGAAAGACACTTGAAATAATCTCTTTGGGTCGGTCGTCGCGAGGGTGAAATCATGTAATTTCGAGATTTTTAGGCGTATGATTTCGGAATTGGCCCCTGGCTACAATTTACAGTACCCTACTTTTCTCGTATCCTGCCGCAACGGGATCGAAAACCCTTTGCTCGGATACTAAACGAATGGTGGGGTCAATCCAGAAGTGCATTAAAATGCCAATTCAGGGATAAATAAACAGATAAAATGGGAGTAAATTATCGTGTGGTAATTTTTGGCGTTAAAAATTCAGGGCACGGTTTCTTATTTTAAGAATATCATTAAAATTATTGAAGATATTTTTTTATAGCTGTAGCATAACTCTTTCACATGACCCTCACGAAATTTGCGAGTAATATGGTGCCATTAAGGCTTGCAGAGTACTTATTTTTGAGACTCGTCCTCTGGAGATACTAAGACCTGTTAATGCGACGGAATGGACCGATCGAAACCGGACGATAGGCACTCTAGTGTAGTTATTTTTTCATTCTTTTCCTGCACACCTCTGTTTTGAACTCAATGAAATAAAATATCGCTTAAAAACTATAAAAATATATTATCATATTGACAATTATGTTAATGAGGAACTATAGGACTTAATTAAGTTACTAGGTGAACCTTTTGCCAATACAACGCGCTGACCTTCCATTATAAACACTTATGATGTTGGTTCAAAGTTAATAATTTTAGGTAAAGACCTTTCGGAAAAAGTATGAAGGGTGTGATAATAGATTTCTTTCAGTAGTGCCATCTAAGGGAAGAATCTATGGAATTCCCTAAAAGTATGCATCGAATTCGAATGTCACGTTAGTATAACTTCTATGAGAACTGTTCTAAATTGTTGCGTTGAAAATCCCTCGTCAAATGACGAATGTGAAAGGCAGAAGCAAAGAAACGTTAGTGACATTTTTATAATCCAGAAAAAATAAAGTATGATCGTAAATATTTCTCTGATTAGGTATGCTACCTATTATTCACTATTCACCTATTCATTCGTTAATTTCGATAAAAAATTGAGTCGATTTTATCAATTCTAATGCGATTTACAGGTACACAAGCTATACATTTTATACGTTTACTAACGGTCGTGTCCACATCAGGACGTACAAAAATTTTCTAAACCTCTCTCGGCCTAAAGTGTAAACGCCTGACTTTTGAACTCCACACAGGCGTCTTTCACTATGGCAAAAACAGGAATCAAGAAAAGTCTCGGAATGTCAACTGAAATATTTTGTAGCATGACGTTCTATAACTGATATCGTACTTTTTTCAAGTACATGACGATAATTCTAATTTTTTCTGTTGAACACTTATCAATAGGGTTTCATAACGTCTCGTGCCTCACAGGGAAGTCTTACCTTGGATAAAAAATCTTGGGAGTGGAATTTTCTCCTTTGAATACATTATCCATTGAGCGAATTGTTCTTGCGTTTCGGGTTAACTTGGCGGTGGCTGTGCTCGCTGAGTTGCGCAGCTTCGCACATGGAATTTGCGTGGCCAGATGTGTTTTCTCCTTAATGAATATTTATGTTGGGCTCTGAGTGACAAGCGAATAAGCACCCAAGCTTAAAAGTTCGAATCGACGTACGCAATTTCGATATACCGAATGAGTAGGTTTTAAACCTTTCTGGTCAATTTTCTGATCTCCTTAAGCATACTAATTCCAGTAATGATTGGAACTTTTACAAATTGGGTTGTACCCAATCCTTGTTCACAGAATACTAATATTAATTCTTAAAAATTCCGGCATTTATGAGCTACATAGATCAAACTTTTCAATTACATTGGTATTATGTCCTGCGCAGGACGCCAGCCAGTTATGTTCAATAGGATAAAGTGACGTGCTGGTTAATGGTGGACTAAATTAAATCATTAAGTTCCATGGTTTCAAGCTCAACTATGTGGAAGTTGAATTTCACAAATGAAAAAGTAACTTGGTTTCCTTCCTCAGATTTATTTTCCTGGTACAACATGTTTCGACACAGCGGTGTCATCATCAGGTACAAAATTTTAACAATTTCCAAGAGGTATATATACTCTTAAGGGACTTGGTGGAAGGTAGGAGAAGGGGGTGTTCAGGAGGGGAAAAATACCGGGGGAGAGGTAAGGGGTGGTGTAGGAATCTAGACCTGGGCAGGAAACCTGATGATGACACCGCTGTGTCGAAACATCTCGTACCAGGAAAATAAATCTGTGGAAGGAAACCAAGTTAATTTTTCATTTGTGGTAAATTAAATCATGTTACACGTAAACTGTTGGAACTAATAATGCTGCATCCCTGATTTGCACGAATTTCGCAAAAAAAGGGTATATTTATCATTTATTTTGCACTTTTTTCTTATTTTATAGTGGTGGTAGAATTTGCTTGTTTAGTTTTGGAAACGAATTAAATCTTCAGCGTCAGAAGTCAACTAAATATCCCTATACTTTTCTAAAAGTCAATTTTCCTCTTGCAATCTCGTTTACGTGGTGGATTCATAGAGGAATCGGAATTATAAAGAGCTGGGGTGAAGTGTAAAAACACACTAGCTACGTGTGGAAATAGAGAATGATGGAGAAACGGTGGCATTGTGGATATAAATCACCTTAAATCTAAAAAATGGAGAGTTCTTTAAATATCGGGTAGAGTTCTATCGTACGAATAGAAACAATTTCGCATCCATATTAAGCGTGATATCACCTTGCCTATCTGAAAATCCACATGCTTATCGACTCTCAGATCTTCCATTGTTCTTCATCTTTTTAAAGTGCGAATTTCTTTCCAAATCTGCCAGCAAGGGAGAAGGAAACTATTTTTTATGGCTGAACCCCCATTTTAAGGTAAGAGAAAGAGGTGATCAGATAAATGTAGTATTTAAGTATTGATGCGAATGTTTACTCAATCTCATCAGGCTTAACGCAATTTGGTCTTTGCCCCAGGGATTTTTGTAATCTATTTTGTAATTTCGGTCAGCTAAAATAACAGTGCCGGGATATCGGATGAGTTTTGGGAAAAATGTACGAATCATATCATTGATCATCTTTTCATTAATCAAATTATCGTGGACTTACCCACTAATTACCAATTGACTATATTTACACGTTTTATTTTTTTTATGGTTTAAAGGTTGATAGTTATCTATCAATTATATACACCATGGCTACATTTCTGAGGCTGGGATTAATCATCACAAATATTTATTGCTACCTTTATACATCATTCGCTAAAGATGCTCATTTTAGTGTTAAAAAGGTCGTTCAGTGTAGCCGTTTAGTCATTAAGAGCATGTAAATAATTTGAATATGCATTGAAATGATTTCATGCCAAGTACAATTCATACAATACTTGTTGTACATCTCGGGAGGAGTAATATTGATATCGAGCCGGCCTTTCATTCCAAAGGTCATAGGTTCGAATATCGCCTCAGGCATTAGTGTTATCTTTGTTTAAGGATAAATGTTTTAAGGTAGGAGTTACGATCTTACGTAAGCGTTTATGATCTGGCATTGTCAATTGGCTTAGCCTGACCACTAATGACTGCAAAGAGCGTCGCACTCAACCGTCAAAACACGCCACACGTATCATCATTTCCCTCTTTCAATTACTTTTCCCTCTTCCCTCTCTTCTTTGTGGCGTGAGGCCTAACTCCCGCTGCCACACGACTGTAGCTGCGGGTCGGGAGTACGTAGCTGTAGAAGTACCTGAAATCCGAATCTTATTCCTACTTGAAGAGTAAAAACCGTCACGGCGGCGTTCAACAAAACTTATTCATTATGCAGTTTCTCCCCTTATTTTTCGTCAACATCTTAATTTTAGAAATTTATTTTCTCTCCAACTGGCTTTCCAACGGCTTAATCGGTGATGCGAACTAACCAAATGCTTCGTTCCGGGATATTAATACCTATCGTGGGCAACCAGGTGTTGCGTCTTATCTTCCGGGAGGTCTCTTTGGGACCGGTGGATTTTCTCTCCTCTCCAGTCAGTCCAGCGCCCGGAGTGTATTGGAAAAGGAATGGACCGAGAAAATGGGTTACCAGGGAGGGAGAAGATAAGATAAACCCATAACACGGTCGTGGGGAAGAAGTAGAGACGTCAGTGGAAGAGATGGATCTGTCCGTCAATCCCTGTACCCCTCATATCTATTCCTCATTTTTTTCCTCTTTCGGCCCGTTATACTATTGCTTTTCTATCATTGCTGCTTTTTACGCCTTCAGCCCGAACAGCCTTCCTTTCACCTAAAAATAGGCCCTTTCACCAAATAGACCGGTCAGTGTTGAGGCCCACGCGGGCCTTTAAGAAATATAGAAATGAATTTAATTCGGATTTCGTTCTACGTATTCCGCATTAATATGGTGTCGAAATTTTCGTGTTGTAAACCCTTCTACGGCCTTCCTTACATCTACGTGAAATAGGTGGATTTATAGAAATGAAGGTCCCAGCGATGAATTCTCTTTTAATGTAAAAAAAGGTTTCGTAGCCCATAACGACGTATCGTTATTGCCTCAAGCGTTACAAGATTTTCGTTGTTGCACCCCCGACGATTAAATTAACAAGGGAAAGGTTGGGCGAACTTGGCCCGATTGGATAGGCTCTCGCTGTGCTGAATGCTCGGTGAGATGCTGTGGATTTCTAGCCATTTTCTAACTTGGTTGGTTTCCATTTCACTAATTGCTTTTTCGTGAATTGAGTTACGCACACTTGATTTAAGGAGAGGCTCCAATTGGACTACTACTGAGAGTATTGCGGATAGTTTTTTCACTGTGATGGACATTGTTAGCAATTATCACCCTCAGAGGAATTTTGCGGAGTTATATGTTATTATTTTGGCAATCTACCGGTTAAGCTAGGTTTAAATGGAAGAAAGAAAAATCCTCTAGATGTTTACAGGCGCAGACCTCTATCCACCTTCACAATTTCTTTCATCATCTCAGCATACGTCCTACCTCTCTTCGTGTCTTCAATAAAACCGATCCTTTTACTTCCCCTTCACCGCTTACCCAATATTCTCCCCTCTATCACGGTCTTCAGCAACCTTTCGACCCTCAATACCTCTGCCAACCTCCTACTCTGCCTCTTCCGAATCTTCTCCAGAAGTTTCCTCTCCTAAGCCCCAATACCAAGCAACTCCTCTTTCGTCTTTCTTTACGTCTGTTCTGTATTCTCCTCCACACCCTCATCTTAAATTCCATATATATATATTTAACATAGGTGGGAAGAGCCTTCGTAGAGCTCAATTCTTTTACTAACTTAAACCTTGGTAATTATTTTAAACATTACTGTGCAGACATAACATAAACTGTTTATCACTCACCATACACAACAGCTGTGAAAAAAAGAAGAACATTCAGCGGCGTTTTCAGAGGAAGTATCCAACATCCTTTAAGTAGTTTGCGTGAGATTTTTCATATTTATGATGAAGACCATATTAAAATTTTATTATAAAAAATTAATCAGTTGTAAGAAACCAACGTGAACAAAATTTGGTTTTATTAATGACGCAAAACTACGTTCTATGCGAGATAACGTTTCGGAAATTAATTAAATATTTGAGGCTTTAACTAGACTTTTCATAGCCAATTTTTTTAGCGATTTAAAAAAACTTATCGCGGTGATAAAATTTTTATTTTTGAAAATAATCGAGAAAACATATACTCTGCACATTACGTTTCAGACGCGATCATCTGTGCCTTTGAACTAATTCACTTTTAAAATAAAATCTGTCTGGAGCACAAATCCGTGTCATATACCATTGAAAATGACTTTGATTGTTTGACAAATACCTTGAAAAGTGTTGCGTCAACTGGCAAATATTTTGGTATTATTAGAAATCTGAGACCTTTTTATTTATAGTGAGGCTAAATTAATTTAATTTTTTGTTTAGTTATGCATACTACGCGAGAAAAATACCTTAATTGAAGCCTTTCTCTTAGTCTTTGTTTATTTTTCTAAGAGCAATTTCTATGGTTTCCTTTATGATTGAAACTTGTTTTAGATAAAATTTCGTACTTACTTTTTCATTCCTATTTGATATCCGCCCCTTTGGATGAAGTCTGGAGAGCCCGCGTGAAAAAGCAGACCGTCGGCTATTCGCCCACTAATTATTCATCCCAGAGAGACCGCTTCATAGAGGCTCTGACAGAGCCACAAGCGATGTTCGCCTCACCTATCTCTCTTTCTCATAAGGACTCGCCCTCGCTTCCGGTGTGATTATTCCGACCCCGCCCGGGCATCGTAGTGTTCGGCCGGGTCACCTCTCAAGGGCGGCTGGATTAATTGTTCTCGTGATAGGTGCGGGGGTGGCGGCGAAGAAGAAGAACGCGTATGTATATAAATAGGTTAGTAGCGGAGAGATGTTCGTACGTGCCATCCCATCTCTGCTCACTCACAACCCCCCTTCGTCCGCATGCCCTTAGATGGTTTCTCCTTTGGCCTAGTTAGGGTTAAAAAGAAGGCGGAGCCCCCGAGGACGGGGAACATGCCCGCATTCTATTTCGTCCGGGGAAGAATGCATTGGTACTTTGAAGGGGTCATGTCATGCCAGTAGCGCCGTTACTACTCGTGCCCGTTCGAATAGATAGCGCGAATGCATGCATACGCGGAAGGACGTCAGTGTGCTGTCGAATTTGGACCGATAACCCCGAAGCTCGCAGGGTATGTCGTGACTCCTATTGTCACGGACAACGTGCCCCTGCGTTCCTCAATTCACTAGGGCAGCGGTTCCTAACCTTTTATGCTTTGCGTATCCCTTTTAGTCACCCATTTTCAAAAACTGTACCCTTACGTCAAAAAAAAATATTATGTATATTTTTTACTGTTATTTCAACCTTAAATCCGCTCTCATTCGAGTTATTTTTTCCACCCACTCCTAAGCCACCAAGCGAGTACCCTTTATGATACGCATTCCACAGGTCAGGAACCGCTACACTAGGTTATCACAGTTACTGTTTGCTAATTGAATGCGCTTCAAAAAATTTTAACCCACTCCCACTTCATGCTCTCCGCAAGGACTCTGGCCTTGACTTGGTGGAAGTGCTTGTTCTTTCCGATGACCCTCAGAGCTGGATTGATTGTGACCTTGAAAGAAAAGGTAGCTGTAGAGGTCATAAATGGTCGTGGAGGTATTATGAGGGAATTAGGAAAAAGGCAAAGTATATGGATAGAGCAGGGAATTAGGGGAGGATATTGGGGACTCGAGGAATGAGGAGTGAAAGAGAAACCCACATCGTCCTACAACTTTTTATCTTATCCGTGTGGATAAGATAAAAAGATGGAGGACGTATACAGAGTTGAAGAAGGGAATAGTTTAATTGTTCGTAGAGATAATATTTTCTCTATCTATTTCGCACTGAATGCGAAAATGGAAAAGAACATGTCTTTTTAAGGTTAGTTTCAGGTTGCTATTTAATTATCATGATATTGAGATAACATATTAAATAAATACTCGTAAACATTGATGAAATTTTTTTCTTTGGCGTTGACTTAAAAGGACTGTGGTGAATGTTTTACTCATTATGTGTAGTTGTCCATAACTTTTTTATGTTGTCGTAGTAATGCACCGAAGTAACTCGCGGTTACCCCGTTATAGATATGTTTGGATTAGCCTAATGTTCCATACATTCTTTTGTCATCACCTTATGTATTCTACTAAAATAATTACAGATGTACGGACAGTCCTGCTGATATTTTCCAAGTCGCGGGAGTTTGCGAATGTTTCTTTCATAAATTATCAATTTTTCAATATTAAATCACTTTTAAAACTCTTTGTAACTTCTAACTGCTTCTTAAGTGACCCAGATTCCCATTTTTTATATATTTGTTAATTATTAGGTAAAATATTATTTGTAAATCTACCGGTTATGGTAGATTTTATATGGAAGAGAGTAAACATCCTATAGAATATTTACAGGCGCAAGTCCCTATCTCCCTACATGATTTTTTCTTCCTCTCAGCATACGTCCTACTTGCTGAAAGACCATTCATGAAGCCTATTCTCTCCCCTCCTATTCCCCGCTTGCCCAACATCCTTCCCTCAATCACGGCCTTCAGCAACCCTTCACCCCTCGTATCCTATTGCAACCTCCTACTTTGCTTCCTCCTAATCTCCTCCAGTAGTTTCCACTCCTCACCCACCGTACCTATCACTTCTTCGTTTGTCTTCCTTTCCGTCTACCGCACATTCTTCATCCTCCACACCCACATCGCAAACCCCGGCAGCCTATCCTCGTCTTATTTTCTCATGGTCCACGTTTCTGCATCATACATCGCTGCACTTCATATTAATCTGTTCTCCAACCTTTTATTTCCATTCTTGATCGAAGCCTCCGTCATCAGCTCCCTCCTTATGCTAAACGCTTATTTCACTAGCGAAATTATCCATGTATGCCTGTGTTGTAATTCTAAATATGTGTATGAATTAATGTACAAACTTTAATTATCAAGTCTGTGGGAATATGGCTAGATATGATATGTCTTATGCAAATTTTACGGGAGAGCAATTTTAAAGTTTAGTAGGCTATGAAAAATCAGAATCTCCAAGTTTAGGTGTTACCATTTTGTAATAGATGTAAAAAAAACGGTTGTTTTCATATTTTTTTAACTTTCCAAATCCAACGGTACTATCACTACGAATCCAATGGTATGCATTACTCAATTTCGAAAAAAAAACGGACAGTATATTAAGCCAACTTACCACAGAAGTTACGTGTACCATAGTACGATGTAGAAATAATAATAATAAAAAGGTCCTAGTTTTGTGCCGTTTGACAATTCATTGGGTACTCGCTACGTGGACGTTTTCTTCGACGAAACACGCACGTCGATGTGGATTTAATGCAATGCGATGCGAATCTTGATCCCGCTCGGCTGGACTTCACCGCAATAAATATCGGCCCGCTTAGTTTCCTCGGCCTCCATAATCGCTAAATTTCATCGGCATTATCTCGCACTTACCGCTTTTCCGTTTGCATTTTTCTGAAGGAAAGGTAATGACGGCTTGAAAACATAGTTTCACTTGACCCGGAACCGGTTATGCCCCTGCAGAATCGTTTGCAGCTTCTAAATCCGCCACTAATTCCGCTTACCTCTCTCCAAATCCAGTACTGCGATAATTTATTTCAAATGGGTCAAGTACATTTTTCCAACCAGAGGATATTTTGTCTAGCTCAGTTAAGTAATTAATTTTTCTACTAACTCAACAATAATAATTTAATATTCCACGAATTCCTGCTGTGAGAAAATGAAACTTTGCATTACATTTAAAAGATTTACGTCAAATAAACAGTCGGTCAATTACTTCTAATAGTCTACATCACTGATGAGGTCAATTTTTAGAAGGAGCTGATCGATTTTTTAATAGGTAAATATATATCTGTAAAAATCTAGCGTTTCCTTTAGGTGCGTAATTACGTTTCACGAAATTGAGGCTTAAAATATCGAATATACTTCTTATGATGAATTAATCTGTTTCGCGATGTTCTTTGAGAACCCTGTGCATGATTAATGTGGTGGATTTTTTTTAACAACGACCTTCAGTTTCCGAAATATAAATTCTACGTAATTCCTTAATCGTATTTGTTTTTATTAGCTAAGATAAATGTGATCTTGATCCCTCGGTGTGGTGTATTTTGAGTGTTTTGACTCTTGTTAATATTCCATTCTTCTTCCGGGTATCTGCCGCGTCGTTGTGTTTTTCTGACAACGTTTCTCCTCCCATCATGGAGGCGTCTTCAGGTCGAAGATATCTGCGCTGCATTTTGGTCCGACTAATATACTGGAGCTGGTCGCATCTGATTGGCTGTCAATTATGTCGGAAAAACCACTTTTCGCGCCATTTCTCATAGCGTTACGCGCCAATACCCTCCTCCAAGTGGTAGCTAGGTTGTAACCATCATCCCTGTTGAAATTTTGGGGCATTTGGCAATTTCGATTGCCTCCCGTATCAGTCGTGGGAAGTATCGGCTCTCCCCGCTCAGAACTTTGGTCTCCTCGAAAAATATGGAGTGACCAGGCTCCGACCAGGCATGCTCGGCTATTGCTGAGAGGCGGAACTGCTTCTTATCGGTCGCTCTCTGGTGTTCCTTCACTCTTCAGGAAATTGCTCTCCCTATTTGTCCAACGTAGGCTTTCCCACATGTACAGTTGATTTTGTACACTCCCTCCTTCATGGTGCTAGGGATCTGCTCTTTCAGGGAAGGCAGAATTTCTCTCACTCCGAGAGAACTGTTTTGAATCTTATTTAGCATCTTTTTTATGAATCGAGAGATATAGGAAGATCAAAATTAGTGCTAGATCACAAGGAAATTCCATTGTTCTATAAATTGTCCTGTAATTGGAGTAAGTATATTTCTGGTTTTCTGGTGCGAAACGCACGTTCCCTGCGAATGGTTTTATCTGGCATTATTTCGAAGAGAACTAACGGGTTAAGGTTGCCATATGATGGCTTACCGTGTCCAATCCTTTATGATGATCTACGCCATTGTATTCTTGTCGTAGTGGAAGTGGTCCGGTGCTCTTATAAGCGCTTTCCATGCATTAACCGCCTCACATATTCGTGCGGAGCGCAGCAACAGGGGAAAGTCCAGCTTGATTGCATTCCGGGGCGGGAGGGGAGATGAAAATTTATGGTCCGTTCATTGAATCGTGCCATAAATTGTGCCAAGCGAGGAAGCCGTTGATCTTCTTTCTGTTAAATTTTCATCAAAGCTCATGCGTTGAAACGGAACTCCGTAAACTGTTTTCGAACCCATTTCAGTGGTAATGTTGAATGCAAGGTAGTCATTGGTACTTTCTCCTCCGGATCCTCCGAAGATCAAGGGTCTTGTGTTAAAAGTCGTCAGCTTTATTCTCGAAAGCTGAGGAGGGCGTTATCGGATTATGAATTGTGTGTACGTTTACTTCGCTGTTCCTTGACTAGCATTTATCGTCAGCTTACCAGCCATTCTTGGCTGTCAGAAATAATGCCACTATGAAGTTCCTACATTTCTCTAGTAAATGATTTAGAGATGACTTTGTACTAAATATTTCGAGAGCTTCAAGTGTGGCAGTGGGACTCCAGTTAAGAAATTTGAAATGTTATTACAGTTCCCGATTCTTTTGGATTTGGTTAAGTTCCCGATTTACGAGTTTAGTTATATTTAAAGGTATTTGAGAAAATACTTCGATCTCATAGCCATATCAGCCATTCGGATGCCAGGCGGAGAAATCACATTCACACGCATTATACGGAATTTCGTGGTTGTATTAATAATTCGTAATTTTAATGGTCATTAGCTCGCTACATGGCCGCCATAACTGGGGTCTATATCTGAAATATAAAGGAGTACCAAACACGAGTTAGAATCCTTTATTATTTACTTCAGATGCGATTAGTGGGTATTATATGTATGTATGTGCGCTATAGCGTAGCAAAGGCTTGATGGATACCTTTAGTACTTCGTATCTAGGAAATATTTTGTTTTTAAACCACCAAAACATGCCTTAATGGTGTTTTTAGTACTACTCGGAACCAGCTAGAATCGTTTCACCTCGGGGGAATGTAGTTCATAAGGCATCTTAATCTAAGCTTTTATCAACAGTACAATACAGTCATGTCACAATAGCTGTGATCGATTCCGCCAATAATTTAAATGCTTACGACAGTTAGCGCTGTTCTATGCTCTTTTCATTGCATTTATTTTCGTACTTATCGATTTTGTAACTTTCAATTTCTGCATCCAAGGCTAATTAATTTTGTTTTCTATGTGTCCAACTCTATGAGTAAAATGGTAGCTAGACACCGTATTGCATGTTGTGAAATCTCCTTCCACGTACGTTAAATAACATTATATTTGGTAAAATGATGAATAGTAAAATTATAGCGTGTTCAACGGTTAGTGTTTGGTGACTTGCAGAGTATCACACAGTGTTATATTTTGCGTTAATGAGCATCATTAAAAGTCAACGCAGGTTAATGATCAACCAATGTTCGCTAAAATGCTGCGAATCTAGCATCATACACCTCTAGCGCATTCGTTCTAGCTTAGGAGTTAATTGTGCTTCGGCAGCATCTGGCGATGATTTCGCTGATTTTCCATCGCAATTTTCGCGTTTTCCTCTCTCTCCTGCTCCTAACTAACAGGACAATGGTGAGAGGAATGAGGACATGGATGCGTGCAGAATCCATATTCCACGCTTCTCCTCCTCTACCATTTTTGCTACTCCGTGTTGGGTACATGCATTTTCACTTCAAAAGACCCGGGCACGTCGGGTTGAATTTCAATGTTTCGATCGAAAGTCTTGCGCGAAAAAACCCACGTCGCACGCGGGCGACGTTGGTCACTTGACTTGGTCCCAACAATGGTGGTTGGCGAACCAATCCCTCTTGTCCCTTGTGTACTTAACAAAACCGTAGAATCATTCCTAGCGGGTATCCCCATCATTTTCTCCTCTGAATAATGCATTACCCCTTGTAGTCTTGCGGTATCAATAATCCATTTTTGTCGTTATCTACGGTGTCAATGCTATATGGTACGGGTCGTGTTTTTGTGTTTTTTTATTCCTTTTGTCCTCTGCTACATCATTGGAGGGGTAAGAGTGTATCCATGCGGAAAAATTTCTCTCCATTTTGACATCCGAAATTTCACTCACCAGTTTCATCCCTGTTGAAAATGTCATTGTTTCGTACCTTTTGTTCTCTCTTGAAACTCTCGGATAACCACACAGACTTTCCGCATCGACGTACGGTTGGCCGAACATAACCTCTTCGATAGAGATGATATTTTTCGTTTGATTCCGACGCATTTTCCAGCTCTTATTGCCATGGCTACGTTATTCTCAGGGATTTTTTCCGTGACTAGCTGCCTGAAGGAGATTCGTTTCTGTGAATGTTTCAAGAATAATTTGCGCGCGTTTGGGACTTCATCTGTCGCTGCCATTTCAAGCGAACGCTCTCTTCAAACTAATGTATAAGCTGAAGGTAGTTTGAGCGAGATAGGTCCCTAGTCATGTTGGAGACCATATTCGAATTTTATTTTTTACTTCAGCGTCTGTACGAAGTGTGAAGTAAATATTGTAATATTAATGGCGCAAAAATATAGCTATATGTGACTACAATTCTCAGTAAT
Organism: Pyrrhosoma nymphula; assembly: GCA_963573305.1. Classification (NCBI taxonomy): domain Eukaryota; kingdom Metazoa; phylum Arthropoda; class Insecta; order Odonata; family Coenagrionidae; genus Pyrrhosoma; species Pyrrhosoma nymphula. Next base: position 19,564,386 of record OY754328.1, read on the forward strand.
TAAATAAATATATCTGCATAAGACTCTAATTTGACTCATTTTTTCACGCGGTACGACTAAAAAGCCTTCAAAGCAGCAGGTTTTTTTTACGATTCTGTAAAAATGTCTTCGGTGAGTAATAGATTAATTTTTATAAATAGTTGAAAAACCATACGAACTACACACCGCTGGTTTTTTGACGAAATCTAGGTTCTATAAATTCCTAATTTTTTCTATATTCTCCCTCTGGAGCGCACAGCCGTAATCTATCCCATGTAAAAGAGCTTGTATTTTCAGGCAAATTTCTCGAAAAGTAGTTTGGCAAGGGGTGATTTTTTTGTTTTTTTTTATATCATTGGAAAGATGAGAGTTTTTTTCTTTTGGAATTTGGAAGTAGATTTCGTGTTAGAGTTGCTTCAGTTTTTACCTACAGCTAAATAGTACATACCCATAAATTTAAGGATATATTCTTTTTACCCTGGCCGTGTTACGCTTCACGTAGGGTTCACACTACGTTCTATGCCTTCGGACCCTTAAATCGTTCTCTCTCTTTCTTTTTCCATCTTGTTTTTCTAAGATGGTGGCACCAAAGTCTTCCAATGGTAGTATGACAAATATAAACATTTGATATACGTATTCCGAGGTCAGATGATTTCTTGAGCACGTTGCGCATAACATGTATTGAAGAATGTTTGTAAGGTTTTAAGATAATAATTTAGAAGATGATACGTCAGTAAAAGAAGGACAAAAGAGGTTTTCCTGCCCTTACTCAGCATGATTTGGAGTTTAACGCCGTTACTGAGGCATTATTAGTTTTATAAATTCGGGAAACCAGGCTAAGAGTTGTCGCGGTATAGTTATTTTTATTAAAAATCTATTTAAATCCATTTAGGCATTTAATTCATCGTAATAATGCACATGGGAACTCATAGAACTTAAAACCTATAGAATAAATGGTGTACTGATAGCAGATGGCTATCCTTAAGCAATTTTTTCCGTCTCTGGTCCAAAAAGGTATACTTAAACAGAACAAATAGTATCTACAGATTCAGTTATATCCCTTGGTAAGATTCACCCATGCCCTTATATAATGAAATATCAAATATAAAATAAATGTGCTCTCACTATTCACAATGATTCCTTCGCATATAAAAATGCAGCTTAATTAAAACCCAAGCAATTAGCAGTTAACTGTATCACAGGCCAAAGCCTGTGGAATGAATGACTCGTTACAAAGACAAATAAATGGTGCACAAATATTCATAAAATGGAGTGTTTAGTATTCACACTGTACTACACTAGCTCCTTCTCTGCTTCCATTACGCAGTATAACCTGAGCAAACAATTGATTACAGCCGCGATATACGGTAGCTCAAATCGACATCGAAAGTTTGAACTGCGCATAATAGTGAAATGGAACACAATGGAACGCTATAATGCTATCGTAGTGCAAAGAAGATATTCTTTGCCCTATGATGATTAATAGTTACCACATTGATAGTTCCACTGGGTAAAAGGTACTACTATAGATTAAAGAATGTATTCTTTGTTCCATGAGACTACCCTTAAGCCACCTCAAAAGTGTGTGGCAAGGGGTGAATTTTTACTAAAACTTGCACTACATTATATGCAGCAAATGTTTCTGGAATAATTAGTGTTACTGAATTTAATCCTTTCAGGCTTAACTCTGTGGAAGTCCATTTTCTATTAATGACAATACCAACTATGTTTAAATCCACAGAGTTTATCATTGGTAAAACTAGTTTCAACGCTACGGCGTCGTCATCAGGTACCTCAGTCACCATCAGGGTTCGAATCTGGGCCCCGGGAATGGAAAACCTATATTCGAGCTACCATACTTTACCGATCTCCATTTACTTTGATTTGTATTTTGTATCACTTGGGAAGAAATGGAATTGGTTCGTCTAAACTCCTACTGCCCAAATTGTTTTTAGTAAATGCATTCATTTTTTCAGATGATTAATTTTCATGACCTCTTTATGCTATCATTTATTTTCTTTTTCTTCTTTCAGGAGGTATAGGTCAAATAAGTTGGAATTTTTATTACTCTTTGCCAACGTTTCGCATTTTCATCTATGCTTCATCAGGGCTACTATGAATGCAGGGTTCATTTTTTCATTGCATTAGTGTTTCTTTCGTATTTTCGGTCTAGTAAGCAACTGCTTGACAAGGTCTAAAAATGGTTCATTTGGGAAGATAATTATGATATATTAAGGATCGCAAAATTAAAGGGCGGATTCGTCCACGTGGGCAGTAGAGGGTTAAGAATTATCGGTGGATGTGAACCAAGTTCAAGATTTCAAACAGTGAAACTCAACACCCATGATTGGGAAAGTTTAACCCAAGAGTGAGTTAAAAGCCATGAAATATGGGCCTTCATTGACTATTCCGTCGCTTTACCGTGCTGCAACGCGGCGCAGGAGCTGGAAATGAGAGGACACGGAATTGTATAAAATATACCGTCATATCCTCTTGTTGCTCCTTTTCTTCGCTTTTAGATGGAGACGGCTGAACGAAACGCATAAACTTATACTGAACCTATTCCCCTTCGAGGAATTTATTTAACAGAAATGGAACTTTTCCAAAGTTTTTATGGCCGTCTTTGTTGAAGTTTTCCCAGAAGCTGGCAGTGAAATGCGTGGAAATATACTTTCTTAGGGAAAAATTTGTTCCGCAAGTTAAGTGCTTTTATCGTCCTTTACGAAGCTTTGGACGTAATTTTCATCCATTAATTTTTCTGTGCTCTTTGATGTTCTTTTAGAATAAGCACTGTTACTTGAACTTCACTTGTATTCGCTGATTAGAATACGTGATTAAGTATTTGTTCTCATTTCGAAAATATTGATAAATTCACTGCTTCAGTCTAAATTTTATTTCATTTTTAATTATAGCAATGATGACCCCACAACTTTTCTCTGGCAATGCGAGACGTAGTGGCCTACTTTGGCTTTTAGATTTTCTGACTACTAAGGCTACATTACAATTTCTAACCTAAACCTTTAATCATAAGATATCTCGAAATCATGTCCGATGGAAGGATTCAAACCCGCGACCTTTGGGTTGTGTTACCTTGGAAATGTAAATGTAAGCTGCCTATAAAGTCGTTGTCATGCTGGTATATTATGTTTCTAGTGGAGTAAAGAATGTATTTCGACATCAGGGCATGGTTAGCATCGTTTTTTTAACTTGCGCCTTGCATTTGACTCAGAAATCATATTTTTATCAAGGAGCAAGGGTGATGATTTATATTCCCGCTGCACGCGGGATGCGTATTTCCTCGTCAATTTCTCTTTGATGTAATTTCATGCTGCCCGACTTTCATCCTCTTAAATTGGCATTAAGTGGTGTGCGTCTGCAACTGCTGAGAAATCATCGAACGATGACGAAATAAGTCGATAGAAATAGTCTTCTAACTTCTATCACGCCCTCATGACATACGAAAGTTTAAAATGTTATTTTACAAAACATGGAAAGTATAGCTGGGGAAAACTATTGATGATTGTTTTTAGTTTCAAAGGCCTCTACGTTGGACCTCAAGGAAATCGATTAGAAATACCTACGTAGAAAGTTTTCTGGCGTATCGTCAATGGGTAAAAAAAATTAGTTCGGGCTAGTGAATGACATGTATATTTTTAAGCGGAGCGAAAAAGAATGGGAAGACGATTCGAGTAATTAAGAGGAGAAAGGTAGGAGGCCGCTCTCGGCATCTCTTTCAGGGAGATACAAGCGGTATCTTCGAGTGAAATGCCCGGCTGCTGAGGGGAGAACTTGCTCAAGGAAGATTCTCATTTCATACTATTCAGTGGAAGTCAAAGAGAGGCTTTCAAGGATCTTAGATAAGTAAGAGAGACTGGTCTGGTAGGGTTTAATTTCTCCTTGGATAATTCTTACCTTTCTAGAAAGGCTATTAAAATGCTGTTCGGCTCGCATATGTGAGAAGGAAGAGTTACTAGGCACTTCCTTTGTTGACGTAATTCTATCTCTCAAGGCTAAATATGAAACGTGTCCAGAGTTGGTGTTGCTGTATCTCGTGAAAGCCTTCTTACGGTGCATTTCAGGGATATCTACTACCAGTTTTGGGACGGCAACCTAACATAAATGTTCAACACATGCCATAAATTTTCACTTAAGCGTTACTTGCAGTCTTTTTAATACGAGTCCTACTATGACAGGGTTTGTTGTGCGTAAACATTGATCATCTTCACTTCCATCTGATTGGTAGATTTTTTTCTGGCCGTCCCTTACTGAACTACTCATTTTTGGGGTCATCTTACAACTTTCCTACTCATAAATCTGTTTGGCCGCCATAAAGTCTTTATGTTCCTTATATCCTCTGCTTCTCCTTATGTCGTCCAAAATTCGTATCTTATTCCATCCTCTTCCGCACTTGCCAAGCGTTCTCCAGTCTATCTCACCCTATTCAACGTGCACTCACGTCCTAATTCGTCCTCGTAAACATTTGCCTATTGGTGATGATGGTCAGGTTGAAGATATGAGTTGTGCGTTTAAAATGCAAATTATTTAAATCTCTCTCTGCGAATCCCGTCAGTTGATTTGATTTAAAAACGCCTGAACAATGCGGCTGACGTCAATTGACGTTCTTTTAGATTGCAGTTTACAATACTTTGCATCAATTTTTGATGAAAAATTCAACCTCAAGTACCTTCTATGTTTTTTTTCGTTTTACAGTGGCATTATCTTTTTAATTACTCAGGACATAGTGTTAAGATGCGAAAATTAGAGTCTGTGGACTGAAAACGAAGAATTTATCAGTGGTAAATCAGTTAAAAACGAAATTCTGCGTGCTTATTAGCTTATTTGAAAATCGCGAAAAGGTATTGCGGGATTATGGCCAGGGATTAATGCTTATAGTGGATTTGAAATGGTAAACTTTTTGCATTATTATATCAGGCATTCTAACTGGCAGGAAACCAATCACCGCTCATGTCGGAAATAAATGCTTGGTGGTATAATATGCAATGAGCTTATAATTTAGTGTTAAGCTTAAAGAAATAATTATGACAGAGGATCAATCGCTGTACATAATTACGCGGTTTGTTGACTTCAATGCATTGCTTTGAACAAGGTAATAATATTTTTGTCTTTTCATTGCATTACATTTTATAACTTATTAATGTATTGACATAAAGCGTAAATATTATATATTGCTAAAGGTTCGCACCATATGATTAAACCTCCCGGGGTGTACCTTCTTTCAATTATAGTGTACATACCACGGTGTGTTGTGATTGCTTCAACCTATAAGTTACTATTGGGAAATTTATGTTGCCACGAAATCGTATTTTATTCATGTATTTTAAAGGGCGACTGCTAAAATTTTAATTCGGGGGATGAAGTGGAATGGTCATTATCTTATTCTGTGATAACATTTTGAGAGCTTATGATTGATTAGATAAATCGTTGACGAGTTTACTTGATGGAAATTCATATTGATAAAAGATAACACTTTGTATTTTCCACACTACTATTAATACTACCCCAACCGGTTTCAAAATGACGTGAAAACGTGTAAACCGGTTGAGATAGCATTAAAAGTAGTGTGGAATATACAAAGTGAGTTTTATTATTATTATTAATGCATTGAGATGGTTTAGAATAGCAGACGTTCCTAGATGTTTACCGAAACAATGTACACAGCTTTGATGTTCTTGAGCGATGCACATATTTGTTTTCCCCAATCTGTAGCCTCCGAAGCTTAAGCTATAGCTTCCCATTACCACATAATTATGATACGGTCTCGGTTACTTACCTTGGCGGTTACTTACCGACCTGAATTCGGAGTTCCAGAGTTGTTAATTATCGTTTAGATTACGTTAAAAATATTGGTTAGTATAAAGAAAGAACCCCAAGTCATCTTTCGGTGGTCGAGAATCAATTTCGTCATTTTTATTACGATTAAAAGCGAAAACGCGGTCGATCGAAAGTATTCGCAAGCGGCGATCTTCGGTGACTCGGCATTCGTCCCAACTCCCCGACGCCCGCGGCCTCACATACTACACTTGGGGTAGTTGGCTCTCCCGCCCCAGTTGGGGTATCGGGCGAGCCTTTCTTCTCGTGGCGTTTCTGAGTTTTTTTACCCCAACGGCGTTTTTGGGCATTCGCATCAAAAATATTTTTTTTTCGCCTCGCCCCCGCTCGTAGAAGTCAAAATGAGCGCTCAAAAAAGTCTTTTAGAGCGTGGGGGGGGGAATCACCTCCTATCCCCACCCCCCTGTAATCCGTGATAAATGATCGGACACACACGTGACTCCCCCAAAGGCGTTACATACGTGCTCGAAAAAAATGAAAGAAAACATAATTGCTCTGCCCTCTCCCAACTACATTCTTAAACCTCAGCCACCTTTTGGCTATACGTTCTAACATCTGCTATCATTATCGCTAGTTATGACAAAGCTTTCCAAAAATAACTGACGGTGCAGCCCGATGAACAGTAATGTAATCATATTGATGGCGTAGAAATTTAAATTGCAAATTTCCACTGATAAAGATTTATTCGATTAGTGTTTAATAAATATCTATCTGTGGAAAATTGCAATTTTAATTTATACATTATGTTGAGATTCCAATACATCACGCTTGATACCTCCCTTTTTGTGCATATTGATGACGTTTCCTGCCGCAGTAACTAAGGTAACCATGGTAAAAATGGCGGGAAAATCTGCAAACAAACCTGTTCATTCGTCAGGTTCTCCGTCAAACACTTGGTAAGCCCGTGGGCAGTAGGTCTTATAATTTACACCACCGCGGGAAGTTTTCTCTTATGCTTACTTCATCAAATTATTGATTTTTAAATTTAAAAACTCTGTATCTTTAGCCTCCCTTCAAACCGTCCAATGTTTCCTATACCTCTCCTCCTTCATCAACGCCTAACCCAACAAGTCATCTTCCCCAGCTTACCCAAGTCATCTACCCTAGAAACTTAGCAAGTCATCTACCCCAGGTATAGATAAAATACCAGGAAAACTACTTTTATCTTGCATGGACTCTATTTTGAAATCCCTGGTTTATTTGATAAAGGAGTCTTTCAGAACAGGAACCTTTCCTGATTCTTTGAAGCTAAGTAAAGTTATTCCAGTGTACTAGAATAAAGGAAATGAGGATGACTTGAATAACTATAGGCCAATCTCTCTCTTATCCCAGTTTTCAAAACTTTTCGAATCACTATTTCATAATCGTTTAATAGCTTATTTAGAGAAATACAATATCTTAATTGACAGGCAATGGGGCTACAGAAAAGGTAGATTTACTGGAGATGCCCTTGCACATGCATTGGAATTCATTACAAGTGCCCTGGACAACAAATATTTAGTCCTAGCATTGTTTTTAGACTTCAGCCATGCATTTGATAGGGCGAACCACGATATACTTCTAAGCAAGTGTCAAAGAGTTGGAATTCGTGGACAGTCCCTGGATTGGCTAAAGTCATATTTTTAACTTCCAGATCTCAACAAGTGGTTTTAACCATAAATGAAGAACAGATCACATCGGACCGTTACCCAATTCTAACTGGTGTTCCACAGAGGTCTGTTTAAGGACCCATTCTATTCTTAATTTATATCAATGATTTACCCCTAATTAATCCAATCAAAAATGTGTTAACTATCACCTTCGCTGATGATACCTATTTTATTATCTCGGCCAAAGATATTACTGCACTACACCGTGAGAGTCAAATAATTTTGAACAATGTATGGAAATGGTGCCAGCATAACAGATTAGTGTTAAACTGTGACAAAACTCAGTTGTCACTATTTAATGAATTCCTATCCAAAACGTTCCTGTATTAACTGTAAACAACACCCAACTGGTGCTAACTAAGAATTCTAAGTTCTTAGGTCTTTTTCTTGACAAAACAGGCAATTGGTCAGTACATGTAAATAATCTGTGCTCCACTTTGTGCTCTATAACTTATAGCATAAGGTTTATAAGCAGTACAGTATCCATAGATGTACTCATGACAATGTACAATTAAAATTTCCTGGAAAAGGCAACTTATGGAATTGTTTTCTGGGGTTCATCTCCTACAATATTGAACAAGGTTTTCATAATGCAAAAGAAACTTATCAGAATCATATTTTAAAAATCATCTCGGGCTCGTTGTAAACCATTTTTTCTTCATTTAAATGCATTAACTATTCCTTGTCTGTATATATATTACTTATCCTTTTATATAAAGACTAACCATCATTTATGTACTCTAAATAATAGTGTTCACAATTATTCTACAAGGGGCTCCTTCAATATTCTTGTTGCTCTACATTCGAGAAGATTGTCAGCCAGAAGCTCATTAGGTAGTGGGAAAAAATTTTTAAATAAATTCCATTGCGTATAAAGAGTATTGAATCAATAAATAGATTCAAAATTGAAATGAAAAACCTTATGCTACAGAAATGTTACTACTCTGTCTCAAAGTTTATTAACGATGTTCTATGACTTTGATGTATGCTGCTTTATGATGTATTATATTGACGAAACTTATACAAATGTACATATTTGTCAACTGGTGAATAAAGAATTGAATTGAATTCAACATACTCCCCTCCATCACCTTCCTAAGGAGGATATATTCACCAAACATGATGAATAAATGAATAAATGATTAAAGAGATAGAACCTAACGATTTGTACAGTTTAATGAATTATATCAAAATTATCACATTATATCAAATGACTCAAAGCAATTAGAAAATCTTTCAATCGTGAATGATATTAATGGAAATTATTTTAACCAAGATTACCACTCCAAGGGATTTTAACAAAGTGAATGAAGAATTCTCACTCGTGTATTTTTTCTTCACATTAAACGCTTCGCATAGCTGTGAGAGGTGCTACGTTGAAACTTTTTTCTTTCGTCGGATAAATAACAAAACTAAGAGTTAATCTCCAATAAGAAAGCTTAACTAAAATTAGGGTTTTATTCGAATATACCTTCTTAATTTCATTTGTATTTGGATAGGGAAGTGATGTACTTTAATTTTCTTATATTGGATACATTTGAATATCTCGAGGGAAGCGAGTTGCCTTCAATCCTTCCTACGGCATCCTTCAATGGCATCCTACTGTTGCGGTAGCTTTACTCTTTCGTGTTCCGTTTAACGACAGTATAGGCTTAACAAAACATGATGTTACTCGCCAGTGGAGATTTTGAGGTCAGTTAGGGTGAATCAAGCGTCGATTAGTGGGCAGAGGCGCCGAAGGACCCCTTGAAGGGTGTCAGGCCTTTTGTCCTACCTCTCTTGTATGCTTTCTCTCCCTGACGCTCTTCCAAACCTCCACCAAGTTTTGCTATCCCTACGCTGGTGTTGGTGGCAACATACTGCGGAGCGTTCTCTCTCTCTTCCCCTCCCTCAACCCCATCGGAGCACGCCTCCCAACCATTAAAAAAAAAGAAAGAAACCGGTACAGGTGTCGACTCCTGACGTCATCATCTGGCATTGGATTTCGTCCCCATCCCATAAGGGCGGTGGATATAACGCATCGCTTCGTGTGGCGTTCCAGAAAACATACGTGTCCGAGAGAAGAGGTGTGTCGGACACGTTTTTTTTGCATTTCGTTTGGCTTTATAGGATGGGGAGGGAGATAGTGATCGGATGAAAAATAAAAGGGGGTGATGCGATGGTGTTTTGTTGGCTCTTCTTTTTTTGCGAGGAGTGGTGGTCGGGGGGGCGTGTAGTAAGAGATGCGGAGAAATGGACCGCCAAAGGGGTGGAGCGATGTGTTATAAGACGGGTTTTAGGATCGGGGGGGAGGTGTCCGTCATTCGATGGGTGTGGGGAGAAAGTTTTGAAAACATACTAATCATCGCTCATTCCGTTTATATGCCATCTCCTCCCGTCCCCTCCGCCCCCCCTTCCGCCCTCCTCCGCCCCCCTCCTCGATCTTCCATCACCCACTCTCGTTTCTCGCTGTGCTCCATTCCCATCCCGAGGGTCCGGGATCGTATCCTGGCCGTGGCATAGGTCAATGCTGAGTGCCTCAAGACCTGTACACACAGATACATTTCTGGCGCCGGGGATTGCTCGCCAAGCTGTCTGCAAAAAATGTCGTCTGTATACTTGCAACGTATGCCACACGGTGACATTCAATTTAATCAAAAGCGTAAGTGGCAAGAAGGAGAGCGTGTCTTATTTTTCTAGCCATATCGGTACCAAGTGCATTTGTAGATGTTGCAAAGAGAGGTAGACAGCTTTAATATTATTGCGGAAGGGTTCTAAGTCTGTCAAACATCAATTATTCTCTGAGGAAAACTACTAAATTTCAACTGTTTTAACGCCGTCGCCTGGCGTCGTATTTACACGGGAGCGACATTTGTCGCTGTCATTGATGTTGCCATCCAAGTCCAATCTAATCTGGCGCCGGAATGTTAGCCATTGATCGTACAAAGTAAGGTGTCACTTGTACAGGACTTAAAGAGTTAGAGCGTGAAAGGTATTGGATAAATATTAAAAGGGGAAGGTAATAACATTTTCTAGACATTATAACGGGGAAGGTCATATAATAGATCCGATGGAACATTTTACGTATCTGGGTAATATATTTGAGGAAAGTGGCTGATGCTGTATGGACATCAGATGCACAATATAGTTGCTTTACTCAAGCAAGCATTTTAGAGTAGAATGTGATTGATGAGGGGTGCTCTAAGGAGAGATGTAATGAAAATATTAGTGAAAACTCTTTTAATGGAGCGTGGCGCTGTATGGGTCGAAAACGTGGCCATTACAGAGATGGGATGTGCCTACGTGCGTCCTGGACGTTGGCTGGAGATTTGGGTTGGAGAAGAATGCAGAGGGTGAGCTGGGTAGCAAGAAAGACGAACGAGGAAGTTTGGACATGATGGGAGAGAAAAGGAAGTTCGTGGCGGGGATTCGGAGAAGGCAGAAAAGGTGGCTGAAAGGCGTAATGAGAGCCTTTGCTCTCAACTTGCCATCCAACCTTCCAGGATCATGATGTATGTACTGTTGACCCCTTCAATACTTTCTAAAAATTCTACGTCTTTACTTTTACGTAATTATAATTAAAAAAATAGACATTCTTAGTAGTTTTCAGATTGTTTTTTTACGTGTTAATTTTTTTCAAAAACGTCTATGGCGTATTTTAAAACGAAATAAAAGGAGTCTATATGTGATCCGACCTAAATTTAAAAAAACGATGAAATAGATTTTATTGGTCAAACGATCACGTTAATTGATACACTTCGTGTTGACATAAGATGTAATCCAATGATTTATAGCTATTTATTCTGTTAGTGATATTTGATAACCTTCTTTCCATCAATGCCCAATTGACCCCCGACCCCGCTCAATGTCAAATCGACCCCTGGGGGTCTCTATATCGACCACACTATAGTATGGAATAATGATCTGAGCATCTATGTATGGAATTTATAATCACATTTATCCTAGAGGCGCGTGATTTGATCCGCCTTACCCCTTTGGAAAACCACGTTTTGAAACCGTGTGCCATCGCCTGTGATTGGCGTTCGTTTTCGCATCGATTCCATCTCCGTACTCCGTCGGCGTTTTGCGTAAATTGCGATCCCGGTGTCCCAGTTCCCCCCTTTTCGTCGGAAGATCCAACCGATGCGATTGATGCGTTGCCTTTCCTCGTCTTTTATTTTTCGCCTTTTGTTTCTTTATTCAAAGGGGAAAAACGCTTCATTGTCGAGAGTAGAACAGGAGGTTCTTTTCTTTTATCTCTTTCTCTCTGTATCGTTTGAGACCTGTGTGTGTGTGTGTAGGGACATGCACCCGTTTGTCCGTGGCTCATATTGTATACTGCGCTCGTTCGTTCAGGTGAGAGCGTGGATAATTTCCTTCGCCTTCCCTTCGATTGCCGGTTTTCGTCCCGTCCCGTCCCTCTCTTCGAGTCGCCGCCCCATCCGATTGAAGCAGGATTGAGCGAGGATTTCCCATCATCGGAAAGGCATTTGTTGTCCCGCTTGGAGAGCGTGTTTTTTTCTTACCGGTTGGCCTTCGTTTTTCGGAGAAACTTTAATACACGATGGCTGTGGAATACGATCTCGTCCCTCCAAATTAAGGGCTTAATCTCCTCGATTGCAGAAGAATGAATTACGTGATACCTTACGGCACGATAGCAGATGGGAGTATTTAAGATGGCTGGTCTAAAAAACCAAAGTGAACAGATTCACTTAAAAATTTCCAAATATGTTCCTTTTTGGATATTCTATGGAATATTGAAGAAAAAACGGGGGATCATCGTTGCGATATTTTAGATTCTTTTAACATGGAGTCTTCTGTTGCTCTCCACTCCAATAGGATAAATTACGCACTTTCTCCATTCCTACTGAACAGATTTTAACAAAAAACTGATATAATGTAGCTCTAATAAATTAAAATCTATTCGGAAAAAAATCATTTAATAATATCGACTGAAATTTTTCGTAAATACGATTAAAAAATATGAATGCGAGAATTTCAAATGTCGCGCGCGGCTATGTGGTGTAAAGTTGACAACGTGGCACACGAAAATACGGGACATGCTATTAAAACCTGCTAAACCATGCTAAAAAAACCATGCTATGCCGGTTTAAAAACGAAAGATTAAATAATTTATAGAAACATATTTTAATACTAGTTCGCATTCGAGTGACTATACATCTTCATTAAAATACTTATTTTGAATTCTATGGCCACGGGTGTGAACTGTTTTCGGAAAATTAATTTCGCAAGAATGACTTACGAAATGAATCAAGTCTGCATTTAAGCAAATTTTTGTGGCAGTGTGTAAATTTAAAGGACAATATTTCAGAATGTACCTAAGGCATATAAGTCATTCCTACTGAATATAGTATAACTACGACCTATTATTTAAATTTTAAACGAGCATTAAAATTTAAGTAACTAAATTTCTCAATGACTTACGATTACCCGACCAGCCACCTTAAGCCATTAAACCCCTTAACTACGCTCGTGGATTTTCGGCGTCGTTTTTTTAAATAATTTATTGATGCATGCGTTTGTTTAAAAATATTCGTTTTTCAAGGGAAGGGAAGTTTGGCATTGGAATATAATAATTTTGTGTGGCGCATTTTTAAAATAAAAGTGCATTATTTTTTTGGAGGTTGAAAAGTGTATTATCATCAGCTTTGTAGGAGCACAAACATTTTATTAATACATATTAGTAATGCTGCTCTTCCGAAAAAATTTACTTAACTACTATCTTAGGGTCAAATGAGGCACTAACGCGGTGAAATAAATACGAATATATTCAGCAATGTGCCGATCAATTAATCGAAAGAAAAGTCCTAGTGAGGGTATAAAATAAAGCGAAGGATTTGGTTGTGTCTCCCCATTTATCAGGGAATATAGGGAATACAATAAGAATTACTGATTAAAGTTTGCATTCCTCTATTTTTAATGGTTCATTTGTGTTATCAATACGCCGAATACAGAGGTATCATTTGAATTCTTGTGGTGCCATGAATGCGATCTAAACACATGCTAAAGAAAAAGTATTTACTAAAAACGAGGCAGTTTAGGTAACTCAACTGAACCTATTTCACGAGGTAGCCATGTTAGATTGATAATTTTCCACGAATGGAACATGGTTTAATGTCGTGCGCCGAGACACCATCTACTATCTTCTCAAGTATATGGTTATATCCCTGCATCTGATGCAAGATATAACTGACCGAAAACGGTGGATATAAATGTTTTACCCTGATTTCCACCCCTATATGGATAAATGGTCGGTTATTGGAAACTGCAAACGGCAACTAAGGCTATGTGCGCCAAAAAACTTAGGTTTGATATTGGCGCGAGTTAAGGCACTAGAATAACTGCTTGTGGAATGGAGGATGGGTCGGGAGGGATAGTGGATGCTTTTCCAAATCCGTTTTTCCCATAGCCTTTTTTCCCCAATGGCTAATTTTCCCAATGAATATTTCCCCTATCCGTTTTTTCCCGATTACTTTTATTCCAAATGTTTGTTTTTCCCAAATAATATTATTTTCAGTAATTCTTATGTAAATAAAACCGTTACTCTGTTACTATGTATTGAAATATCTTATACCCTGTTTACATTACTAGCTTTCTACCCTAGTAACTCGAAAGCCAGTAAAAAGTTCCCCGTGTGAGCGCTAGTTAGTGCCAACCCTAGTGAACTTATTTACGTTGTTGTTTACCACGCAAGAGTTACTAGGGTTGAATGATGGTTTATAGCGTTCGAGTTACTACCTTGGAAAGCTAGCAATGTAAACGGGGCATTAACCATTGAATTATGGCTGAATTATTATAATTTGTCCGGCTTGAGCGATAACCGTTGGTAGTGCGGATAATTGAATTCTCCGGAAGGGTCTTGGAGAGTATTGTAAGTTCTTATGAAAATTATTCCGTTGAACATGATACGAATGGGTATTTTTAAAATATTGGACATAATATACGATTTTAAGAATAAATAGTTTGTTTCGATCTTATTCTTTTTCATAATTTGGTATCTCCTTGGAAAATAATATTTTTGGGAAAAAAATCATAGGGGAAAATTGGGCATTGGGAAAACATTCTATGGGAAAAACTGTTTGGGAAAAGTGACTCGCAATGATCGGGAGAAGCTCGGCGTCGGCATTAGCCTACTCTCTACGAAAAGCTCCAAGGGGTCCACAGCTGAACATCCCATCCGACGGACATAGTAACGCTCAAAGTGATCTCCACGTAGCATCCAAGAGGTGAGGTCGATATTCTCCTTGAAAACTTTCCACATCCTCCAGGATTCGAACCCGCACCCTCGGTATGAAAAGCCAGCACTTTATACACCACTGCAACCCTATCCTGGCAGTGTTGCAGTAGTATTGTATATTGCAGCAGTATAACAATGTTGATAGTTTGTGCAATTGTTGTTCCGGTTGTTGTTGTTCTTGTTACAATTCCGGAAGTGGTACACTGAAGGTATGGACAACCCTTACTTAGGAGACTGGGCTGCATTATTTAAGTCGTCATTATTATTCGAGTATATGCATAAATATATTTTTTTCTAGCCCGGCGTAACTATTTTAATCCATTCAACTAATGTATGATCAGTTCTTCGCAGCTTCGCTCTGATATACTCATTTGTATAGAATTGGCTTCTTTCAATCTTTACATTATGTTTGTAGTATTTGAGTTATCTATCTCATTTCAATCTCAAACCATGTCAATATGGTACACTCGTAGCGTTTAACCTACGCATTCAGAATGCTAATTACAGCTCTGTATTTTTTAATTAATGTCTGATGTTTTCATTTCTCTTTGTTTCAGGTAAGTCACACTTCTGGAAAATCACTTTCGACGAATTAGTTTTCATAGCTGGAATTTGACGCTGAACGTAGTGTTTGGAATTTTGGTGAGTACTAACTGTTAGTTATGATTAAGTAAATCGCTTGTGAGTGATCCCCGCGATTTTCTCCTATTTTGACGGGCAAACGATTTACTTCACATGAAGTGCTCTCCCTTCATATTACATCCAAGAAGGAATCGGAGTTGCAGTGAAAAATCTCCATCATCGCTGGGAATTCGAACCCACGCCCTCAGGATGGGCAGACAGTTCTGTAGCCACCACAATGTCCCGATAACGATCCCCAAACTCTCTTAATGCCCTCATGTTGTGGATGACGAAGTGTGGCTCTCCCGATATTTTTTTTCAATCGCAAATTTGATCCATGATTTAATAGAAAGATTGCTTTAAATTAAAGATTAATTTGCTTGGACGTCAATTTCGAATAATTTGGTGCAAGTTCCTCATAATTTAATGCCTACCAACTTTTATCTTGACCCATTCCCTCCTTTGCTGTTTTCATAAACTGCGTTCCTAATCCCTTAATTTGGTATTCCAAGCGAGTCCTTGTTGACAGCATGCGATTCTTCGCTTCTGCATAGGTATTTTAATTTGTTTCTTTCAAAGATTGGCGTCAGCATTCCTTGTGCCATTGCTCAAGAATGTTATTTTCCTTTATTGATCTTCGGCACGATTTTCAGGCTCAATCAGCTAAATAAAGTTACAATATGTTTCATACCGTTTTTCGATTATCTACTTTTTCATGGCGTCCGCCGTAATTACTGCCGACTCGAAAAGGATCAATAATTTCACCTCTATGTATGCAGTTTTACAGTCGACCCTAGATTATGTAAGATACTTATTAAGGGCATTTTTCCAATTATTTTAATAGAAGTATAAGTGATGTTGTAATAAATAAAAGGAAAAGTATTTTACAAAAAATCGTTTGGAGCAGTTGGTCACGTTTTGATTACATCATCATCGGCATTCGTTAATTCTAAAATCGGCTTACTGCGTGTCTCCACCTCACTCTCTCATTAGCTAACCATTGAAGTGCTCCTTAATTACTTTTATATTCTTCCTAATGTAGGTAATTCATCCTTGGTCTTCCTCAATTATTTTTTCTATTAATTTTTATTTACATAATTGTTTACAACAGGATGTCAAATCACAGAAACTGTCCAATAAATCATACCTCTTCTAATTTACAAAATTGTCACCAATCATCCTTTCTTTCCAACTCTTCCTGAGATGCATTATTGATTATCTCCACCCATTTTATCTTCATTCTTCGTTTTTTTTCATGATTATATTGAGATTTAAAATACTAGGGCGCTCCACATGGCTGAATATTATAAACGCTACTATGTAATTATGGCGGTAGTGGCAGAATGTTTTTTTTCCTTGTTTACGGACCATTAACCATAATTCTTATTATTGCGTAATCGAAGGAATGGTCCGCCAGCGTTGAGGAATTCCGGTATTTTTTTCGATTGTGTCTTGGATCGAATCCTCTCTATGTAGAAATCCATGCCATGCGTCTGGTAGTCGTGTTCCTCATATTTGTTTCACCATCTGCTTTCCGCATTTTTTTCGCATTCATTGTTTTGCATCCTCAATACTTTCTTGAAATGTTTCCGCTGTTAGGAAATTGACTAATATTTTCCGTCTCTTTCCGGTGGAAAAAGCCATTTCTAAGAGTTTCACCTGACCCGGCTCTGACGCGTGGCTCTTTAAACTTTAGAATGTTTCAAACTTATATCATTATATGCTATCAATTTTTTCTAAGAATTCTTAATCATGATCCGTGATCTTGTTTTATTTTTATTTGTGATGAATCGCTATTTTTTCCTGTTTGTCTGTCCCTTTGTTTCCCTTCGTGGATTTACAGCGATTTCGTATAAATTGGCGATGTCTTTTGTCAACTTAAATTATCATCACTACGAATTGCTTATCTTGGAGTTTACTTACACGAAGTTATACGATTATATGGCGTTCACTTATCTTATTCGCGAAATGTGATAATCTGATTACGGAATGCAGGAATAATCTTCCATTCAGTCTTGGACTGCAAAACGTATTGAAAAACTACAGGGATATAAAGATTAAAATTATTAGCTTTCCTTTCATAGAATAAAAACAGCGCTACCAATCGATACCATTAACATTATTGGCGGCATTGTGGTCCCGAGTCGTACGCGGAGAAAATAACTTCTAAACCCGTCCTGCCATCTATCTCTCTAATTTTATGCATGCTATCTAACCTAACATTGTAGCACGGGGTTAAAAAATATATACTGAAATATATGCTCCATTTGCATTACCTATATATGCTCCATTTGCATTACCTATGAGCTTACATGTATGATCAGCACTTTGGGATCCCTCGCATCAACGTTTCGACATTATTCATAATGGATTTTTTTTCTGCTGTAGACTGGATGGAATTTTGAAACGAGCTCGGGTCAACCCCATTGCAAGTGAGATTGGCCACCAGCGAATGCGAGGAGGGTTGGTGTTCCCCCTTTAAAACGGACAAAGGGACAGGTGAAAGTCATCGCACCCGCTCCCGCATAAAACACTCAGGCACTGGGCACGGATCGTAAAAAACGCAAAACACAGAAGGG
This sequence comes from Pyrrhosoma nymphula, assembly GCA_963573305.1. NCBI lineage: Eukaryota > Metazoa > Arthropoda > Insecta > Odonata > Coenagrionidae > Pyrrhosoma > Pyrrhosoma nymphula. The sequence goes on from OY754328.1 coordinate 19,582,301, forward strand.
CGCGGTTTTTAGCGATGCACCCAAGTTTGAATGAAGACTGGAGGAAGAGCGCCCCTGCTGCTGTATACGCTGCCCCGACCGTATATGTACTGTTATATCCATCCACTGCTCGCTCAGCCAGCATCGCGAGATCCGTTATACGCAAGGAGTGCGGAACGCGTGGCCATTATTATACTTCCAGACGCTTTCTTTCCGCGGCGCGGCGGCACAATGTGATACGGCCAGACGATGAGTCGCGCCACATGCTAAGTGGGACCTTTTCTCTAATTCTTTCGAAAAAAAATGTATACGCGGAATTTCTAACGGAGTTTCTAAAAATGAAAACGCCTTTTCCATTTTCTTTTCTAATGGTCTTGTTTTTCACTCCCGAGGAGGATAACTACCTTAGACGTCGCGTCAAACTGTCTACTCATTCCAACCATGCTCTTCTCCGATTGTATTTCGTGAAAAAATAAACATTCATACCCCGTTAAAAAGCAGCTCAGGCTGCATGCCAATGGCAACGCTCCTTGTTGTAAAACCGCTGCTTATTTGCCCAATATTTTAACCAGAAATAATTTTATTTAATGATGATTATGACCGCACAAAAATGCGTTTGTTTAGTTTATCATGATAGAACTCAAAAATGGATTAGTATAGAAAATTATTCAGCGTGAATGGGTTCGAGGTTTTTATCAACTCCATTGCCGACCTCTATTAATTTTTAAAATGATTTTTAAATTTTTTAACCATCCCTTGCTTATGGCATCCTCTTGGCGTGTTTGTATTTTGTTTTATTGCTCAAGTTCTGGTGACGCATTTTGAATATAAGGGTTCCACTGAGCATCTTTTGGATACTTATCATTATGCAGAAAAAATGAGGATTGCGATGGTCAGGGATGATATCGTCGATTGTGCTGCTCATGCAAAAAAAAGGAGCGTGCCATCTTTTTAATGGTGGCATCCTAGTATTTGTGAGGCTCTTTATCTGATCAGACTCTTTGGCACCATAGGATTTTAGTGGGCATCCGATGGAACAGTTTGTAAAATAAGGTGGAAGTATTTTCCTTGGAGATATTATCTTACAACTTTCAAGTATAAAGAATTTAAAATGATTCTATCTTCTTTTGGAACGCGTAGAGTTTTTGTGAAATAATATTATTCTCCTTTTGAGACTATTTGTGTTGGGTCCTTTGGAATGCGCTTTTTTCTAAACTCCATTAAAACGTGCCACTTGATTGGAACATTCCTGTAGATCAAAGTTACGAACTAAGCGTAGAGTATTAAGTGAGTCCACGTCCTTTTTTGATGCATTGAAGTCAGCAATTTTCCTGCCAGCTCATATGAATCGACTCCGTCGAACACTTCCGCTGCTGTATGAAAAGGCTATTTCCAACTTCCATATACCCTTATTACTCCATCTTAATTCGCACTCTGAAGACGCATTGGGTCTTAAAATGTTCTCGATGTTATTCTATTTTTTAATTCGGCTGTTTTTAATCGGTTATTTCCATTTTTTATCGATGAAAACCCGATCCACCTCGCATAAATTCGGGTTCTATAAATCGGTTATTTGCACGCACGGCGGGCGAATTAATTCTGGTTGTGACGTGCGAACCTTTCCCGTCAACTGGGATATCTATTGACCTCGACATTTTCATTCTGTCCCCAAGAATTTGCTTTATATGTTTGGAGGAAGTGCTGTTCTTTATATTTCATTTGGCAAAAAACCGAATTATTTGACAGCATTTTTTCAAGGGCATTTTAGAAAAAAATCGAAAGTTGTATTTTTGAACTTGGGTGATGAAATTTTCAAAGAAACACATATGAAATTAGTGTAGGAAGGTGAATGTTCATTTATAGCTATAAGGAATTTTTTGTTTAAGTATTATCTCCGATTTTCCTATATTTTCGTACTCATATCTTTTCACTTTCAGAATGGCTATTTACCAGCTTATTTCTCATGCTGCCTCGTCGCAAGAGCTGAGCAAGCTTGGCAATTACCGCTACGAGTTTATGTTTTTCAAAATTAAGTATCTGAAAGCTCTTCATGGAAAAAATTGGAAGCTTCATGATTATGCTCGCACACTCTCTGAAGCGTTTACTAGTACAAATTATGCTACCTTAAGGTGGAATTATACCTATGCTGTTACCTCTGCCTTACCGTTGTGTTTCTCCCTCATGAAAAAAATTTCTATCTTAAATTCCAGAGCTGGTAATCATCGCTGAAAATCCCGGGGATGAGACCTCCTCCATTTGACCTTAAAAATAGAGAGAGAGAAAAGACTGCGGAGCAACACGAGATTAATTATGGCCGATCGTCAATGCCGTGGAAAACCTCCTTTGGAAGTTCACGGTGAATGTCACGATTACAGATGGGCGTGGACGATGATCTGTTGATGATCTTTCACCGGCGATGCTCAGGAGACGCGTTAAAATTGCCGCGGGGTGAAATTTTAAAAAGTGAAGTTTCAACAAGCGCCCTTCTACGGCTCGCTTTCTCATCCTATCCTCTCTCTCTCTCTCGTCTTCACATTTCGTCGTCCTCTCTCCCCCTTCCCCCTGCCCCCTCTCGCTTGCGCGGGTGTTCATAAGATGCCGCAAGTCGTTGACTCATCGAATCTCATCGAAGGTAAACGGGGTGAGACAAAAGCGATCGAAAGTGGCGATCGAGGTGGGGGTTATTTGGATGTTGAGGCTTGGCTTTCGGAGGAGGGAAGGGAATTATCTTTTCCCCCACCGTGTTCCTTCACAACTATATTGATCGCAAAACTTGGTGGCACTCACAATCTGAGAGAGTGAGGTCGCTGAGTACCTATGAATCTAACGTGGATGATTAGGGTAGAGGTGCTGAAGGACTCCCGCTGAAGGAACCCTCGGTCCCTTTTGTCCCACTACTCTTGAATGCTTACCTCACCCTGACGTAATTCTCTTCACTTGCGAGTCCCATCAAGTTTTGCCACCCCTATGGATGCAGCTCGTTAGTGTTACAAGCCTTCTGCGAAAACTGGGATGGGAATCGCTTTCAGACCGTCGTTTAAAATGTAGACTTAAACTTTTATGTGAATTCCAATCCGATTTATTATCTCCCGACGTCAGTAACATCTTACTAAACCCGACGTACTACGCTATATTAGATCATGTGAATAAAATTACGTAAATAAACTGCAGGACGCACAGGTTTAAAATGTCATTTTTACCGCGAGCGATAAGAGACCATAACAGCTGCCAATAAGACTTTGTACTAGGGTTTTCGATAGGTAGAGAAACTAATTAGTTAATTGGCTCCTGAATACTTGTATCATTATCTGATACGTATTACTAACATGCTTGTTTCATATAAAACTCTTGTATCTCAGTGCATTTATGTAGTTGAAAAAAAATAATGCAATCCGTCCCTCTAACTTTGGTAGAATACCTATTGTGTAGTACATGTTTGTGAAATTTCGCCTCCCGACAAGTATTTGCAGATTGTTGTTTATCCATCAATAGTCGTAATTAAAATAACTTAAAACTAGTGGAGGAAACCGATAAATGATGTGATCTGTGCCATTTAGGATACGTGGGTAGGTTGTTGGTTGATTATTCGTGGAGGTGACCGAAAAATGAGGTCATTTTTCGTCTTTTGGACAGGTGGTAAGGCTAACAGGTGAAGGATTATTATGGGAACGGAGGATGGGATTGGCACATGTTGGTATTAATGAAGGTTACTTGTCGGTATTTTGGGTTTCAGACGATGAAAAATTGTAATTCGCATGGTAAGCTTTAATTTTATTTTGTTTGTCTTTCGTGTTCTAAACACTTAGAAATTGTTGGGAGCGTAGTTACGTGAGTTTGCAAAAAATAAATATATTGGGGTGGTGCTGGACGGAGTCTTCGGAGTTAGTTTTTATTCACTGAAGGAGCGGATTATCTTATACCAGCAGGAAATAGTTATTAGAGGAAAACTTGGGTATGTTTTAGCCGTATTATTTACGAAAGGCGCCAAGTAGTCAAAGGTTTAAATTCCCATCTGACGGACGGAGTGTAGCACTTGAAGTGCTTTTCACTTGGAACTCGAAGTAGGGATGAGGATTCGGCTGGAAAACTTTCCGCTCTCCCGGCATTTAAACCAGGGCCTTTTGGATGGTAAGCCAGTAAGTACTCCTGCCAATACTAACCCGAATTTATTGCATTTTTTTACGTCCTTCTCTTAAAATAAAAACTCCGGTAGATAAGATGGAAAGTATACCAATCATGCGGTACCCCCTGCCACAAGCCCTTGTGGCGTCTCGTGGGCTGCAACGCAAATGTGAGATGTCATCTCATTTCTCTTTCAACCGGAGGCGGTGAGGAGGAAATTGTCGGAAGGTGGAACGAGTGAAAAGAAAGGAGAGATCTATGAATGTGGGTGGATGGGTGATTTAGGGGAGGAAGGCTGGGGCTAGGCTCACCCAGGGGGGCCCCCGTAGAATGCTGGCCCTAATTTATCCCCAAGTGACAACCACTAGAGCCAACGACGGCATGAAGCCACCCAGGACACCGTAATCGATCACACCAATAGATAGGCTGTATAGATGAGTGTCATTGTTCCAGCGGAATTGAGATCGTCGGGCTGCGACGGGAGACATAGTGTTTGATATCATTTCATTTCGGGAATGGAAAATCTATCCTTTTTTCCATGCGGTACTTAATAGTGCCGATGGAAGAAATATATTTTTTTTTGCGGTATGTACCTATATCGTTTTTTCTTCCAAAATTTGCTCCTCTAATGAGAACCGAGGGAAGCGGATGTTTTTGTTCTTTATACGCGGTACTTGAAGGGCTAGCATAAGTTGCAACGAAGCAATCGTCAATTTTCATGCAACATTCGGCAGAAACATTCATTTATTACGTACATGAAGATTTGCGGAAAATGAAAATCACCCCACTGGCAAATCCATTTTATTTACTCGAATTTGAAATATTACAATTTCAAGTTATATTCGGCAGAAACGTTAATATACTTCGCATGATGATTAGCCGGAATTGAAAATATTCTCGTATTCAAATTAGATATCGCTATACAATTGGCAAAATTATTTTAATTATTCAAGTTTGAAATAATACCTATTCGTCTCTCACATACACATTATTTGCAGACCTGATCCTGGTGGGTCTCAGGGTAATACTTGGGTGTAAATGACACTCCTTTCAATGATTTATGAGGTTCATATTTTTGTCTGACAAAGTAAAACGTGACGGTTTTGTAGAAGAAATCCCCCAGAGGCCGGTGAAGGTTTGGCTCAAGGTGAATATGAAATGAATGGGTGAAGCAGTCGCTATCTCCATTGAACGCAATTTGAATCACATATCCGTCTTCAGCTCCGCATAGTTTGAAATGGATGGCATCGGTGCACCATTCTTTACGTTGGATGCTTTCTCCGTTCTTTCCTCTTCCCGCTAGCGGCCAAGGCATTTCCATTTCTCGCCCGCGGGGGATATCCCCGATAGTATGTTTGGCGCGTGCTCTCTCCCAGGAGACCCAAATTCCGCATCTCACGCCTCACTCACGTTGTAGTATTTGGGCTTTTCTTTCGCGAGAGCCGTAAAGAAGTCAAAAGCTCGAAAGACTCTCGCGTGCCATAAGGTTTTTGTACTATTTATGATCCCTTGTTCGGGAGATTCCTTCTTTTTTTGTTTGTATTTTTTTGCACCAAGGAGGTCCTGTTTTTCTTTCATTCTCGAATATTTGAGAGGAGGAGGAAGTTGCTTAAAACGGATGCCTTTTCTTTTTCCGTTGTATTCAATCTCTCTCTTGAGCATCTTGCGATGACCCTCCGGGAGAGAGGATGGTGGGTCCGTGTGTTTTCTCGCACGAGTGCGTATTCAGGAGGAATTCATGTGGAAATGGGTCGAGAATCAATTGAAGGGAAGGGTGGGGTTTAAATATGTACCGCTGCACGAGATCTCGCCATGCGCGAGTGAATTTCTTAAACTCGGCACCTTGCGCGAGTGAAAAGAATGAGTAGAATTGTGTTCATTTCCAATTTCTTTCTCCGCGTGAACTTTTTTTATGAAGCAGTGTGAGAAATACGGAATGAAGATAAATAATAGGAAAACAAAAGTAATGAGATTCTCTAGGACAAAGAAAGCGAGGCTGGTGATAAGAGTAGGAAGTCACGAACTGGAGCAAGTAGAAAAATTTAATTAATTGGGTAGTACGTTAGAAGAAATAGGACATAGTAGCAAAGACATTAGGAGGAGGATATCGCTAGCGAAGGAAGCGTTCGATAATAGAAGGGAGCTGATGACGGGAACCCTAAGTAAGGATATAAAAAAAGAGGCTGGTGAAGAGCTTGATATTGAGTGTGGCGTTGTATGGGGCAGAAACGTGGACCTTGAGAAAGGAAGACGAAAATAGGCTGAAGGCTTTAGAGATGTGGGTGTGGAGGAGGATGGAGAAGGTGCGTTGGACGGAAAGGAAGACAAATGAGGAAGTGCTTGACATGGTGGGCGAGGAGAGGAAACTTATAGATGAGATTATGGAAAGGCAGGGTAGGTGGCTGGAAGGGGTAATGAGGGACGATGGTTTGCTGAAGGTCGTGATAGAGGGTAGGATGTTGGGTAAGCGGGGAAGGGGAAGGAAGAGAATCGGTTTTATGGACGGGATGAAGAAAGGTAGGACTTATGCTGAGATGAAGAAAGAAATACTAGAGGTAGAAAGGGCACGGCACGTGTAACAGTTCGTTGGATATTCTCTGACTTTCATCACAACCTACCTCTAACCGGTAGATTACTGTAATGAATGAATGAATGAATTACTTGAATTGAGGACCTAGAGAAGTGTTTTTCACCTTGCCTTCCGTTGTATTCATGATTAATTAAAATACGTAGTACTTTTCTACAAAATATCTACTGGAAATTATAAATATTTTAGTTTATCATGAATAGAATCACAAATAACTTCTACGAAGTGAAGCTTACCACTATCAAGTTTGACTTCCGTCACCATTTTCTGCTATTTTTTTAATCATTTCAAAAACCAACATTTGATGAAATTACGTAGGATACGCTGATCGATATGGTGAGTGTCAGTTTAATCAGGACTTATTGTTTTACTGTAGTACATTTTGTTACGAATCGGGGTTCGCAAAGAAAAACCACAAATCTACGACACCATAATGTTCATCATCTTGTATATTTATTTTTAATGCAACAATTTGTTATGCTGAAAAATAAATAAACTGAATTATAGAGATTATGATGTCGTCAATTTGCAGTTTTTCTTTTTGAACCTCGATTCGTAACAATATAATAGAATCTATTTAAAGTGACAGAACTTACAAAAGAGAAAATTTGTTATGGATGAGATTATTTAGCTTTTGTTACCTGTTTTTCGCGTGTACCTTCATGTACCTCTGGGGGTAAACTTACCACCAATTGAAGTACGGGAACACTTATGAAAAAGAGATCATTAATGATGATTAACTCACTCCCTCGAATTCTCGTCGTATGCGGCAATATAATCTTGATCCAGGAGTGAAATGGGGCTGTAAGCATCCGTAACGTTTAACAAAGTTTTTTAACTCAACCTATTTGTGGAAATTCCTGAATTTCATTCAGCTAAATCAGTTAGCATTTTAATTTTTCTTTTCAATCATTTTTTTATTTATAAAATAGCCTGGACAGGAAGCAAATCTGATTTTATCGCATAACGTCTCCCAAGATGAAATGTAAGCATTGCAGTTTAGTATTAAGATTTAATCATGTTTTGAGTAAAGAAAAATAATGAAAAAATCAGTCATCACTTTGGCTCAAACCGATTTAAATTTTTTTAGTGAAAAAATATATTTTGGACAGGATTTTATGATTCCTAACACTTTTCTACTTGACGACCCTGCCTCGTGCTGCTAGCCAGCTGACCAGTATCAGATCCGCACTGCATGAGAGTTATTCGATACGTTTAATTTTGAACGGAATTATCCGTTTCGGTAGAGTTTCAAAACTGATATTTACGAATTAATGCGCTAATTATTTTGACTGGAATTCTAAGATCTGTTTTACTGTTTCGGACGTATGGGCATTAACTTTAAAAAAACATCGGTGTTATGTGTGTGAATTCCTTTTTTCAACCGATTGTAGAAAGTATCAATCCAATGCTTTTTTTAAAATCTAAATTGTTTAAGAATAAAAAGTCAAAATTTTGCGAAATAGAAAAAGGTTTTTTTTGCAAAATAACGTAATACGTGATAGCGTGATGAAGCCTTGCGTTCGTATTTTCGTCAAAAGTGGGACGCTATGTGATCAACGAGACGTTCGTCTCGAGGGAGCTCGGATTTCAGGACAAAAGTTTCCAGTTTTTCGAGGAGCATCCCACATTAACTCGACGTGATACGCTGCAATGTCGACGTCTTGAGACGAAGATGCGTGCGCGTTGAATGAGGCAGACTTACGGCCTGGGTCCAACGATGCCGTCCCCCTACACCATGGGGGGCTATTTTGTAATCTCACCTTTTTAGTGATTCTTAGTGGAAAGGCGGGAGATCCGTTTCCCTATCTTAATGATCGGCTCACGAACGGTTCGTGAATTGTCGAAGCTTCAATTACCTCATATCAAATAAAAGATGCCGAGACTAGCGAATGCCCAGATTGCTCGACATCTTACAGAAGATATCTTACACTGTACATACCACGAAAATCTATATACAGTCAAAACTACAAGCGACATGTAAGCGATCACTCAATATTTAAAAAAAATTAAGAGCATCTAATTAGTGTTCGATTCACGAGCACGGGAAATATCTACCAAGAACGTAAATTTTAAGGCAATATTTGTTAAAATTATGAAATTATGGTATAAATAACTGAATTCCATTCTCCATACATTGGCGGATAGGCACACGAAAACAAAGGTATCAGCAACACTGTTTGGGAAATATTGATACGAAATATATACACAGATAATTCAAGCTAATAATAACATAAGCATTTCAAACAAAGCACACCTTCAAGTGCCCAATGTATTGGAGTTGAAAATGCTGAAGTTCTTCACGTTTAGCAAATTACAACAATACGATTTAAAATTGTTTGTATCTTTCGCGCCCTTGATTATTTTCCAACAAGCTTCAAGTGGAAACGATGGTGGCTCCATGTCACGTTCTTTATGACAGGTGAGATGGAACTAATGGCAGGCGGAGATAATGAAACGGATCAAGAGTCGAAAGATACGGATCAGAGCGGATGAATCGTCTAAAAGACCAGCACATGACCGGCAGTTCACCGCTTGAGATCCGAAGATGGTCACGCCGCCTGGGTGGCGGAGTTGAACTACGAAAAAGTGACATTTTATGACGTATTCTCAGTAAAGTGATATTACAAAATAACCCCCCAGCTTCTCTTTCATTCACTTTGAAGTCCGTGTGTGGGTACCTAGGTATTAGTTTTTCCGCCGTTACCGTGAGATTGGATGGATGTTGAGGGAGCGAATGGGAGAGGAAATCTCCGTTAGTGGTTGCGACACGACCACGGCAGGGCACGGTAGGTAATTGTCGGGGCGGCGTCTTACGCCATACACCCCGGGGAGGATGTCCCGCTCTTCGCATCACGGCATCTTCCAAAGGAGAGGGAATGAGTTGCGTGAGCGGCTTGTGTCTCCGGAATGCAGCTGCCAGATGAGGCCTGCCTGAGAGATATGCCTGTTCTACTCGCTCAGGGAAGGTGAGGACCCTCGTTTCGCGGCTTTATGCCTGGTCCACGATTGCTTCAAAGTAGGCCTGTGCGATTATCGAAAAAAAATCGATATCGATCAATTAATTATATGAATAATTGGAAATGTGGTCGATTCAATTGTCGGGAATTGAAGAAATGACAAATAATTGAAGTCATCCAATAAATTGACTAAGGCCAATTAATTGACATAGAAATGGGTATCAATTAATTGTAACTCCTCAATTAATTGATATCAACCAATTAAGTTGATAGGATTCAATTGGATCGTAATTTTCAAAGGCTTTCCTTTGGCAATGAGAAGAATGAAAGAACTAATTTGAAAAACAGCAAAATAATTAAATCAGTTACATTTTATTAATTAATTAAAGGAATAGATCGCTATTTGAAGACAGGCAGATGAGAAACTCAGCGTGTTCGTCCAACAGACACTGGCGAGTGTGCGAGCAGCAAGCATCAGCAACGTCGGCCATCGGCCGGCTTCCAGCAAAAGCGAACAAGTTTAAACGTGCAATATGCAATCCATTGCGAATCAGTAATCGTCAATCAATCGATTGCCGTACACTAATTGTGAATTGAATAACAATTGACAATTGAACAACAATTGACACTTGAAAAAACTTGACAATGGAGTCAATTACCGCAATCGACTTCGATGTGCTGAAATAATCGATCAATTGTAAAAAAAATTGAATCGACGATTCAATTAATCGAATAATCGCACAGGCCTACTTCAAAGCCTCCATGATAATAGTAATAGAGATACTTGGTGACATTCGCCTGCTCTAAGAGTGACGTCAAGGTGGGGGGAAGAGCTCGGCTGCGGTGCGTAGTAGAGAGGACAACACATGCCGCAGGGTGGCATTCGTTTTGCGGGTGTCGGAATGACCAAATTGGGAGGAGAATGTCGGTACGGGGAGGGTTAGGAAATTTTAGTGCGCGAAGAGTTGTTTTTCATTAGTTCAAGCATGAATGAATTGAATGTCATGGATAGAGCTCCACATGAAGCGTAGGCCGAGGATATAATACATCCATCACTGTATTTTTTCTCATTTGCAACTCATCACTTGAAAGAAAGCTGTTTGGAGATCGATCTTGATACCACATGTAACTAAACACGATGGCAGTCGCCTAATCTCCATTCTTTACCAAACGCACACAATGACCAAGTTCGCGACTCATATAATGACACAATATTCAGGAAAATGAATACCGAATTGCTGGCATTTTCGTGGCTTCTACGGTGTTTTAAGGTGCTAGGAGATAGATATCACAACGAATAAGATCCAATTACGTTGGTCTCTACCAAAAAAAATACGTGACAAGAGATAAACAGGAAAGAATTTCATCCTGGGGATGAAGAGTAGACCAAATGTTCAAAGTAATAACTATGGGGATTTTGAGAGCGATAGTTCTTGTAACTCGAATTTAGTAATGAGGTCCATAAAGTAAATATACATCTGAATGAAAAAACAAACACCGGGGGCCATGTCCCACATGTCGCTAAACACGTTCATGCATGCAAGCACTAGGTTATGATTCCACACTTTATTTAAAACAACACGACCTAGGTTTCGGTATATCATGCCATCATCAAGATATGCCGAAACCTAGGTCGTGTTGTTTCAAATAAAGTGTGGAATCATAACCAAGTGCTTGTTTTTTCATTAATTATGAAGGAGTTCCTCCGAGCAACGCCAGAGACAGTGCCCTAAATTTCAATCCCATAGCTAAATGTTTGTCAGAAGGAGGATACGATTTTCCCCAGGTAGGCCAAACATGAGGAATATGATACTTTCTTCATATCACGCTGTAGCCTCCGTTTAAGGTAGTTTGAGTGAAAAATCACTTCACCTAGAATTTGATGAATTTGACCTCATATAAGAGAAACAAACTCTCATCTTTTCAATGATATCAAAATATCAACCCCTTGCCGAACTACTTTTTGAGCAATTTGCCTAAAACCATAAGCTGTTTTACATGGGATAGATTAAGGCTGTGCGCTCCTGAGGGAGAATATTAAATAAATTAGCAACTTCTAACACCTAGATTACGTCAAAATCTAAAAGTGTGTAGATTGCATGTTTTCTCAATTATTTATAAAAAAATAATCTATTACTCACCACAGTAATTTTTACAGAATCGCAAAAAAAACCTGCTGTTTTGAAGGGTTTTTTAGCCGTACGGCGGGAAAAAATGAGTCAAGTTAGAGACTTGTGTAGCTTTATTTATTCAATTACTGAGATTTTTGGTCATGTATAACTATATCTTTGCGCCATTTATATTACAATATTTAGTTCATAATTGTTACAGACGCTGAAATCAAAAATAACATTTTAATATGGTCTCCATTATGACTAGGGAACTATCTCGCTCAAAGCACCTCTGGCGTCCTTGCATCCGCCTGACCTGGGGCGACGGTCACTCCGCGACGTGTGGCCTCACTTGGCCGCCCTCGACCAATACTGTGGCTAACGGAACTCGGCCGGGCAATCGATGACAGAGGTCCCACCCTCCCTCTATATCTGCTATTCCTTTCCAGCGCGAGCGTGTCCCAAGTGTTGTGCATCTTCCTCTCCTATGGCTGCCTCCTCCTCTGGCCGTCTCCTCAAGTTCGCTTGGAGCGTGGCCATTCACGTGTCCGTCGAGGGTCGCGGAGTTGGTGGACGGCCCGGAAGAAAAAGCTCCTCAGTCCGCCTTTTGTCGTCGTCTTCTCGCGCTGGAGATCATGGTCTTGGATCGGACGCTGGCCTTCTTCGCGATCGTCCCGGATTTGTCCTCGAGATAAATTTTACCCACTCACCAGGATCTTGTCTCCTCGCGTCACCTAGTTTCGCCACCTAAATCCCTTCGTTTTGCGTTTTGGATTCGTCTTTTTCAAATCAGTTTGACAATGGAGTACCAGGACAAAAACGGTGAGATAATTGTATGAAGAAGATCTAACCTTCTGGAATCTTTCCATATTAAAAGAGGAACAAAATTTTGTGTTTTCCACTGATTTATTATATAAAATACAAAAGGTTTCGGTTATTACACCATCAACAGGTAAGCTTATAATATTATAGGTTTACCTGATGATGGTGTAATGACCGAAACCGGTTGTATTTTATATAATAAATCAGTTGAAAACACAAAGTTGTGTTCTTCTTTTAATAAGAAACGGTGAAGTTGCGTTAGCAGGGTGATTCATTCAGGCACTAGAATATTGTGATTAATTGAACGACCGAATCAAATGCTGTCTCGTTGGTAATTAGTTATCTGGGAGAGGTGACCGGCAACTGAGGTTATTTGCGCTAGTGGTGGGTAGGTTTAGCGTGGAGAATATAAATCACTTGATACCATTCCACGTAGCTGTAAATGGTCAATGTTACCTTGATAATGACGAATAGACGTTGAAATCGATCGGGAATAAAGAACCTGAGTGGAATAGTACATACAAAGTGATTTCTTTTCACTATGCTAAACGTAACAAATTTCCACTTAGTGCCGCCTGCCTCCTTCAGTTCATGTGGGTTGGTTTTTAATTATTATATATAATTAGGATTATTTGTGGAATGGATGGAGAGTGACGAGAAATTTGGCGTCGAAATTAGACTGCTCTTTACGGAAGAAGCCGAGGAATTCATAGTTAAACGTCCCATCCCACAGAAGGAGTACCTACTGCACGCGGAGTGCTCTCCATAAAACACTCCAGTGGGGATCGAATTGCCTCGGAAGATTTTCCGCCAATGTTGGGATTCGAATCCGGGTCTTCGGAATGGAATACCAGTATTAAAGCCACTGCACCAACCCACTCCCTGTGGTCTCGTTCTATCGGGTGTATGAATGCAATCAGATCTTTTAGTTTGCACCGCGCATGACCGCGTGGTGCTGATGGAAGACCGCGGTGTCTGCCGGCCGTTCCGGGGGTGGATGAAAATATCCGCGCCGTCATGCCTCGCGACTGTAATGTGCTAGCGCTTAATTTTTATGCCAAACGAATGATATCCTCTAGTTAAGTTCATTTTACACAAAAATGAATATGTTCAATATTTGTTGTAACAGATGAGGTATAAGTAATGACATTTCATATCTAATTTTTTATGTCGGCTCATACTCACCAAAAAGCCCATAGGGAAATAAATATAAGAGGACGCATCCCATCGGGAAGGGTGTCTAATTACTCATCGATCAGTTCCATTATGTCCGTGGCGTTGGGAGGTCGACGCGGCGAATGTCAGAGGAAGAACGGCCTCGTAGCGTCGAGCGAAATGAATATGGAACTAGAGTCATTTACTTAAATTTCAAGCAATGACATTTTTGTGATCTTGAGGTTGCATAATGACTCTTAATGCAACCTTTGGCCGTGTACCATATATTAAGAGATTCAAGCTTGGTTTAATTTTGACCATGTTCTATTTTATCTTATTATAGGCCTTGTGCCGTTTGTTTTAATTCATTCTTGTGGAATATACAATTTTGTTGGTTTTATTTTTGTCATATATTTCGTCCAAGTGACGACAGATTCATTTTAGTCATTTTTAACATGTTCTTATATTCATATAGTTTACTCTCAATTTTTCACGACACTTTGGATGATTTAAAAAAGCAGGTGACTATGCATAATTACCATTCACTCTGTTGAACTTCCAATTAAAAGTCTCCATGTCATTAAATTGGGTCGCATTATTTGTTTTTTTTAACGCTCGAGCAATGAACGCATAAGTACTATTACAGTTCAAGGATATTGTTTTTGGTTCCTGTTTATTTTATGGGAAAGAAAGGAATAACAAAGATGAACTGTAAGGTGATCCTAATAGGTTTTGTGGAGTGCATAATGCTTTAGCGTCATGAAAAATACCTCGGAATTCAGAAAATCGCGGTCAATGATGAAACTAATCCTGTAAGCCGATTGTCTTATTGTGAGCGTGGGTCTCTTTCAGCCTTCCGAAGAATGTTCATTCGAGAGAAAGGTTTCATGTCGGTCGAGCTGAGAAATTCTTGAGAGACTTTTCTCCGGAATAATTATTTTTTTCGGATAGCGAAGTTCATTTTAATGTCCCAGAGTGTATTGCATGGCTGTTGTATCTTGCACCCGTGCGTGGTACTGCGTAACGTATCACTTGTGTCATTTTTCACTATGAAAATGGATGAAAAACTATATCTTGTCGTAAAATAATTCTACAACACATGTACCCGAGTTTTAAGAGTGTTTTCGATTAGGTTATGCTGCGCAAGAAGCGATACTTATTGCTCGTCACTGCATTTATTCTTAAAAGGCGTTCAATTTAACATGAGAGAAGAAATATTTTACTTCTTTCACGGTTACTTCAAATGAGTCTATTTTTTTCAAGGAATTCAATTTACCCCTAAAGGACACTTCCACCATCTCATGGCACTGACTTTTAGAAAGTAAAGCACGATTAACAAAGGTTGAGTCAGATGTTATTCCCGGAATCCTTACTTAATCACGATTTTTTCTTGTTACCTATCAATGAATACGTGTTTAAGGATTCTAGAATTTTTACGCGTATTCTCCGCGGTCGTTGTATCTTTTAACTTGAGTTTAGCGCGCATTGTAACGGGCGTCTTCAGATCGAAGAAGAAAAGAAACAGTTGTCTGCAGATAAAACGAACTCGGTGAATACCCGGCAAAATTAATCCTCGCATCAACGCCGTGGAAACCTACGATTGGATGTGTTTAATCTCATCAAAAACAATTACTTTTTGCAGAAAGTGACCCAAACGCTATGCGTTCTCTTCACCGAGGATAACACATTCTCAGAAGGCTACTTTTTCATTCGCTCTCTTCGTCAAAGCAGAATTTGTGAAGCGTGGTATGCCATTTGTTCTTCTTTGCGAATAAATTCTCTTTCAAAACGCTTGATGCTGCAAAACGATGGGAAAGCTTAACGGCTTATTTGTCAGACCAAGGAGTCCGATTGCTGTTATGAATTTTTCGGGTATGCGAGCAACAACTAAAGTCATTTGTACCATCGAGGACAGATGGGTAGGCTGGCAAGGGAAGGATTAATTTGGGAATGGAGGAAGGATTGTGAGAAAGCAGGCGTCGGAATTAGGACACTCTTAACGAAAGGCGGCAAAGGGAACCACTGTCATGCGTCCCATCCGACGTACGATGTACTGCTCTTGAAGTGCTCCCTCCACGCAACTCCGAAGGAGTGTATGCCAATGAAAAATCTTCGTCACTACCAAAAATAGAACCCGGGCCCTCGGGATGGAAAGTCAGTACTCTAGTAACCACACCCACCAATCATCCCCAAACCCGGATATGTGTGATAAACAATGTTAGTTTCAGACATTTCCACAAGCTCTAACTCAAGATCAATTTTACGCGATGCAGTACAAGGAAAACAAATCATTTTATGAGTCAAGGTGAGGTTTTTATCCAGGCAAGACAAAGTAAGGAATTACCATGGCGTGTCAATTCACATTATGCGTATTCCTCTCAATTAGAAACTCTTGGTCGCCGCTTGTTAGGTACTATGTCAAACGAGAAAAACTCGTGAAAATAAGTTCAAGTGCTTGGTTGAAGTCTTTAAAAGTAAATCCCAGCATTTTTATTTGCTGATGAGTCATGTATGCGAGTAGGTGGATTCAAATCTTCGGCAAACACTGAGCCGTCACTAGCTAAAATGAATCTAAGATAAAGATTATTTTAAAACTGTTTGCATAAATTTAATGGTTTCAGGTGTAACTTCATGGAAGCGACTAATATCCATTTTAACAACTATACCCTCTCGGCCAGAAAATGATTTATCAAGGTGAAACGTGTCCCAGAGGTTAATAAAGTGTGGACAAGTAGAAAGTTTTGTTATTACCGTGGATTTAGTACTGTTTTGTGTTTAATTTGAAAAGTATCAAGCAACCTTGTTCAGATTTTAATTTAATCAGTTGTAACTCAAGTGTTTTAAAACCACTCCTCTTAATTATTTTCCCCGTATAAACCATGAAAAGGATTCCACTCCATAAAACTCTTATAACTTAAGCTTTTCGCTATTATTCTTCATTCGAGATTTAGCTATTTAATGCGCGAATTCGGCCTTTTAATCGTCGTCGCTGCACATTCACGTCATTTACGATCGATGCAACGATCCCTTGATAAGCTTTGTGGGTTTCTTCTTTGTGTCCCATGGAACGTATCTTGAACCGGAGCCAGCCTGTGGCGAAGGGATCAGAGTACTTTCGCGGAAAAATGAAAAACAGTAGCTCTCTCTCGGACCTAAATCATAATTCTCCTGAAAATGTGGCATTCTCTTTCACGATATATTTTTTTTCGGCTCTCGTGCATGAGCACTATGGAGACCTTGTCCTTTGAAATGGCTTCCTTTATTTTCCCGCATTTCGGGAAACCCCTCAGATGCAGGGCTTAGCAGTCACCGCAGGGATGAAGTATGAGTTGGCGAGCAGGGGGGGTTATTGGGTGGCTGAGAAGGACAAAGGGACGAGTCATGGGGCTTATTGGTGGTTCTCTTGAGACTTAATGGTGGTGCTTTGTGAGTCAAAACAATGTTTAGGAATTCCACATTCTCGTTGGTGTATTTTAAATGTGCTGATTTCAAGGAAGACATGCTTTAGCTACTGAAAGGCTGAGGATAGATTCTCATTATGAATATTATCTGTCTATATATATTTTAATTAATACTTTTTCCATCTCTAGGAGCTAGTTGCAGTGCCAATTCTATTGGACGAACGCATTTTGCCTTCAATAATTAGATAATATATCAAAAACTGAGATAGGTTAGTGGCTTCATCGTTGTCATCCAACATTTAACTTTCTGGAAAAATTCGCTTATTATGTCAGCTTTTTATAAACATGACATTTATGTATGGTAAAACAATACTATTAGGTTAATGCATAAGTTGGCAGAATTTTCTGGCCGTGATGTTTTTATGTTAGACGAATAACATGCAGAAATTAATATATTCTCTTCTATTATCTATGACTCTCTCCTATCGCTGGGGCAGCGACTTGATTCCACGTCTATAGAAATCTGCTGGTTTGGAGTTAAATAAGTTGTCTAGCCAAGTTAGTAGAGCCAAAAAACGCTACGAACTTTTCCATCAACCTAATATTTTCTTATGATTCATCCATCCTACCCCTAAGCCGGTGTAACTTTAAGTTAATTTTTTTAAATAAAATAAAATGGGAATATAGGACTTAGTGGACGCCAGATAGAGGACATGTTTTTCTAAAAGTAGCCTGAACATGAAATATTAACCTTTTTTACCGCAGGACCGTCTGAACGGGTCTTCCATCCCATTTTCTCAGAAAAACTCCCCCCCCCCATTTCTCCATCACTCGGATCCCATTGCCTTACCCTCGCAACCACTTAGGGCCTTTTCATTCTCCAGCCCCTCCAGTCATTTCGGTTTCATGTACATGCATACCCTGAGGACCCTGAGGGAGACTTAATTGTCTCAGTTTCAGCCACGCGAGTCGTTTGTCTGCAGGGTGTACCTACGCTTCATGTCTCTTTTTTTTTTGCTCCCGTCCCCTTCATGTCCGCTGCCTCCCTCTCCGTGACTCTTTTGTTTTGAGTCTTCTCGAGTGTTTCGCTTGTACACAGGGTCAGCTTATTTCTTTCATCCCCCTTCTCTGTGTGCGGAGTGCTGAGGGTTTGGTGGCTATTATCTTTCCGTCTCCGTGAAGTTTTTTATGGATAAGCTCTTTGAATTAGCTTTTTCTGTTTTTTTTTCAATGTACTGTCGTGGATTTACTTTAAATCTCACAGGTAACAGACAGAGCATTCATGTCTGCGTCTGTGGCGCTTTGGGTAATGATGCTGATTTTTGTGTCTCTCGAATTTGCGATCTTTACTTTTTCGAACTCATATTGGCTCTCAGCTGTGGGCTGAAGTCTCGACATGATTTCTCTTATGTTGATTAGCTATTGATCAAGTACCTTGTGTGTCGATCCGCCTAGGTTTCCTCCTCTTTCATCATCTCGCAGCACATAAATTTCTCTATCCCAAATTCTCATTCTTAAATTCTGAATCTCCAACTTGCGTAACCCTCTCATTTTGCAAAGAATTCCTTTTTCCTAGGCGTGTTATTTTAAGACAATTTTCTTATAGTGTACTCTAGAGAAAATAATTGCTGCTTAAATTTTACGGTTGGTATATTAAAAATTTAAAAAGAGATGTACTGACACTGAAAAGTAATGGAAATAAATTTGCACTCAACTATTTTGCTTATTTAAGAAGTTGTCTTGGAATATGTGAGAAAGTATCTAATGAGATAAATCTCTCCATAAAGATGATATAAATTGCCTCAAGTAAATAGCCTCAATAAATAGCTTCAAGTTTTCTTTCTAGTGCATCTTCGGTATACCACCTATTTTATGGATTTAATCTCGTGCAAATGATTCGTATTGTGGAATTGAAGTTCAAGATTCTTCTTTCATTGGGTAAAAGTGTTCTTCACGTGTATGCTTCGTGGATTTACATATTGAACGCTGCCTACCGTGGGAATGGGCGTAGGTATGCGTGCGCAACGGGACGCGTGCTTGATGCTGCGTGGGGACTACTTCATTGGCGTCGTCGTGAAACCGTGAGGGAAAGGATTAAAACTTGCGAATCTCGTTTGGAAGCGTGAGTAAGGGGTGTCATCTTCCCCGGTTCCTCCGCCTTCTCTCCTCCTCTCCGTGCAATTCATCTCTGCTCCTTTTCATTCCTAACCCCCCTCCCCCCCTCTTTCTCCTTACTCCCTCGCTCTGTCTGGACCATCCCATTCATTCATCCACCCTATCCCACACGCACCCTGCAACAACCCTCCCTCGCATTACCACGAGAATCATGCGTCCGCTCTTGTTCTAAGGGCGATTCCGAAATTCCGATTTCCGATTCCCCTCGAAAATCGATATTCTTAAGCGTCATTTATCGATGCTTTTTTCGCCTCCTTCCCGACCTAGATGAGTTCTTATTGCTTTTTGTTTTGAGTTGACTGCGATTGGCTCCCATTTTGTTCTGATTTGAAGTCATAGACGCCGATCTCAAGGGTTATACCGTAGATTTGGTGAGATTTGATTGAATTGATGTAAAAAAAACTCTAACAACAACAGGAATAAAAATATTTGCAGGTAAAATTAAATATTTACAATTATAACAATGAGTCCAACTGCAAATTAATATGTTGGTTATACTTTAAATCTCCACTCACAATCATGTGATCAGGATTTTACAGATTTCGATGAGATTCAATCACAGAATCGAAATGCAACTTGCAAGCAAAATATAATCCAGTCTATTTTCCGTGCAAGTGCGAACCGTGGTCGATAGTATACCATGGACTACCAATTTCGACCGCTACCGCCATAGAAATCCGTGCTTACACACCGAAGTACTAATTATGGTTTAATTAACGAATTCACTTTTTGGAATTGAGGCATTATAAATCTAGAGAATAATACTACATAGGTATATTCAAGTCTTTATTGGGTACCTCAGCCGGTTTCGACGCAATGCTCGCGTCATAACGAAGAGGTTTACCGCGTCATTATCAAGAGTAAATCTAACTTGGTAATGACGCGAGTATAGATGGCGTCTAAACCGATCGAAGTACTCAATAAAGTTTAGAATACACAAGTTATTATTCTTTTTTTGTTTAAAGTCGATGTACATACTACTTGCACGCGACTTATACCACTGCTACAGAAGTAACTTCAATGCGCATGAATATACATTTGGATTTAAATCTTTTGCACCACTGTACGGGCAGTAGTGTTGCCTAGCTTTCCACGGCATTGCAATCGTCATGGTTCGATTGTGTGTGTCAAAAAATGGCCGGTTTTAAAAGGGAGGCCAATTCCAGTACCATTATTTCCAGTATATCCATTTGAATCACGGCCTTTCCTTATTATAACCACCTTCTCAAGAGTGGCGGCGCTACAATCTGCTTGGTCCTGATTTTTCGGTGGATGCGGAATGTTTGGCAACACCCACTGGGGGCAAGTTTAGGATCCATATGTATATTCATGTCAATGCGTTAAGCGACCTTTAGGCCTGCGATCGATTGTGTAAATGCGATATTATATGTGTGTATCGATTCACGTGCTTCGATGATAATCGATTCCCTCCTCCGAGAGAATCGCGTCCACCTTTTTGACGCCCTCCTCCCTTTCCTCCTCGCGCTCTACTGATCCGCGGGGAGGGAAGTTTCTCTCCTCCGCCGCCCCGTGTCGGAGGGGCGCTGTCGTAGTCGCCGGGAGGGGAGGGCAGGGTGGGGGGGGGAGCGTCTGCTCCGCTTCCCTCCCCCTCGCCTTCTACTTTTCGATCTCGTCGGCTCAGTGCATTTTCAGACGTGCAGGTGGGTCGACGTTTGCCGTCGACGTTCCCGTTTTGACGCCTGCGAAGAAGAAGAAGACTACGACATCGGTGGAAGATTGTGTCGGTTGCGAAGGGGAGAAATTGAGACGAGACTTGTGAATGAAAAAAATATAGTGGCAGTCCATCAACTATTTTCAAGTTGGGTGCATAAAATTGTGGTGGTGATATTCATGTTACTTTTGTGACATATCGCTCCGAAACTGATAGTTTTGTGTCGTCGGACTCATCGTAGTTTTTCTACTGACTTGACTTACGGTGGAAAAGACCGTAATTTTTTTTTTAAGATTTGTGACAACATTCCGTCTACGGATGCGTGTTTTGGTTAAACGGTTGCTTCCTCCCTAGGGTCCCGAAGTTTTTTGTGTGTTGTGTGTCGTCATAATCACCGTCCCCACTATTGCCATGGTGATTCAATGAGTTCGGAAGCGGATACAAACGGTGCGGAGGCTGTGGGAGGTTGTTACCGTATCCCTTCGGCTGTTATGGGAAAGATCAACATGGTGAGTACCACTAAGTCGTGCAGCCCCTTGTATCGACTTGAGCGCCCGTGACCCTTTTAGTGACGAGAATACCTTACGATAGTATCATCAATGGAACTTGATGGACTTTGGTTAGGAGCTGATACTCGCTATGCGAAGATTATGTATTTGAAAAATTCAAAACACGCGAGGTTCAGGGTGATGTAGATGAAATGCTCCGCATCATTTTTTTAAAACTGGCGGCAGCAGCAAAATAAGGGAGATAAAATGCCGAACTGATAGTTAATACTCCGTCTTCCCACCTACCATTAGTTACTGCAACGAAAAAATAGCGAGGCCCTCAAAAGACTCCGTTAACGTGCAATTCAGTCTCGTCCTCTACCGCTTCCAATTCATTTTCCCTATTTCCTCATCGCTAAAATCACATCTCAGTCGTGGCTGGTGTCCTTAACACCCCCTGCCACTCGCTTTACTTTTCGGCGACTCGCTCGGCGGTATGTAGTAGGTATAGATCGTCAGTCTTTCATTCCTAAGGTTTACTGACAGCAACTCTCCATTCTTCCCTGTATTTCCTTCTTCCCTGTATGTCCTTCTTCCCAGATTCATTTTTCCAAAGTATTCTTCCCTCTGTCTTCCTCGTCGGACATAACCATCTAATTTCCCCCTCCTGTATGTTTCCGACTAATCCCCTGCGTCTGAAGGTGTTCACCCAATTCAATTTTCTTTTGCAAATGTTCTCTGTAAGGCTTTTTTGAATACCTCCTCACCCAGCCCACCGATTTACCATTTAGTAATCTCCCCGTGCGCCCGGCGATGCGAGAACAAAAGCTCCTGTATGCATAGGTAATTACAACCACTCATTTGAAATAATGGAACTATACGCAAAACTGATGAACTTAAATTCTCTTTTTCTCGTCGCACACACAAGAAAACAGAACGTCTCCGAAGCTTGTACAAATTTAAATACGCGTATTACGAAAATATTTAACATTTTTTCTATGACCAAAGATCTAATGTGCTCCAACATTTTCTGCCGCTCGCCCTGGTGACAGTTCGTGGGGTACAACGTGGGTGCAGACGGCGGAATAATCATTTTTCCCCGCTCTCGCCGGTGTAAGGAATTGATTCGGGTGTGGGCGTGTCTTGCTTCAAAATTTTGGTGAGTTTTTCTTGAGACTGATGACGTCCTGCGTCGAAACCATGGTCGCGTATATAATATATTTTTTTTGTGGAATAACAAATTCATTGCTTTCATTTTGATTTCTTATGGCTGTCCGGGTGTGCTTGTTGTGGGCTGTGACAAGTTAGACAGTGTGAAAGTTTATGCTCTCTTCCTTCAAGATACTTTCGAATAGAAAATTTGAGCCAAGGGAGGCGAATAATTGAAAAGCGTTCGTACTTCGTTAGGCTCCCGTGATTGTTTTCGTCGATCCTCTCCCGTTTAAGGATATGGCTTATTGTTGCTCACGTAAGTGAGTGCCTGAGTTCGAGACTCATTTCTTGGGGGTGATAAGCCGGTATGGCGATGGAGATTTTTCCGTGGTATCCCAATCCCTTCTCGTGTGCTGTGTGAAGAGTCCTTCAATGGCATGCCACCCCTTGGGTAGGATGTAAACCTGTGGACCCTCTAGCTCTGTTCATCAGGATCAGGTCTTCGCCGGGTTTCTCTCCACTCTACCATATCCAAATAACCCGCATTCATGTCAGAATAATCCGCATACCTTTGTTGGCGCGAATGACTGCAGTTACAGGTCGGCTCGCCTCGTGAACTTACGTCTTAGTCAGGTAGGCGCTTACGTGGATACGGGCTACATCTACTTAGTACCCTGCAAACCACCGAATCGGTATGCGGCACGGGGTGAATTTTCACCGATGTGTATTACACTACATGTTACAAATGCTATAGAAACTACTGGTATTAATACATCGTGTGGAAACATTTATCTTATAAAAAGAAAATTTCTTATCCTGTGGAACATTTTTCGTGTAATTAGCATTCATAATTTAAGTACTTTGTACTTTTATAGAATTTTAATTTTAAGAAAATTGAAAGTATTTTATTTCAGTAATGTGTACAAATTGTAAAAATTCTCTGAAGTTAAAAAAATATAAAATAAAAGTAAAAATTCTACTAAAACAGTACATTCATTTATCATATACATAATGGTATAAGCTGTACTTTTCCGCTCTCACTTGTACTTTGAGATCACTGAAAATGTGAGAGTGAATCTAATTTAAACCAGAAAGCTACAAACTTTAGGTGGATAAAGCATAATCGCGTGAGAAATACTAGTTGCGTTTTCATTCAAGTCTCTCTCGTGAACTGTTGAGCCCTTGTGCCTGTTCCATGTATCGCGGGCGGTCGGTCCAGACTTCCCGTATCTTCCACCACGGTGCTCTTGGTCACGATCCTCCGCTTGCTTCCCGCGAAATGCATTACGCGTTATCCTTCCAGCGATCCGCTATTCATGCGGCTGGAATTCTCATGCGGCCGGCGTTTTTATGCACTAGAAGGCGTCTTTCGTAAATATATTAATGACCTATCCACGGTCCTGTGATTGGCATTCAATAGGTATTATTGTCGTGAAATATATCTCGGACTCATGTCGTGGAAAAGCTGTTTCAAGTGCGAAGTTTTCTCCTACATACGTGTAGGGAAAGGTATAACCTTGATCGTATTCCTTCATGTCTGATTGGTGTGGAAATACTGAAGTATCGCTCTAATTATTTCGATTTATGTCCACCTCTGTAGCAATTGCATAAGGGATATGTCTGTATCATGTTTCCTGGTGCTGTGCCGAATCAAGAGAAAAATTACTGCGTTAAGATTGTGTATGTAAATATCGGGACTTTTGTTGTTTTTCAGATGATTATAATGGGATTCGATTTCTAAAAATGCATTATTGAATACTTTTTCCTACACTTATAATAGTTATATTTTCAGAATTATTTTATTAGATAAGAGAAATTATTTCATGATGTCCCAATAAACAAAAATACTTATGAAACTCATTTTCTTTGATAAATCGGTGCATGAATCTTTCGGACTCGGATGATGATATTATGACATCGAAACCGGCCAGGTACATTAAAACGATCATTTACAAAGTGGTTTATTGTTCAAGCATGATGCTTCATTAGAAAACCCAATTATTTTTCACTTTCTTTGAAAACGGAAAACATTTTAAGTCTCATCTGAAAATACTGAGGAAATATTTATTTTTATTCAGGAGAATGTTTTCGTTGCTCCAGAGTCAAAATATGAAATTTTAAAACATGAAATTTTTCATTATTACGTGAAAATTGCTTCCACGTCTTCAATATCTTTTTTTCAATATGAGAGAATTCTTGTTGAATAGTTCGTATTAGCGGTTCAAAGGCTGCTCATCACTTAATGGCAGTGTCATATAAGCAATGGGTACTTTAGTGAAGCGATATTAAAATTTATTTAGCCGGCGTTTTACCTTACATTACGGACATATCTTAGATTTTAAATAAAAATAGTTGTTGTCCTGACGTAACGGCGATATAACCAGCGGTCGTAAGGTACGAAGATTATATCAATTCACTTAACGCACAAGAAATGGGTGTCAGAAATTTCGTAGATCTAAACACTAACTCTCCCTTTTGTGTTGAAACTAAAATGGATTGATCATGATGAATATACCACCAAGGTATCTGTATCACACCCCTCCTTTCTTTTGCGGAAAGATAGTCGAGCGGACGCGTCGTTCACGCTCTGATGGTATTTCATAATCCACGTTTTCTTAACTGCGGAAACCTTTACCGCTGTGCGGCAGCTGTGCTTTGCGGCGTCAGTTTCAATATCGAGTGATTAATTAATATTCTTTCTAATTATTCCGACTTGTATCACGAAGGCAAAACGAAGGTGCCCTATGGGCAGGGGAAATTCCGTTGCCATTAGTAATGGGATACTTGACATTCGTCGCCGTTCCATTCGCTAAGTATGAGAGAGTGTATAAGTGTTCTCTTGTCCCTGCACCGAAACTCTTCATTTATATGCTTAAGTCGGCAGTGTGGAATATTTTGACTCCCTTACCATCCATGTGTTTTTTTTAAGAATCGGGGAGGCAGTAAAAAAATTAATGTCTCATTCAAGGTTACCAAAGGGGAATCTTATTGTTCTCATGATTCATTTTTTCCTCGGAAAACCTTTCATCATAGATTCAAGGCCGTGTTTCAATTTACATTTGGATCACGGTTTGATGAAAGGGTCACACAAGGAAGTGTCGGCAATATTGACAAGATTTCCACCTTGCTGTGCTTAAATTGCTGCTCCTCGCAGCTCTTTTCAACGGGCAATTTAGCGGACGGAAACAATTGACGGGGACTGAATCGCTTTCCATAGATCTTTAATGGCGCTTGAAATAACCCGTCAGTACGAAAGATGTGAGAGCTGCATTTGTCCACACTTCTTCGATTCATTGCGTCTTTTATGGGCGGGATTTGCTCGGACGCGCGTCTTACATGGCCACTTACAGGAAGCAGAGTGCGGTAAATTAAATTAGACGACCCTAGTGTGAATTGGAGAGAGTGGTATCGCCGAAGTGACTAAGTTTTCTGAGCGTGATGTTTTGTGATATCTAATTAAGATATTTTTCATCGATACAGATCGATATGAAACTTTTCGGTATTAATATTGTGAATAGCGTAACCACATCACCAGGTGGTAGAAAGATATGGACTGTGGGTATTCAGTTAATAACATTGTCTCTCCTGAGTTACACCCCTCTCAGCAATTACGTGAAATAACGCTTGTGAGATCTTGAATTCATCATCATATGCATCCTCGTATCTTCAGAGAAGACCTGAATGTTCTGGGGATCCCAAATTTCCATCAATTTATTCACCTAAACAACGTGATGCATC